>CM053029.1:32177525-32777525 GCA_028564925.1 Lithobates sylvaticus | reverse complement strand
CTCTCCTTGATCCGCGGTACAAGGGTAAGGTTGCGGACCTTATCTTGCCGTCGCAGAGGGAGCAGAGGATGAGACATCTCAGGGAGGCCTTGCAGAAAGGTCTGTGCAACGCGTTCCCAGAAACTGGGAGGTTACAAACTCCTGGTCCTGGGCGACGCGTTGCTGAGGCTTCGGTCAGTAGCAGAAGGAGCGGTGGGGAAGGTGGACGTCTGACCGATGCGTTCAGACAATTTTTTAGTCCGCAGCCCCAAGGTATGATCGGTTCCAGCAACCATCGCCAGCGTCTGATATACATGGTGCAGGAATACCTTGGGGCAAGGTCAGACTTGGACACCTTTCCCACCGAAAATCCTCTGGCTTACTGGGTCCTGAGGATGGATCACTGGCCAGAGCTTGCACAGTATGCAATTGAGCTACTGGCCTGTCCTGCCTCCAGCGTTCTTTCCGAACGCACATTCAGTGCTGCTGGAGGATTTGTCACTGATCATAGGGTGCGCCTGTCCACCGCCTCGGTTGATCGACTGACCTTCATCAAAATGAATCAGTCTTGGATCACCACCAGCTACCAGGCACCTGAGGCGGATATAACCGAATAATTTTTAATGTCACATCCCTTCAAGACTGCCTATGCTGATGCTGAGTGACTGTCCTCTTATGTTCACTGACTATCCTCTTCCTCCTCCTCAATGATCCATGCCACCACACCAGTGCCTAAGGCACAATTTTTCAGCCCCTGTTTAACAGGGGCGTGTACATACAATTTTTATAAAAAAATGCTTTGCAACACGTGTGACTGCTGTGCTCCAAGTACAGTATCTGTGAGGGGTTGCAGTGTTGTGGCACCAGCACCAGTGCCTAAGGCACAATTTTTCAGCCCCTGTTTAACAGGGGCGTGTACTTACAATTTTTTAAAAAAATGCTTCGCAACACGTGTGACTGCTGTGCTCCAAGTACAGTATCTGTGAGGGGTTGCAGTGTTGTGGCACCAGCACCAGTGCCTAAGGCACAATTTTTCAGCCCCTGTTTAACAGGGGCGTGTACTTACAATTTTTTAAAAAAATGCTTCGCAACACGTGTGACTGCTGTGCTCCAAGTACAGTATCTGTGAGGGGTTGCAGTGTTGTGGCACCAGCACCAGTGCCTAAGGCACAATTTTTCAGCCCCTGTTTAACAGGGGCGGGTAATTACTATAAGGGGGCTACGAAAATACAGTGGTGTCTACCACAAGTAGAATACCTAGGATGTATTCTGGCAAGGGGACCAGGCTAGTGTCCCCCAAACGTGCCGCAGCCTTACAAGCTCTCAGTCCTCCAAAAGACAAAGCAGCTTTGTTGTCATTTCTGGGCGCAATTGTATATTGCCGCCAGTGGATTCCTGACTGTTCTCATTATGATAGTATCCTACGAGAGGCTGCCGGGTCAAACGCCCCTAAATTGATAGATTGGACAGAAGACAGAAAAAATGCTTTTGATGCTCTTATTAAGAGTTTGTCCACCGCCCCCGCCCTGGGATTGGTAGATTATGGTAAAGCCTTCCAGTTGTACTGTGTAGTTTCAGGAAAATCTTTTGCTGCAGTACTTGCACAATCTCATGGTTCAGGGTATCGTCCAGTGTCATATTTATCTAGAAAACTCCCTGTCCAAGTCCAGGGCATGCCGTCCTGTCTTCAGAATGTCGCTGCCTGTGCCATGTCTGCACAGGATGCCAACAAAATAGTATTGGGACACAAAATGACACTGTACACCACTCATTCAGTTACCCACCTCATACAGAATATGAACACACAACACATGACTTCCCAAAGACTCAGTGGATACGAGATCACTTTGTTAAATACTGACAACTTGGTACTTAAATATGTTCCGAATAGCAATCCAGTTGTACGTTTACTACATTCCATGTTACGTTTACCACACGAACCTGATCACACACATAATTGTGTAGAAAAAGTGGAACAAGTCACTTCACCAAGACCTGATCTTTCTGACATTCCAATTATAAATGCCGAAAATGTTTTTGTAGATGGTAGTTGTTCCCGTCCCTCTGACTCTACATTTTTAACTGGCTATGCTGTAGTTCAGTTGCCACATACAGTGTTAGAAGCAAAACCATTGCCCCCTGTTTCTGCCCAAGTAGCAGAACTAGAAGCTCTGACCAGAGCCTGTATTCTGTTCACAAACAAGGAAGTCAACATTTATACAGACAGCAGATATGCATTTGGAGTGGTACATGATTTTGGTGTGATATGGGCCAATAGAGGATTTAAAACAGCAGACAACAAACAGATAGCTAATTCAGAGCAGATCCTTAATCTACTGCAAGCAATTCTGCTCCCTAAAAAGGTTGCTGTTATAAAAGTAAAAGCCCACTCATCAGACAATAGTATAGTATCAAAAGGAAATGCTTTCGCAGACAGAGAAGCAAAAAAGGCTGCTGCCAGTTCACCCAATTCACCAGCCCCTACCACAATCTTCTTTAAAGAGCACTTCTCATCCCCTGATTTCAAAACTGTTGTGGCCCAAATGCAGTCAATGGCCACAGATACAGATGTCCATTTCTGGGCAAATGAAGGTTTGACCAAAGACTCTGAAGGTCTTTGGACAAAAGAGGGGAAGATCCTGGGTATACCTGAAGCTAATTGTATCCTAATTTTATCCTACCTCCATGGCCCAGGACACATAGGACCCGCCCCTCTTGTAAATATATATTCAAAATCTTTTTGCACAAATAATTTACAAAAACAAACTAAGCTTCTAACTAGAAGCTGCTTAACTTGTGCCCAGAACAATGTTCAAGGAAAAAGACATGGCCTACATGGCCATCTCCCTCCACCCTTGGGACCATTAACAGATTTACAAATAGACTTCACACACACCTACCAAAGCAAAAGGGAAACTTGAGGTGCCTCTGCGTAATCGTTGACAAATGGTCAGCTTGGGTTGAGGCAATTCCCTGTACCGGAGAAACCGCAAATATAGCAGCGAGATGCTTGTTAAATTATTGGATCTGTAGGTTCGGGATACCCACAACCATATGGTCCGACAGAGGACCCGCATTTAGTTCCTCAGTGACCCAAGTTGTAGCCAAATCTCTGGGGATGCAATGGAAACTACATATTCCCTATCATCCCCAGAGTGCAGGAGTAGTAGAGAGAATGAACAGGAACATCAAAGACAAATTAAAAAAGGCTACAGGAGGTACTCTAAAAGGTTGGTTGGAACACTTACCTTCTGTCCTTTTTCAGATAAGAACCACCCCCCATTCTAGGACAGGATTGTCCCCTTTTGAAATTCTAATGGGAATCCCTGCAAATATAGAATTACCCCCATTAGACCCAAATTCTGACATTAACGTTTATTCCCAACAGGAAGTGTACGTGAAAAGTCTGGTAAGTATGCTTCATGAAATAAATGAACAAGTTTCTGTCACCTTTTTTCCTCTTTCAACAGAACCAACCCACCCCTTCATCCCAGGGGACAAAGTACTGATTAAGCAGCTGGCTCACAGGAAAAGAATTGGACCAATCTACTCCGGACCGTGGAAGGTGGAAAAGGTATCCAGGACCGCGGTACTGACGGACCTAGGCAACACCTGGATCCACGCCAGCCGACTGAAGAAGTGTCCCCAGCTCCCCTCAACTCCAGAGCCCCTAACAGTAACCGAGGATACACTCCCTTCAAGACAACAACAAAATCTACAAGATATTCAGGAAGGCATAGGACAAATCTCCCTGGAGGACACGATGATTTTACCTGGAAACTAAACAGAATCTTTCCATCATCAGGACAAGAGAAGAAGAAGAAGAAGAATAGTGAATTTTGAGGACATTAGATATATATATATATATATAATGTTTTCAACATCAGCAACAGGGAAGACCTTATGCCTCTGGTGCTGTCTAATTTTGGTAGTATTCTTACCTACTTGGCTGATAGCTAACTGTATATACCACCCAGAGGATTTGGGACCACTAAAAGGGATATGTGGGATTCCCAAGTCAAATAACACTCCTATAGTAAGACATAGAAGAAGTGAACCCCCCCAAGAGTTTTCTGATAAAATGTTGTTGTTGAAATTTAAATATAGCTATGCCCAAAAATCAGGTTTTGAAAAGTGCTGGATATGCAGTAAACTACATCCCAGTACTGCCAGAGTTCCTTTAATGGCCATACCTTTAAATTTTACCTCACTCCTAAATGGCACGCCCCCATTAATACTTACCAACGTTACAAGGATAAAGGATGATCATTATGTTAAATCAGAATGATCAAAGAGAGGATTATAAGGGGGCTACTTATAATGATATACTATTTTGATAGGGGTTGAAATGAATATGCTTAACTTTCAGCTTTTGAACAAAACTGTTGTAAGTATATTCTGCAGAAAAACGGTTTTGACCAGTATGTTGACATAACAGGACGCATCTGTGTTGTGGTTTCTAACTCTGTACTTCACCAGAGGATATGAAACTAGCTAAGCAATGACTTAGGAGTTTCTTGTGGTCAAGTCAGCAGGTGTGAACTAACTGTCATACACTAACCTTTGCCTTACATTTCATATTGCAAACTAACCACCATCACATGACTAACCTTTGCCCCATATTCCATATTTCAAACTGAAGACTCTCACATGACAAGAAGTTGTTAATGTATGCATATGTGTATGAGTCTGATTGGTTCTTGGGAGAGCTGTCCCCTCCCTCTGCATTTCCCATAAAAGAGGAACGTATTGTCTATTAAACTTTGTAACCATCTTCACTTACAAACCCGTGTATGTGTGTGTTGGTTATCCACCGGTGAATTGGGATCTCCGCTTCTACCATTCCTGGCCTAGGCACTTAGAATACAAGAAGAAAGACGTGTACCTTACAATTACAAATCTTGATCTAATAGTTCACAGCAGGGCCCATTCCTGCGCCCACCAAGAGTAACTATGAGGGCCTACAGTCTTGTGGCAACACCGTCCACCACCACCGCCAAAGGCCCAATTTTTCTGCCCTGTTCATCAGGTGCTTGCAATTACAAATCTTGATCTAATAACTCACAGCAGGGCCCATTCCTGCGCCCACCAAGAGTAATTATGAGGGCCTACAGTCTTGTGGCAACACCGTCCACCACCACCGCCAAAGGCCCAATTTTTCTGCCCTGTTCATCAGGTGCTTGCAATTACAAATCTTGATCTAATAACTCACAGCAGGGCCCATTCCTGCGCCCACCAAGAGTAACTATGAGGGCCTACAGTCTTGTGGCAACACCGTCCACCACCACCGCCAAAGGCCCAATTTTTCTGCCCTGTTCATCAGGTGCTTGCAATTACAAATCTTGATCTAATAACTCACAGCAGGGCCCATTCCTGCGCCCACCAAGAGTAACTGTGAGAGCTTACAGTCTTGTGGCAACACCGTCCACACCACCACCACCACCCCCAATTTTTCTGCCCTGTTCAACAGGTGCATGCAATTACAAATCTTGATCTATTAACTCACAGCAGGGCCCATTCCTGTGCCCACCAGTCTTGTGGCTACACCAACATCTAATAGGGCAAATTTCTGCAGAGTATATACGCCAGGCCCCTACTTTCAAACATCCAACTTACAAACGACTCCTACTTGCAAATGGAAAGAGAAAACAGGAAGTGAGAGGAAATCTACCCCTAGGAAGGGAAATTCTATCCTGTTAGATTTAATTTGGGGAAAAAGGTATCTCCTCTCTACTGATACTTTATCACCAATCCTTGTTTCAATTAAAACCCCACTTTTTCCAAAAACATTTGTCATTGGGACGGAAAGTGAGGTGACATGTTCTGAACAGATGTGCAAAGACAGCAAATGTTACAGGGGTGATAACCCCTCCCTATGTTCTCCAAAAAGCTTAAAAATAGATTTTTTTTGGGATGGAGCTACACTTCATAATGTACCTGTTCAGATTCTACTTAAGAACAAACCTAAAGCCGCAAGTGGTTTTAAATGGCTTCTTTTTTTCCTTTACAAATGTCATTTTGTGCAAGGACAGTTCTAAACACGGGAAACACACCACTTCACAGGCATACTTTAGACACCCCCCAGGTACCATATTTAAAGGAAAATTTTCACTTTTTTTTTTTTCACTTTATGCATCATTAAAATGACTGCTCCCGAAAAAACGTTAGTTTTTAAAAGTTCTTTTTGCATTGATATATGTCCCCTGGGGCAGGACCCGGGTCCCCAAACCTGTTTTATGACATTAACATGCATATTGGCCGTTGTAATTAGCACTTTTGATTTCGAACGTTTGCGTCCATTATAACGTATAGGGTTCGAAAATTCGCGCAAACTTTTGGTCCGTTCGAAGGTTCTGGTGCGAACCGAACCCGGGGGTGTTCGGCTCATCCCTACTCCTAAATATTTAAAGACTTCCACTATTTTTAATGGGGTCTGAGCTCTCCTTTCATTACCTGTTCCCAGAGGCATTAGTGCGGATTTTTGCCAATTTATTTTTAACCCTGAGAACCTCCCGTATGTTTCTATTATTCTCATTGCTTCTGTCAGAGATGCTTGCGCATCTCCCATATATAATATAATATCGTCCGCATATAAGCCTATGTGTTCGGTTTTTTCTCCTACTTTAATCCCTTTGTATTTATTTGATTGTCTGAATCTATTTGCCAGTGCCTCAATTGCCAGAGCGAATAATTGCTAATTACAACGGCCAATATGCATGTTAATGTCATAAAACAGGTTTGGGGACCCGGGTCCTGCCCCAGGGGACATATATCAATGCAAAAAGAACTTTTAAAAACTAACGTTTTTTCGGGAGCAGTCATTTTAATGATGCATAAAGTGAAAAAAAAAAAAGTGAAATTTTCCTTTAAATATGGTACCTGGGGGGTGTCTAAAGTATGCCTGTGAAGTGGCATGTGTTTCCCGTGTTTAGAACTGTCCCTGCACAAAATGACATTTGTAAAGGGAAAAAAAGAAGACATTTAAAACCACTTGCGGCTTTAATGTCATGTCTTGTCCTGGCCGCCATATGGCTGAAAATCCTTAAGAAAAATGGCATGGCTACCCCATCACCCCCCCCCCCCCACCCCAGCCCCTTTGGGTCTTGTATGGATATTAAGGGGGACCCCGCACCCAAAATAAAACCCTATACCTACAACCCTATATACTCTGAACAGCAGTATACAGGCGGTGCAAACAAGAGAGGGACTGTAGGTTTGTTCTTAAGTAGAATCTGAACAGGTACATTATGAAGTGTAGCTCCATCCCAAAAAAAACATTTTTTAAGCTTTTTGGAGAACATAGGGAGGGGTTATCACCCCTGTAACATTTGCTGTCTTTGAATTTCCCTTCCTAGGGGTAGATTTCCTCTCACTTCCTGTTTTCTCCTTCTGTTTGAAAGTAGGAGTCATTTGTAAGTTGGATGTTTGAAAGTAGGGGCCTGCCGTATATACTCTGCAGAAATTTTCCCCATTAGGTGTTGGTGTAGCCACAAGACTGTAAGCCCTCACAGTTACTCTTGGTGGGCGCAGGAATGGGCCCTGCTGTGAATTATTAGATCAAGAATTGTAATTGCATGCACCTGTTGAACAGGGCAGAAAAATTGGGCCTTTGGTGGTGGTGGTGGACGGTGTTGCCACAAGACTGTAAGCCCTCAAAGTTACACTTGGTGGGCGCAGGAATGGGCCCTGCTGTGAACTATTAGATCAAGATTTGTAATTCCACGCCCCTGTTAAACAGGGGCTAAAAAAATTGTGCCTTAGGCACTGGTGCTGGTGCCACAACACTGCAACCCCTCACAGATACTGTACTTGGAGCACAGCAGTCAGACCTGTTGCGAAGCATTGCTTAAAAAATTGTAATTACACGCCCCTGTTATACAGGGGCTGACAAATTGTGCCTTAGGCACTGGTGTGGTGGCACCCAGAAACAAAAATGTTCTTCCAAGCTATCAAGGAATGGATCATTGAGGAGGAGGATAAGGATAGTCAGTGAACATAACAGGACAGTCACTCAGCATCAGCATAGGCAGTCTTGAAGGGATGTGACATTATAAATTATTCAGTTATATCCGCTTCAGGTGCCTGGTAGCTGGTGGTGATCCAAGACTGATTCATCTTTATTAAGGTCAGTCGATCAACCGAGTCGGTGATCAGGCGCACCCTGTGATCGGTGACAAATCCTCCAGCAGCACTGAATGTGCGTTCGGAAAGAACGCTGGATGCAGGACAGGCCAGTAGCTCAATTGCATACTGTGCAAGCTCTGGCCAGTGATCCATCCTCAAGACCCAGTAAGCCAGAGGATTTTCTGTGGGAAAGGTGTCCAAGTCTGACCTTGCCCCTAGGTATTCCTGCACCATGTATATCAGACGCTGGCGATGGTTGCTGGAACCGATCATACCTTGGGGCTGCAGACTCCTTCGGCTACTGACCGAAGCCTCAGCAACTCGTCGTCCAGGACCAGGAGTTTGTAACCTCCCAGTTTCTGGGAACGCGTTGCACAGACCTTTCTGCAAGGCCTCCCTGAGATGTCTCATCCTCTGCTTCCTCTGCGACGGCAAGATAAGGTCCGCAACCTTACCCTTGTACCATGGATCAAGGAGAGTGGCCAGCCAGTAATGGTCCCTCTCCTTGATCCGAAGAATACGAGGATCCTTCTGCAGGCTTTGCAGGATCAGGGAGGCCATGCAGCTGTTAGCCTGTCCTGCCTGTAGCCAATTATTGCTCTCCTCGCTGCCGGCGCTGTGATTGGCCAAGCATGCGGGGTCACAGTGCATGCTTGGCCAATCATCAGCCAGCAATGCACTGCGCCGGCCGCAATGCATTGCGGGCCGCTCGCATCACACGAATGTGATGCGAACGGCCCAAATAGTTCTGGGCTCGCCGAGCGGGCGAACGCCTGGTGCTCGATTCGAATGTGGGTTCGAATCGAACACCGGGCCCATCCCTACTTACCTGTAGGTAAAATTAATATCTCCTAAACCTGGATGGTTTAGGCTGGTTTCACACTGGGGTGGTGGGGGTCCGAACAAGCCAGGGAAGTACAAATACCCCCCAAATTACCCCTTTTTTGAAAGTAGACATTCCAAGGTATTTAGTAAGAGGCATGTGAGGTTTTTGATGTCATTTTTTTCCCCACAATTCTTTGCAAAATTAAGATTTTTTTCCCCCACAAAATTGTCATTGTAATAGGTTTTTTCTCTCACATGGCATGTGTTTACCACAAATGACACCCCAAAATACATTCTGCTAGTCCTCCTGAGTATTACGATACCACATGTGTGGGACTTTTCCACAGCCTGGCCACTTAGAGAGGCCCAACATGCAGGGAGCGCCATCACGTGTTCTAGGAGCATAAATTACACATCCAACTTGTTGACTAACTATTACACTTTTGAAGGCTCTGGAGCACCAGGCCAATGACACGTGACACTGACGTGACACTGATGACAGATGGCACTAATATGTGGCACTAATGACAGATGGCACTAATACGTGGCACTGATGACAGATGATACTGATGTGGCACTGGTGACAGATGACACTGATGTGGCACTGGTGACAGATGACACTAATACGTGGCACTGATGACACTAATACGTGGCACTGATGACAGATGACACTAATACGTGGCACTGATGACAGATGGCACTAATACATGGCACTGATGACACGTGACACTGAAGTGGCACTGATGACACTAATACATGGCACTGATGACAGATGGTACTTATACATGGCACTGGGGACAGTTGGCACTGACAGGTACTGTGGGCACTGTTTTTTCTTTTTTTCTCATTTACTGACGCTGCAGCATGAAGCTCTCCCTCCTCACACGTAGTCTCTGTGTGAGAAGGGAGAGCCGGTGTTGGCAATGAGAGAGGATCTCATATGTTTACATATGAGATCCTCTCTCATTGGACACTCAGATCGAGTGCTAAATGGCCGCTGTGATTGGCCATTTAGCACAATCTGTGATTGGCTGTGTCCAAGGGACACGGCCAACACAGAATTTCCCCGATGCGTGCCCGCATAAGGGAAGCAAACAGGAGGACGTCCAGGGACGCCCTCCCGGCAATTGGGCGCCGCACTGTAGCCGTCTTTCAGATATAGCGCGGACTCTTAGTTGTTAAAGAAGAAGAGAATTGTGCGCTGCATTTCGAGATTTCATAATCTGCCACGTCACGAATGTTAATTCTCCATTACGAACGCTAGTTTACAAGACCGACCTCTTCTGACTCGTCCTTGCTTCCCAGCATGCGTGTCTGTACTCTGGACTTTTTAAAACCTGCCACCCAACATTTGTCTGCGGAAAATCCGTCAATTTTCCGATGGAGCGTACAAACGGTCGGACTTTCCACCAAACAGTCTGTCATCACACATTTCCCGTCGGAAAAGTCTGAAAATCCGATCGCACGTACGGGGCTTTAGAAAGCAGCCACAGCCTGAGTAGAAAAGCCTGTCCTCAGGTTCGCCGCTTTTGGATGAGGGTTTACTCATTAATATTCTCAGTCACGATAGTAAAGATCACCAAAGACGCAAGCATCGCCCGCCTAAATAAACTAGGGGGTTATCTGATGCGGGGAGGAGCCACCGAAGGGGACTCCCAGAAGAAGAGGTTCAGGGCCACTCTGTGCAAAAAGAGCTGCACAGTGGAGGCAAGTATGACATGTTTATTAAAAAAAAAAAAAAAAAAAAAACAATCGAAGCTTTACAATCACTTTAAGAAACGCAGAACAATGCTTTTTTTGAAATATATAATTACATAAAGTACAATATTCCTGTTTATCCAGGAATAAACCAGCCTCGCTGACACACTCCTTCTTCTAGAAGTTGGATTGCATGTCCTCTATTCTATAAGAACAATAACTCAAAGTTAACAGCTAAAAAAAATAAAGATACATTATATATACTCATACCATAAAACCAGAAGAAGATATGTTGAAAAAGAAAACTACAAAAACGTAAACAAGTTCCTCTTCCTTGTAGCAGCTTATATACTGTATATACTTTGATTATTACAGAATTTTAGTATTAAAAAAAAATAAAAATAAAAATACATATTTTACATAAAATTCTAAAAAAAAAAAAAAGAAAAAATATTTAATGCAGTATTTTTGAGTGAATCATTTTTTTTTAAAACAAGCTGTATATATATATATATATATATATATATATATATATATATATATATATATCTATAAAACATTAATATTTTCTTTTTCACAGCAGGTGTACAGACCCACAAACTCAGCGCAGGGATGGTGGGTACCCCTTGTAATGGGCACAGCAGGTGTGCAGATCCAGGAATTCAGCACAGGGATGGTGGGTGTCATTGTCATGAAAATAGGATTATGTGTACAGACCCGGGAACTCAGCACAGGGATGGTGGGAACTCCTCATAATGGGCACACCAGATGTACAGACCTGGGAACTCAGCAGAAGGATGGTGAAAACCCTTGATAATGGGCACAGTGGGTCTACAGACCCGGGAACTCAGCACATGGATGGTGGGAACCCCTCATAATGGGCACAGCAGGTGTACAGACCCGGGAACTCAGCACAGGGATGGTGGGAACCCCCTGTTATGGGCACAGCAGATGTACAGACCTGGGAACTCAGCACATGGATGGTGGGAACCCCTCATAATGGGCACAGCAGGTGTACAGATCCAGGAACTCAGCACAGGGATGGTGGAAACCCCTCATAATGGGCACAGCAGGTATACAAACCTGGGAACTCAGCACAGAGATGGTGGGAACCCCTCATAATGGGCACAGCAGGTCTACAGACCCGGGAACTCAGCACAGGGATGGTGGGAAACCATTATAATGGGCACAGCATGTGTACAGACCCGGGAACTCAGCACAGGGATGGTGGAAACCCCTCATAATGGGCACAGCAGGTATACAAACCTGGGAACTCAGCACAGAGATGGTGGGAACCCCTCATAATGGGCACAGCAGGTCTACAGATCCAGGAACTCAGCACAGGGATGGTGGGAACCCCTCATAATGGGCATTTCAGGTGTACAGATCCAGGAACTCAGCACAGGGAGGGTGGGAACCCCTCATAATGGGTACAGGTCCTGAGTAGGGATGAGCTCAGGCGTGTTCGCATGCTCCACGTGCAGAGCCCGCCAGGAAAGCCAGGAAAGCTGCGCTAATCACAGGCAGTGAGACATTTCCCGATCTCTGCAGCCGCGCATCGGGACATGCCTGAGCTCATCCTTAGTCCTGAGTGAGTCTATTCCACATGTTCACAGCTCTTACTGCCTTTCCGTATTTGGAGATAAAATCTCCTTTCCTCTAGACGTAAAGAGTGCCCCCTTGTCCTCTGTGATGACCTTAACCACTTGACCACTGGGCACTTAAACACCCTTAATAACCAGACCGATTTTCAGCTTTCGGTGCTCTCACATTTTGAATGCCAATTACTCAGTCATACAACACTGTACCCATATGAAATTTTTGTCCTTTTTTTTCACACAAATAGAGCTTTCTTTTGGTGGTATTTAATCACTGTTGGGTTTTTTATTTTTTGCGCTATAAAAGAAAAAACACTGAAAATTCAGTAAAAAAATGAAATTTTCTTCGTTTCTGTTATAAAAATTAGCAAATTTGTAATTTTTCTTGATAAATTTTGGCCAAAATTTATACTGCTACATATCCTTGGTAAAAATAAGTACAAATTGGGGTATATTATTTGGTCTTTGTGAAAGTTTTAGAGTCCACAATCTATGGTGCCAATATCTGAAAATTGTACTAACAGCCTGTCTAATTTCGTGAGACCCTAACATGCCATAAAAGTACAAATACCGCCCAAATGACCCCTTTTTGGAAAGAAGACATTCCAAGGTATTTGGAAAGAGGCATGGGGAGTTTTTTGAAGTTGTAATTTTTTCCCACAATTCTTTGCAATATCAAGATTTTCTTTTTCTTTTTCACAAAATTGTCATATTAGCGGGTTATTTCTCACACACACAGCAAATGCATACCACAAATTACACCCCAAAACACATTCTACTATTACTCCTGAGTATGGTGATACCACATGTGTGAGACTTTTACACAGCGTGGCCACATACAGAGGCCCAACATGCAGGGAGCACCATCAGGTGTTCTGGAGCACCCAGGACAATTCTGACATTTCTCTCCTACATGTAAAAATCATCATTTATTTGCTAGAAAATTACATAGAACCCCAAAACATTATATATGTTTTTTTTAGCAAAGACCCTAGAGAATACAATGGCGGTCGTTGCAACTTTATCTAGCACGGTACTTGCGCAGCAATTTTTCGAACTCGTTTTTTTTGGAAAAAAAATGTTTTGTGCTTTACAAAAAACAAAACTGTAAATTTAGCCCAATGTTTTTGCATAATGTGAAAGATGAAGTTATGCCAAGTAAATAGATACCCAACATGTCACCCTTCAAAATTGCACACGCTCGTGGAATGGCGCCAAACTTCGCTACTTAAAAATCCCCATAGGCGGCTCTTTAATTTTTTTTACTGGTTACATGTTTTGAGTTACAGAGGAGGTCTGAGGCCAAAATTATTGTTCTCGCTCCAACGTTCGCATCAATCCCTCCCATGTGTGGTTTGAACACCGTTTTCATATGTGGGCGGGACTTACGTATGCGTTCGCTTCTGCATGCGAGCACACGGGGACAGAGGCGCTTTAAAAAAAATAAAACATTTTATTGTTCATTTTACTTTATTTATTTTAGTTTGACACTTTTTTTGATCACTTTTATTCCTATTACAAAGAATGTAAACATCCCTTGTAATAGGAATATGGCATGACAGGTCCTCTTTACAGTGACATATGGGGTCCATAAGACCCCACATCTCACCTCTAGGCTGGAAAGCCTGAAATAAAATAAAAAAAATGATCCTGGCTTCGATCGTAGCGAGTATTGCATGGTATTGCAGGGTATGGCAGGGTATCGCTGGGTATGGCAGGGTATCGCTGGGTATGGCAGGGTATCGCTGGGTATCGCTGGGTATGGCAGGGTATGGCAGGGTATGGCAGAGTATTGCAGAGGAGTATTGCAGAGTATCCATCCATCCATGCTCAGCCATCCCTCCATACCCAGCAATACACTGCAGGCTATTGCTGTGTATTGCAGGGTATGGAGGGATGGCTGAGCATGGATGGATGGATCGGTGGTGACTGCAGAGCAGTGCTGTGGGCACTACAGATCCCGCCCACAGCACTGCTGCCACCGATCCCTCCCCCTCGCCTCTCACACTGTACCAATCGGTACAGAGAGAGGAGCGAGGAACCGGCGTCATCAAATGACGCCGGTTTCCTTACATGTGATCACTCCGTCATTTGACGGAGCGATCACGTGGTAAACGGCCGCGATGAGAGGGGAATTCTGAGAGGCCGTTAATTAACGGCCTCTCAGAGTTAAGCAACCGCCCTGTAGCCGTTTTTCGGCTATGGGCCGGTTGTTAACTGGTTAAAGTGAATATCTCAACACCAAGTTCACTAGATATACCACTTACGTATTTGTACATGGAGATCCTATCCCCCCCTCCCCTATTCTCTGTGGTTCTATTTGTATATTGGTCTTTATAGCAGAACCCCTCATAGTGGGCACATCAGGTGTACAAATCCAGGAACTCAGAACAGGGATGGTGTTGCCGCTTCATCCCTTTAAACCCAAACACATGTGAATTACACAGGTTCTGATGCTAATTTAATGCAGATGAGTGAGTTTAATTGCCACCTTAATCAGCCACAGAACCTGTGTAATTGATAAGTTTTTGGTTTTAAAGGGATGAGGTGGCAACCCTAGCACCAGCTTTAGAAATGCATGTTTAGGGTGTGCCGCCCCTCCAATCTTTTGTTTGTTACATATTGTGTCCTGACCAGACTTCCTAAAGGTGGAGCACCCCACCTTCCCACACCACTACTTCATCATCATTGTCCACCAGTAAGTAGTTATACGAGGAGTTCCTTATTCGTGGAATCTGCAGCTAGCACATTTCTCCCATGTAAGAAGTGAGGATCTCCCCATGGTTAAGAGAAATGTGTTTTACCTTTCAATTTATAAATAGTGTAGGACCCACTGAAAATGGGCTACTTTGACGCAGTGGTGGGCTTAAGCACGGTATGGCCATACGGTGTGACTAAATCCCCATATTTGCTTGTGAAGATCAGGGGTTTTTAAGTAGCCTTGCAAGATTCGAAAGGAACTTCTTTTGTACGTGCGCTTTTCTCTGTGGTTTCATTCAGGTCCCCCCCTTATGCTGGCCATACACTAGTCGAAAAATCGGCCGAAAAATCGGCCATTAGACGATTCGTTCGATTTTTCGGCCAGTTAATGGACACAAAATCGATAATCATTTGGACGTTTTTGACCCGAAAAAATGAAGGACAAGTTTGGAAATTTTCTGCCGAACGAACGATAAGATGAAAGGTTAATGTGTTTCCCGTCCGACCTGTCTGCACTAGGTATATGTAAAAAAAAAACGAACATCAATTTTTTTATTTATGTTCACTGAAAGATTTATCGGCCATTATATGATGGCACCATCGTTTGCGCTCGCGGCCGTTGTTTTTCGAAATTGGGTTCGGACGATTTTTCGACTAGTGTATGGCCAGCATTAGTCTCCTCTTCTCAAGAGAGAATAAAAAAAAAGTTGGTAAAAAGTAAACAAATTTGCAAGATAAAAAAAAAATCTAAAATTTTAATTTCCAAGACTCTAAAGGCAAACACAAAAATGGAACCATGTAGAATCACAAACGCAACAACAGTTGTAAAAAAACATTTTACAATCATCTCTCAGGAACATAAAGAATTTCTATAATTAGTTACTTTGTATCTCTCCAGAATTATCTTCTGCAGATCACCAAATAATCATGAAAAAAAAAAATGTATTACATAGAAAGCGGAAACTCTACAGAGCATTGTAAGAAATGTAATAAAGAGAAGATTGTCTGGTTGGGATGGAGCTCCCCCCCTACCTGTCTGTCCGGTGCTGTAGAAGACACTGAGCCGTGTTCTGGGACACCGTTAGCCTTTTATATGAACCAGGAAATCCTATGAAAATCACTTTCTGTTCATTCCAGAAATATGCCGTATGGGGCCGTGTATTATACCGGAGTTGGTCACCCTTCATGTGACAGCCTGATAGGCATCATAAAATGCAAATGATCCTAAGAAGATATACTCTGCAAATTAGAATTCTCAACACGTACAGTACATCTAGGAAAGTATTCACAGAGCTTCACCTGTTCCACATTTTGTTATGTTACAGCCGGGGGCGTACCTAGAGCATTTGGCACCCGGGGCGGATCCTATATATGGCACCCCCACCCCACCTTAAAATGTAAAATCACCCCACTGTGCCCCCTGCATACCTCTGCATCCTTCAATATATTTTTGTCACTACTGTGTACCCCCTCTCCACAACTGCCCCTCTGGACCCCTTTACATTACACAGCACCCTGCACCTCTGGACCACTTTACATTATAGAGCACCCTGCACCCTTTTACATTACACAGGACCTTGCACCTAAGGACCCCTTTACATTACACAGCACCCTGAACCTCTGGACCCCTTTACATTACACAGCCCTTGTACCTCTTTACATTACACAGCCCTTGTACCTCTTTACATTACACAGCCCTTGTACCTCTGCACCCCTTTACATTACACGGCCCCCCACAGCTCTGGACCCCCTACAGTACAGACCCCCCTACAGTGCAGGACCCCCCTACAGCGCACAGACCCCCCTACAGTGCACAGAACCCCTCTACAGTACAGAACCCCCCTACAGTGCAGACCCCCCTACAGTGCAGACCCCACCTAGAGTACAGAACCCCCCTACAGTGCACAGACCCCCATACAGTGCAGACCCCCCTAGAGTACAGAACCCCCTACAGTGCACAGATCCCCCTACAGTGCAGACCCCCCTAGAGTACAGAACCCCCCTAGAGTGCATAGAGTGCACAGACACCCCTACAGTGCAGACCCCCCCACAGTAAAGACCCCATCCATAATGTACCTAAAAAAAAAAAAAAAACACACACATGGAGAGCCCGAGGCAGTGGCATTGCGGGGGGAGGTGCGAGCCGCACCCGAGTGACACCTGTGACCTGTCGGCAGTGACCCGGGACCCAACGATCACCTTCTCTCAGTGGTCACGGCTCTGATCAGTCTCGGCAGCGCCGCGGCTGTCACAGCCGAGCAGAGTGAAGCCGCCTCCCCTTCCTCCTTTATGTCTACACAGTGCTGTGCATGCAGGAGGAGGGGGAGGCGGCTTCACTCTGCTCGGCTATGACAGCCGCTGCCGAGACTGATCAGAACCATCCGCGACCACAGAGAGAAGGGGATAGTTAAGCCGGGTCCCGGGTCACTGTGCCGACAGCTGCCACTCGCGGCACGCACCCCCCCGCAATGCCATTGCCTCAGGCGAGCGGTACTGTGGCCTAACGCGCTGTCTCCTCTTCAGTCGCGGAGGGGGAGGGCGCTGGCCTGACACCCCCCCCCCCCCCCAGTGTGTGGCACCCGGGGCGGCCCGCCCCCCACTTAGTACGCCACTGTTACAGCCTTTTAGCCAAAATCTATTAAATTTATTATTTTCCTCAAAGTTCTACAAACAATCCCCCATAATGACAACGTGAAAGAAGTTTGTTTGAAATCTTTGCAAATTTATTAAAAAAAAAATACATAAGTATTCACAGCCTTTGTCATGAAACTCAAAATTAAGCTCAGGTGCCTCCAGTTTCCACTGATTAACCTTAAAGTGTTTTTTTTCCCTAATTTGTAATTTTTACCTACAGGTAAGCTTATAATAAGGCTTACCTGTTGGTAAAATTAATTACTCCTAAACCTGGATGGTTTAGGCTGGTTTCACACTGGGGCGGTGGGGGCGGTGGCTGTAAAGCAGCTCTATATTTAGCACTGCTTTACTGCCGTTTTAGCCGCGGTATTCGGCCACTAGAGGGGTGGTTTTAACCCCCGCTAGCGGCCAAAAAAGGGTTAAAACCCCCCCGCAAAGCACTGCTGCAGCGGCGCTTTGCCGGCGGTATTGCCGCGGTATTATCGCGGTGTCCCATTGATTTCAATGGGTAGGAGCTGTATAGGAGCGGTGAATACACCACTGCTTCACCGCTCCAAAGATGCTGCTAGCAGGACTTTTTTTACCGTCCTGCTAGCGCACCGCTCCAGTGTGAAAGCCCTCCGGCTTTCACACTGGAGTTAAAGGAAGCGCTTTTTTCTGGAGCTATACAGACACTATTTTTAGCACTGTAGCTCCTGAAAAACGCTTCAGTGTGAAAGGGGCCTTAGGAGCTATTCCCTTTGCATGCAGCCGCTGATGTCAGTGACACATGCGCTCTGAATTATCGGCAGAAGGTCCGGCAGACGCTGCGGGACCTTGCTGGGAAGAAGACTCCCACGCGCAAGTGCAGGAGTGATGTCATTGCGGCTCCGGCCACTCACAGTGCTGGAAAGCCGTCGAACAGGTAAACTCTTTATTCATCAAATTCATTTGGGCGCCTAAACGACCTCATACTCCCCGGCGGTAACTTTCCTAGCCTAAACAGTATGGCAGGATAGCACTTCCCGTCCTTCTGAAATACTATCAGGCAGTATATCTAGGTAGGCTTATAGACCGGCACCGTCCTTCTGCCGTCAAGCTTTGGGCGCAAATAGAGCAGGCTCAAAACGGATGTAGCATTGAAGGGTGCTCCTTGGTGTTATGACGCTCTACCATCTGACAAAGTCAAACAAACAAATCGACAAAGTCGATTTAACAGTCTAAAAAAAAAAAAGGCATGCCATGAATGCTAACTGCTCATTGGCTGTGCTCTCAACCAAACAGTCAAACCATCCAATGGCTGGTGTCATAACGGATCACATGTGCAGCACTGTGGCAGTTAAAGATTAAACAGAGGCAAAGATGGCAGCTTCCTTGGCTGAAAACGATAGGGGGGTTTACTTCCACTTTAATAGGACCCTCCATCAGCATATGCTCCCATCTTTTTACGCAGGCTTCTCTCTCTACTACAGACTCTCCCTTATTGCCAATCCTAGGGAACCCACAGTTTATCTCGGGCCTTAAGCCTGGTACCAGGGGCGTTGCTAGGTCTACAAAAGATCTGGGGCTAGAGGCCATAGCAGCATAGTAAAGAAAGTCATACGCTTGGGCAGGCATACACATGTAAATACAGTAATATACGTGTGTGTGTGTGTGTGTATATATATATATATATATATATATCCCCAGAGAGCCCCCCTTACATCAGGGTCCCCAGAGAGCCCCCCTTACATCAGGGTCCCCAGAGAGCCCCCCTTACATCAGGGTCCCCAGAGAGCCCCCCCTTACATCAGGGTCCCCAGAGAGCCCCCCCACTTACATCAGGGTCCCCAGAGAGCCCCCCCACTTACATCAGGGTCCCCAGAGAGCCTCCTCCTTACATCAGGGTCCCCAGAGAGCCCCCCCACTTGAATCAGGGTCCCCAGAGAGCCCCCCACTTGCATCAGGGTCCCCAGAGAGCCTCCTCCTTACATCAGGGTCCCCAGAGAGCCCCCCCACTTACATCAGGGTCCCCAGAGAGCCCCCCCACTTACATCAGGGTCCCCAGAGAGCCTCCTCCTTACATCAGGGTCCCCAGAGAGCCCCCCACTTGCATCAGGGTCCCCAGAGAGCCCCCCACTTACATCAGGGTCCCCAGAGAGCCTCCCCTCCCCTTGGGGAACCCTGCAGAGACTCAGGGCTATGGGCCCCAGATTCGGGGCTATAGCCCCAAAAGCCACCCCCTAGCGATGCCACTGCCTGGTACACACGATCAGATTGTTGGCCAACAAAGCGTCAGACTTTTTTCCGAAGGGCGTGTGTCAGGAACTTGTCTTGCATACAAACTGTACAGAATTGTCGGCCAACAAACATGAACGTAGTGACGTACGACAAGGAATTTCAGCTCTTGAGCGCCACCCTTTGGGCACCTTCTGCTAATGTCGGGGTTTGGTGAGCATTCATTCCGAACATGCGTGTTTGTACTTTGGACTTTTGTGTGACGGACTTGTGGACAGACGAAATCTGACAACAGACCGTTGTCCGCCGAAAATTTACTAGCCTGCCATCCAACATTTGTTGGCGGAAAGGTTGGACAACAATTGTCTGAAGGAACGTACTAACGGTCGGATTTTAGACAAACAGTCTGTCATCACACAATTCCCTGCCGAAAATCCGATCGTGTGTACGAGGCTTTAGAGACCAGAGTCTTCAAATCCTACGCAAATCTGATCGCTATCAAGCATCACAATTTCTGACAGCGGAACAATGGCCCACCATTACATCGTTAATGGAGACCACAGGTCCCTTCCGTCTACCATTTTGGAGTGCCCTGAAACTATATATTTTTTTCCACTGCTTGCCAAATCCACAAAAGGTTTAGTCGACACCGAACCACCTTTGAGGAATATTACTCAGACGAAGGGATATTACCACAAGTTATTACCACAAGTGCCTTCAAAAACATACAACCTATTGATCACCCCTCCGGAACAGCCACATTTACCTTGTATGAGGAAGGGGGAAGCGGACTTTCACGCTAGGCCCACAACAAAATATTATTGGATTCTCGTTAAAATCGTCCATTTCTACAAAGATTCAGGTAATCAATTTTTAAATTCTGACGAGGTGATATCAAAGCTTGGGATGTTTTTTATTTTTGTTGATAACCTAACCCTGTTGTAAACTTCTCCACAACTTTATCCCTGACCTGTCTGGTGTGGTCCTCAGGTGGACTCCATTTACTAATTAGGTGACTTCTGAAGGCAATTGGTTCCACTAGATTTTAGTTACGGGTATCAGAGTACCCCCCCCCCCCCCCCCACACACACTTTTCCCATATTTATGTGTAAAAAAATTTGAAAACCATTTATCATTTTCCTTCCACTTCACAATTATGTGCCACTTTGTGTTGGTCCATCACATAAAATCCCAATAAAATACATTTACGTTTTCGGTTGTAACCTGACAAAATGTGGAAAATTTCAAGGGGTGTGAATACTTTTTCAAGGCACTGTATGTAAAACCACAAGTTGTATCAAAACAGCGGCATGTTTTTTTATTTATTTATTTTATAACAATGTATTTGTAAATGTATTGCTTGAATCAATAAAATATGAATACATTTTAACCACATTTTAACCACTTGCCAACCGCCGCACGCTGATCTACGCCGGCACAATGGCAGCGGTGGGCAAATGGGCGTACCTGTACGTCTCCTTTAATCACCAGGGTTAGCGGGCGCCCACCGCGTAACAAGGCATTTCCCCCGTTCTGCCTACTGACAGGACAGAGATCACTGCTCCCTGTCATCGGGAGCAGTGACCACTGTCATGTGAGTGGAAGCCCATCACACCCACAGTTAGAATCACTCCCTAGGACACACTTAATCCCTTGATCACCCCCTAGAGGTTAACCCCTTCACTGCCAGTGTCATTTACACAGTAATCGGTGCATTTTTATAGCACTGATTGCTGTATAAATGACAATGGTCCCAAAAATGTGTCAAAATTGTCTGATGTGTCCACCATAATGTCACAGTCATGATAAAAATCGCAAATCACTAGACATGTGCAATTCGTTTTGTTGTTTTTCGTTAAAATTCGTTATATTCGTTCATTCGTTATATCAGACGAATGAACGAACGATTCGCTAAAAATTTTAATGAATGTTCGAATCGAACGAATACGAAAAACAACGAAAACCCGAAATAACCAAATTAGAAACAACGAAACTACGAAAGAAGAAAATCCGAAAAACAAAAACAGGAACAACGAAAATCGAAATGAACGAAAAAAATTTGTACATTTGTAACTTTTTTTTTTTTTTGTTGAATTGGTAATTTTCCGTGTCTCTTACAATGGCGCTGCTTAACGTGCTTCGAATGGATTGAACGAAAAAATTAGTACATTCGTAACTTTTTTTTTCGATTCGTAATTTTCCGTGTCCCTTACAATGTAATAATAGCATACACATTACATAAAATTATGAATTATGCTCCGATTACGAATCTACGAAAACAATGTTATGAAAGTACGAATAAAGCAATCTTACGAAAGTACGAATGTAACTAAACCGACGAAAATACGAATGCGTCCGAATTTCGAATAAACGAAAATTAAACTAACGGAAAAACGAACTTAACGAAAAAATAACTCTTACGAAAATACGAATCGTTACGAATACGAACACCGACGACTTACAAATTTACGAATCGTTACGAATACGAACATCGACGACTTACGAAATTAAGAATCGCTACGAATCAACGAAAACGAAAGAAACAAAATGAAAATAAACAAATTTTTCTATTGTGCACATGTCTACAAATCACGCCATTACTAATATAAAAAAAAATTATAATAAAAATGCCATAAAACTATCCCTTATTTTGTACGCTATAACTTTTGCGCAAACCAATCAATAAACGCCTATTGCAATTTATTTTTTTTTTTTTACTAAAAATATGTAGAAGAATGCATATTGGCCTAAACTGAGGAAAAAAAAAATATTTTTTTTTTTTATATATTTTTGGGGGTTATTATAGCAAAAATTTTAAAATATTGTGTTTTTTTTTTCAAAATTGTCACTCTTTTTTTGTTCATAGCGCAAAAAATAAAAATTGTAGATATGATCAAATACCACCAAAAAAAGCTCTATTTGTGGAAAAAAAAGGACGTCAATTTTGTTTGGGTGCAGCGTCGCACCACCGCGCAATTGTCAGTTAAAGCAACCCAGTGCCGAATCGCAAAAAGTGCTCTGGTCAGGAAGGGGGTAAAATCTTCTGGGGCTGAAGCGGTTAAAGGATAACTCCACTTTTGTTGGGAAAAATAAAATAACAAGTAAAGAAAAAATAATATAGCGCATATAATTGCGACACTAATCATATTGTGATTGAATGTTATTAAAAATGACCTTTCCTTTTCAATCTGCAGCCACTGTAATTTTCTGAGAATACATTGCAATATGGCTACCTGGAGTTTTCTGTACACAGAATGTGTACTGACCACTGCCCAGAAACACAATTTCCTGCTTGTGTGATTGGCTCACCAATTTTCCCAGAAGTCTGCCTAAGATACAAGTCAGATTTCAGGCATCCCCTGCAACAAAACCCAGCAGATTTCCTCATTAGTGCTCTGCAGCTGCCACACCTGACAGTTAACCACTTTCAGACCGGACCAATTTGCAGCCAAAGGACCAGGCCCCTTTTTGCGATTCGGCACTGCGTCGCTTTAACTGATAATTGCGCGGTCGTGCGACGTGGCTCCCAAACAAAATTGACGTTCTTTTTTTTCCCACAAATAGAGCTTTCTTTTCGTGGTATTTGATCGCCCCTGCGGTTTTTATTTTTTGCGCTATAAACAAAAAAGAGCGACAATTTTGAAAAAAAAAACGCATTCTTTTTTATTTTTGCTATAATAAATATCCCCCAAAAATATATAAAAAAAACATTTTTTTTCCTCAGTTTAGGCCGATACGTATTCTTCTACATATTTTTGGTAAAAAAAATCTCAATAAGTGATTATTGATTGGTTTGCGCAGAAGTTATAGCGTTTACAAGATAGGGGATAGTTTTATAGCATTTTTATTAATAATTTTTTTTTATTAGTAATGGCGGCGATCAGCGATTTTTATTGTGGCTGCGACATTATGGCGGACACATCGGACATTTTTGACACATTTTTGGGACCATTGTCATTTATACAGCAATCAATGCTATTTAAATGCATTGATTCCTGTATAAATGACACTGGCAGTGAAGGGGTTAACCACAAGGGGGCAGTGTAGGGGTTAAGTATGCCTAGGGGTGTGTTTCTTACTGTGGGGGGGCGTGGCTGTCAGCTAGTGAATGCTGATCCCTGCTCCAATCACAGGGAGCAGAGATCGGCGTCACTAGTTGCTAGGCAGAACGGGGAGATGCTGTGTATTTCCGCATCTCCCCGTTCAGCCTTCCTGTGAGACGATCGCGGGTGTCCCCGCGGCGATCAAGTCCGCGGGACCCGCGACTGGCCTCACGGGGGTCCCGACCGGCGAGGGACCGTGCCGCTCCCGGCGCACTCCTGATGGCACGGACAGCATTAAAGAGGGACTTATTTCTACGCCCTCCTGCCTGTCTGTGCCATTCTGCCGACGTATATCGTTGTGCGCCGGTCGGGAATCGGTTAATTGTGAAATCACTCCCATTAGACCCACTTAGTACAGAGGCACAGACACACACACATGAATTTCTTCAGAATAACAAAAGGTAGGAATCTGCAACAAAGGTTGTTATAACCCTTGCAATGTACATGGTTCACCCAGAGAGGAATGTTATTTTTCTCGACAAAAGTGAAGTTACGCTTTAAATATTGTTGAAAAGCGCTGCGTAAACTGTCAGTGCTATATAAATCCTGTACAATGATAACAAATATAATGTGGTTACTATACAAATGGTTAGGCTTCATGCACACTAGACGCTCAAAAACCACAAAAAAATGCTGGATAAAAAACATGAATATTTAGCATTTTTGCAGTGTTTAGGAGTGTTTTTAAAAAGTGTTTAGGAGCGGTGAAGTTTTTGTTAAGGAGCGGGCGGCTTCCGGCATCCTTAACAACCAGTGAATAGCTGGAGTTGTTAAATAAAGGACTTCTCAAAAACTTTTGTATGTGTTTTTTTTATTTACTTTTTAACCCCTTTTTGGTACAATGTACCCCTACGCATTCACATGGGTGGGGAGCCGGGATCTGGGGGTCCCCCTTGTTAATGGTATGGATTGAGGAGGACCCCCATGCTAATTTTTTTTTTTCTCATCTTTTATTGCCGGCAATTATTTTGTGTACACCAGCTATACACTAGTTGTTGAGCACGCTGGTGGGCTGCTGGCTAATAAAAAATAAAATAAAATAATAATTCTGGAAACTGGTGGTATGAGCTGTCAGCATTTCTTTCTGCTGGCTATACGCTCCCAAAAACGCAAAAATAGCATTTTTTTTGCTCCTAGAAACTGAAACTTGAAAAATGCTTCTAGCTTACAATAGTGTGCATGGACACATAGGATAATACTATTTGCTTCTATGGGCAAAAAAATATTCACTTCCCCCTTACATTAGTGACCCCCCTCAGACTGGCCTGGCGTTGCTGTCACTGACCTCTTCTCAGGTGCACCGTGCAGGGCTCGGTCAGTTGACTCCAGCTTGATGGCTCTGGTTTTCCTATAGTCTCCTCTCCACGGTCCACACACATCTTACTTCTGCAGCCACAGCTCAGCTCAAAGCGGCCCCAGGGCTTGCAGCATACCGGGAAATGTCCTGGCATCCCGGGAGGCTAGTCTGGCACTGAGTGTGAATATAGTGATAGTGCAGCATCAGTGTAGTGCATCTGTGCAGTTTTACTGTAGTGTCAGTGTTGTGCGTCCATGCAATTTTACTGCAGTATATTGAAGTGTCAGTGTAGTGCATCAGTGCAGTTTTACTGCAGTATATTGAAGTGTGTCAGTGCAGTTTTACTGCAATATATTGTAGGGCATTAGTGCAGTTTTACTGCAGTATATTGTAGTGTGTCAGTGGAGTGTGTCTGTGTAGTGCAGCGTTTTACACCAGATTACATAACATTTAGTGCCATATACAGTGCTGTATACCCCCTTTTTTATGGTTGCTGCCTTTTTTTGTCCTGTGCCTGCCCCCTTTTTGCAGGTTTACTGCAGTATATTGTAGTGCGTCAGTGCCGTTTTACTGCAGTATATTGAAGTGCGTCTGTGCTGTTTTACTGCAGTATATTGTAGTGCATCAGTGCAGTTTTACTGCAGTACATTGTAGTTAGTCAGTGTAGTGTGTTAGTGTAGGGATGAGCCGAACACCCCCCCGGTTCGATTCGCAGCAGAACATGCGAACGGGCAAAAAATTTGTTCAAACATGCGAACACCGTTAAAGTCTATGGGACAAGAAAATGCTAATTTTAAAGGCTTATATGCAAGTTATCGCCATAAGAAGTGTTTAGGGACCTGGCTCCTGCCCCAGGGGACATGTATCAATGCAAAAAAAAATTGTTTTAAAAACTGCAGTGATTTTAATAATGATTAAAGTGAAAGAATAAAAATGAAATATTCCTTTAAATATCGTGCCTGGGGGGTGTCCTTAGTATGCCTGTAAAATAGCGCATCTTTCCCATGTTTATAACAGTACCACAGCAAAATTACATTTCTAAAGCAAAAAATGTAATTTAAAACTGCTCGCGGCTGTAATGTATTGTCGGATCCTGGCAATATAGATAAAAATACCAAAAATGGCGTGGATGTCGCCCCCAAAATCCATACCAGGACCTTCAGGTCTGGTATGGATATTAAGGGGAACCCTGCACCCAATTCTTTTTAAAAATGGTGTGGGGGTCCCCCAGGCACTATATACTCTGAACAGAAGTGTATATATATTATACCGCCTTCCCTATATACTCTACAGAAAATTGGTCCTTAGGTATTGGTGGTACCAGAACACTGTAAGCCCTCACTGGCTTCCTCACTGTAAGCCCTCACTGGCTACTCTTGTTGGGCGCAGGAACGGGCCCTGATGTAAATTATTATATCAAAAATTTTAATTACATGCCCCTGTTAAACAGGGGCAGAAAAATTGGGCCTTGGGTGGTGATGGTGGTGCCCTAAACCAAAAATATTGTTGAAAGATAGCATCATCAAGATTGAGGAGGAATAGTATAGTCAGCATAGGCAGTCTTCAAGGGATCCCAGATCCATAGCAAATTCAATCAGTTACATCAGCATCAGGTGCTTGATGTGTAGTAGAAACATGTTGGGTGGACCCCCTTACAGACATCACCGTTGCCTGTTAAATGCGTTAAACGATCTACATAAATGTGAGTGTTTATTTTATACCTGTACATTTTAATAAATTATCAGTTAAACGGTATCATGCTATGCAAATTTTTTTGTACTTGCATGGCATATGATACATGAGCCCCCTATTTTCGTATGATGACTGGATGCCTCGAGGTAACCATCAGTGACTAGTAGGGATGGGCCCGGTGTTCGATTCGAACCCATGTTCGAATCGAACATTGGGCGTTCACCCGTTCGGCGAGCCCAGAACTATTTGGGCGGCTAGCATCAAATTCGTGTGATGCGAGCGGCCCGCAATGCATTGCGCCCGTCGCAGTGCAATGCTGGCTGATGATTGGCCAAGCATGCACTGTGACCCCGCATGCTTGGCCAATCACAGCGCCAGCAGCGAGGAGAGCCATAATTGGCTACAGGCAGGATGCCTGTAGCCAATTATAGCTCAGGGGCTTTAGTACACGCCCCACGGTATAAGAGGCCGCCGCGGCGGCGGCCTCGCATATTGTGTTTCAGTGTCAGCGTGTCAGTGTGTTGCTGACTGCTGACAATATGTGCTTTATTTCTGGGGATTTGTGTGTGTGTGCGTGCTGTTAGTACAGCATTGCAGTATCACATCTGGGGGGTGTCTATAGGTTGCCTGTGAAGGGGGGCAGGTTTCCTGTGCTTAGAACTGTCTCTGCAAAAAGTGTCATTTTTGCAGGAAAAAAGCTATTTAAAAGCACTCGTGGCTAATGAATTGATGGCTCCTGTAACACAGAGAACTGTCATTCATTGATAAAAAAAAAAAAAAAAAAAAAGCGTGGGGGTCCCCCAAATTCAATAACCAGGCCCTTCAGGTCTGGGATGGATTTTAAGGGGAACCCCAGCCAAAAAAAATGGCGTGGGGCCCCCCTCAAAATCCATACCAGACCCTTATCCGAGCACGCAACCTGGCAGGCCGCAGGAAAAGAGGGGGGGACGAGAGCGGCCCCCCCTCCCGCCTGAACCGTACCAGGCCACATGCCCTCAACATTGGGAGGATGCTTTGGGGGTCTGTGACCCCCAAAGCACCTTGTCCCCATGTTGATGAGGACAAGGGCCTCATCCCCACAACCGTGCCCGGTGGTTGTGGGGGTCTGTGGGCAGGGGGCTTATCGGAATCTGGAAGCCCCCTTTAACAAGGGGACCCCCAGATCCCGCCACCCCTGTGTGAAATGGTAAGGGGGTACAAAAGTACCCCTACCATTTCACCAAAAAAGTGTCAAAAATTGTAAAAATGACAGGAGACGGTCTTTGACAATTCCTTTATTAAAATCTTCTTTCTTCTTTCTTCATCCTTCGGTTTCTTCATCTTCTCCTTCCTTCATCTTCTTCCATCTTCTTCTTCCATTTTCTTCTTCCTCCGATCCGCTTCTTCTTGCGCTGGTCTTCTCGTCCGGCATCTTCTTCCATGGCGTCGGCGTCGGTGTCTCTTCTTGGGCCACTCCTCGCAATGGGAGGCTCCCGCTGTGTGAGTCTTCGCTGCCTCTGACAGGTCTTTTATAATGGAGGGCACCTGGTGACCCCGCCCCCTCTGACGCACGGGGACGTCATGGGGAATTCCCTATGGCTTTCCCCATGATGTCAGAGGGGGGCGGGGTCACCAGGTGCCCTCCGTTTATAAAAGACCTGTCAGACGGAGCGAAGCCTCACAGAGCGGGAGCCTCCCATTGCGAGAAGCGGCCCGACAGAAGAACAGATGCCGACGCCATGGAAGAAGATGCCGGACGAGAAGGACGAGAAGACCAGCGCAAGAAGAAGCGGATCGGAGGAAGAAGAAAATGGAAGAAGATGACGGAAGGAGAAGATGAAGAAACCGAAGGATGAAGAAAGAAGAAAGAAGATTTTAATAAAGGAATTGTCAAAGACCGTCTCCTGTCATTTTTACAATTTTTGACACTTTTTTGGTGAAATGGTAGGGGTACTTTTGTACCCCCTTACCATTTCACACAGGGGGGAGGGCGGGATCTGGGGGTCCCCTTGTTAAAGGGGGCTTCCAGATTCCGATAAGCCCCCCGCCCACAGACCCCCACAACCACCGGGCACGGTTGTGGGAATGAGGCCCTTGTCCTCATCAACATGGGGACAAGGTGCTTTGGGGGTCTCAGACCCCCAAAGCATCCTCCCAATGTTGAGGGCATGTGGCCTGGTACGGTTCAGACGGGAGGGGGGCCCGGGAGGGGGGCCGCTCTCGTCCCCTCTTTTCCTGCGGCCTGCCAGGTTGCGTGCTCGGATAAGGGTCTGGTATGGATTTTGAGGGGGACCCAACGCCATTTTTTTTTGGCTGGGGTTCCCCTTAAAATCCATCCCAGACCTCAAGGGTCTGGTATGGATTTTGAGGGGGACCCTACGCCATTTTTTTTTATTTTTTTTATTTTTTCTCAATGACTTTTTTTTTATGAATGACTTTCAATGAATGACTGTTCTCTGTGTTACGGGATCCGACAATACACATTAGCCGCGAGTGATTTTAAATAGCTTTTTTCCAGCAAAAATGTCACTTTGTGCAGGGACAGTTCTAAACACGGGAAACATGCGCCCCTTTACATGCATACTATAGACACCCCCCAGGTATTAAATTTAAAGGAATATTACACTTTTATTGTTTCAATTTAAGCATTATTAAAATCACTGTTCCTGAAAAAACGGCCGTTTTAAAAAAAATGTTTTGCATTGATACATGTCCCCTGGGGCAGGACCCAGGTCCCCAAACACTTTTTATGACAATAACATGCATATTAGCCTTTAAAATTAGCACTTTTGATTTCGAACGTTCGCATCCATTATAACTAATAGGGTTCTAAAGCTCGCACGGACTTTAGGTCCGTTCGCGGGTTCTGGTGCGAGCCGAACGGGGGGGTGTTCGGCTCATCCCTAGTGACTAGATAATCCGGAGCACTTCTTTCTGGTACATCTGATCCTTATTGGGTTCACTGTAACCTATAAGCCTGTCCGACCTGGGAGGTGTAAGCCCCACCTGGTCACTACTGTCCGGTAAGCCTCCTCCCTTTTACTGCGGTGGTGGTGTAGTTCCTCTATCCTTTTCAGTGTCACACCAGAGGCTGGATTTATCACCATTCAATCATGTTATACAACCATATTTTGTGTTACACCGTACACTTGGGAGTGTGGAAGATCATTCACTTTAGTGACTTTATTCTGCAGTTTATTTCGTAATTCATGTTTATAACAATTTTCCATTTTTGGTATTATTTAAATCACTTTCTACCAACTGAGCTTTATATTTGTTACACTTTTATATATTTAAGGTATACACGTGTTTTGATTTTGGCAACCCACTTTTTTGTTCATTGATTTTCCAAGCTGTGTTGTCTATAGCAGTGTTGGCAGCTAGGGTGCTTTTACACACTTTACTCACAGCGCAGTATTTTTCCTTTTTATTTTTTACACATTATGGGGCATTCCACGGCGCTCAAATTTTCAGCGAATGACCCATAATGTTCGCTGTTCGTCGAACGGGCGAACACCCGATGTTCGAGTCGAACTTATGTTCGACCCGAACATAAAGCTCATCCCTAGTTAGTGTAGTGCAGTGTTTTACACCACATTATGTCACATTTAGTGCTGTATACAGTGCTGTATACCCCCCTTTTTTTTCTGTTGCTGTGTGTGTTTTTTTTTGTCCCATGCCTTCCCCATTTTTTTTTAAATTGGGAGCTCCAATTTTTCTGACTGCGGCGCTGTTGTTCCCCCTTTTTTTTTTTTTTTTTTATCATTTTGACATTCCTGTCAGTGGCAGTCCTCACGTTAATGTGCACCAAACACCCCTTTCCATTGATTAAAGGGCATCCAATTACACATTCCCCTGTCTCAATTACATTTTGGTAATAACACCCTCCCCCATCATGTCTGGGAGGACAACAAGGAGAGGCAGACGTTCCCATTGCACTGTAAGGGGGCCAGCAGCTTATATGTCCACAGGCAAAGGTGGACGTGGTCAGTCCTCAGGCAGGGCATAGTTTCCTCTGTTTAGTGATGTTGCCTGTGCCATCTGGCACAGCATGCAGAGGAGGTGGTGGGCTGGCTTACTAAACCATCCTCATCCTCCTCATTCTCCATCATCCAAGCTGAGACAAGTGTGCAGTCCCCTGCAGCTGCCAGAGTGGCTTATTCAGTCTCTTTGTCCACAGCTATCCCTGCCATAGCCCCAGCATCAGGCATGGAGGAGTCAACTGGATTATTTGAACACAGAGTCAGCCCATTTGCTCCTTGATGATGCACAGGCAGTACTTGATTCTGATGTTGGTTCTGAGGTAGAGAAAGGCAGGAACATGAGCCTACAGAGGGGGTAGAAAACTGATATAACAACAAATTGGCATTTATGTTCCTCCAGCCGCAAATTGTTCCTCCAAATTGGCATTTATGTTCCTCCAGTGGTAATGAGGTTAGAGGAGATGATGATGAGGTCACTGATGTGACTTGGGTGCCGGATAGAACAGAGGAGGAAAGTGAGGGTGAGGCACAACCCCAACTAGGCAGCCATCATAGAAGAGTAGAGAGCAGCCACCCTATTCCATCACATTGTGGAGCTGTTATCTCCTGGCCCACTTCCCACAGCTCAGCCGTTTGGGCCTTTTTTAGTACATGTGCAGCCGATCGCACTGTTGCAATTTGCAAACTTTGCCTTAAGCAGATCAAGCGTGGCAAAAACACCAACCATTTGGGTATCAAATGCTTGACAAGGCATTTAGCCTCCCACCACTCAGCCTGTTAGCAAAAGGCACCTGAAAGCCACACAAATGAGAGGCAATTATTCTCCTCCTCACTCCTCAGCTTTCGGGTCTACCCCTTCTATATCTTATGACCTCTCAGCAGCCTCCACTGACAGGTATTATAGTATAGCGAAGGTTGTCACTAGGGATGAGCTTTGAGTTTGAGTCAAACTCATGTTCGACTCGAACATTGCCTGTTCGCCCCGTTCGCCGAACAGCGAACAATTTGGGGTGTTCGTGGCAAATTCGAAAAGCCGCAGAACACCCTGTAAAAGTCTATGGGAGAAATCTAAAGTGCTAATTTTAAAGGCTTATGTGCAAGTTATTGTCATAAAAAGTGTTTGGGGACCTGGGTCCTGCCCCAGGGGACATCTATCAATGCCAAAAAAAAGTTTTAAAAACTGACGTTTTTTTCAGGAGCAGTGATTTTAATGATGCTTAAAGTGAAACAATAAAAATGTAATATTCCTTTAAATTTCGTACCTGGGGGTGTGTATAGTATACCTGTAAAGGGACGCATGTTTCCCGTGCTTAGAACTGTCCCTGCACAAAGTGTAATTTCTGCAGGAAAAAAAGTAATTTTAAAAGCACTATAATGAATTGTCGGCTCCCCGTAATACAGAGAACAGTCATTGAAAGTCATTGATAAAAAAAAAAAAAAAGCGTGGGGGTCCTCCCAAATTCAATTACCAGGCCCTTCAGGTCTGGTATGGATATTAAGGAGAACCTCACGTCAAATTTGAAAACAAAAATTACGTGGGGTTCCCCCCCAAATATCCATACCAGACCCTTCAGTTCTGTTATGGATTTTAAGGGGAACTCCACGCCAAATAAAAAAAAAATGGTGTAGAGTTCCCCCCAAAAATCCATACCAAACCCTTTATCTGAGCACGCAACCTGGCAGGCCACAGGAAAAGAGGGAGGGACGAGAGAGCGCCCCCCCTCCTGAACCGTACCAGGCCACATGCCCTCAACATTGGGAGGGTGCTTTGGGGGTAGCCCCCCAAAGCACCTTGTCCCCATGTTGATGTTGATGGGGACAAGGGCCTCATCCCCACAACCCTTGCCCGGTGGTTAGTGGGAACTCCACGCCATTTTTTTTTTAATTTGGCGTGGAGTTCCCCTTAAAATCCATACCAGACCTGAAGGGCCTGGTAATTAAATTTGGGGGACCCCCCCACGCATTTTTTATCAATGACTTTCAGTTACTTTTTATTTAAAGGCAAATAGACTTTTTTAATAAAGGACTTATCCCAAAGGTGTCTGTGTGTTTATTTACAATTTTTTACACTTTCTTTGTGAAATGGTAGGGGTACAATGTACTTGTTACCATTTAAAACAGGGGGGGACGGGATCTGGGTGTCCCCTTGTTAAAGGGGGCTTCTAGATTCCGATAAGCCCCCTGCCCGCAGACCCCCACAACCACTGGGCAAGGGTTGTGGGGATGAGGCCCTTGTCCCCATCAACATGGGGACAAGGTGCTTTGGGGGGCTACCCCCAAAGCACCCTCCCAATGTTGAGGGCATGTGGCCTGGTAAGGTTCAGGAGGGGGGTGCGCTCTCTCGTCCCCCCTCTTTTCCTGCAGCCTGCCAGGTTGCGTGCTCAGATAAAGGGTCTGGTATGGATTTTTGGGGGGAAACTCCACGCAATTTTTTTTTTAATTGGCCGTGGAGTTCTCCTTAAAATCCATACCAGACCTGAAGGGCCTGGTAATTGAATTTGGGGGGACCCCCCACGCATTTGTTTTTTTTGTTTTTTAATCAATGAATTTCAATGTTTTCTGTATTACGGGGAGCCGACAATTCATTATAGCCGCGAGTGCTTCTTTTAAATTACTTTTTTTTCCTGCAGAAATGACACTTTGTGCAGGGACCGTTCTAAGCACGGGAAACATGTGCCCCTTTACAGGCATACTATACACACCCCATAGGTACACTTTTATTGTTTCACTTTAAGCATTATTAAAATCACTGCTCCTGAAAAAACGTTTTTGCATTGATACATGTCCCCTGGGGCAGGACCCAGGTCCCCAAACACTTTTTAGGACAATAACTTGCATATTAGCCTTTAAAATTAGCACTTTTGATTTCGAACGTTCGAGTCCCATAGACTTTAATGGGGTTCTAAAGTTCGTGCAAATTTTCGGTCTGTTCGCAGCTTCTGGTGCAAAGCCGAACCGGGGGGGGGGGGGGGGGGGGGGGGGGGGGGGCGGAGGGGGGGGGGGGGGGGGGGGGGGGGGGGGGGGGGGGGTTTCGGCTCATCCCTAGTTGTCACAGATCCTTGCAACAAGTCTGCCAACAGAACACCACCAGCTGTAGAGTATAGCAGGCAAATTTCTCTGCCCCAGCTGAGAACGTTAGCCTGCAAGGGTCATTGAGTAATACATTATCACATTGTATTTAATATTTCATGAATACACTGCTCAAAAAAATTCAAGGAACACTTTTTATTCAGAGTTTAGCATCAAGTCAATTAAACTTCTGGGATATTGATCTGGTCAGTTAAGTAGCAGAGGGGGTTGTTAATCAGTTTAAGCTGCTTTGGTGTTAATGAAATAAACAGATGCACTAGATGGGCAACAACGAGACGACCTCCAAAAAAGGAATGGTTTTACAGGTGGGGCCACTTATATTTTTTCCCTACTCATCTTGTCTGACTGTTTTTCACTAGTTTTGCATTTGGCTAAGGTCAGTGTCACTACTGGTAGCATGAGGCCATATCTTGACCCTATAGGCAGTCCAACTCCAGTAAGGCACATCAATACGTGCCATTGTCAGAAGGTTTGCTGTGTGTCCCAGCGCAGTCTCAAGAGTATGAAGGAGATTCCAGGAGACAGGCCGTTACTCTAGGAGAGCTGGACAGAGCCATAGAAGGCCCTTAACCCATCAGCAGGACCGGTATCTGCTCCTTTGTGCGAGGAGGAACAGGATGAGCTCTGCCAGAGCCCTACAAAATGACCTGCAGCAAGCCGCTGGTGTGAATGTCTCTGATCAAACAATCAGAAACAGACTTCATGATGGTGGCCTGAGGGCCCGACATCCTCTAGTGGGCCCTGTGCTCATTGCCCAGCACTGTGGAGCTCAATTGTCAGTTTCCATTGAACACCAGAATTGGCAGGTCCACCACTGGCACCCTGTGCTTTTCACAGAAGAGATCAGGTTCACCCTGAGAACATGTGACAGACATGAAAGGGTCTGGAGAAGCCGTGGAGAACATTATGCTGCCTGTAACATCATTCAGCATGACTGGTTTGGTGGTGGGTCAGTGATGGTCTGGGGAGGCATATCCATGGAGGGACTCACAGGCCTCTACAGGCTAGACAATGGCACCCTGACTGCCATCAGGTATCAGGATGAAATCCTTGGACCCATTTTCAGACCCTACGCTGGTGCAGTAGGTCCTGGGTTCCTCCTGGTGCACGACAATGTCCGGCCTCATGTGGCGAGAGTATGCAGCCAGTTCCTGGAGGAGGAAGGAATTGATACTATTGAATGGCCCTCACGCTCACCCGACCTAAATCCAATAGAACACCTCTGGAATATTATGTTTTGCTCCATCCGACGCTGCCAGGTTGCACCTCAGTCTGTTCAGGAGCTCAGTGATGTCCTAGTCCAGATCTGGGAGGAAATACCCCTGGACACCATCCGTCGTCTCAATAGGAGCACACACCGAGGTCAGGCATTCATATAAGCACGTGGGGGCCATACAAACTACCGGGGACCATTTTGAGTTGTTGCAATGAAATTTCAGCAAAATGGACTAGCCTGCTGCATCGTTTTTTCACTTTGATTTTCAGGGTGTCTTTGAATTCAGCCCTCTGTAGGTTGATCGTTTTCATTTTCATCAAACGACGTGGCATCCTTTCCTTCCTAACACATTACCCAGTCCATATCAGTATAGATATCCAGCATTAGGGATGAGCGAACACCCCCCTGTTCGGTTCGCACCAGAACCTGCAAACAGACCTAAAGCTCGTGTGAACTTTAGAACCCTATTAAAGTCTATGGGACTCGAACATTCAAAATCAAAAGTGCTAATTTTAAAGGCTAATATGCATGTTATTGTCATAAAAAGTGTTTGGGGACCTGGGTCCTGCCCCAGGGGACATGTATCAATCCAAAAATAATCCTGCGTCAAATTAAAAAAAAAATGACGTGGGGTTCCCCTAAATATCCATACCAGACCCTTCAGGTCTGGGATGGATTTTAAGGGGAACCCTGCGCCAAAAAAAAAAAAGGGGGCATGGGGTCCCCCTCAAAATCAATACCAGACCTTTATCCGAGCACGCAACCTGGCAGGCCGCAGGAAAAGAGGGGGGGACGAGAGCGGCCCCCCCTCCCTCGTGAACCGTACCAGGCCACATGCCCTCAACATTGGGAGGATGCTTTGGGGGTCTGTAACCCCCCAAAGCACCATGTCCCCATGTTGATGGGGACAAGGGCCTCGTCCCCACAACCCTGTCCATTGGTTGCGGGGGGCTTATCGGAATCTGGAAGCCCCCTTTAACAAGGGGACCCCCAGATCCCGGCCTCCCCCCCTGTGTGAAATGGTAAGGGGGTACTTACCCCTACCATTTCACCAAAAAAGTGACAAAAATTTTAAAAATGACAGGAGACGGTCTTTGACAATTTCTTTATTAAAGTCTTCTTTCATCTTCTTTCTTCTGGTCTTCTTCCTTCTTCCTTTCTTCATCCTTCGGTTTCTTCCATCTTTTTCTTCCATCTTCTTCCATCTTCTTCTTCCATCTTCTTCTTCCTCCGATCCGCTTCTTCTTGCTCTGGTCTTCTCGTCCAGCATCTTCTTCCACGACGTCGGCGTCTCTTCTTCTGTGTCGGGCCGCTCCGCGCAATGGGAGGCTCCCGCTGTGTGAGGCTTCGCTCCGTCTGACAGGTCTTTTATAACGGAGGGCGGGGCCATCTGGTGACCCCGCCCCCTCTGATGCACGGGGACGTCATGGGGACTTCCCTATGGCTTTCTGCATGACGTCAGAGGGGGGCGGGGACGGCCCTCACCCCCCTCTGACGTCATGGGGAAAGCCATAGGGAAGTCCCCATCAAGTCCCATGCGTCAGAGGGGGGCGGGGTCACCATTATAAAAGACCTGTCAGACTGAGCGAAGCCTAACACAGCGGGAGCCTCCCATTGCGCAGAGCGGCCCGAGAAGAGACACCAACGCCATGGAAGAAGATGCCGGACGAGAAGACCGGAGGAAGAAGATGGTGGAAGAAGAAGATGGAAGAAGATGCCGGAAGGAGAAGATGAAGAAACCGAAGGATGAAGAGAGGAAGAAGGAAGACCAGAAGAAGGAAGATTTTAATAAAGGAATTGTCAAACACCGTCTCCTGTCATTTTTACAATTTTTGACACTTTTTTGGTGAAATGGTAGAGGTACTTTTGTACCCCCTTACCATTTCACATGGGGGGGCCAGGATCTGGGGGTCCCCTTGTTAAAGGGGGCTTCCAGATTCCGATAAGCCCCCCCCTGCAGACCCCCACAACCAATGGCCAGGGTTGTGGGGAAGAGGTCCTTGTCCTCATCAACATGGGGGCAAGGTGCCTCTTTCCCTGCGGCCTGCCAGGTTGCGTGCTCGGATAAGGGTCTGGTATGGATTTTGAGGGGGACCCCACGCCATTTTTTTTTGGCCGGGGTTCCCCTTAAAATCCATAGCAGACCTGAAGGGCCTGGTTATTGAATTTGGGGGGACCCCCAAGCTTTTTTTTTTTTAAATTTTTTATCAATGACTTTTTTTTTTATGAATGGCTTTCAATGAATGACTGTTCTCTGTGTTACGGGAGCCGTCAATTCATTAGCCGCGAGTGATTTTAAATAGCTTTTTTTCCTGCAAAAATGACACTTTGTGCAGGGACAGTTCTAAGCACAGGAAACATGCGCCCCTTCACAGGCATACTATACACACCCCCCAGATGTGATACTGCAATGCTGTACTGACAGCACGCACACGCTAATCCCCAGAATCATAGCACATAATGTCAGCAGTCAGCAGCACATAACACTGACACTGACGCTGGAACACAACACAATATGCGAGGCCGCCGGCGCGGCGGCCTTTTATACTGTGGGGCGTGTACTAAACCCCCTGAGCTATAATTGGCCACAGGCATCCTGCCTGTGGCCAATTATTGCTCTCCTCGCCGCTGGCTCTTTTGATTGGCCAAGCATGCGGGTCACAGTGCATGCTTGGCCAATCATCAGCCAGCAATGCACTGCAACTGGCGCAGTGCATTGCGGGCCGCTTGCATCATACGAATTTGATGCGAGCGGCCCAAATAGTTTTGGGCTCGCCAAACGGGCGAACGCCCGATGTTCGATTCGAACATGGGTTTGAATCGAACACCGGGCCCATCCCTATGGAGGAGTGAGAAGTGATAATCTGCAAGTAAGGCAGTGCAGGAGGAGAAGAGGAGATTGTATATACTGTGATGTATATAGTAGTCCCAACCTTGACAGTTAAATACTTGGGCATCTCATAAGTTTACTATCCCCCATCCAAGTTAAATTGCCCTCAATAAAACATAAAAACAAGTGCAAGGACTGCTTTCATGTCTCTGAGCAAGTGAAAAGTGTGTGCCTGGCTGGGCAGGGTGACAAACTACTATATTTAGAAGCCCCTACTTGTATAGGTGTAACAGGATAGGAGGGGATATGGTTGGTAGCCTCTGAAGAGTTAAAAATGGCAATGGAAGTGCGCATGCGCGCATGCACGGGAGCGGACATGTTCTGACATGCTCCGCAGGCCGCCGGGCTTTCCTAGCTTCTGAAAGCCTTTGGGGAGCCGGAAAAAACTCAAAAAGTAAGTGGATCGCACCATGCAACGGTGCGGAAGGGGGCCAGCCAAATAGAAACCTCCGCCACCCACCTACTCATCCTGTTCGGGGAACGCAGCATCGGAGCCAGATAAGACTCCCCCAGCCAAGATGGCGTCGGGCCGGAGGACAGAGGCAAGCGCAGCTAAGAAGGTGAGCGGGACACAGAGAGACACAGCCCTCCCTGCATGAGATCCCTTCTCATCCCAGTCCCAGGATGATATAGTACAGTCACAGAAGGGTGAGTCCCCACGCTTCTCTCTCTCTCCCTCCCATACTTATCAGGGAGAGGGATTGGACAGTGCTGATTCTCCAGCCTCTTCTATGGACAGAAATATGGCGGTGCAGTGCCATAGAATGAGATTTGCCATAGAATGAGATGCTCCGCCTCCATCACATCCTATTGGCTCACACTGTCTCACTTTGGCTATCACAGGGAGAGGATCTATTTATTTCAACTTACAGCTGTTTGCAGTGCAGAAAAATAAATCACACTGTACTTTTATGTAAACGCACATGAATACATTACAATAGTGTGGGCTCATTAGAATATGATAACTTTTCTTGAATAGGTGAGTTCCTCCTGCATTTAAACACGTAGCTGCATCCTGGTATGAGTGTGAGCCCAGGCTATGTACAGAGTATGTCTGAGGACAGTGTCACTATACACCCCCACTGTGAGCTCTCAGGCCAGGCTGGGGCTTGTAGTACTGGAGCATTACCTTACTTATCTGACCCAGGCAGAGTTGCTTGGCGTAAGCCAGACACCGGGGGTCGGTGTGGAAGAGTCTCCGCTGTCTGACTGGATGGACCTGTACCGGAGTCCCCCATACCTGGGCTACCCGCCCGAACCGGACACACAGTCTATGTACCCCGCTCATGTCAATGTCAGCCCGGTGCAGTGCCATAGAATGAGATTTGCCATAGAATGTGTAGTTGCTGTGAGGAGAGCAGTGAGCCGGTGCATTGCTCCGCCTCCATCGCATCCTATTGGCTCACACTGGTCACGTGACCTAGCTGAATCGGGACACGGAGAGCTCCTTGCAGCTGCAGCTATCACAGGGAGGAGATCCTCTCCCTGTGATAGCCAAAGTGAGACTGATGTTCGCGTCGATGCGTGATGGTTAAATAGGTCACGTGACCAGTGTGAGCCAGTAGGATGTGATGGAGGCGGAGCATCTCATTCTATGGCAAATCTCATTCTATGGCACTGCAGCGGAAATAGCTGTACTAGCCTTAAGTCAGAACAGGACAGGGAGCGATCACCCACCTCCACCTCCTGCACCATATTCAGGAGACTCTGTCCTATTAGCCCGCTTTTCAGCATTATTACAGCAAGAGCTAACTAAAGCCTGACAATCTATCACGGCTGAAATGAAGCATGATTTTAATAGCATTGGAGAACGGATGGACGCTATCGAGTCTTCCAACTCTACTTCCTCCTCTCCTCTTCCTTTCTCTGTCAGGGGTCCCCCAAGGTTCTGTTCTTGGACCTCTCCTATTTTCAATATACTCCTCCTCCCTGGGTCAGCTCCTCCTCGCATGGCTTCCAATACCACCTCTACGGTGACAACACCCAAATCTATTTCTCTACCCCTCAGCTCACTCCTTCCATCTCCTCACTTATCACTAATTTACTATCAGATATATCAGTCTGCATGTCACACCACCAGTGTTGTAACTAACACCGCTAAAGTAAACGCCGTTACTTTAGAGGGTAACGAGTAATCTAACTGATTACTCGTCCCCTCGCGGTGACGCCGTTCCCATTACTGGGGCGGCGTTACCGCAATTACCCGCCGCGATCTACGGAGCCGTCCGCGGCCTCGGCCTTAGGAAAGGCTGCGGCTTCGGCCTAGCTCCGGAGCGGCGGCCATCTTGGTGCACCCGATGGCCGCAGCTCCGGCCTAGCTCCGGAGCGGCGGCCATCTCGGTGCACCCGTCGGCCGTTTACAATGTGATTGCTCCGTCAAATGACGGAGCGATCACTTGTAAACAAACCGGTGCATTGCCATAGAATGAGATTTGCCGTCGGATGAGATGCTCTGCCTCCATCACATCCTATTGGCTCTCATTCTATGGCAATGCGCCTTCTATGGCAATGCACCGGAAAGAAATGATAGAAAACATTACATACATGAAGTTGTCTGGCAATTTATGGCAATGCACCGGCGCTCAGCGCAGGCAGCCAATCACAGCTCCCTTCTGATGGTCTCCTCAGGAAGCTGAGATGAGCCGCACGCACCGATAGGACAGGATGGCATCTCCTTCGGTTATTGGCTGAGTGTGTAGAGGCGGGCTGGACAAGCGGGGAAGTGGTGTGTTGATGATCCATCTGTTGTATGCCTGACTGTTATTGCTGTGCAGAGCTGAGACAACAGCTTCATGTATGTAATGTTTTCTATCATTTCTTTCCGGTGCATTGCCATAGAAGGTGCATTGCAAGATGACGCCGGTCTCCCCTCTGTGTACAGACCTGTACAGTGGAGGGGAGAGATCGGATGGCAGCAGCCATCCCTCCATACTCTGCAATACCCAGCCAATACCTTGCCAACACCCTGCCAATACTCTGCCAATACTCTGCAACACCTTGCCAATACTCTGCCAATACCCAGCCAGTACCCTGCCAATACTCTGCAATACCCTGCCAATACTCTGCCAATACTCGGTAATACCCTGGCAATACTCTGCAATACCCTACCAATACTCTGCCAATACTCGGTAATACCCTGGCAATACCCTGGCAATACCCTGGCAATACTCGGCAATACTCTGCAATACCCTGGCAATACTCTGCCAATACTCGGTAATACCCTGGCAATACTCGGCAATACCCTGGCCATACCCTGCCAATACCCTGGCCATACCCTGCCAATACCCTGCCATACCCTGCCATACTCTGCCATACACAGTAATACCCAGTCATACTCGGTGATACCCAGCCATGCTCAGCCGTACCCAGCTATACTCAGCCATCATTACAGTTGAGGAGATGACGTGGATATTACAGTGGGTGAGATTGTGGATATTACAGTGGGGACTATATGGTGGTGGAATTTTCAAAGGTTTTTGCAAATTCAATTATTTGCTGATCCGAAAAATGATCCGATCCGTGACTCTGATCCGAGCAACGATCCGATCCGTGAGTTTGGTGGGGACAGATTTACAGAGGGGGAACAGATATATGTGTGTGGGGTGGGGGGGCAGACGTGTAGTGGGGTACAGAGGGGGAACAGATATATGTGTGTGGGGTGGGGGGGCAGACGTGTAGTGGGGTACAGAGGGGGAACAGATATATGTGTGTGTGGGGGGGGGGGACAGATGTGTAGTGGGGTACAGAGGGGAAACAGATATATGTGTTGGGGGGGGACAGACGTGCAGGGGGGTACAGAGGGGAAATAGATGTGCAGGGGGGAACGCGCCCCTTGCTTACAGTAATTCTAGACCCGCCCCTAAGAATATTAAAAAAAAAAGTCAGTTACTTTGCTGAGTAACTAATTACTTTTCCAATGTAGTAACTGAGTTACTAACTCAATTACTTTTTTGGGAGAAGTAATTTGTAACGTAACTAATTACTTTTTTAAAGTAAGATGACCAACACTGCACACCACTTCCTCAAACTCAATCTATCCAAAACCGAACTTCTCAATTTTCCTCCCCCATTTGCCTCTTCCCCTTCCCCTGATCTCTCTGTCAAAATTGATGGCACAACTATATGCCCATCACCATATGCCAAGGTTCTAGGTGTAGTCCTAGACTCTCCTTTAAGCCCTACGTCTGATCACTGTCCAAATCCTGCCCCCTCAACCTCCGAAACATCTCCAAAATACGTCCCTTTCTAACCAATGACACAACAAAGCTCTTAATTCACTCCCTTGTCATCTCTCACCTCGACTACTGCAACTCCCTCCTCATTGGCTTACCTCTACATAGTCTATCACCTCTGCAATCCATCATGAATGCTGCTGCCACACTCATCCACCTTACCAATCACTCTGCTACCCCCTCTCTGTCAATCTCTCCACTGGCTTCCACTCACCCAACAAATTAAATTCAAAATACTAACAAGTAGTTACAAAGCCATTCACAATTTAGCCCCCAGCTACATCACTAGCCTAGTCTCTAAATACCAACCAAATCATTCTCTTCGTTCCTCTCAAGACCTCCTGCTCTCTAGCTCCCTCGTCACCCCTCCCATGCTCGCCTCCAGGACTTTTCCAAAGTCTCTCCAATCCTATGGAATGCCCTACCCCAATCTGTCCAGTTATCTCCTACTCTATGAGCTTTTAGACGAACCCTTCTCTTCAGAGAAGCCTACCCTACCCACACCTAACAACTGTATTTTCATTTTCTCCATCAGCTCACCCCCCACAGTTATTACCTTTTTGTTCCGCTTGACCCTCCCTTCTAGATTGTAAGCTCTAACGAGCAGGGTCCTCTGATCCCTCCTGTATTGATCTGTATTGTAAGTGTACTGTCTGCCCTCATGTTGTAAAGCGCTGCGCAAACTGTTGGCGCTATATAAATCCTGTATAATAATAATAATTCCAGGCAGAAACATATGGTTTTGTATAAATCACTTGACCTCCAGAAGAGCTTTACCCCCTTCATGGCCAGGCCATTTGTTGCTATTCAGGACTGCGCTACTTTAACTGGTGATTGCACGGTCATGCAAAACTGTTCACAAATGAAATTTACTGTATGTCATTTTTTTTTTTTTAAACACAAATAGAGCTTTCTTTTGGTGGAGTTTTTTTTATTTTTTATATATAAACAAAAAAATACCGACAACTTTACTTTCTGCTATAAAACATATCCCATAAAAAAATCAAAAAACATTTTGGCCAAAATGTGTTTTGCTACAGGGTGCCTTGACGGGGCCCGTAGCTTACGCATGTATTTGCTAATGTGTGCTGACTAAACCCCTGTTCTTAAGGCATAAGTGGCGTCTCCAGCTTTCATATTTAGGGGGGCACATGGGGGGACAGGGACAAAAGTAGGGGGGGCAACTATAAAATGCAATTATTTATATCTATCCTGGGGCCCTTTATAAAAATTTGGTGGGGCACAGCATAATGTTGGGGGGGGGAGGGGTCAGGGCCCCCTCCCTAGGGACGCCATTGTTAGACACGTCAATTTGGATGGTCGCTGGCTGATTGGTAAGTTTAAGCTTGAAAAATCTCCCTGTATTTGGTTGATTCTGCTACATGTCTTTGGTTAAAAAAAAAAATCCCATTAAATGTATATTGATTGGTTTGCGTGAAAGTTATAGCGTCTACAAACTATGGGATATATACTGGAATTTTTATATTAGTAATCGATCAGCGACTTATAACAGGACTGCAATAGTGCGGCGGGAAATCTGACACTAACTGACGTTGAGGGGGGGAGATTAAATAACTTCCACTGACATCACAGAGATGTCACATGACATAAACAGAGATGTCACATGGACACTGCCCTAAACAGAGATGTCACATGGATGAGTCCTAAACAGAGATGTCACATGGACATTGCCCTAAACAGGGATGTCACATGGATGAGTCCTAAACAGGGATGTCACATGGACATTGCCCTAAACAGAGATGTCACATGGACATTGCCCTAAACAGAGATGTCACATGGATGAGTCCTAAACAGGGATGTCACATGGACATTGCCCTAAACAGAGATGTCACATGGACATTGCCCTAAACAGGGATGTCACATGGATGAGTCCTAAACAGGGATGTCACATGGACATTGCCCTAAACAGAGATGTCACATGGACATTGCCCTAAACAGGGATGTCACATGGATGAGTCCTAAACAGAGATGTCACATGGACATTGCCCTAAACAGGGATGTCACATGGACATTGCCCTAAACGGAGATGTCACATGGATGAGTCCTAAACAGAGATGTCACATGGACATTGCCCTAAACAGGGATGTCACATGGACATTGCCCTAAACAGGGATGTCACATGGATGAGTCCTAAACAGGGATGTCACATGGACATTGCCCTAAACAGAGATGTCACATGGACATTGCCCTAAACAGAGATGTCACATGGATGAGTCCTAAACAGGGATGTCACATGGACATTGCCCTAAACAGAGATGTCACATGGACATTGCCCTAAACAGGGATGTCACATGGATGAGTCCTAAACAGGGATGTCACATGGACATTGCCCTAAACAGAGATGTCACATGGACATTGCCCTAAACAGGGATGTCACATGGATGAGTCCTAAACAGAGATGTCACATGGACATTGCCCTAAACAGGGATGTCACATGGACATTGCCCTAAACGGAGATGTCACATGGATGAGTCCTAAACAGAGATGTCACATGGATGAGTCCTAAACAGAGATGTCACATGGATGAGTCCTAAACAGGGATGTCACATGGATGAGCCCTAAACAGAGATGTCACATGGACATTGCCCTAAACAGAGATGTCACATGGATGAGTCATAAACGGGGATGTCACATGGACATTGCCCTAAACAGGGATGTCACATGGACATTGCCCTAAACAGGGATGTCACATGGATGAGTCCTAAACAGAGATGTCACATGGATGAGTCCTAAACAGAGATGTCACATGGATGAGTCCTAAACAGAGATGTCACATGGACACTGCCCTAAACAGAGATGTCACATGGACATTGCCCTAAACGGAGATGTCACATGGATGAGTCCTAAACAGAGATGTCACATGGACATTGCCCTAAACAGGGATGTCACATGGACATTGCCCTAAACGGAGATGTCACATGGATGAGTCCTAAACAGAGATGTCACATGGACATTGCCCTAAACAGGGATGTCACATGGACATTGCCCTAAACGGGGATGTCACATGGATGAGTCCTAAACAGGGATGTCACATGGACACTGCCCTAAACAGGGATGTCACATGGACATTGCCCTAAACAGGGATGTCACATGGATGAGTCCTAAACAGAGATGTCACATGGACATTGCCCTAAACAGGGATGTCACATGGATGAGTCATAAACGGGGATGTCACATGGACACTGCCCTAAACAGGGATGTCACATGGATGAGTCCTAAACAGAGATGTCACATGGACATTGCCCTAAACGGGGATGTCACATGGATGAGTCCTAAACAGAGATGTCACATGGACACTGCCCTAAACAGGGATGTCACATGGATGAGCCCTAAACAGAGATGTCACATGGACACTGCCCTAAACAGGGATGTCACATGGATGAGTCCTAAACAGGGATGTCACATGGACACTGCCCTAAACAGAGATGTCACATGGACATTGCCCTAAACAGAGATGTCACATGGATGAGTCCTAAACAGAGATGTCACATGGACATTGCCCTAAACAGAGATGTCACATGGATGAGTCCTAAACAGAGATGTCACATGGACATTGCCCTAAACAGAGATGTCACATGGATGAGTCCTAAACAGAGATGTCACATGGACATTGCCCTAAACAGGGATGTCACATGGATGAGTCCTAAACAGAGATGTCACATGGACATTGCCCTAAACAGGGATGTCACATGGATGAGTCCTAAACAGAGATGTCACATGGACATTGCCCTAAACGGGGATGTCACATGGATGAGTCCTAAACAGAGATGTCACATGGACACTGCCCTAAACAGGGATGTCACATGGATGAGCCCTAAACAGAGATGTCACATGGACACTGCCCTAAACAGGGATGTCACATGGATGAGTCCTAAACAGGGATGTCACATGGACACTGCCCTAAACAGAGATGTCACATGGACATTGCCCTAAACAGAGATGTCACATGGACACTGCCCTAAACAGGGATGTCACATGGATGAGTCCTAAACAGAGATGTCACATGGACACTGCCCTAAACAGGGATGTCACATGGATGAGTCCTAAACAGGGATGTCACATGGACACTGCCCTAAACGGGGATGTCACATGGATGAGTCCTAAACAGAGATGTCACATGGACACTGCCCTAAACGGGGATGTCACATGGATGAGTCCTAAACAGAGATGTCACATGGACACTGCCCTAAACAGGGATGTCACATGGATGAGTCCTAAACAGAGATGTCACATGGACATTGCCCTAAACAGAGATGTCACATGGACACTGCCCTAAACAGGGATGTCACATGGATGAGTCCTAAACAGGGATGTCACATGGACACTGCCCTAAACAGGGATGTCACATGGACATTGCCCTAAACAGAGATGTCACATGGACATTGCCCTAAACAGGGATGTCACATGGACATTGCCCTAAACAGGGATGTCACATGGATGAGTCCTAAACAGAGATGTCACATGGACATTGCCCTAAACAGAGATGTCACATGGATGAGTCCTAAACAGAGATGTCACATGGATGACCTCTAAACAGAGATGTCACATGGACATTGCCCTAAACAGAGATGTCACATGGACATTGCCCTAAACAGAGATGTCACATGGATGACCCCTAAACAGAGATGTCACATGGATGAGTCCTAAACAGAGATGTCACATGGACATTGCCCTAAACAGGGATGTCACATGGATGAGTCCTAAACAGAGATGTCACATGGACATTGCCCTAAACGGGGATGTCACATGGATGAGTCCTAAACAGAGATGTCACATGGACACTGCCCTAAACAGGGATGTCACATGGATGAGCCCTAAACAGAGATGTCACATGGACACTGCCCTAAACAGGGATGTCACATGGATGAGTCCTAAACAGGGATGTCACATGGACACTGCCCTAAACAGAGATGTCACATGGACATTGCCCTAAACAGAGATGTCACATGGACATTGCCCTAAACAGGGATGTCACATGGATGAGTCCTAAACAGAGATGTCACATGGACACTGCCCTAAACAGGGATGTCACATGGATGAGTCCTAAACAGAGATGTCACATGGACATTGCCCTAAACAGAGATGTCACATGGACATTGCCCTAAACGGGGATGTCACATGGATGAGTCCTAAACAGAGATGTCACATGGACACTGCCCTAAACAGGGATGTCACATGGATGAGTCCTAAACAGAGATGTCACATGGACACTGCCCTAAACAGGGATGTCACATGGATGAGTCCTAAACAGGGATGTCACATGGACACTGCCCTAAACGGGGATGTCACATGGATGAGTCCTAAACAGAGATGTCACATGGACACTGCCCTAAACGGGGATGTCACATGGATGAGTCCTAAGCAGAGATGTCACATGGACACTGCCCTAAACAGGGATGTCACATGGACACTGCCCTAAACAGGGATGTCACATGGATGAGTCCTAAACAGGGATGTCACATGGACACTGCCCTAAAAAGGGATGTCACATGGACATTGCCCTAAACAGAGATGTCACATGGACATTGCCCTAAACAGAGATGTCACATGGACATTGCCCTAAACAGAGATGTCACATGGACATTGCCCTAAACAGGGATGTCACATGGATGAGTCCTAAACGGAGATGTCACATGGACATTGCCCTAAACAGAGATGTCACATGGATGAGTCCTAAACAGGGATGTCACATGGACACTGCCCTAAACAGGGATGTCACATGGACATTGCCCTAAACAGAGATGTCACATGGACATTGCCCTAAACAGGGATGTCACATGGACATTGCCCTAAACAGGGATGTCACATGGATGAGTCCTAAACAGAGATGTCACATGGACATTGCCCTAAACAGAGATGTCACATGGATGAGTCCTAAACAGAGATGTCACATGGATGACCTCTAAACAGAGATGTCACATGGACATTGCCCTAAACAGAGATGTCACATGGATGACCCCTAAACAGAGATGTCACATGGATGAGTCCTAAACAGAGATGTCACATGGACATTTCCCTAAACAGGGATGTCACATGGATGAGTCCTAAACAGAGATGTCACATGGACATTGCCCTAAACAGGGATGTCACATGGATGAGTCCTAAACAGAGATGTCACATGGACACTGCCCTAAACAGAGATGTCACATGGACCTTGCTCTGAACGGAGATGTCACATGGATGAGTCCTAAACAGAGATGTCACATGGATGAGTCCTAAACAGAGATGTCACATGGATGAGTCCTAAACAGAGATGTCACATGGACATTGCCCTAAACAGGGATGTCACATGGATGAGTCCTAAACAGAGATGTCACATGGACATTGCCCTAAACAGGGATGTCACATGGATGAGTTCTAAACAGAGATGTCATATGGACATTGCCCTAAACAGAGATGTCACATGGACCTTGCTCTAAACAGAGATGTCACATGGACATTGCCCTAAACAGGGATGTCACATGGATGAGTCCTAAACAGAGATGTCACATGGACATTGCCCTAAACAGGGATGTCACATGGATGAGTCCTAAACAGAGATGTCACATGGACATTGCCCTAAACAGAGATGTCACATGGATGAGTCCTAAACAGAGATGTCACATGGACACTGCCCTAAACAGAGATGTCACATGGACCTTGCTCTGAACGGAGATGTCACATGGATGAGTCCTAAACAGAGATGTCACATGGACACTGCCCTAAACAGAGATGTCACATGGATGAGTCCTAAACAGAGATGTCACATGGACACTGCCCTAAACAGAGATGTCACATGGATGAGTCCTAAACAGAGATGTCACATGGACACTGCCCTAAACAGGGATGTCACATGGATGAGTCCTAAACAGAGATGTCACATGGATGAGTCCTAAACAGAGATGTCTCATGGACATTGCCCTAAACAGGGATGTCACATGGATGAGTCCTAAACAGAGATGTCACATGGACATTGCCCTAAACAGGGATGTCACATGGATGAGTCATAAACGGGGATGTCACATGGACATTGCCCTAAACAGGGATGTCACATGGATGAGTCATAAACGGGGATGTCACATGGACATTGCCCTAAACAGGGATGTCACATGGATGAGTCCTAAACAGAGATGTCACATGGACACTGCCCTAAACAGGGATGTCACATGGACATTGCCCTAAACAGAGATGTCACATGGATGAGTCCTAAACAGAGATGTCACATGGACACTGCCCTAAACAGAGATGTCTCATGGACATTGCCCTAAACAGAGATGTCACATGGATGAGTCCTAAACAGAGATGTCACATGGACACTGCCCTAAACAGGGATGTCACATGGACATTGCCCTAAACAGAGATGTCACATGGATGAGTCCTAAACAGAGATGTCACATGGACACTGCCCTAAACAGAGATGTCTCATGGACATTGCCCTAAACAGAGATGTCACATGGATGAGTCCTAAACAGAGATGTCACATGGATGACCCCTAAACAGAGATGTCACATGGATGAGTCCTAAACAGAGATGTCACATGGACACTGCCCTAAACAGAGATGTCACATGGACACTGCCCTAAACAGAGATGTCACATGGATGACCCCTAAACAGAGATGTCACATGGATGACCCCTAAACAGAGATGTCACATGGATGACCCCTAAACAGAGATGTCACATGGATGAGTCCTAAACAGAGATGTCACATGGGCAAGCTTAAACAGAGATGTCTCATGGATGAGCCCTAAACAGAGATGTCACATGGATGAGCCCTAAACAGAGATGTCTCATGGACACTGATTCTGAAAGAAGCTCAAAAAAAGAATTCAACCACATTGTACAAAAAGAGGAGCAAGCAAAGCACCCTTTACTGAATAATGGAGAATTCCATACCTCACCACCATCTATTCCAACCTGATTAACATCTTCGAGTATAAACCCATTTTGGTTCTGTTTTTTTTTTTTAGTAATAAAATGAATAGATGAATACATTTGAACATATATTTAAAAAAAAATGTGATAGTTGTAAATATGTAAATGGCGCTGAGTACAGTGCCCATGTCAAAAGGTGCAATAATAATGCCACAATATGTGGCTCATAAGGACTTTCCAAATTGCATTTTCCATAAATAATATTCTAAAAAATAGAACTATTCTTTAGCCTCCAACATCCAGTCAGATGGGTTTTAGCCCTTGTATGGAGGAATAATAATTTTTTCCCCATTTGTAGTAGTTCTTTGTCTGTACGTCTGTCTGCCAGCTTGGTGTGACATCGACCTTCAGCATTTGCTGTTCTGCACTTCCTTCCATATCCATGCCATGTTCGCTTCATTAATACCATGGACCACCAGTGCTTCTTTGTACCTACACACATTGTACTTTAATCCGCACACGTAGAAGCGACTGTCATGTTGAAAAGTTAGATTGACCGCCATGGTGAGAAATCCAAAATATACATCATCCAATGGGAATACAGGGAGTAGAAGGGAGGCATTGTAGAGACCATTCACTGAGGCTCCTGGGAACAGAAAACCGCCACCGGAGACAAAACCTGGATAATATTCCTGAGGATACAGAGTCTTTGTGATGCTGTATTTGGTCTCACGCATGACAAGTGGCCTATGATGATGGAAACCATGAACTGTATCTGGGGATCCATACTCTGTAATATACTGTACAATCACGTCTGGGTTCACAAATTCATCATCGTCAACTGTAGGGAGGAAAAAGAGTTATCATCAGTGGCGGCTGGTGCTCAAAATTTTTGGGGGGGCGCAAACAAACAGCCTCACTGTGCCATCAAACGCTGCCACTGTGCCCATTAAACGCTGCCACTGTGCCATTAAACGCTGCCACTGTGCCCATCAAACGCTGCCACTGTGCCCCAAGTGCTGCCACTGTGCCCATCAAACGCTGCCACTGTGCCCCAAGTTCTGCCACTGTGCCCCAAGTTCTGCCACTGTGCCCCAAGTTCTGCCATTGTGCCCCAAGTTCTGCCATTGTGCCCCAAGTTCTGCCATTGTGCCCCAAGTTCTGCCACTGTGCCCCAAGTTCTGCCACTGTGCCCCAAGTTCTGCCACTGTGCCCCAAGTTCTGCCACTGTGCCCCTTAAGTGCTGCCACTGTGCCCCTCAAGTGCTGCCACTGTGCCCCTCAAGTGCTGCCACTGTGCCCCTCAAGTGCTGCCACTGTGCCCCCTGCCTGCCCTCTGCACTTACCTTGTCCCGGTGTGCAGCTGGTGACGGCGTCAGGCGACGAGCGGTGTCTCCGTCGGATGTCTTCTCCCGCGCTCCTCCTGTCTTCTTCTGCTGTGATTGGACGCTAGGTGATTGGACGCCTAGCGTCCAATCACAGCGCCTGTGACTTCAGCCAATCAGGTGACAGGTAACAGACCTGGCAACCTGATTGGCTGAGAGGCGGGTCTGTGTTAGGGAAGCGATGTATTCGCTTCCCTAACACAATACTGTGTAAGCAGCGAACGCAAAGCATTGCGCCCGCTGTTTACACTTAGGGAAGCCTATTAGAGCACACCGCTCTAATAAGGTCCCCTATTAGAGCTTTACAGCTCTAATAGGGGCGCTTCCAGCAACACCCCCCCCCCACTGTAATTTAGATGCCCGGCGCCCGATCAGGGGCCGGACACCTGAATAGGGGGCGGCAGCGGTGACAATAGATAGATTCATGCAATGCATGAATCTATCTATTGGTGATAGAGCGGTGCAGGAGAGGGGGGGCGGCGCTCCTGCGCCCTCTATGCACGCACCGCCACTGGTTATCATGTATGACGATCACTAACCATATATTCTATATATCTACAGTGCCTTGAAAAAGTATTCATACCCCTTTAAATTTTCCACATTTTGTCATGTTACAACCAAAAACTTAAATGTATTTTATTGGGATTTTATGTGAAATTGAAGTGACACATAATTATTTATAGGTAAAGTTGATCTGGGGAAAATCCGATTGCCTCTCGGTGGATCAGGAAGGAATTTTTTTGCCCTGATTTAACAAATTGGAGCATGCTCAGCTGGGGTTTTTTTTTTTACCTTCCTCTGGATCAACTGTGGGTATAGAATGGGGTATATGGGATTGTATGATATATATATATATATATATATTTATGGTCGGAGCCCTCGGTCCTTAACGATGTGAAGGAGCAAACATAAACACGCCACAAGACAGACAACAAACTAGACCTGAAGTGTGCCCTGGTCTACCGTAAGGTAAGCCCTGGTGAGCTGCACCGTGAGGCCCTTTCTGCTAGTAGAGTAGTTAAGAAAAGGGCGCTTACCTGAGGAGTGATGGCTGTTTCTGTAGAGAAACGTGTTGGAGTGTTCTGAGAAGGGGATTGGGTGGGCGGGTACGGCGCGCTGGAACCGACACCGGCCTCGTGGAGAGGTCTGGTGTATATACCCTCCGGGCTCCTCCCATAATTGCAGGCCACCATGCTGGCCTTCCTATTTATGGTCGGAGCCCTCGGTCCTTAACGATGTGAAGGAGCAAACATAAACACGCCACAAGACAGACAACAAACTAGACCTGAAGTGTGCCCTGGTCTACCGTAAGGTAAGCCCTGGTGAGCTGCACCGTGAGGCCCTTTCTGCTAGTAGAGTAGTTAAGAAAAGGGCGCAAAGACTTGTTTTTAGGGAGGTAATGATTTATTGTTTGGCAAAAGATTGTAAGGCAGGTTGTGCCGTGAAGGTGGTGACTCAGACTAGGGTTAGTTGAGACCAGTGAGGGATGGCAGCCATGGTCGAATCGGCTCCGGGTTCCTGGGAAAAGAACAGCGGGAAATTGAATCGGGACAGAGCGTCAGCTGAGGTGTTACACTTGCCCGGGATGTGGATGCAGAGGACCTTGAACTGGTTTAGCAGGGATAATTGTACTAGCCTGCGCAGGAAGGCCATAATGGTCAAGGACCTGGACCGGCCTTTGTTTATGATGTCAGCTGTGGCCTGATTGTCAGTGGAAAAAACCACCGTCTGGCCTGCCCAACTGCTTCCCCAGGTTTGTGCTGCTGCCACTATTGGGTATAATTCGAATAGGGAGGAGGACTGGCTGAAACCGGGGATTGCCAAGATTTCTGGCGGCCATGGACCGGCAAACCAGTGGGGGCCAAAAATAGCTGCGAAGCCCGTGGAGGCAGCGGCGTCAGTGACAATCCGGGGAGAAGAGGGAGATGCTGCCGGAATGAACATGGAAATGCCATTCCAGTCAGCCAGGAAGTGGTCCCACATGGAAAGGTCGGCTATAGCTGCCTGATCAAGTCTGAAGATCTGGTCTGGGTCTTGACATCCTGTGAGGAAAACTAGGAGGCGGGAGACAAAGGATCGTCCCTGAGGGATGACTCTCACTGCGAAATTTAACATCCCGAGTAAGGACTGAAGTTGCCTCTTGGAGCACCCCTGGGTGGCCGTGAAAGAATGAATGACTTCCCTGATGCGAGTCAACTTGTCTGGTGGTAGGCTGGCCTGCATGGCCTGAGTGTCGAGTATGACGCCTAAGAAGGTGATGCGATGTGCTGGGCCTTCTATCTTCTTCTCCGCTATGGGGACATTGAGGTTGGAGAAGACCTCCCTTAGACTCGTGAGGTCTACCGGGGGACGGTTGGGGTCTTCGATAAGCAGAAAGTCGTCCAAGTAATGGATCACTTTCTGACAGGATGCGTGGTGGGAGAGAATCCAGGACAGGGACTGTGCAAACGTGTCAAAGAGCCATGGGCTGCTTTTGGATCCAAAGGTCAGTTTCGTGGCGAAGTAGTACTGACCTTTCCACCTGACTCCGTGCCAGCGCCACAGACACGGTTGGATTGGTAGCAGCTTGAAGGCGTCTGCGACGTCTGCTTTGGAGAGCCAGGCGCCCACGCCTGTGTCTAGGATGGCCTGGATAGCAAGGTCGACTGAAGAATATTTGAGAGAAAATTCTTGTGAGGGTATAAGGGAATTTAAGCTAGGTGTGTGAGAAGAATAAGGCGCGGACAAATCATAAATCAACCGGAGTTTATTTGAAAATTTCCCTTTTACAAGCCCGATAGGGCTAACTCTCCAAACTGAAAACGGTGGGTGAGAGAAGGGGCCGATCATGTACCCTCGGTCAAGTTCGTTTTGTAGTAGGGTACTGATGGCTTCCTCGTCGGTGGCTGCTGACAGCAGGTTTTTGCACTCGTGGGTGGTGTCGGGGAGTGTGATAAGCCCCGTGTGAAAGCCTGTGGTGAAGCCTTGTACCAGGAAGGCTGCTAGTGAGGGTGACGGGTGTGAGGTGAGGTAGGATTGCAGCCATCCGATATCAACACGGCTTAGTCAGGCTGAGCTGGGCTTATTGATCCCGCAGGTGATCCTGGGGTGGGCTTTGCGGCAAATGAGGCAGACGTGGAGGAGTCTGCAACGTGAGAAGTTGCAGATCCCCAAATTGAAATTGTTGCATATCGGCGCCCCTCCTAATGTTCGGACGGGTCGTCCGAGTCTGTCCTCCTGGGGGTGTGGTGGGGTTGCGTCTGAATACTGGGATGTGTGCGGGGCAGGGGGGAAGTTGGGGAGGCGTCTACCATCGGGTTCTGAACACCAATTGGCGGTGTGGGTGGAGGATTGGCAGTTAGCGCACAGTGGGGAGCGGAGGCCGGCGAAATGGCGACAGAAGAGTTCTGTGTCGATGGCGCTCCAGTCCGTGGTTGCTTGAAACTGACTGAGCTTGGCTGCTGCCTTTGCTGAAAAGGAGCGATGGTAGTCGTAGAAGGCGCTGCCTCCGTACTTGTACCCTAAATCTGTGACAGCATGAAGGTAGAGGTCTAGTTCTTCCCTCCTGTCGGGTTTGATGGAACAGATGACATCCCGAAACATGCCGAAAGCAAGTACGAATTCCGTCACCGTGAGCTTTCGTGTAAGCCTGTGGTCTTTTGCCTTCAAGATAACGGAAACGTCGCCCCAAGCGTAGGCCTTGTTCTCTGTCACATCGTGTACCGAGATCAGAAGGGATGCCAGGTTGACGTCGCGGCCATCTAGTATTTCCTTCCTGATGTTTGCCGGGATAAGATGTGCGGGGTAAACAGAAAAACCGGCGTGGGGCGTAGCTGTAACGCATGATGCGGGGGTGGCGGGGGCGGCAGCTGGTGGAGTGGGGGTTCCTTGCTGGAACTCCAAGGTCCCCACTCTGGCCTGGACATCAGAGATGGTAGAAGATAGAGAGGAGACCAGCGTGTGAAGTTGGGACACTGCCGAGGCAATTGTCTGTAGTGATGCCTGAGTGTCTGGTGGGGTTGGTGGGGATGGGATGGGGAACAGTAGTCTGTACAGTTCGGCTTTCCTGGCCGTGATGGGGTAGGGGATGTTCCTGCGCCTCAGCTCAGCTGAGAGTCTGGGGATGGTCCAAGCTCTGAAGGCTTGAGAGGAGTTGTCTGCCGGACCCACTTCGGGGGGTGATGGGGCGGGGGTGAAATCGTCGCTGCTGGCCAGAGACATGGCGTCTGCTAGAATAAAAGAGGGGGGGGAAGGGGAGGGGGGGGGGGATGCATGTTTGTCTCGGGTTTCTCTTTTTTTTTTTTTTTTTTTTGTTGATTTGAAGGGCAGGAGAGCATATATATATGTATGTGGCTGGGGCAAAAAGGGGGGGGAGGGGGGGGGGCAGGGTGGGAAACCTGTGTGACAGGTCTTTGCGCGCGTGCGCTGAGTGGGATGTTCCATGGGCCTATATGTAAAACTCGGGGGAGGGGGTGCGTGACACCCGAGGTGAGCCAGGAGGTGACTGGCCGGATGGTTGATGCTCGGGTGTCCGTCTGTGCTCGGCACGGACTGGTTAACCAGAGCCCCCCCAGGGCGGTACTGGGGGGAGTGGCTACTGGTTGATGTGCTACGTAGGAATGTTTCGATCTGTAGCATTTGACGTAGGTTCGGTCAGCTAATACTTGCACTGCCAGCAAGTCATGAGACTAGGTGACCTTGTCTGCGTAGTGAAGGCTTGTGCTTCGAAAATAGAGTGATATGCATAGAAGTATGTGACAGTTACTAACGCCTGGAGATTTAATCAAAAACTATGGTGTTCTGCTTGGGTGGGGAGGGGAGATGTGTGAACGAAGCAAGATACCGTTCGACGGTATGGTAACAATTGGGGGTGCGCGTGAGCGCTGGGTGAGTTTGTTTCTTTGGCCTGTGGAACTCAGAGAATGCGTGACAACCGAGGTAAGCCAGGAGGTGACTGACCAGGTAATCGGTGCTCGGGTGTCCGTCTGTGCTCGGCACGGACTAGTTCAACCAGAGCCCCACCAGGGCGGTACTGGGGGGAGTGGCTGCTGGTTGGTTGCTAAGTAGGGATGTTTCGATCTGTAGTAGTTTGACGTGGGTTCGGTCAGCTAATACTTGCACTGCCAGCAAGTCATGAGACTAGGTGACCTTGTCTGCGTAGTGAAGACTTGTGCTTCGAAAACAGAGTGACATGCATAGAAGTATGTGACAGTTACTAACGCCAGGGTACTGAGCCAAATAAGTATGTGGGAGGGGGATATGTGGTGAAAAAGGTGTGAAGAGAATGGAAACTGAAACCAACAATAATTTACGCACCTGCTTGCTGCCCTAGTGATGGAGTCACTGTTGGGGTCAAAACCTGGTGGCCTGGTACCTACGGTAGGGTGACGTAAAATTATTAGTGAGAGGTGGGTTGCAAGAGCTGATTTGGGGCCGTAGTTGACCCCCTGGTGTAGAGATGCAAGCCCTCAAGAAAAAAAGGGGGGGGGTTATTACACATTTTTTTTTTTTTTTTTTTTTTACCTGAAAAGGAACGGGATGGTCTGATCCTGTTGTGTAGGAGACCAGGGGCGATTACTGACCTAAGGAAAAGGTGAAAAGGGATAGAGAAAGGCGTGAGTAGCTGAAGTTTGCTACTGGGGAGGTTGTGGCTGCGAGGCCAATGGAGGTCGAGCTGCAACGATTGCAGAGGTATGTGGGAGGGTGGATGTGGGAGCCGTAACACAAACCTGCGATGAGGCAAGATGTGCGGGGGGGGGGGGGCGGCTGTGCCTCACATTGGCTGGGTTGCCGTGGAAGGCAAGGAGTGGACTGTCTTGCTGAGGTTTGCAAGGTGTGGGGGCCCGTTTACACGAACTTGCGGTGCCTGCAAGAAGTGCGTGGGGAGTGCAGTGACAGATGCTCTGGTGAGTGTGTGTGCGTTTTTTTTTTTTTTTTTTTTTTTTTTTTTTGGGGGGGGGGGGGGGGGCGGGGGGGGGGTTGGGGGGGGGGGGGTGGGGTGGACGTGTGAGTGAGGGGATGCTTGCACTGGGTAGCGGGCGTAACAACCAGTGGAAGTGGGGTAATTGTGGGGTAGAAAATGACAGACAATAGCAGTTGAAATGACTCAGTGAAAAACAGGGGTTTCGACGTAGCGACGAAAAAGCATAAATCCTACCTGCGACGCTGAAGCGGAACGAACTGGGGGTGCGATCGGGAATCGAATCCGTAATCTGGAACGAGGAGCGTCGGACAACTCAGGAACATGTACTGAGTTGTTTGTCGGCCTGGTGACGTGTAGTACGGCGCGATGGAACCGACACCGGCCTCGTGGAGAGGTCTGGTGTATATACCCTCCGGGCTCCTCCCATAATTGCAGGCCACCATGCTGGCCTTCCTATATATATATATATATATATTTTTTTTTTTTTTTTATTTAGTTATTTATTTATTTTTTATTTTTTTGCGGTTGAACTGGATGGACTTGTGTCTTTTTTCAACCTAACTAGCTATGTAACTATGTAACTATAATTGTGAATAGGAATGATAAATGTTTTTTTTAATTTTTTGACAAATAAATATGTGAAAAGTGTGGGGTACATTTGTATGGCGCCCCCCTGAGTCAATACTTTGTAGAACCACCTTTCGCTGCAATTACAGCTGCAAGTCTGTTTGGGGATGTCTCTACCAGCTTTGCACATCTAGAGAGGGACATTTTTGCCCATTCTACTTTGCAAAATAGCTCAAGCTCTGTCAAATTGGATGGAGAGCGTCTGTGAACAGCAATTTTCAAGTCTTGCCACAGATTTTCAATTGGATTTAGGTCTGGACTTTGGGCCATTCTAACACATGAATATGCTTTGATCTAAACCATTCCATTGTAGCTCTGGCTGTATGTTTAGCGTCGTTGTCCTGCTGGAAAGTGAACCTCCACCCAGTCTCAAGTCTTTACCAGACTCTAACAGGTTTTCTTCTAAGATTGCCCTGTATTTGGCTTCATCCATCTTCCCATCAACTCTGACCAGCTTCCCTGTCCCTGCTGAAGAAAAGAATCCCCACAACATGATGCTGCCACCACCATGTTTCACGTTGGGGATGGTGTGTTCAGGGTGATGTGCAGTGTTAGTTTTCCGCCACAAATAGCGTTTTGCTTTTAGGCCAAAAAGTTCAATTTTGTGAGAGGCTGCAGAGACATAGACAAACAGGAGAGGGGAGGGGTTAGAGGCTGCAGAGACATGTCATAAACAGGAGAGAAGAAGGGTGAATGACTGCAGAGACACATAAGGGGTGGTGAGGAGATGCAGAGACAGAATCACATCGGATGGGGAAGGTCAGAGAAAGCAGAGACACGGTCACATGGCATGGGAGAGTCAGAGGATGCAGACAGTTTTGAATTTTGAGGATGAATTTCTCCGCAATAACCATACATACGGAATGAGAGCTTGTTTTAAAGTGCTTGTTCAGAATGTGTAAATATTTTAGTGTGCCTAGTCTGGGCACTCCTCTCTTACCTTTAAAAATGTGATCCACTTGTGGCACCTTCACATACAGCCACTCTAAGAAGCAGCGTTCTTTCAAGGACAAGTTATGGTGTCCTTCAGTCATGTCCCATTGTAGAATGTCACCGTATTCTTGGTTCTCAAATTTGGTGATTTCCATATGTCCTTTCACATCCGTCTTTCCCAACAAGAATATCGGTTTAACTCTGTATCCATTTATCTCTCTCTCTTTAGCCCATGTCTTCCGCAGTTCTGACCTCCTAGTCCCAGTACTGGGGTGGGATTTCACCGCCAAAATCAGCAGTTTTTGTTTGGTTGCTCCCTGTTCCTCTTGGTTTGGCTCCTGGATGAGTGTGCAATGGTAACTCTGTAGTTGGGGGAACTCCTCCTGAAAACTGGTTAGGTTCAGATGATAAGTGTAAGTGCCACTGGACAGGGTTACTGACTGCCTCATTATGGGGAGCGGCGTTCTGGCTGGTGTTGGGGCAAGACGAATCCTTCGGGGGATGTCTCTGGTGGTTATGAACCATTTTGCCATCAGAAAAGTCACGGTGGAGAACAAGGAGGCGCTTATGAGGATTCCTTTATGTCTCATTGTGCCCTGGATAGAGACAGCAAGAATTTTAATACAATAATTTAAAAAAAATAATAATAATTTGCTTTATTTATTCATACATGTCCTGTTTTTGTTCTTTATTTGATTAGTTTTTTTACATTTTTCTCAACAGCTGTTTAATCCTCAATAGAATGTTCAGTTTAAATCAGCCATACATTCCAGTTGGTTTTCTTCAGAAACAGCCGCAGCTTGAGTAGAAAGGCCTGTCCTCTGCCAGCATGGTACAGAGATGAACCCTTGCTCTATGTGCAGAAGCAGTGGTCTCTCTGGAGAAGTCTGACACACCCCCTTCTGAGTCAGAGCTAGAGTTCTCCAATCAGCAGGGAGCATGAGAGCTATGTATTGCACAGCTATAGGTTGGACTCAGTAGGGAGTGTGTTGGACCTTTGTAGAGAGACCACAGCTTCCACACATGCTGGCAGGGAACATGCTTTTCTACTCATGTTGTGACTGCTTTCTATAGAAAGTCACCTTTTGTTTTGATGCACCTGGAATGTATTTAGAAGATTGAAAGTGAAAGTTAAAATGGCCTTTATAAGTTGCATCTTTCCTGGTAATAAAATAAACAAATAAATGAAAAAAAATCCACAACATTCACTTTTTGTCAAGTCTTGCAGAAAAAAAGATGCAAATAAACAAGTGACACCAAAAAGCAGGAACAATTACATTAGTTACACAGTGTGCAGGTTCAGGGCCCTGCAGGGGAGAATGGAAGCTAACTGTGGGGAAAGGGGTGCACAGGGGGGCCTGGAAAGCAGAGGGATGGGGGGCGTGAATGCTAGAACCGATCCCCCAGCAGCACGGCTGGAGCAGAAGAGAAGCCGACATAAGGGAGGGCAGAAGAGGGTCGGTGTCTGCGGTAAAGTAGTACAGCTGGCCCTCCTGCTCATTAGGTTCCTGGGCCCCCCTCTTGAACTGATAGGGTCTGGACCCAGAACAGGAGGGCTGGCTGTACTGCCTTATCAGCGGCCCTGTGTAGGTCACTACCATTTCCCATATCCTATACATTGTGTTTGCTAAGAAACACATTTAAATGTTTTTTTTTCCTATTTATCTACACTCTCTGCTGACACCATCAACTGTGAAAGGGAGTTCCACATCCTTACCGCTCTAATGCCATGTACACACGATCGGACATTGATCGGACATTCCGAAAAACAAAATCCATGTTTTTTTTTCCGACGGATGTTGGCTCAAACTTGTCTTGCATACACACGGTCACACAAAGTTGGTCGGAAATTACGAACGTCAAGAACGCTGTGACGTACAACACGTACGACGAGCCGAGAAAAATGAAGTTCAATAGCCAGTGCGGCTCTTCTGCTTGATTCCAAGCATGCGTGGCACTTTGTGCATTGAAATTGTGTACACACGATTTCCCAAAATGGATTTTGTTGTCGGAAAATTTGAGAACCAGCTCTCCAATTTTGTGCGACGGAAATTCCGATGGAAAATGTCCGATGGAGCCTACACATGGTTGTAATTTCCGACAACAAGGTCCTATCACACATTTTCCATCGGAAAAAAAAAATCGTGTGTACGGGGCATTACAGTAAAGAACCCTTTACGCAGATTGGGGTTGATTTGCATTGTGTCCAAATTCGTTGCGTGTTTATGAGTCACTTTGGACGGGGGTCTCGTGGAACCCAGTTTACCTTTGAGAGAAACTCCTTGTTCAGCTCCCTAGGCCCCTCTTAAGTGTAAGTCATTATTATTTTTTTTACAATATTATTAAAAAAAATAAAATTAGGAGCCCTTTTGGGGGGCTTTGGGGGAAACGTCAGGAGTCTAACAGACTCCTGATGTCTTACTTTTGGGACAGAGAAAAGGACTGAAGAGATTCCGCAGTCTCTTTTTTCGAAAGCTGTACTAGACAGTGAATGGCCGCTTCCCATCAACCCTGGCCATTGGTTTTGAGGGTCTGCAGGTGGGGGGCTTATCGGAATCCGCTATGTGAATGGGTATCGGGTACATTGTACCCCTACCCATTCACCAAAAAGTGTAAAAAAAGTAAAAACCACAATAGACAGTTTTTGACAATTCCTTTACTAAAAAAAAAAATAATAATTTAGAGATTTATTTATAAAAAAAAAAATGCTAGATGAATGTCAGAACCATTTATGTGGCCATAATGTCCTGAAATACCTCCGTGGGGAAAATATATATACGACCAATAGATGGAGCTGACGATCATAGGAAAGTGACGTATTAAATCAGAATTTGTGATGGCTGGGGGAGTGATTGTGACATTCATGCAGATTTTTTTTTCTAAAACCCACCCCTTAGTGAAGTATTAACAATCACAAAGCTGAGTTCCTTTGTGTCCTATCTATCTGCCTGGAGTGCACCTCTAATCCTCCATCAGTTTCCAGTTTGCCACACCTTCCCGTACTCAGGTTCCTCTCTGCCGGGTTATAATTACACGGTGTATTGTCATGTAATTATGAGTGTGGAACAATTATCAACCTTTGGATGGATTGTATTTCCAGGATTCCTTCTACCACCTCAGACTGGAAATACCATCACAAAGCATCATTGTGAACTGTCCATTCACGAGATCCTGGTCTAGTGCCTTCGTCATTTGTACCAGGGCCAGGCTGACAAGTAGGACACCATTATATTAGTTTTCAGTTAAATAAAATTGCCAAGGTAATTTTAGCCACATTTTTCACACCCAGAAAAAAATGTATTACAGCACAGAAATGTACATGACATATGAAGGACAGATTTCCCCACCCTATCAGACCATAACCTCCAAACCCCCCAATTACCCGATAAATAACGTGACTTTTTGAAGGTTTTGGAGTAAAATGGCCTTACGGCCTTTTATTTAACAAATAACGTAACTTAAATAAATAACATTTAAAATAACCATCAACCAAAACTTCTCTATACCTTGGTGGTCTTTGAGGGCAATGACACACAACTTGGTCACTGCGACAAACTTCTTTAAAAACTCCAGTCGTAAGACACCGACTCGAAGACAGTACTCAACATCCGCAGTGATCTACATTTTTTTTTACCCCTTCCTGGTTAAATCCCTCATTAACCGGAAGGTACCCGAGAACCCCATACCACAGATGGGTCCCAGCCATGTTATATTCCAGCCTTCTTCTCTTCCTCCAAAGACCCACCACTGCCGGGCTGTCATGACAGCCTCACCGTAATGCTGACCAAAACATTGGGAGGGTGGGTGGGAAGCTTCACTCCTCTCCGCTCACGACCGACCCAACTACTTCCCACTAAACTTCCCCAGGACCCCACCGCCCCTTCCTTAAAGGGGCAACAGTTCCTAAACTACCCCCACCTGTCCTGCTGTCTGCCTATGTCATGCCGTCCCTCCGCCCATTCTTTTTATTCTTTTACTCCGGGACTCCCTTTTCACACCAACCCTTCTCCTAATGCCGCGTACACACGATCGGAATTCTCGTCGGAAAAAACTCTGACGGTTTTTCCGACGGAATTCCACTCAAGCTGTGTTGCCTACACACGATCACACCAAATTCCGACGGTCAATAACACAGCGGCATAAAACACGTTCGACAGCACTATAAAAGGGAAGTTTAATGCTTCAGAGCATGCGTCGAATTGTTTCCGAGCATGCGTCGGAATTTTGCGTGTCGGAATTGCATACACACGATCGGAAAATCCGATAGAAAGGTTTTCCTTCGGAAAAATTGAGAACAGGTTCTCAATTCAAAGTCCGTCGGAAATTCCGACAGAAAAAGACCGTTGGGCATACACACGGTCGGAAAATCCGATGAAAAGCTCCCATCGGACAGTTTCCATCGGAAATTCCGACCGTGTGTACGCCGCAAAACTCTTAAAATTAACCTATAAGTTGGCCATACACTTAAAGCGGAAGTAAACCCATTGATTTAACAGTTTTAAAAAAATGGTTACATTCCCGGCATGCCGGTAATGCTAACTGTCACATTGACTATGCTTTCAACCAAACTGTCAAACCATCCAATGGCTGGTGTCATAACTGATCACATGTGCAGCATCATGGCAGTTGAAGATTGAACAGAGGCCAAGATGGCAGCTTCCTTGGCTGAAAACGATACTAGGGTTTACTTCCACTTTAACAATACACATTACCGTGTTAATATAATTTCAAAAGGAATTTTAATACTTTGAATTCTTCAGCTTTCATTAAATTAATCCCTGGTGATCCTGCGGTGAAGGCCACTTCCTATTAGAGGGTGACAACTCTCTGTTCCTGTCTCCAAATTGTATTCCTGCGTAGTCACCCTGTCACACGGGCTTCTGATGGAGTTCATAACACCCACTATGCAGGCACGGTCCACTGTTCTTACCATTAGGAGGGAGAAAGGCCAGGCAGCCATCGATGGAGTGCATTTAGACAGGAAGTGACTAGAAAGAGGGTTCAGGTAACCAGCAGCACTGAGATGCCACAAAGGATGAATAGATTTCAGTTAGGGTTTATATTTATATATGCATACCAATGTAACAGAGAACAAATAACTGAATTTTTATGTCTACAGGGGGTCCCGACTTACGAACGCCCGACCTACCAATCACTCCTACTTACGAACCGGGGGCTGCGGGGACCCACTGCCGTTCTATCAGCAGGTTCTGCACATGCGCGGGCAGACGGAGCCTCGGAAAATGACGGAAATGTCCGTAATTTGCCGTACATGCGCAGAACGGCATTCAACAGAACATCGGAAATGTCCGTAATTGTCGTTCTGCGCATGCGCGGCCGACTTACGAACATTTCAGATTTACAAACAGGAGGAAAGTCCCTAACGGGTTCGTAACCCCGGGGACCCCCTGTACTTAGCTGAAAATAACTGTTACTGTCACAAAGTTTGGGTTACTGTCACAAAGTTTGGGTTTTCCCCAGAACAGTAATAACGGGCAAATCTTCGAAAGGGAGATGCTAGTTCTGGTTATAGCCAGGGATTTCCTCTCTTTGGACAGATCTCCTCTCACTTCCTGTTTTGGCTATGAAACAGGAAATTAATGGAAACCTCCCCAATGGGACACAGATGGCAAAAAATAAATACACAGGGGTTCTAATCCTCCATAACTCTATACAAAATAAAAAAGTTTTGCCTTTAGTTCTACTTTAAGAGAAAATACCTCCAGATTAACCACTTCGCATCCCACCCATAGTCATATGACGCCCACAAGGTGGATCTCCCATCCTGGGTGGGCGTCATATGACGTCCTCCCATTCCCGGCCGCCTAGGGGGCGCGCGCGTGCGGCGTCGCTCGGGACCCGGTGCGCGTGCCTGGCGGCCGCGACCCCCTTGTGAGTCCCCTCCCCCCACAGTTAGAATCACTACCTTAGGGAACACATTAACCCCTGCAGCGCCCCCTAGTGTTAACCCCTTCTCTGCCAGTCACATTTACACAGTAATCACTGCAATTTTATAGCAACGATCGATGTGTAAATGTGAATGGTCTCAAAAATGTGTCAAAAGTGTCTGAAGTGTCCGCCGCAATGTCGCAGTCACGAAAAAAAAAATCGCAGATCGCCGCCATTACTCGTAAAAAAAAAAAAAAAAAAATGCAATAAATCTATCCCCTATTTTGTAGACACTATAACTTTTGCGCAAACCAGTCAATAAACGCTTATTGCGATTTTTTTTACCAAAAATATGTAGAAGAATACGTATCGGCCTAAACTGAGTAAAAAAATCGTTTTTTTTTTTTTTTTAAATGGGATATTTATTATAGCAAAGAATAAAAAATATTGTGTTTTTTTTCAAAATTGTCGCTATTCTTTTGTTTATAGAGCAAAAAATAAAAACCGCAGAGGTGATCAAATACCACCAAAAGAAAGCTCTATTTGTGGGAAAAAAAGGACGTCAATTTTGTTTGGGTGCAACGTCGCACGATCGCGCAATTGTTAGTTAAAGCGACGCAGTGCCGAATCGCAAAAAGTGCTCTGGTAAGGAAGGGGGTAAAATCGCTCGGTGCTGAAGTGGTTAAAGAGGACTATAATGGAGAAAGTCAGTCAGATCTGTATGTGGGAGGGTGCAGTGGCCGCAGCAACTCACACACAGTAAAGATGCAAAAGAAATATCCTGTATTGTAGTCAGCGAATAACAGTTCACAACAAGCCCGGCAGCCTGGCTGGTCTGTGCTCAAGCGGGGAGGTTTCCCTATCGCTATTACTGTCGCTGACAGATGGGTGAGCTCTCCCTATACTACCTACATGATAAATGCAAGCCAAACTCAGGAGCCAGGGTCTTAAATAGACTCTGCTCAACCCAGGATGGCCATCAGAGTCACATGGGCTGTCGGCATCCAACTGGATCACTGCCTCAGTGACCCAGGAAACCGTAGAGGAACCATGTTCCTCTTGACTTCTTCTCCCTCTGCAGTTGGGAGCCACTTGCAGTGGAGAAAATAGATTGCACCTGCCTACATGTAGATATTCTCTTAATCATATCTTCAGATGGTGTATACTTTACGGATACCAAGCCAATATAGAGGTCTCCCTAGAGATATGGCCCCAATCACTGTAGAGACACTTAGAATTTGGGACAAGTTCTCTAAAAGTAGATCCTGGGAATACAATAGCCCCCTGATGTCCCCCACAGGTAATAACTACTTCCCTCCAGGTAAGGACAATACATTATATTTAAAATGGACCTCTTTGGACCATCTAAGATTAAAAGATGTTTTGAAAGGAAATATCCTCTGTTCATTATCGAAACTACGAGAAAAATATGGTGTAACGCCTTGGGATGTATGGAGATATAGAGAACTTCAACATTTTGTAGGATCTCTCCCAAAGCTTCTTCGATCAGTAAGGGGGTTTTCATGGGAAAGATTAGTTGACCAAGGAGGAAAAAATAGACAAGGGATTTCCAACGTATATAGGTTGCTGATGACCCCTCCAGATGTCGACTCCTTGTGTCCTTTGGAATGTTGGGAATTAGAATTAAATCAATCACTGCCTGAAATAATGAGAAGTAAAGTCCATGATTATGTTTACTCGTCTTCAATGGACACAAGGGCATAGGGATTCCCCTTTAAATCCATACCAGGTGACGGGGCTAGCGAGGTGTCCATTTCGCCGATTGAGGCGGCGGCATTGACTTCCTTTGCTAGTCCCGTCTACCTGGAGTCACGTTCTAAATGAACGGACTTTACTCCGTGTGTGGGGCAAGTCCGTTCATTTCAAAAGTCCCACGGACTAGCACACAGACGGCCGGATTGTCCGCCGGACTACGGAGTCCGGCGGATAATTTTGAGTCAAAACTTCTTACTAAGTCCGCTGAACTTTTGGGAAGAAAAAGTCAGCCGAAGCCCACACATTGCCCGCCAGATAGTCCGATCATGTGTACGGGGCATTAGGATCACTATATCACACTAACATGGAAAAGATTCAAGAAAAACATACCACCAAATAGCCCTTGTAGGTTGTATGTTTGCAGAATCGGGTGAACCATTGAGATCCTAATCCTCTGACTCATCCGCATATGTAGACATACAACTAGAGGGAACTCAATCCTCTGGCTCTTCCACAGATTCCACATATGTAGACATAAAACTAGAGGGAACTCAATCCTCTGGATCATCCAGTTCTGAGATCTGAGATCATAAAACTAGAGTGAACTCAATCTTCTGGGTCAACCACTTCTGTAGACATAAAAATAGCGGGAACTTAATCTTCTGGGTCAACCACTTCTGTAGACATAAAACTAGAGTGAACTTAACCCTCTGGGACAACCACTTCTGTAGACATAAAAATTGAGGGAACTCAATCCTCTGAGTCAACCACTTCTGTAGACATAAAAATAGAGGGAACTCAATCCTCTGGGTCAACCACTACTGTAGACATAAAACTAGAATGAACTCAATCCTCTGGGACAACCACTTCTGTAGACATAAAAATGGAGGGAACTCAATCCTCTGAGTCAACCACTTCTGTAGACATAAAAATAGAGGGAACTCAATCCTCTGGGTCAACCACTTCTGTAGACCTAAAAATAGAGGGAACTCAATCCTCTGAGTCAACCACTTCTGTAGACCTAAAAATGGAGGGAACTCAATCCTCTGAGGCAACCACTTCTGTAGACATAAAACTAGAATGAACTCAATCCTCTGGGACAACCACTTCTGTAGACCTAAAAATAGAGGGAACTCAATCCTCTGAGTCAACCACTTCTGTAGACCTAAAAATAGAGGGTATATATAAATAGAACAGTGCCGCGCTTAGGATAAAGTTACTCAGTGGCTGCCTCCCCTAATAAAGCTCCCCTAGAAGAGCTCTAGATATATAAAAAACACAGCAGGACTTGGGGTCAGTGGCGCTACCTATGTCAGAAAAAACACAGAAGTTGACTATAGAACCGCAAAGTGTGAGGGTACACAGTGAAATAAGTGTGTAGCCCCAACATCTACCATCCAAATTTGGATGCTTAGAAAAAAAACCCTGTGGGGACAGCACCTCAAAAAAGTGCGGGTGGGCAAAAAACACAGTGGAACCCACTAGGCAGATTACCCCCCTAGCATACAGTTGTCCAATAATCCCGGTTAGTATGTGTGTGATTGGTCTAGTGAAGACCAAATAGTAGTGATTAAAGGTATACACAAAAGTATATATAAACCATAAAAAATCCTACCAAAAAACACTCTTATCCTTAATCGCTAAGGTAGTGATCAGTGCAGAAAATCACATTAATACATGTATGATGTCCAAACCAAAGTCCATGAAAGTGCAATACATTTATATTTTATTATTACTGGAGTAGTGCACTTCTCAATCCTCTGGATCATTTGCTTCTATGGACATACTGTACAACTAGAGGGAATTTTATCCTCTGGGTCATCCACTTCTGAGGACATACAACTAGATAGAACTTAATCTTCTGGCTCATACAGTTCTGTGGAAAATACTTGGGTGAAATTATTTATAAATCTCCTCTTTAGTAAAGTGTAAAAAAATTAAATGTGTCCAAAATTTCTACTAAATGAAAGCCCCGTCCCCAAAAGAGATGTATAATATGTTAGGGAAGACTTCAGAAGGTACAATGTATAAAGCGCCTAGTGGACACATCTTCAAGGCAGTGGCGGCTGGTGCTTAAAATTTCTGGGAGTGGCACAAACAAACTGAAAAATTCTGAAAAAAAACCCATCAATTGCAGCCACTGTGCCATCAAACGCAGCCACTGTGCCATCAATTGCAGCCACTGTGCCCATCAAAAGCAGCCACTGTGCCCATCAAAAGCTGCCACTGTGCCCATCAAAAGCTGCCACTGTGCCATCAAACGCTGCCACTGTGCCCATCAAATGCTGCCACTGTACCCATCAAATGCAGCCACTGTGCCCATCAAATGCAGCCACTGTGCCCATCAAATGCAGCCACTGTGCCCATCAAGTGCGGCCACTGTGCCATCAAATGCTGCTACTGTGGCACCTGGGTGAACCTCAAGTGCCAAGCCTGGCGCTCGCAGGTCACCTTTTTTTCATGCCTATTAGAGCACGCAACCTGGCAGGCCGCAGGAAAAGGGGGGGGGGCGAGAGAGCACCCCCCTCCTGAACCGTACCAGGCCACATGCCCTTAACATGGGGAGGGTGTTTTGGGGTCCAACATGGGGACAAGGGCCTCTTCCCCACAACACTTGCCCGGTGGTTGTGGGGATCTGCGGGCAGGGGCTTATTGGAATCTGGAAGCCCCCTTTAACAGGGGGACCCCCAGATCTCGGCCCCCCCTATGTAAATGGATATCGTGTACCCCTACACATTCACCAACGACCACCAATGACAAGTCTTATATAGCCAAGGGCGGGGCCACCCAGCGACGTAAATGGGTGGCCCCGCCCCTTCAGATGTCATGTGACATCATGTAACGTCAGAGGGGTCACCCGTTTACGTCACCGTATATAACAGCTGTCATTGCAAAAAGCCTGCAGTCGCGGGGTGCCTCTCATCGAGGCCGAGTTTTTACTTTTTTATTTTTCTCGGGTCATCGGCGCTGTCATCGAAGATACATCGTGGGACACTTTTTTTCTTTTTTCTTAATAAAGGACTTGTCCCAAACTGTCTCCTGTCATTTTGACCATTTTGACAATTTTTTGGGTGAATGTGTAGGGGTACAATTTACCCAATACCCATTAACATAGGGGGGGGCGAGATCTGGGGGTCCCCTTAAAGGGAGCTTCCAGATTCCGATAAGCCCCCCGCCCACATACCCCCACAAGCAAGGGTTGAGGGGAAGAGACCCCTGTCCCCATCAACATGGGGACAAGGTGTTTTGGGGGACCCCAAAACACCCTCCCCATGTTGAGAACATGTGGCCTGGTATGGTTTAGGAGGGGGGGTGCTCTCTCGCCCCCCCTTTTCCTGCGGCCTGCCAGGTTGTGTGCTCGGATAAGGGTCTGGTATGGATTTTGGGGGGGACCCCTACGCCATTTTATTTTAAAATTTTGGCGCTTGACTGCTCCTTAAAATTCAAAGGGCCTGGTAATGGACAGGGGGGGAACCCATGACGTTTTTTTCAATGATTTTTAAGTATATTGCCGGGATCCGACAATACATTACAACCGCGAGCAGTTTTATATTACATTTTTTCCTTTACAAATGTCATTTTGCTGCTCTGATTCATAAAACTATGTACAGCTGCCCCCTAAGCCATGTGCATTGACGGTGTTGCCATTCATTAAGGGGCGTTCCGCGGACACACCGAAATCCCTCTGTACAGGGGGCACTAACCGACACACCGAAATCCCTCCGTACAGGGGGCACTAACCGACACACTGAAATCCCTCTGTACAGGGGGCACTAACCGACACACTGAAATCCCTCTGTACAGGGGGCACTAACCGACACACTGAAATCCCTCTGTACAGGGGGCACTAACCGACACACTGAAATCCCTCTGTACAGGAGGCACTAACCGACACACCGAAATCCCTCTGTACAGGGGGCACTAACCGACACACCGAAATCCCTCTGTACAGGGGGCATTAATTGACACACCAAAATCCCTCTGTACAGGGGGCATTAATTGACACACCACTCTCCCTGTACAGGGGGCACTAACCGACACACCACTTTGTTATAAACCATTCCATTGTAGCTCTGGCTGTATGTTTAGGGTCGATGTCCTGCTGGAAGGTGAACCTCCCCCCCAGTCTCAAGTCTTTTGCAGACTCTAACAGGTTTTCTTCTAAGATTGCCCTGTATTTGGCTCCATCCATCTTCCCATCAACTCTGACCAGCTTCCCTGTCCCTGCTGAGCATCCCCAGGGACAATGATTTTTAAGTATATTGCCGGGATCCGACAATACATTACAACCGCAAGCAGTTTTATATTAAATTTTTTCCTTTACAAATGTCATTTTGCTGCTCTGATTCATAAAACTATGTACAGCTGCCCCCTAAGCCATTTGCATTGACGGTGTTGCCGTTCATTAAGGGGTGTTCCACGGACACACCGAAATCCCTCTGTACAGGGGGCACTAACCGACACACCGAAATCCCCCACATGGCTTCTCACAAACTGCAAATGGGACTTCTAGCATGCGCGACAACATTGTGGCTCCGGCTACTCACAGCGCCGGAGTCATGAACCCGGAAGACACGTCAAGGGAAAATGTCAGCTCCCTCGTAGGTGACCAGGATAAGCTACCCACGCCTCGTTCTAAGATAAGTATTTTATAATGAGCTTAAATTTTGCCTTACAGGTTTTAAAAAAATAAATACATTTTGTGCGGGTATACAACCGCTTTAACCATTTCTGTATTAAAGGTTTTGAAATACATATCAATGAAGGAAGGCAATTGTACTAATAAAACATTAACCACGAAAATTGATTCCATATTTGATCATTGGAAATGCATTGCCACCCAAATGCATTATTTCAAATTTTTCTACATTGAACCTCATTTGCCTGTATAAAAAAAGTCAGGAGCTACAAACAATGTAGCCTCATATCTTTTAATATGAGGACACATGCCTGCCCAGGGTTCCTGCGCGGTCGGAACCCCAAGCTGACCCATCCATCGGCTTCGGGTGCAGGTGCCGGCATTGCTAGTAAGGGAAACCAGCAGTGAAGCTTTCAGGCTTCACAGCTGGTTTTCTACTACGCGAAGCTCGAGTCGCGCTGCGCTTTCTGCGTGGTCCCATCATCTTCTGGGACAGGTCCCAGAAGGCAGAGGGGAAGGAGAAGGCCCAACGAAATTGGGGAAGTGACGTACCTGGCTGAGGCGAGGTGAGACAGAAGTCCACCTGAAAAACCTTTTTAGGTTTCTTTAACTGGTATTATATGCAGATAAAAGGTCACATATACCATATTTCATGAAATAATAAATACAATGTAGTACTTGATAACTTGCAGGCTGAGGTTCTCCAATGGATAAATCAGCTATATACATTTCAGGGGGTTCAAAACAAAAGTTGTGCAAAGACTTACCCCTCCGAAGGAGCGGCTGGATTTTTCTGGGCTTACTGATTACCTCCTCCAGCTCATAACTCGTAGACATGTGCACAACAAAAAAATTTATTTTCGTTTAGTTTTTTTCGTTTCCGAAAAAAATTTGTTTATTTTCGTTTAGTTTTTTTCGTTTCTGAAAAAAATTTGTTTATTTTCGTTTTCGTTTCCGTTGATTCGTAAAGATTCGTACATTCGTAAGTCGTCGGTGTTCGTATTCGTAACGATTCGTACATTCGTAAGAGTTATTTTTTCGTTGATTCGTTTTTTCGTTAGTTTAATTTTCGTTTATTCGAAATTTGGACGCATTCGTATTTATTCATACATTCGTAACATTCGTAACATTCGTAGATTCGTAATCGGAGCATAATTCATAATTTTATGTAATGTGTATGCTATTATTACATTTTAATAATTTACGAATCGGAAAAAAAAGTTACGAATGTACAAATTTTTTTGTTCAATCTATTCGAAGCACGTTAAGCAGCACCATTGTAAGGGACACGGAAAATTACCAATTCAACAAAAAAAAAAAGTTACGAATGTACAAATTTTTTTGTTCAATCTATTCGAAGCACGTTAAGCAGCACCATTGTAAGGGACACGGAAAATTACCAATTCAACAAAAAAAAAAAGTTACGAATGTACGAATTTTTTATTTGTGTTTTAGTTTTTCGGATTTTCTTCATTCGTACATTCGTTGTTTCTAATTTGTTTTTTTCGGATTTTCGTTGTTTTTCGGATTCATTCGATTCGAATGATTCGTTAATCGGATTCGTACGATTCGAACGATTCGTTATTCAGGTTCGTTCGATTCGAACGATTTGTTCATTCGTACGAAAACGAACGAACGAAAATAACGGAAAAAAAACTAAAAACGAAAAAAAACAAAACGAAGTGCACATGTCTAGTAACTCGTTTAGCTCAGGTGCTTGGAACTGCTGACTTCAATAAAAGTCTCTCTCTGGCCCTGCATTGCATTATATGTCTCAAACTACCCCATTGTATTTTTTAGTGTTCCTCTCTGCAAGCGACTCTAGACGTTTGGCCTCCTAGGATTGAACTGCTTCATGCCTAAACTTGTTTTTATAGAAAAATTGACATTTCTATGTCCATCTTCCTCCACATTATTCAAGCATATGTGGTAAGACCAGCCTGTCTAATTTATCCCTTCGTCTGCTTTCTATGCCCTATGTATTGTTCAACGTTTAAATTATCTGTAAAATTTACTTGCTTGGTCCACTGATGTTTACACTGAGCCAATTTGACTAATTATTTAATTATGTACACTAATACTGTACTTTTAAAATGGATGCATTTTCATGCTATTTTGTTATTTCAGCATATTCTTGAGCTATACGTTTGAATCTCCTGAAGAAACCCCAAAGAGTGAAACATGTCGAGTATGGTAGCGCTCTACATATATCTTGTCTGAATAACTCCTATGTCTGTAGTGTATGGATATATTATTTGTGTCCTTTTGTCTTTACTTGTCCATAATGTGGAAATAAAAATGTATATTTTATTTAAAACCACTTGCCGACCGGCGCACACAGATATACGTCGACAGAATGGCACGTACAGGCAGGAGGGCGTATATATAAGTCCCTCCTTTAGCCTGTCCGTGCCGTCGGGAGCGCGCCGGGAGCGGCGCGCTCCCGCGCCGGTCGGGACCCCCGTGAGTCCGATCGCGGTCCCCGTGGACTCGATCGCCGCGGGGACCCCCGCGATCGTCTCACGGGAAGGCTGAACGGGGAGATGCCGAGATAAACAGCATCTCCCCGTTCTGCCTAGCAACTAGTGACGCCGATCTCTGCTCCCTGTGATTGGAGCAGAGATCAGCATTCACTAGCTGACAGCCACGCCCCCCCACAGTAAGAAATACACCCCTAGGCATACTTAACCCTTACACTGCCCGCTTGTGGTTAACCCCTTCACTGCCAGTGTCATTTATACAGGAATTAATGCATTTAAATAGCATTAATTGCTGTAAAAATGACAATGGTCCCAAAAATGTGTCAAAAATGTCCGATGTGTCCGCCATAATGTCGCAGTCACAAAAAAAATCGCAGATCTCCGCCATTACTAATAAAAAAAAAAATTATTAATAAAAATGCTATAAAACTATCCCCTATCTTGAAAACGATATAACTTCTGCGCAAACCGATCAATAATCGCTTATTGCGATTTTTTTTACCAAAAATATGTAGAAGAATACGTATCAGCCTAAAGTGGGGAAAAAAAATGTTTTTTTATATATTTTTGGGGGATATTTATTATAGCAAAAAGTAAAAAATAATGCATTTTTTTCAAAATTGTCGCTCTATTTTTGTTTATAGCGCAAAAAATAAAAAACGCAGGGGTGATCAAATACCACCAAAAGAAAGCTCTATTTGTGGGAAAAAAAGGACGTCAATTTTGTTTGGGAGCCACGTCGCACGACCGCGCAATTGTCAGTTAAAGCGACGCAGTGCCGAATCGCAAAAAGGGCCCTGGTCCTTTGGCTGCCAATTGGTCCGGTCTGAAAGTGGTTAAATCGCCACTCCTCATTACCATTATTTAGACCTATGATACCGCTTTAAAAAAGTCCCAGAGGCTTGTGGCCTCACTTTCCCCCTGTTTATTCTCTGGATTCTTTAATGGTTGGATAAAACCTTGAGCTTGGATCTAGCAGCCAACAAGTAATTCTGGCTTTGCAAAGTCTCTCACACAGACTTGGTTGAAAACTTAGTTGTAACCGGAAGGTAAAGGTAGGAACTTTTCTTACTGTACCAGAATCTTTCGGCCGGTCCGGCGATACCGTAAGAAATTGTGGATTCAATCAATGTCCATGGCAGCTCAGCTTCCAGGCTCTTACCGAGCTGCCAGCCTTGTGCGTGGTCCTCCTCTGAAGAGTCCTCCCCTGGTCGCATGTAGAGTTGCTGGGCCTCCCCGAACCCGAGACGGCGCCGGAACACCTTAGAATCCTCCTTCCAGTTACTGCGCCTCGAACTAGCCAGTTCCGAGGCTCGGAAACGGATGGATCCGCACCCCAGGGCCATGAGGGCCTCTGGGGGCTGGTTAAGAGGACCAGGACCACGGAGTCAGCAACAACTTCTGGACCATAACCCTGAACCACGTGACTTCAGCACCTTAAGTACCCTCTCCCAGAATACACGGCGAGACAAACGCGCCCACTGATTGGCTCCGAGAAGAGATTTGTACCCAATGCGTCCAACCAGATTGCGTTCTAAGGCCTCTCACAGGTGCAAACCCCACCTATGACCAGGCAGAACCTCAATACAGCCCAGCCAAACTGATGCCAAAGCATGATTTAGAACAATTAACCCCAAAACTCAACTACAGTTTTGGGCAAAACTAAATTTAAAGACATAGCGCATACTCATCAGGATTACCAGCGCTACACTTACATTGTTGTTTCTTTAGAAAACAGCCACAGCCTGAGTAGAAAAAAGCCTGTCCCCTGCCAGCATCCTGCAGAGAAGAACCCTTGGTCTCTGTGTGGAAGCAGTGGTCTCTCTGCAAAGGCCTGACACGTCCCTTGCTGACTCATACTTCCTGCTTGGTGTGGCTAAAGCTGACTTAACAAAGGACAAGTTAGACCCCTACAGATAGACCACTGCTTCCACACAAATAGTAAGGGTCCTTCTCAGCATGCTGGCAGGGAACAGGCTTTTCTACTCAGGCTGTGGCTGGTTTCTGAAGAAACAAAATGTCAGTCTTTGAGAAGCAGGCTGAAGCCAGTGGTGGAATGAGCAGGTGGCCGCATTTGCCGATTCTGGCTAGTGGAGTGATCTCAACTCTCCGTATAGATAGGTAGTTGGAACCCAGTTCTTATCTGGCAGCACCAGCGCCTGAAGCCTGTGCCAATGGTCCCACATGCCCGGCAGCTACACTACACTCTCCTCCTGAATAACCTATCCTGCTCCTCTGCAGCTGCAGTTCTCTATCAGCGCACCCCTGAACCCTGCACTCTATATGTAGTGCACGCCTAAACCCTGCACTCTGTATGCATGACACCCCTGAACCCTGCGTTCTGTATGCAGTGCACCCCTGCACTCAATATGCAGCACACCCCTGAACCTTGCACTCTGAATGCAGTGCACCCCTGAACCCTGCACTCTATATGCAGCACACACTTGAACCCTGAACTCTGTATGCAGTGCACACCTGAACCCTGCACTCTGTATGTAGCGCACACTTGAACCCAGGAACTCTGTATGTAGCGCACACTTGAACCTTGCACTCTGTATGTAGCGCACACTTGAACGCTACACTCTGTATGTAGAGCACACTTGAACCCTGCACTCTGTATGTAGCGCACACTTGAACCCTGCACTCTGTATGTAGCACACACTTGAACCCTGCACTCTGTATGTAGCGCACACTTGAACCCAGGAACTCTGTATGTAGCGCACACTTGAACCCTGCACTCTGTATGTAGCGCACACTTGAACGCTACACTCTGTATGTAGAGCACACTTGAACCCTGCACTCTGTATGTAGCGCACACTTGAACCCTGCACTCTGTATGTAGCACACACTTGAACCCTGCACTCTGTATGTAGCGCACACTTGAACCCTGCACTATGTATGTAGCGCACACATGAACCCTGCACTCTGTATGTAGCACACACCTGAACTCTTCACTCTGTATGCAGCCCACCCCGTGAACCCTGCACTTTGTATGCAGTGCACACCTGAACCCTGCACTCTGTATGTAGCGCACACATGAACCCTGCACTCTGTATGTAGCACACACCTGAACCCTGCACTATGTATCTAGCACACACATGAACCCTGCACTCTGTATGTAGCACACACATGAACCCTGCACTCTGTATGTAGCACACACCTGAACCCTGCACTATGTATCTAGCACACACATGAACCCTGCACTCTGTATGTAGCACACACCTAAACCCTGCACTCTGTATGTAGCACACACATGAACCCTGCACTCTGTATGTAGCACACACCTGAACCCTGCACTATGTATCTAGCACACACATGAACCCTGCACTCTGTATGTAGCACACACATGAACCCTGCACTCTGTATGTAGCACACACCTGAACCCTGCACTATGTATCTAGCACACACATGAACCCTGCACTCTGTATGTAGCACACACCTAAACCCTGCACTCTGTATGTAGCACACACATGAACCCTGCACTCTGTATGTAGCACACACCTGAACCCTGCACTCTGTACCTTATGTACTTTCCTGGTATTTAATGCCCTTTTAAGTTCATCCCATTGTAAATGCAGGAGGTGATACTGCTGCTTCCTGAATGTGTTTTTTACCAGCTGAATGAGAACTTTGCATTGAAATGCTGTATCACAACCTCAAGCCAAGCTGCTCCGCAGCCCCATTGAGCTCATCGGGCAAGTTTGACAGGCGATGCCGCCTGTCGAGGTAAAAATTGCCGCACTATGAGGCTAAGCCTCGGAGGCCATGGCAATGTGCAACCCAAGCAGCTGCTATGTTCATTTGGAGGCAGGTGGTCAGGGCGCGGTTCTGTTTTATCATCCTATTTTAGGCCACTCCCACTATTAGATACAATCTGGTCATGCCCATCGCTCTCTTTGGCACGCATAACAGAACTTGTTTTTCAACTATAACCCAGCAAGGTGATGAGTTGACACGCTGTGCTGATTGTTTAATGTAAACCTGTTATGGGTATACTGTTTAACCATTTGCCCGCTGAAGATTTGCCCCCTTATGACCAGGCCATTTTTTGTGATACGGCACTGCGTTATATTTAACTGAAAATTGCGCGGTCGTGCAATGTTTTACCCAAATAAAATTGATGTCATTTTTCTCCCACAAACAGAGCTTTCTTTTGGTGGTATTTGATCACCTCTGTGCTTTTTATTTTTTACACTATAAATGAAAAAATACCAAAGATTTTTGAATAAAAAACAAAACATTTTTTACTTTCTGCTATACAACATATCCACAAAAAAAAAAAAAAAAAAAATCACATTTCTTCAAAAATTTAGGTCAATATGTATTCTGCTATATGTTTTTGGTAAAAAAAATAAATAAAAAATCCCAATAAGCGTATATTGATTGGTTTGCGCAAAAGTTATTGCGTCTACAAACTATGGCATATACACTGGAATTCTTATTTTTTTTTCTACTTTTTCTACTAGTAATGGCGGCAATCAGCGACTTATAGTGGGTATTTGATAGTATGGCGGAGAATCCGACACTAACTGACACTTTGTGGGAACCATTGATGCTAATACGGTGATCAGTGCTTAAAAAATATGCACTGTCACTGTACTAATGACACTGGCAGGGAAAGGGGTTAATATCAGGGGCGATAAAAGGGTTAACTGTGTGCCTTGCAGTGCTTGGTGCTTTTATTGTGTGTTTGTTTTTACAAAGGGATGTGCTTTGCAGGGAAACAAAACCCCGCTGACAGGACAGAGCTCTGTATTGTTTACATTACATTCATAGAGCTCTGTCCTGTCCTCCTCCTCGCCAATTAGCGGGTATTAGAGGGCATCCATTGGCCGGCACCCGCTGATCAGTTTGTGCTGTGACTAATAACAGCTTAGCCAGGGCGCCCGCCCCCTACCCGGAAGTGCTGGATCACGTACTAGATATGTGATCCAGCACAGGAGAACCGCTGTGCCGCCATATGCTCAAATATCGATTGTTTGCATTTCTAATAGGAGTTCTGTCATTTTTTCAGGTTATCAGTAAAAAAAAAAAAAAAGTGCTGTCAGTAAATTTTCTATGTTCTGTCAGTAAAAAAAAAAGAGATTGGCAACCCTGCCCCATTCCTAAAAGCTACACTCTGTTATCAAACAGCTTCCTGGGGAGGAGAGGGGTGGGCTGTGTTCAGAAACTTTGTATTGAATGAGAAAAGTGACATTGTTTCTTTAGTGCTGCATATCAGTGCCCATCAGTGATGCCAAATTGTGCCCATCAGTGAGGCCATTCTGTGAGCTTCAGTGATGCAAGTCAGTGCTGCCCTTCAGTGCCCATAAGTGCCTGCTCATCTTTATCGCCCATCAGTGCCACCCATCAGTGCCCATTAGTGCTGCCCAACAGTGCCGACTATCTGTGCCAGCTAGCATTGCCCATAAATGCTGCCTATCAGTGCCCATCTGTGCCACCTATCAGTGCCCTTCAGTGCTGCCTATCAGTGCTCATCAGTGCTGCATATCAGTGCCCATCAGTGCCACCTATCAGTGCCCATCAGTGCCACCTATCAGTGCCCATCAGTGCTGCTGATCAATGCTTATCAGTGCCCATAAGTGATGCCAATTTGTGCCCATCAGTGAGCCAATTCTGTGAGCTTTAGTGATGCAAGTCATTGCTGCCTTTTAGTGCCCATCAGTGCCTGCTCATCTGTATCGTCCATCAATGCCCATTAATGCCACCTATCTGTGCCAGCTATCATTGCCCATAAATGCCGCCTATCAGTGCCCATCTGTGCTACCTATCAGTGCCCATCAGTACCACCTATCAGTGCTCATCAGTGCTGCATATCAGTGCCACTGTTCTATCGAGAAATGCCTCTCGTCGAAAAATGCCTCCGATGGGTCTGTGCATGAGCAAGAACTAAACGTCACTCCAGCTGATATGTTGATCATCTGGCGTGATGTCAAAACAGCGCATGCGCATTATCCAACACTATGCAAACAGCGGAGGGAGAACATACTTGTCAGATTGAGCCTCGCTGTTGCGGGGCGGGTTTTGGGCGTGTTGAAGGGCGGGTTTTGTATGAGTTGCAACCCGCCGTTCAACACATTAAATCCGCCCTGCAACACACACACACAGAACACGCCCTTCAGCACATGGAAAACCCGCCCGGCAACAGCGAGGCTCAATCTGACAAGTACGTTCTCCCTCCGCTGTTTCCAGAGCATCAAATACTGCCTCCGACAATCTGCGCATGCGCTGTGCTGACGTCACGCCAGCTGATCAACAACTGCGCACGTGCAGACCCATCGGAGGCATTTTTCCATAGAACGCCACCTCATCAGCGCACATCAGTGAAAGAGAAAAATTACTTATTTACAAAATTTTCTGACAGAGACTAGGGGGAAAAGAAAAAATTCTCTAAATTTTCTGTCTTTTTTACCTTTTTAGCAAAAAAAATTAAACCCAGAGGTGATTAAATACCACCAAAAAAATTCTATTTGTGGGAAAAAAATTATAAAAAAATGTAATTTGGGTACAGCGTTGTATGACCGCGCAATTGTCATTCAAAGTGTGACAGCGCTGAAAGCTGAAAATTGGTCTGGGCAGGAAGGGGGTGAAAATGCCCGGTAGGCAAGTGGTTGAAAAAAAATGTAAAACAACGCTGCGTTGGAATTGTTGTAAAATGTATCTTTACACAAAGTCATGAAGTACAATATTCCTATTTACCCAGCTATAAATCCGCCTCCCTGACACGTGTCGTCCTCTACAAGGTGTAATAAATGCTACTTTTCAGACCCAATTTCTATAAAACAGATATAAGGAATCTTAAAATAAGGATATAAGCAATAAGGAAACCATAACATGGACTTACGTTATGTACACCTTTACTGTAGGTTAGGTTTTAAAGGTGTACATAACGTAAGTCCATGTTATGGTTTCCTTATTGCTGTTATCTGTCTTATAGAAATTGGGTCTGAAAAGTAAATTTTTTACACCTTGTAGAGGACGACACGTGTCGGGTATGATGAAAAAGAAAAACCATAAACTAAAACCCGCTTCCCTCCTTCTTAGTACATACACAGCTTCTACACTGCATATATATTACAGAATTCTAGATGGTATTGAGAATGCACTTTTACTGGGAGTTCTAGAATTTAAAAAATATATATAAATTTGTCCATGAAAAAAGGAATAAAAAAAAAGGAAAAAAAAGGAAAAAAAAAGGAAAAAAAAGTGAGAAAAAAATAATATGTAATGCAGAATTTTTGACAGAATAAATAAAAAAAAAATGAAAACTATATAGACAAATTAAAATAAACATATATAATATACTGTATTGAATAAAATAAATACATTTATTAACATATTATTATAGAATTTGACATTGAATAAAATGGTGGATTATTTATAATATACCATTTATAAAAATGTTACATTGAATAAAATACATATAGATAGAGGCTCTGGGCACAGAAGGTGTACAGACCCGGGAACTCAGCACAGGGATGGTGGGAACCCCTCATAATGGGCACAGCAGGTGTACAGACCCGGGAACTCTGCACAGGGATGGTGGGAACCCCTCATAATGGGCACAGCAGGTGTACAGACCTGGGAACTCAGCACAGGGATGGTGGGAACCCCTCATAATGGGCACAGCAGGTGTACAGACCCGGGAACTCAGCACAGGGATGGTGGGAACCCCTCATAATGGGCACAGCAGGGGTACAGACCTGGGAACTGAGCACAGGGATGGTGGGAACCCCTCATAATGGGCACAGCAGGTGTACAGACCCGGGAACTCAGCACAGGGATGGTGGGAACCCCTCATAATGGGCACAGCAGGGGTACAGACCTGGGAACTCAGCACAGGGATGGTGGGAACCCCTCATAATGGGCACAGCAGGGGTACAGACCTGGGAACTCACTGCGATGATCTCACCAACAGAGTCTCCAAGAGATGAAATAAACTGTCAGGTGGTTTAACTCTCCAGCATCTGACAAAATCTGTAATGTCTGTCCTGGGTGAACCAACTCTTTAGGCCTGGTTCACACCTATGCATTTTTTTTATGCGTTTTCAGTTTTGCAGAAACGCACTACATTCCATATAACATGGTTTCCTATGGGTCACGTTCACATCTGTGCATTTTATGGAAAGGGCCAGGGGCTTTTTTCTGGTTTTTGGTTCCATAGACTTCAATGGACGTGTATTGAAAAACGCAAAATGCAACCCAAAACTGTTCATATTAAACCGGGGTATAACCACTTGCCGCCCGCCCACCGTCAAATGACGGCTGAGCTGTGCGGCTCTCGTTCTGGGTGGATGTCATATGTCGCCCTGGGGGCATGCAGCGCGTCGCTCGCAGCCGCACCGTGTTGCTAGGACACGGCGTGACCTCGATCTGTGTAAAGAGCCATGTCCACAGCTCTTTAACCATGTGATCGGCTGTGTCCAATCACAGCTGGTCAGATGTAAATACGGAGATGCCGGTAATCGGCGCTCCTCGCCTCACACTGACAGAGTGTGAGGAGAGAAGAGCCAATCAGAATCATCTTCTCACAGGGGGACATCTAGGTATGTAATCAGGGCACCGATCATCAGTGCCCTGATTACAATTAGTGCCCATCAGTGCCAGCAATGATTGCCCACCACTGTCAGCAATCAGTGCCAACCAGTGCCCATAATTGCCACCAATCTATGCCCACAGGTACCAGCAATAAGTGGCCATTAGTGATGCCAGTCAGTGCTGGCTATTAGTGCTGCCCATCGCTGCCCATCAATGCTCATCACTGCTGCCCATCAGTGCCACCCATCAGTGCCGCCTTTCCGTGCCGCCTATCTGTGCCCATCAGTGAAGGAGAAAAATTACTTATTTACAAAATGTACTGATAGAAACTAAGAAAAAAAATGTTTGGTCTTTTTTTTTTTTTAGGAAAAAATAAACCCAGAAGTGATTAAATACCACCAAACGAAAGCTCTATTTGTGCCCACAAGTGCCAGCAATCAGTGGCCACTAGTAAAGCCAGTTAGTGCTGGCTATCAGTGCTGCTCATCAATGCCAATCACTGTTGCCCATCGATGCCACCCATCAATGTTCATCAGTGCCCATCAGTGCTGCCTTTCCATGCCGCCTATCAGTGCCCATCAGTGCCGCCTCATCAGCACCCATCAGTGAAGGAGAAAAATTACTTGTTTACAAAATTTACAAAATTACAAAATTTACAACATTTTTCCAAATTTTTATTTTTTTAGGAAAACCCAGGAGTGATTAAATACCACCAAAAGAAAGCTCTATTTGTGCCCACAAGTGCCAGCAATCAGTGGCCATTAGTGATGCCAGTCAGTGCTGCCCATCAATGCTCATCACTGCTGCCCATCAATGCCACCCATCAATGCCCATCAGTGCCGCCTTTCTGTGCCGCCTATCAGTGCCGCCTCATCAGCGCCCATCAGTGAAGGAGAAAAATGACTTATTTACAAAATTTACTGACAGAAACAAAGACATTTTTTTTTTTCAATTTTTTTTCTATTTTTTTTTACAAAAAAATAAAAAACCCAGAAGTGATTAAATACCACCCAAAGAAAGATCTATTTGTGTGAAGAAAATGATAACAATTTCACACCGTTACAGTGTAGCACGACCGCACAATTGTCATTGATTGGACCCTGGGCAAAAAATTTCTTGGGCCCCCCATGCAATTTCACTCTCCACCTGCTCTGAGACATACAATAAATAGCAGCTAGACTTAAAATCAGTTTACTGTATCAGATCAGGCAGCAACTGCGATTGGTTGCCAGCGGTTACAGCATATCATTACTGCTTAATGACTGGTTGCTAGAGGTTACAGCACACATTACAGGCTCACTGATTAGTTGCTAGAGGTTACAGCAAATGATTTCTGCATGTTAATTGGTTGCTAGAGATTACTGTACAGTAATACTGCTCACTGATTGGTTGCTAGAGGTTACAGCACATCATCTCCTCACTGCAGGGGAGCATGATATACATAGAAATGCCGCCTTTTACATATCAATGCCGCCAGCCCCAGCTATTTACTTACTAGACATGTGCACAATAGAAAAATTTGTTTATTTTCGTTTCGTTTCTTTCGTTTCCGTTGATTCGTAACGATTCGTAAATTTCTAAGTCGTCGGTGTTCGTATTCGTAACGATTCGTATTTTCGTAAGAGTTATTTTTTAGTTGATTCGTTTTTCCGTTAGTTTAATTTTCGTTTATTCGAAATTTGGACGCATTCGTATTTTCGTAGATTTAGTTACATTCGTACTTTCGTGAGATTGATTTATTCGTACTTTCGTAACATTGTTTTCGTAGATTCGTAATCGGAGCATAATTCATAATTTTATGTAATGTGTATGCTATTATTACATTGTAAGAGACACGGAAAATTACGAATCGAAAAAAAAAGTTACGAATGTACGAATTTTTTCGTTCACTCCATTCGAAGCACGTAAATCAGCGCCATTGTAAGAGACACGGAAAATTACGAATCGAAAAAAAAAAAAAAAAAAGTTACAAATGTACAAATTTTTTTCGTTCATTTTGATTTCCGTTGTTCCTGTTTTCGTTTTTCGGATTTACTTCTTTCGTAGTTTCCTTGTTTCTAATTTGGTTATTTCGGATTTTCGCTGTTTTTCGGATTTGTCCGATTCGAACATTTTTTATTCGTTAAAATTTTTAGCGAATCGTTCGTTCATTCGTACGATAACGAATGAACGAATATAACGAATTTTAACGAAAAACGAAAAAAAACGAAAAAGAATTGCACATATCTATTACTTAGTAATGCTGCCACTCTTTACATATGAATGCCGGTTATTTACATGTAAACACAGGGTCTGCAGGTGAGTCACCTGTACACAACAATAGGGCAGAGCTGGGCAGCATTAGTACCAGCACTTCACACTGAGATATCGGGACACAGAACGGGACTAAAACTTCAAGGGACAAGGGAATTTAAACTGGGATAGTTGGCAAGTATGAGGCAGCTACTTTGGGCCCCACAACAACGACAGGGCCCAGGGCAGCTGCCCCTTTTGCCCTGCCTTAAAGACGGCCCTGATTGTCATTCAAAGTGTGACAGCGCTGAAAGCTTAAAAATGGCCTGGGCAGGAAGGGGGTGTAAGTGCCCTGCTTTGAGGTGGTTAAGGTAGACATTTAAATATAACAATGTGCTATCACAATCACAACAGTTGTAATGCATTTTTTTCAACAATCGTCTCTCAGGAATATAAACAATTTCTTATGCCCCGTACACACGGTCGAAATTTCCAACGGAAAATGTCCTATCGGACCATGTTGTCGGAAAATCCGACCGTGTGTGGGCTCCATTGGACTTTTTCCGTCGGAATTTCCGACGGAAAAAATTTGAGATCCTGCTCTCAAATTTTCCGACAACAAAATCCGATCGGACTTTTTCCGAACCGTGTGTAGGGAATTCCGACGGACAAAGTGCCACGCATGCTCAGATCACATTACAAGACCAAAGCTATTGGCTACTAGCCTCTACATAGTTCCATTGTACGCAACGAACGTCACCGCGTTCAAAATGATCGGATTTTCCGACAACTTTGTCCGACCGTGTGTATGCAACACCAGTGTCGGACAAAATCCGACAGATTTTGTGGTCGGAATTTCCGACCGTGTGTACGGGGCATTACTCAAATTAGTTACTTTGCTGAATTATCTTCTGCAGATCACAAAAAAATCGATTACAAAATGTATTTTCACCCATAGAAAGCGGAAACTCTACAGAGCGTTGTAAGAAATGTAAGAAAGAGAAGATTGTCTGGTTGGGATGGAGCTCCCCTCCCCCCTCCCGTGTGTTCCTACCTGTCCGTCCTGTAGAAGACACTGAGCCGTGTTCTGGGACACCGTTAGACTTTTATATGAACAATGAAATCCTGAATGAATGAAAAACTTGTATAGCGCTACAATGCGAACTGAATCGCCTCAAGGCGCTGTATCAATATGACAATCACTTTCCATTCATCCAGAAATATGATGTCTGAGGTCAAATAGTATACTGGAGTTTGTCACTCTCCCCAACCCGATAAGCATCATAAAATGCAAAATGATACTAAAGCCTGGTACAGACTAATGCCCCGAACACACGATTGGACTTTCCGCCAACAAAACCGTGTATTTTTTTTTTTTAGGGCTGTGGAAATTAAAGATTAATTCCTCGATTAATCATAAAAAATTTTTGATCGATCAAACTTCTTTTGATTCGTACTCACCTCTCCGCCGGCTTCCGGGTCTTCAGGGAGTTCCGTCGGAGATCCGGTGACGTCACGGACAGCGACGTCACCGGACTCCTCCCTCTTTCCCCAAATGCCTCCGTCTGCTAACGAAGGGAAGGGGGGAGGAGTCCGGTGACGTCAAAGTTCTGATTGAACGTAACACGTATGGGGAGGAGCTATGAATGACGTCACCCGCTGCTGCCCTACGGAACTAACACGATTGTCGGCTTTACATGCTGTGTTTTTCTCATCTTTATGTGAGTAGTTTGTGTTTGAACACAAAAATTCAATCTTATACTTTAGTGGTGAGCACTTAGATCTTTTCATTCTACCCATCACCTGTAGACATGTGCACAATAGAACAATTTGTTTAGTTTCGTTTCGGTTCGTTTCCGTTGATTCGTAACGATTCCTAATTTTGTAAGTCGTCAATGTTCGTATTCGGACTCGTTCGTATTTTCGTAAAAGTTATTTTTTCGTTGATTCGTTTTTCCGTTAGTCTAATTTTCGTTTATTCGAAATTCGTATTTTCGTTATATTTTGTATTCGGATGCATTCGTATTTTCGTAGATTTAGTTACATTCGTACTTTCGTAAGATTGATTTATTCATACTTTCGTAACATTGTTTTCGTAGATTCGTAATCGGAGCATAATTCATAATTTTATGTAATGTGTATGCTATAACATTGTAAGAGACACGGAAAATTACGAATCAACTAAAAAAAAATAAAAAAAAGTTACGAATGTACGAATTTTTTCGTTCAATCCATTCGAAGCACGTTAAGCAGCGCCATTGTAAGAGACACACAAAATTACGAGTCAACAAAAAAAAAAAAAAAGTTACGAATGTACACATTTTTTCGTTCAATCCCTTCGAAGCACGTTAAGCAGCGCCATTGTAAGAGACACAGAAAATTACGAATCAAAAAACAAAACAAAAAAGTTACGAATGTACGAATTTTTTCGTTCATTTTGATTTTCGTTATTTTTGAATCTTTGTTCGGTATTTTCGTTGTTTCTGTTTTAATTTTTCGGATTTTCATTCATTCGTAGTTTCGTTGTTTCTAATTTAATTTTTTCGTATTTTCGTTGTTTTTCATATTCGTTTGTTTTGATAATTCGTTATTCGTTAAAATTTTTACTAAATTATTCGTTCATTCGTACGATAAAGAATGAACGAATATAACGAATTTGAACGGAAAACTAATTCGTAACTAAACGAATTGCACATGTCTAATGACCTGGCGTCCTTGCTGAGATCTAAGGAGACGTGAGAGAAGTTTATGGTCCGTGGTAACCCTTTTGATACCCGCTTGCATGACCACCTGTTTGCACAGGGGTCCATGCCATAAGGTGAGAGTGATTAGTTAGATCGGAGGTGGAGGGATTGTCACGCTACTGTGGAAAAAAAATTACTTACGTCGGTGCTACAGTTTGAATTTAAAACGTATTTGTGTGAACTGTGAAGTTAAGTCATGGATTGTGGAAACTAACTAGTGTCGGGTGATTGTATATAGTGTATACCACATTTACCACTGACTAATGCAAAGTTGCAATGCAAGGAGATCAGCTAAAAGTAGTTGGATCTGTATGTGCGTTATATTTAATCGAAATTAGTTGATTAATCGATTTAAAAAAAAAAAATTTGATTAATCGAACACGAAAATGTTAATCAGTAACAACCCTAATTTTTTTCTGACGGATGTTGGCTCAAACTTGTCTTGCATACACACGGTCACACAAATGTTGGCCCAAAATTTCCAAACGTGAGAACGTGTCGACGTACAAGACGTACGACGAGCCGAGCAAAATGAAGTTCAATAGCCAGTGCAGCTCCCTCTGCTTGATTCCGAGCATGAGTGAACTTTTGTGCGACGGTGATGTGTACACACGATCGGAATTTCCGACAACAAAGTGAAGTTGGTGGAAAATTTGAGAACCTGCTCTCAAACATTTGTGGCCAGAAATCCCAAACAGCAAATGTTCAAAGGAGCCTACACACGGTCGAACTTTCCGACAACAAGCTCACATAGAACATTTACCGCCGGAAAGTCCGACCGTGTGTACACGGCATTAGGCTCCATTCGCATTAATGTGCTTTTTGATGCATTTTGCATTTTTTTTACAGAAATGTAGGGAAATTTTTTAACATGGGTTCCTATGGAACATGTTCACATCAATGCATTTTTTGTGCCTCTGCATTTTTGGAAAGGGTCGGGGACTTTTTTTCCCGCAAAATGCAGTGTTTTGCATGTAATAGACTTCAATGGACCCGCATCCAAAACGCAAGTACTGTTTTTTTACTGCGATTTTGCCGCAATTTGTGTTTTTTTTTTCACTGTGTACAACTGGTTGCTAAGGAGGGGGCCGGGATGTAAAAAAATTTAAAAAAAACGCAAAATGCACCTCAAACTGCATCCTGCATAGGTGTGAACCAGGCCTAAGCCCCCGTACACATGGTCGGAAATTCCGACCACAAAATCCGTCTGATTTTTTCCGACTGATTTTGTCTGAAACTGGTGTTGCATACACACAGTCGGACAAAGTTGACGGAAAATCCGATTGTTCCGAACGTGGTGACGTTCGTTGCGTACTACGGAACTACGTAGAGGCTATTAGCCAATAGCTTTGGTCTCGTAATTTGATCTGAGCATGCGTGGCACTTTGTCCATCGGAATTCCCTATACATGATCGGAAAAAGTCCTATCGGATAAAATTTGAGATCCTGCTCTCAAATTTTTTCCGTCGGAAATTCCGCTAGAGCCCCCACACGATCGGATTTTCCGACAACATAATCCGATCGGACTTTTTCCATCGGAATGTCCGACCGTGTGTACAGGGCATAAGAACTTATTCCTGTAAACTCTTAAAAAAAAGCTATAGTGTGCATGGACACAAAAGTAAACTCACTGTTTTGCACTACCTATGAGCTAAACTACTTCATGTCACAATTGGTGGAGGATGCGGGCAGTTTATCGCAAGCAATTGCCAATTAAAGTAACACAGTACTGAATAGTCATGAAAGGGGTAAAACTTTCCGGTGGTCAAGTGGTTAAACTTTTTTGCTTTGTTTGTAAATATTTTTAACATAAATTTACACATTTCCCATTAAAACAAACCCACAACCCCCCCCCCCCCCCCCCCACACACACACACTCACATACTTTGTTTCATTTGTAAATAACTTTGCAAAGCTTTGTACCAGAATCATAATTTTAATGTCATTTTAACCACTTGCCCTCCGGAAGATGTACCCCCTTCATGACCAGGACATGTTTTGCGATACAGCATTGTGTTACTTTAACTGACAATTGCGTGGTCGTGCGACCCTGTACCCAAACAAAATGTCCTTTTTATTCCCAACAAACAGAGCTTTCTTTTGGGTAAAATTGACATTTATTAAAATTGGCTAAAACTTTAACAAGTTCAATTCATATGACAACAATTTAAAGTAAAATACAGTTGTATATAAAACTGTCAATCTAGATACTGTTGCAATTGCATATAGTAGTCTTTGCAGCTCAACGCATTTCTCGGACAAGGTCCTCTTCATCAGGAGCTATCAATACAGACTTTCTATAAATGTCATCTAAATGGATTGACAACATTTTAATAATCATATCATAGTATTCATAATTGTTGTCATATGAATTGAACTTGTTGAAGTTTTAGCCAATTTGAATAAATGTCAATTTTACCCAAATACGCTGTGCCTTAAAAGTCCCACGTTTTTACTATTCTAATATTCTCGATAGTTTGGGGATGTGGCACAGAGTTTACATTACAATTTTCTGATTAGAGCTTTCTTTTGTTGGTATTTATGCGTTTTTTATGTTTTGTGCTATAAACAAAAAAAGAGCGACAATTTTGAAAAAAATAACAATATTTTTTACTTTCTGCTATAAAACATATCCGATTTAAAAAAAAATTAAAAATCTAATTTCTTTATGAATTTAGGCCAATATGTATTCTGCTACATATTTTTGGTAAAAAAAATCCCAATAAGCGTATATTGCTTTGTTTGTGCAAAAGTTAAAGCGTCTACAAACTATGGGATATTTTTTTTTCTTTTCGTTTTTCTTTTTTTTACTAGTAATGGCAGCAATCAGCGACTTGTAGCAGGACTGCGATATTGCGGCGGACACGAGGGACACCAGTTCACACTTTTGACACTTTTTCTGGACCAGTGACACTAATACAGCGATCAGCGCTAAAACATATGCACTGTTACTGTACTAATGATACTGGCAGGACAGGCGTTAAACATCAGAAGTGATCAAAGGGTTAACTGTGTGCCTAACCAGTGTTTGTGTGTACTGTGTGGGAGGTTCTTTTACTAGGGGAAGTCATTGATCCATGTCCCTGTTTTGCAGGAACACAGGATCAATGCCTTCCCTACTAACAGAAGGGCAATCTGCCTTGTTTACAAGGCAGTTCGCCCCTCTGGCTCTCTGCCTAATGATCAGCGGGTGCCGGAGGTCATCGAGTCCGCGGTACCCACAGATCAGCTCCCGTTGTGACTAGTCACAGCTGGAATGGGTCACCGTGTGCGCCCCAGACCCGGAAGTGTCGGATCACATACTAGGTATGTGATCCGGCGCAGATCGGCCACAGTATACAGTTGTGCTCATAAGTTTACATACCCTGGCAGAATTTATAATTTCTTGGCCATTTTCAGAGAATATGAATGATAACGCAAAAACATTTCTTTCACTCATGGTTAGTGTTTGGCTGAAGCCATTTATTATCAATCAACTGTGTTTACTTGTGGTAATTGTGGATGAGGCTCTTTATCTTCTCAGATGGTAAAGCTTCCTATTCTTTTTGGCAAAAAGCCTCAGGTTCCTATAAATTCTGTGGCTGTCTTGCATGAACTGCACATTTGAGATCTCCCCAGAGTGGCTCAATGATATTTAGGTCAGGAGACTGAGAGCCACTCCAGAACCTTCACTTTATTCTGCTCTAGCCAATGACAGGTCAACTTGGCCTTGTGTTTTGGATCATTGTCATGTTGGAATGTCCAAGTACGTCCCATGCGCAGCTTCCTGGCTGATGAATGCCAATGTTCCTCCAGTATTTTTTGATAACATACTGCATTCATCTTACCAACATTTTTTACCAAATTACCTGTGCCTTTGTAGCTCACACATCCCCAAAACATCAGCGATCCACCTCCGTACCTTTCATCGTAGGCCTTGTTGACTCCTCTCCAAATGTAGTGTTTATGGTTGTGGCCAAAAAGCTAAACTTTGGTCTCATCACTTCACATGACTTTGTGCCAGAAGGTTTGAGGCGTGTCTCTGTGCTGTTCGGCGTATTGTAAGCCGGATACTTCGTGGCATTTGGGTAGTAATGGCTTTCTTCTGGCGACTCGACCATGCAGCCCATCTTTCTTCAAGTGCCTCCTTATTGTGCATCTGGAAACAACCACACCACATGTTTTCAGAGAGTCCTGTATTTCAACTGAAGTTATTTATGGGTTTTTCCTTGCATCCCAAACAATTTTCCTGGCAGTTGTGGCTGAAATTTTAGTTGGTCTACCTGACCGTGGTTTGATTTCAACAGAACCCCTAATTTTCCACTTCTTGATTAGAGATTAGAGAACACTGCTGATTGAGATTTTCAATTCCTTGGATATCTTTTTATATCCCTTTCCTTTTTTATACAGTTCAACTACCTTTTCCCGCAGATCCTTTGACAATTCTTTTGCTTTCCCCATGACTCAGAATCCAGAAACGTCAGTGCAGCACTGGATGTAAGATGCAAGGGTCTGTCAGGAGTCCAGAAACACATTGACCTTTTATACACACACACTAATTACAAGCAAACCGATCACAGGTGAGGATGGTTACCTTTAATAGCCATTCAAACCCGTTTGTGTCAACTTGTGTGCATGTTATCAGGCCAAAATCACCAGGGGTATGTAAACTTTTGATCAGGGTCATTTGGGTAGTTTCTGTTGCCATTACGATTTAAAAAGAGTAAACTCAATTGATTGCTAATAAATGGCTTCAGCCAAACACTAACCATGAGTGAAAGAAAACTTTTTGTGATATCATTCATATTCTTTGAAAAATGGCCAAGAAATCATAAATTCTGCCAGGGTATGTAAACTTATGAGCACAACTGTATGTGCGGTGGGCGGTCATAAAGTGCGGTGGGCGGTCATAAAGTGCGGTGGGCGGTCATAAAGTGCGGTGGGCGGTCATAAAGAGCAGTGGGTGGTCATAAAGTGCGGTGGGCGGTCATGAAGTGCAGTGGGTGGTCATAAAGTGCGGTGGGTGGTCATAAAGAGCAGTGGGTGGTCATAAAGTGTGGTGGGTGGTCATAAAGAGCAGTGGGTGGTCATAAAGTGCGGTGGGTGGTCATAAAGAGCAGTGGGTGGTCATAAAGAGCAGTGGGTGGTCATAAAGTGCGGTGGGCGGTCATAAAGTGCGGTGGGCGGTCATAAAGTGCGGTGGGTGGTCATAAAGAGCAGTGGGTGGTCATAAAGTGCGGTGGGTGGTCATAAAGAGCAGTGGGTGGTCATAAAGTGCGGTGGGCGGTCATAAAGTGCGGTGGGCGGTCATAAAGTGCGGTGGGCGGTCATAAAGTGCGGTGGGTGGTCATAAAGAGCAGTGGGTGGTCATAAAGTGCGGTGGGCGGTCATAAAGTGCGGTGGGTGGTCATAAACAAGACAAGTTAATGAAAAAAAATGTGCATGTTTTATGGGCCGTCACCCTATTTATTCTTCTTGCTGAATCAGTTTCATGAAGCATTTCAGGCAATACAATAGAAAGAAAACTGGAAACAACCCCGTGACGAATTGTTACAGAGTACAAAGGTTGCGAACAAGTGCAGTTTAAATAGCATGTAGTTCTGCTGGATTATGTAACAAAGAATGTAACTCATGAAATCATCAATGAAAAGAAAAGAAAGAAAAACAAAAGAAAGAGGATATTGATGGTTGCTCAAGATAAGTTCACGTTTACTACAGGAAAAACCGGCTCAGTGAGAAAAAAACACATTTAAATGTCAGATGGCTAACGGGTTTGTGGAGGGGAATCCCATGGGTCACTGGGGAATAGCAAATAATTAAGAACGAAAGGTGTATGGGTTTGGTTGGGCATAAAGTAGGGATGCACCGATACCATTTTTTACATTGAGTACGAGTTCCCGATACTTTTCTTTTAGTACTACCTACCACAACCGTCTTGTTTTAACTTCAGCTGTCAGCAATGGTACAAAGCATTGTAAAGTTATTTACAAATGAAATAAATAGATATTTTTTTTAATTTAGCGCTTTTTTCAATGTGAAATATGTAAATATATGTTAATATATACCGTATTTATCGGCGTATAACACGCGCCGGCGTATAACACGCACCCCAAGTTTAGGAGGGAATATTAAGGAAAAAAACTTTTAGGAGGGAAGTTTAAGGAAAAAAATTTACATTTAAATGCCCATCATTGCAGCCTTGTCCAGTGTCCATCATTGCAGCCTTGTCCATCATTGCAGCTTTGCCCATCATTGCAGCCTTGCCCAGTGCCTTTGCAGCCTTGCCCAGTGCAGCCTTGCCCAGTGCCTTTGCAGCCTTGCCCAGTGCCTTTGCAGCCTTGCCCAGTGCAGACTTGCCCAGTGCCTTTGCAGCCTTGCCCAGTGCCTTTGCAGCCTTGCCCAGTGCAGCCTTGCCCAGTGCCTTTGCAGCCTTGCCCAGTGCAGACTTGCCCAGTGCCTTTGCAGCCTTGCCCAGTGCAGCCTTGCCCAGTGCCTTTGCAGCCTTGCCCGGTGCAGCCTTGCCCAGTGCCTTTGCAGCCTTACCCAGTGCAGCCTTGCCCAGTGCAGCCTTGCCCAGTGCCTTTGCAGCCTTGCCCAGTGCAGCCTTGATTTAAAATTAGCGCCGAGTGGAGAGGAAGAGCGCCGCGTGACATATCGAAAGCCGCTTGTATTTTCGGCTAGTCTCAGGCCGGCTCCTCTCGCAGTCCCGCCCACCTCCACTGATTGCGAGAGGAGCGCCGACAACATACAGACATCCGAGTTCGGCTAGTCTCGGCTCTGCTCGCAGTCAGGGGCGGGACTGCGAGAGGAGCCGAAAATAGCCGAACTCGGATTTCTTTATGTTGTCGGCGCTCGGCTCCTCTCGCAATCAGTGGAGGTGGGCGAGACTGCGAGAGGAGCCGAGACTAGCCGAAAATACACGCGGCTTTCGGTATATCGGCTCCGCTCGCTCCCCTCAAAAAAATCAGCGGGAGATCGACGGGGATCGGCGTATAACACGCACCCACGATTTTCCCCTGATTTTAAGGGGAAAAAAGTGCATGTTATACGCCGATAAATACAGTATTCACTAACAAAGCAAAAAAACAAACCATTTTTAATTGTTTAACGTTTATAAAATAGGTGTGAACAAAAGAACAAAAGCAGGAAAATAATTAAATGGAGGAGAATAAGGAGTTAATTAAGGCTGATTAGAGTAAATTAAGGGTTATTAAGGGGTTAAACGGAGGAACATTTGTTCATCCCTTTGATCTGCAGATGAAGAAACAGAAAGATACAAAAGAAAGAGCAATGTTTCTTTTTATTTTCGTGTTTCAGGGCTGAGCAATTTTGGTAATAAACATTGCCGGCTGCTTTTTTTTTGACAGCTCCAATTACCGGACTTCTTTAACACTGGGGAGAACCCACTGACAGCTCAAAGAACCGAGCCTGAAAGTATCGGTTTCAGGTATTGGTGCATTTGCACGAGTACCGATACCGATACTAGAATGTAGTGGAGTATTCCTGCGCTACCGTGGAAAGGGAAGGGTAAGGGATGGGGAGGTGGTGGGGGGACTGAATGTGGGGGGACTGCTGCAAGCACCGAATGTAGGTCAAACCGTACCTACCAGACAAGGTATATGTAAATGGGGGTGGTGCTGCGCTGTTCCCCAGGGGGGTGACTAGATCTACCACAAGGTGGCAGTATCGGGGTAAAGACGTAAACCCCTAAGGTAAACAATAGCAAGAGACAGTAGTGGTAGATGGTCTAACTATTAGATCAGAGCTCTATGAGTAGAGGAAAATAACTCCCTTGCTGTAATGCGGAGTAAAACGTGACCAATAAATATAATAATAGTAGTTGCTAATGAATAAAAAATATATATATATTAAAGTGCGAGAGTGTTGAAGTAACTAATAGCACCTACATATAATAACTTATAAAACACCATAAGCACGTAAATAAAAAGTAAAATATGCATATTTTTGTTTTTATGTACGTGCTTATGATACCGATACTAGTATCGGTTCAACCCTAGGATAAAGGATCCAAAGGTGTCCATATCCAAAGGTGTGCGTATCGAAAGGTGTCCATATCCAAAGATGTCCGTATCCAAAGGTGTCCGTATCCAAAGGTGTCCGTATCCAAAGGTGTCCGTATCCAAAGGTGTCCGTATCCAAAGGCGTCCGTATCCAAAGGCGTCCGTATCCAAAGGTGTCCGTATCCAAAGGCGTCCATATCCAAAGGTGTCCATATCCAAAGGTGTGCGTATCGAAAGGTGTCCATATCCAAAGGTGTCCGTATCGAAAGGTGTCCGTATCGAAAGGTGTCCGTATCCAAAGGTGTCCGTATCCAAAGGTGTCCGTATCCAAAGGTGTCCGTATCCAAAGGCGTCCGTATCCAAAGGTGTCCGTATCCAAAGGTGTCCATATCCAAAGGTGTCCATATCCAAAGGTTGTCCGTATCCAAAGGCGTTCATATCCAAAGGCGTCCGTATCCCAAGGCGTCCGTATCCAAAGGTGTCCGTATCCAAAGGTGTCCGTATCCAAAGGTGTCCGTATCCAAAGGTGTCCGTATCCAAAGGCGTCCATATCCAAAGGCGTCCATATCCAAAGGCGTCCATATCCAAAGGCGTCCGTATCCAAAGGTGTCCGTATCCAAAGGTGTCCGTATCCAAAGGTGTCCGTATCCAAAGGTGTCCATATGCAAAGGCGTCCATATCCAAAGGCGTCCATATCCAAAGGCGTCCATATCCAAAGGCGTCCATATCCAAAGGCGTCCATATCCAAAGGTGTCCATATCCAAAGGCGTCCATATCCAAAGGTGTCCATGCCCAAATGCGTCTGTATCCAAATGTGTTTGTACCCGAAAGCATCCTTATCTGAAAGCGTCCGTATCCAAAGGTGTCCATATCCAAAGGTGTCCGTATCCCAAGGTGTCCATATCCAAAGGTGTCCGTATCCAAAGGTGTCCGTATCCAAAGGTGTCCGTATCCAAAGGTGTCCGTATCCAAAGGTGTCCGTATCCAAAGGTGTCCATATCCAAAGATGTCCGTATCCAAAGGTGTCCGTATCCAAAGGTGTCCATATCCAAAGGTGTCCGTATCCAAAGGTGTCCGTATCCAAAGGTGTCCGTATCCAAAGGTGTCTGTATCCAAAGGTGTCCATATCCAAAGGTGTCCATATCCAAAGGTGTCCATATCCAAAGGCGTCCATATCCAAAGGCGTCCATATCCAAAGGTGTCCATATCCAAAGGTGTCCATATCCAAAGGCGTCCATATCCAAAGGTGTCCATGCCCAAATGCGTCTGTATCCAAATGTGTTTGTACCCGAAAGCATCCTTATCTGAAAGCGTCCGTATCCAAAAGCGTTCGTATCCAAAGGAGTCCATATCCGAGGGAGTCCATATCCTTTGTGGCAGCAAAAATGGAGGAGATACGTTTTACGGCTAAGCAAGAAACTCCCTTAAGAGGTTTAGTCAATCGGATCTTTATGTAGGTTACAGCCCAGAACGGTATTGATTAGGGTGTAAGTGCGGATCCATAGACTGCGTACTTTGGAGCAGGCCTACCAAAAATGTAGCACAGTCCCTTACTGACCACACATCCAGAAACAAGTCCGGAACACTAATTATTTTTAAACTAACTTTTTCAGATATCTTATCAATTTGCACACATACCACTATTATTATTAGTATCACCATCGTTGCTATGTATAAGAAATCATTTCTGATGTGCCTGGTGAGCGCAGAGAGAGAGATTACATTTTATTTTATTTTAAAACTAACAGTGCTCAGAAAAATAAAAAATCATTGTAAGACAATATCATGAAATGAAAACCTTGTAATATATGTATTACCTTGTTATCTTAAAGGAGAAGTACAGCCAAAAGCTCGTTTGGCTATTACGCAGTTACATAGTTGGTGAGGTTGAAAAAAAGACACCGGTCCATCCAGTTCAACCTATGTGTGTAAGTCCGCTTGTTTGTATGTCAATAGTACATTGTATATCCCTGTATGCTGTGATCGTTAAGGTGCCCATCGAATAGTTTCTGAAACTATCAATGCTCCCTGATGATACTACTGCTTGTCGAAGAGAATTCCACATCCTTACCACTCTGACAGTAAGGAACCCATCTACGCAGTTTAACCACTTTCAGCCCCGGACCAATTGGCAGCCAAAGGACCAGGCCCCTTTTTGCGATTCGGCACTGCGTCGCTTTAACTGACAATTGCGCGGGCGTGCGACGTGGCTCCAAAACAAAATTGGCGTCCTTTTTTTCCCACAAATAGAGCTTTAATAAATATCCCCAAAAAATATATAAAAAAATTACTTTTTTCCTCAGTTTAGGCCGATACGTATTCTTCTACATATTTAAAAAAAAAAAAAAACGCAATTAGCGATTATTGATTGGTTTGCGCAAAAGTTATAGCGTTTACAAAATAGGGGATAGTTTTATAGCGATCGTCTCACGGGGCGGCTGAACGGGGAGATGCCGAGATAAACAGCATCTCCCCGTTCTGCCTAGCAACTAGTGACGCCGATCTCTGATCCCTGTGATTGGAGCAGAGATCAGCATTCACTAGCTGACAGCCACGCCCCCCACAGTAAAAAACACACCCCTAGGCATACTTAACCAATACACTGCCTCCTTGTGGTTAACCCCTTCACTGCCAGTGTCATTTATACAGAAATCAATGCATTTAAATGCATTAATTGCTGTAAAAATGACAATGGTCCCAAAAATGTGTCAAAAATGTCCGATGTGTCCGCCATAATGTCGCAGTCACAAAAAAAATCGCAGATCTCCGCCATTACTAGTAAAAAAAAATTATTAATAAAAATGCTATAAAATTATCCCCTATCTTGTAAACGCTATAACTTCTGCGCAAACCGATCAATAATCGCTTATTGCGATTTTTTTTACCAAAAATATGTAGAAGAATACGTATCGGCCTAAACTGAGGAAAAAAAATGTTTTTTTATATATTTTTTGGGGATATTTATTATAGCAAAAAATAAAAAATAATGCATTTTTTTTCAAAATTGTCGCTCTATTTTTGTTTATAGCGCAAAAAATAAAAACCGCAGGGGCAATCAAATACCACCAAAAGAAAGCTCTATTTGTGGGAAAAAAAGGACGTCAATTTTGTTTGGGAGCCACGTCGCACGACCGCGCAATTGTCAGTTAAAGCGACGCAGTGCCGAATCGCAAAAAGGGGCCTGGTCCTTTGGCTGCAAATTGGTCCGGTCTGAAAGTGGTTAAAAGCCCCTCTAACTTTTCGGCCATCTTTACTCCGAGCAGATCTGTTCCCTCCTCACTTAGGTGCAGTCCGTCCCTTCTATAGAGCTGGTAACCAACTGAGAAGTCACCCCAGTTATCCAGGAACCCAAACCCCTCCTTTCTACACCAGATCCTCAGCCACTTGTTTACTTCCCTAATCTCCCTTTCTGGTGTGGCTCGATGTACTGGTAGTATTCCTGAGAATACTACCTTGGAGATCCTTTTCCTCAATTTAGCTCCTAAGTCCATAAAATCGTTCTTTGGGACACTCCATCTGCCTCTGACTTTGTCATTGGTTCCAACGTGCACCAATACAGCTGGGTCTTCCCCAGCCCCTTCCAGTAATCTGTCCACCAGATCCGTGATGTGCCGACCCCGAGCGCCCGGTAGACAGCGTACAGTTCGGCGCTTCAGGTCTTTGTCACAGATTGCCCTCCCTTTATTGAGATAGATAGACAGATATCTCTATCTATCTATCTATCTATCTATATATATATATATATATTGGAAGGCCGGGTACCGGCCTGAAGTTATGGGAGGAGCCCGGAGGGTATTTAAGCAGCCCAAAGGCCGCCGGTCTTTGTCGATTTCCTGTGCGTGATACCCACCCACCCTCCCCTTTTAAAAGCCTCTTCCAAGTATTCTTACCCCAGACTGAATACTCATTCTACATTATTCCATAACTACTTCTTATCATTCTTTATCTAGGGTATGCCCCCTTATTTTGGCGTACCATACGGTAGACCAAGGCACACTTTCAGGTCTATTTCATGTTGGTGAGTTTTGTGTTGTTCCTATATGTCATCTTTACTCATGTCGTCCGTAGGGCTCTAGACCATAAATATATATATATATATAAACACACACATTTTTTATCTTTTATTATATGTCTTTATTACACGTGTCCGTGTACGTGCGCTCCGTCGATCCCCCGCTCAGCAGGCAGATGACAGGTCTGTCTCTGCACTCTGTGAAGGGACGGACCTGTCAGAGCGCCGCTCTCCCCTATGGGGGATCGAATAACGAGGGACCGTAGAGTCCGTCGTCACCCGATCCGATCTGCAGACGGATGGGAAAATGGGGTTTTCCTCCGTCACACTTTTTTGGATCAGAGCAAGTCGGATGTCAGCAGACATGTCACCGCTGACATCCGACTCTCCATAGAGGTCTATGGAGCGTCCGTTCAGGTCTGCCTAAAAAACTGACAGGCGGACCTAAACGGACCGTCGGTGTGAAAAGGGCCATACAGTATATCTCATCTTGGAGATGCAACAGGAAATGTCTACAAAATCCCCTTTCTGACAGTTGATCGATTTTTCCTCAACTCCTTCCTCTTAGCATTTCTTTTACTGACGATATCAAGAAGATTGCTGATTAGCACTGACTATTTTTTGAGTTCTAATAGACCCCTGATGTCTCAGTGAAGAGAACCTGTCATTACATTATGCTCTTACATGGAAGCTATTGGCCTTCTGCAGTGGGGAAAATAATGATTTTATCCCCTGCAGATTTTGTAAGTTTTCTCACTCACAAATAAATGAAGGGTCTATAATTTTTATCATAGGTGTATGTTAAATGATATAAACAGAATATCAATCAAAAATCCAGAAAAACACACAATACAATATATAATAGTAAAATAATAATATTTGATCCCCAAGCAAAACATGACTTAGTACCTGGTGGAGAAACCCTAGTTGGCAATAACCGAGGTGAAATGTTTCTTATAGTTGGTTACCAGGTTGGCACACATCTCAGGAGGGATTTTGGTCCACCCTTCTTTACAGATCTTCTCTAAATCCTTAAGGTTTCTTAGCTGTCATTTGGCAACTCAAAGTTTCAGTTCCCTCCATAAATTTTCTATAGGTTCTAAGGTCTGGCTAGGACACTCCATGACCTTAATGTGCTTCTTTTAGAGCCACTTCTTTTTTGCCTTGGTAGTATGTTTTGGGTCATTGTCATGTTGAAAGACCCATCCATGACCCATCTTCAGTGTCCTGGCTGAGGGAAGAAGGTTCTAATCCAAGATTTTACAATACATGGCCCCATTCATTGGCCCCTCGACAGAGGCGGCTCTCTAATTAGGCAAATTAGGCGGTCGCCTTAGGCCTCGCACTCCCAGGGGCCTCGCGGCCGCCTAATTTGCCTGACGCGTGTGGGAGTTGGAGGGGATGTCCCCCAGTTGGTGTCCTCAGGGCCGTCTCTCTGCCCGCTACTACTTTTACCCCTGACAGGGGCGGACTGTTCAATTCAGCACTGCCAGGGGTGACGTCCCAGGGTCATTGGGTGGCTCCATGTACTCCCCTCTCCCGACTCCTCCCCTTCTGCCAGGCTCTGTGGATCTCCTGCCATGTGCAGAGCCCAGCTAAAGTCAGCAGCGGCCAAGCAGCTCTCACTCTGCTCCCCTCTCCGGGATGAATGCCTGTAATGGAGGACCTGCCAATGCCAAACCAGGCGCCTGGCGATCATTGGGGAGACTGTCTGCCGCCGGAGCTTCCAGGTACAGAATGATGATGGTCGTGCCCGATACTGACACATCCTGTGACGTCACCCCTGACCGAGGGGGCTCCGATAATCACTACTGCCAGCTGCCCCACACACAGCCCTGATGATATATATGCGATCTGGCATATCATGGCACCTACTGACCCCCTGTCATCACCAAAATTCTAGAAACTGTGAATTCATAGTTCATAGGATTTAAGGCTCTTAATATATGCAATTTGTACAGTTATTTTTTTATCGCTTGAATTATTTTTCCGGTTTTGGGCGTGAGTGGGGCCTTATGTTTAAGATTTGCCTAAGGCCTCACAAAGCCTAGAGCCGCCTCTGCCCCTCGATGCGGCAAAGTTGGTCTTTAGCATAGTAACAGCCCCAAAGCATCATGTTTCCACCTCCTGGCTTGACTGTAGGGATGGTGTTCTTAGGGTCATAGTCAGCATTTTTTTTCCTCCAAACATGACAAGTCCCCCTCCTCAGGAAACTCACATGTACAGTCATGCCAACATCTAAATGATTCAAAGAAGGATTGGGAGAAAGTGCTGTGGTCAGATGAGACCCAAATTGAGCTCCTTGGCATTAACTCAACTCAACTGTTTGGAGGAAGAAAAATGCTGACTATGACCCTAAAAACACCATCCCTACAGTCAAGCACGGAGGTGGAAACGCGATGCTTTGCGGCTGTTTCTCTGCTAAATGTACAGGTTGACTTTGCCGCATTGAGGGGCCAATGGACGGGGGCCATGTATTGTAAAATCTTGGATGAGAACCTTCTTCCCTCAGCCAGAACACGGAAGATGGGTCATGGTTGGGTCTTCCAGTATGACAATGACCCAAAACATACCACCAAGGCAACGATATGCTTATATATACTAACAATTATTTCCCCCACTGTATGTATAAGCAATTCTTTGTAAAAAAAAATATAAATCTGCTTGGGTGGCGGGACCGGTCCGGGTGCGCACCCGTATGGTGGTGTCGCACACTCAGCATGTAAATAAAAGTCACTGCCAATGCGCCTTTCCCCACCAGCTACCATTGCAACAAAGTAACCTCCTCATTCTTATTGTTCTTCCCGGTTTGTACATCTCTTGCTTCATTTTATTTTCTCTCTTCCTTGTTTATTGTACCAAAATGCAGAGATGTGTACATTCGCTATGGTCACGGTTGACTTGAAACAGGTCACCAGTTCTGATTTAACTGTGATTGGCGACCCTAGAATTATTTTGCTTTCACTCCAACATTAAATGACGTTATGTAACATTTACAGTATAGTGCCATCGTTTTTGTATGTACAGTAGGTGCCGCCCTACGTGTGTGTTTACATATGTATGTGCGTGTCTATGCGGGTGGGGTGGGACCAACATTTGTTGGGTGTTTGGGTGTACCCTTAATGTTTTCACACGTTTTTTCCCTTAACGTTGCTGCAGTATAGACCCCCGATGTGATAACATGATTATTGTGACAGGTTCTCTTTAACCACTTGCCTACTGGGCACTTTTACCCCATTCCTGCCCAGGCCAATTTTCAGCTTTCAGCGCTGTTACACATTGAATGCAGTTACGCGGGCATGTAACACTATACCCAGATGACATTATTTCACACAAATAGAGCTTTCTTTTTGGTGGCATTTAATCACTGCTGGGTTTTTTTTTATGCTAAATAAACAAATAATGACAGAAAATTTTGAGAAAAAAAACTTATAAAAAAAAAAAATACTTGTTCATAGTTTGTTATAAAATTTTGCAAACAGGTAATTTTTCTCTTTCACATATGTGCACTGATAAGGCTGCACTTATGGGCACTGATGAGGTGGCACTGATGGGCACTGATGAGGTTGAACTAATGGGCACTGATAGGCTGCACTGATGGGCACTGATGAGGCGGCACTGATGAGACGGCACTGATGAGGTGGCACTGATGTGCACAGATGAGGCGACACTGATGGGCACTGATGAGGTTGCACTTATGGGCACTGATAGGCTGCACTAATGGGCACTGATAGGCTGCACTAATGGGCACTGATGAGGCGGCACTGATGTGCACAGATGAGGCGACACTAATGGACACTGATGAGGCGGCACTGATGGGCTGCACTGATGAGGCAACACTGGTGGGCACTGATGAGGGGGCATTGATGAGGCTGCACTGATAGGTGACACTGATAGGTGGCACTGGTGAGGCCACACTGATGGGCACTGATGAGGTGGCACTGATGGGCACAGATGAGGCGACACTGATGGGCACTGATGAGGCAGCACTGGTGGACACTGATGAGGCTGCACTGATAGGCAGCACTAATGGACACTGATAGGCTGGTACTGATCTGCAATGATGGGCACTAATAGGTGACACTGATGGGCACTGGTAGGTGGCACTGATAGGCAAAACTGATGAGGAGGCACTGTTGGGCACTGATTGGCAACACTGATGGGCACTTATTGATAGCACTGGTGGGCATTGTAGGGACTGCACTGATAATGAGGATACTCCCTTTTAGAGAAACCGGTTATCGGCCCTCTTCACCTCTCCTCATGCCGTCAGCTGCTCTTTACATCTGTGATCAGCTGTGATTGGACACAGCTGATCACGTGGTAAAAAGCCGCTGATTAGCTCTTTACCTCAATTTATGATCAGCAGTATCCTCCAGACACTGTGATAACAGAGCAAGGGCGGGTGCGATCCCGGGAGGCTATCATATGACCGCCACCCAGGACTCATTCAGCTATAGTGTGGTCGGCAAGTGGTTACCGAGGTTTTTTTTAACCACGTCAGCCCCGGGAAAGATTTGGCTGCTGAATGACCAGGCCATTTTTTGTGATTCGGCACTGCGTCGCTTTAACTGACAAATGTTCGGGCGTGCGACGTTCCACATAAACAAAATTAATGTATTTTTTTCCCACAAATAGAACTTTCTTTTGGTGGTATCTGATCACCTTGCGGGATCGTGCCGACCTGGCGCAGTAAAATGACGGCGGCTGGTCGGCAAGAGGTTAAAGTGGTTGTTAACCTCAGACATGAAATATGAACAAAGCACATATTTATATAGCGTTTACTTGTCTCAATCCGGGGGTTCATTTGACTAAAACTGGAGAGTGCAAATTCTGGTGCAGCTCTGCATAGAAACCAATCAGCTTCTTGTTTTTTTTTTTTAGTCGAAACTTATTTGATCAAGATGAGGTTGGAAGCTGATTGCCTACCATGCACCATCCACCAACAGCTGCACCAGATTTTGCACTCTCCAGTTTTAGTAAATCTACCCCTAATGCCGCGTACACACGGTCGGAATTCTCGTCGGAAAAAGCTCTGATGGTTTTCCCGTCGGAATAGGGTTGCCACCTGTCCGGGATTCACCCGGACAGTACGGGTTTTAAATCATGTGTCCGGGTTTCAGTCCCCCAGAAACCCGGACACATTTTTTCAGACATGAATGTAGTTCGGAACAGAGCCTGACAGGAGGGTGATGGGGAACTATGCACTCTGCATTACTATTCTCTTTGGAGCGCCCAAAGTTGTCCCAGGTCTGTTATCCTATAGAGCAGGGGTCTCCAAACTTTCTAAAAAAAAAAAAAAAAAAAAAAAAGGTCCAGTTTATTGTCCTTCAGACTTTATGGCAGGAGTGGACATTTTCCTGGCATCAGTGGGAGTAAACATCACCACAATTGGTATTAGGGGGAGGAATAGTGATCCTTCATTGGTATCATTGGCAGGAATTGTATTGTGTTGGTGTCAGTGGGAGAAATGGTGCCCCATTGTTGGTGTCAGTTGGCAGAATAGTGTCTCATATCAGTGGGAAGAATAGTGCTCCAAGGGCTGGATAAAGACAAGAAAAGGGCCACATCTGGCCCCCGGGCCACAGTTTGGAGACCACTGCTATAGAGTATTTAAAAAAAAATAACAAAAAATTGCTATGCGCCGCTAAAGTGTTCGGGTTTGGCGTGAAGATAAAGTGGCAAACCTACGTCGGAATTCCGACGGAATTTCGCTCAAACTGTCTTGCCTACACACGGTCACACCAAATTCCGACGGTCAATAACACCGCGGCATACAACATGTTCGACAGCACTATAAAAGGGAAGTTTAATGCTTCTGAGCATGCGTAGAATTGTTTCCGAGCATGCGTCAGAATTTTGCGTGTCGGAATTGCATACACACGATCGGAAAATCCGATAGAAAGGTTTTCCGTCGGAAAAATTGAGAACAGGTTCTCAATCCAAAGTCCGTCGGAAATTCCGACAGAAAAAGACCGATGGGCATACACACGGTCGGAAAATCAGATGAAAAGCTCCCATCGGACTGTTTCCATCGGAAAATACGACCGTGTGTACGCGGCATTAGTGTCTTTTCTGTCTGCTGCTTTATTCCTCTGCTATCTGCACATCTGACAGGTTTTCCTGACAGCAAGAGAAAGAAAGTGACAGAGGAGGGAGCTCCAGCACACAGCCTGTGATTGACAGCTCTAGCTATGTTCCTGTATGCTGTGTGAGGGGGGGGGGGTCCCTCCCCTCCCCTCACCTCCCCATCCAATCGACTTTCACTGAGCTCTGTAGAGTGTAAGTTCAGCTCCCCGGCCCCTGCTTTTCTGGAATTTGAATGTAAAATGGACGGTGCAAAAAAAAAAAAAGGGCACTTTTCTCCTGTCCGTAATTGTCTGTGGACAGGGGAAAGCTGGCGGCGAAAAGATAAGCGTTTTGCCGGCTCTGGAGTTGTGCATGCACAGTTCGGGAGAAGGCCCAATAGTAAGCTGCCAGGCTCAACCTCTGCTTTGGCAGTGGGGCGGGTCTGGGTGCGCGTCTGCGTGATGGCGTCACATATTGGGCATATGAATAAAAGTCACGCCCAATGTGCCTTTTCCCACCAGCCACCACTCCATCCCAAAGGGAGGTGGACTTGGCCAGACCACCACAGACTGCTGCCCTGCTTGCCCAGTGCCCACCCACCCATACCCTTGCCTTTGCTTCTCTATCTCTCTCCATCTCAAGCCAGGTAGTAGATACAGTAGCTGCTGCAACAGTATTCATATTATTCAGTGACAGTCTCTTTCCCCCTAGCCAGTCTGCATACCTCCCAACTTTTTCAGGTGGGAATGAGGGACACCTACTAGCAAATGTATTTAGTCATAGGACACACCCCCTGCCACGCCCCCTTAATCACTTGCCGCCCGCCCACCACCAAATGACGGAGGATCGGCGCCGCTCTCGTTCTGGGAGAAGCGCCCCAGAACGGCAACGGTAACAAACTTTCCGGCAACAAAAGTCTGATGGAGCAAAGTCCGATCGTGTGTACAGAAAAACATCAGACTTTTGTACAAAGTACAAACACGCATGCTCAGAACCAATGCAAAAGATCAGACAACGATACAGAAGTTGACCAAAGGTGGCGGTAAAGAGCAGAAAAACCAAGTGATTTGGTGAAAGTTGGCTGAAAAAGTCCTGCCGTGTGTATGCAATACAGGATCACGGCCGACGCCCTTTGTACAAAAATCCACGCGAAAGTTTGTACAAAGTCTCATCGTGTGTATGAGGCTTTAGAGCAGCCTTTCTCAACCTTTTCAACACAGAAGGACCCTTGAAATAGTTCTCCGGGCTCGGGGAACCCCTGCTAAAAATTAGAACTCTACAACTCATGATACATTAGTGTGTTGGTCAGTGGGAAGAGTGGTCCTTACACTTGTGGTCATTGGGAAGATTCACCTCCTTACAGATAGCTAAAAAGATCGATGGTGTCGGTGGGTACTTATCCAAGAGGCAGAAATGGCCCAATGCTGGCGGAACCCCTAGCAACCTCTGGAGGAACCCTGGTTGAGAATCACTAAATTTAGATAGTCAAATGAACACAGATATTAGGATACATTCACTTTAAGTATCATAGAGGATGAATCACATACAGAGCTCTCTCTAGTATCTTATCTACACATCTCTGTATTCTTGTGCAATAAAGGACAAACATTTACTGAAACAAGAGCAATAAAACAGGAAAGACGAATAAATATAAGGAAGAACAAGCATAAAAAATGTCAAAGGTGACGTTAAAAAAAAAACTATAATCAGGAAATCAGCAGCGCTAAGGAATATAACAAAAACATACAAAAAAAGAAAAATCAGCAACGCCAATGAATATAACAAAAAAATACAAAAAATAAATAAATAAGCTGTTCAATGTGCCAAATGTGAATTGTCTTTTAATTTAAAGTCCATATACAGTATATTCAGATAAAAAAAGACCTTCCACCATCCAGCAGATCCTTGTAGTGTAACGAAAACAACACTGAGTGCCACCACCTTAATCAAATGCACCCTCACCAAACCAAGAAGGGTAACAGGTAGAGCAGACGCAGCAGGTTTCTCAGACACAAATCCCCCCCAGGTGTTTGCACTTCCACTCCACAATCACTCCCCTTCGGCAGCAGCGACTCACATTGGAATAGATAGAGCTCACTGAGAGAGCCGCTGAAGACCCAGGATCGTACAGTGGTGTAACTTCAGCACTGAGACTCCGCCCTGATGCGTTTTGTCCAATTGAACTTTCTCCAGCGGTAAAATGGTACACTTTCTCAAATTTCTTTTTTCCCTGACCAGTGCACGACGATGCACGTCGACAGAATGGCATGGACAGGCAAAAGGGCGTACAGGTACGTCCCCTTTAAGATTGCCGCCATGCCATCGAGCGCACACCGCCGGCGGCGCGTGCTTGCACCGGTCGGGACCCCCGTGAGTCCGGTGGCGGGTCCCGCGGACTCAATCGCCGCGGGGATACCCGCGATCGTGTCACGGAATGGCTGAACGGGGAGATGCGGAAGTAAACAGCATCTCCCCGTTCTGCCTAGCAACTAGTGACACCCTGTGATTGGAGCAGAGATCAGTATTCACTAGATCACAGCCACGCCCCCCCACAGTTAGTAACATGCCTCTAGGAACACTTAACCCCTACACTGCCACCTAGTGGTTAACCCCTTCACTGCCAGTGTCATTTACACAGGAATCGGTGCATTTAAATAGCACTGATTGAATATTAAGGGGAACCCCGAACCAAAATTTAGAAAAAAATTGCATGGGGGCCCCCTAAAATCCATACCAGTCCCTTAGGGTCTGATATGGAAATTAAGGGGAACCCTGCGCCAATTTTTTTTTTTAAATGGCGTGTGGGGTCCTCCCTAAAATCCATACTAGACCCTTAGCCGAGAACGCAACCTGGCAGACCGCAGGAAAAGAGGGGGGACAAAAGAGCGCCCCCCCTGAACCGTACCAGGCCACATGCCCTCAACATGGTTAGGGTGCTTTGGGGTAGCCCCCCAAAGCACCTTGTCCCCATGTTGATGGGGACAAGGGCCTCATCCCTACAACCCTTGCCTGGTGGTTGTGGGGGTCTGCGGGCGGGGGGCTTGTCGGAATCTGGAAGCCCCCATTAACAAGGGGACACCCAGATCCCGGCCTCCCCCTGTGTGAAATGGTAACGGAGTACAAATGTACCCCTACCATTTCGTAAAAAAAGTGTCAAAATGTTAAAAAACGACAAGACACAGCTTGGGGACAAGTCCTTTATTAAAAAATTTAAAAAATAAAAATGTCCCACGATGTCCATTTATCTTTTCATATCGCTCCGCCGACAGACCTAAAAAGAAAAAAAAATCTGCCACCGATCCTCCTCTATGGGACGCTCCCGCTGTGTGACGCTTGTTCGCTGATAACAGTTCTTATATAACTGAAGGCGGGCCACCCGGTGATGTCACAGGTCACCCCGCCCCCTCTGACGCCACAGGTACTTTCCCACCCAAAATGAAAGGAAGGGAATATAGTGAAGTACCGTTTTGGCAAAGAATTTATTGCGCATAAAAATTGAATACTTACAAGAAGCAAGATAAAATGCATAAAAATCGGGAAGCTGTGAGTACAAAAACGATGTTCAAGGCATGCGCTCCACCGATAACCGGAAGTGACATCAGAAGAACTAGAAACCGGAAATTACGTCTACGCGTTTCACCCTCCCACAGGGCGTCATCAAGGACCTCCAATGCTCCTTTTATGCACAATAAATTCTTCGCCAAAACGGCACTTCACTATAGTCCCTTCCTTTCATTTGGGGCACCTCTATTTTGGCTGAGTATCCATAACAAGGGAGATCTACCAGATGATCTGATGTTAAAGACCCCATCCCTGGCCACCATTAATAAGCCTGAAGCGACCCCTAGACTGAAGATGCGGGGGGTGGGGACATAGGAGGGGGTGTTTTGGCACACATTAAAAATTCTGGAGCACTTTTTTTGGTTTGAAGCACATCGGTCACTTTATTTGGACATTCACTTTTTATTATTTTTATTTTTTTTCATTATATTTATTTATGTTGTGTTTGCTAGTTTATTGTAATCTGCACACAATGTCAGGTAAATTGCACATGAAGTCACATTTTAACCCCCTATTAACCGTTAATTCGGCTCGGTATAGACCTTCTCTTACATCTGTGTCCCACTGTAGATCTTAATTCAATGAGCTCCCAGTCTCTCACTAGACTTCCAGATCCCAGTCGTCTCTGGATCCCCTGAGCTCTTCCACAGCTATCCCGCTGTATACTCCTCAGGCATCACCCCCGCTAACCCACTGGGTCCCTGGCTTGGCACTTGCTGAAGCTTTCCCACTTCTTCACCGTCCTCGGCTAGTGAAAAAGGCTGCTCTGGTACTTCTTTCAGGCTTCCATAAACTGGCCTCTGATAACAGGAGGGATGGTCCCTTAGTGGTGACTGCTCCCCTTTTACCTCTGGCCTTGAAACGAAAAGAGTGATCGTTCCCGATGGCAACAACTTGGTTCCCCCGTCCAGCTGAACCTCTGCAACTTGGTTGGACTCCAAGCCGGAAGTCCCAACCCTGCGCTGCTTCTCCTACTCCTGGATAGGCCTCAGGCAGCCTAGCAGCCAGGTACTTCCAGGATAGGCCTCATGCCTCTGGCCTAGTAACCTGGAGCATTTTAACAACATGTCCACCCAGACAGCCATCCAGGTGCCACAGAACACCGATCCGCCCAAATAAAATAGGCTTTACCAGCAGGCCAAGGGGCTAAAGGAACCCCTGCCAATTGGCTGAGACAACCCATCCACTCATAGTCTAAATTCGCAACGCCCTTGTCAATCCAATGTCACAGGCGACAGTACCACCCAGTGACAAAAGAGAGCAAACCCAGATTTAGGGAAAAGTTTGTGGATTTAGCCAGGACACTTACCGTATTTATCGGCGTATAACATGCACTTTTTCCCCCTAAAAATCGGGGGAAAGTCGTGGGTGCCTGTTATACACCGATACCCCAAAAAAAAAATTTCAAAAATGGCAAGCGCCGCCGAAAAATAGCGAGCGCTGCCGAAAAAGACCGAATTGCGGCCGGAAAAACCCGAAGCCGCGCCGGAATAGACCGAGCAGACTGTTTGGCTTCGCTCGTAGTCCCGCCTCCCTGCACTCGCTCCGGAAACAGCAGGGAGGCGGGACCACGAGCGGAGCTGAACAGTTGGCTCGGCCTTTTCCGGGGGCGCTTCGATCTTTTTCGGCCGCGCCTCGGTCTTTTTCGGCGGCGCGCGACAGAGAGTCTCGGCGGCGGGAAATTTAAACCCGGACCGGACTTCAAATGACGCTGGCAAGGTACAATGACGCTGGGCATGGCTGCAATGACCCTGGGCATGGCTGCAATGACCCTGGGCAAGGCTGCAATGACGCTGGGCATGGCTGCAATGACGCTGGGCAAGGCTGCAAACGACGCTTAAATGTAAGGTTTTTTTCCCTAAACTTCCCTCCTAAAACTTTTTTTTTTTTTTCCTTAAAATGCCCTCCTAAACTTGGGGTGCGTGTTATACGCCGATAAATACGGTATTACCTGGCAGACTAAATTTGTTCGCAACCCTGCCTAGAAACTAGGGCGCTACATACCCTTTAGGGGGAGAGGTGAAAAAGGTCATCTTCTCAATCTTCTCATGCTGCGTAGTTTAAAAAAAAAATAAAAAATTATGGGATCGGCTGATGAGAATTTGTAGTTATTTGATAAGCTTATCTATAAAACTTTTATTATAATGATTAATAACCGATTTTATTGTATTTTTTCATGGCTATTGTAAGTTGGTGGTGAGAATCTTCTGGATTTGAGGAACAAACCTTTTCATTTAATGGAAAGGGTAATCTATGTGTTATTTGTTTTCCTTTTATCTCCATGTCACAAACAAGCATCTTATATATTAGGTGCCACAGAACATTATGAGATCTACTTTTTTAAAGTGGAAGTAAACCCCCCTATCGGTTTCAGCCAAGGAAGCTGCCATCTTTGCCTCTGTTTAATCTTCAACTGCCACGGTGCTGCACATGTGATCCGTTATGACACCAGCCATTGGATGGTTTGACTGTTTGGTTGAGAGCACAGCCAATGTGCAGTTAGCATTTCCGGCATGCCTTTTTTTTTAAACTGTTAAATCGATGGGTTTACTTCCGCTTTAAGGATTCAGCGAGAAATCTGAGCAGTGAGATTCAACAGCATTTCCAATTGCAGTTGGAGGAACAGCCGCTGAATCTCAGGCAGGCAGCAGCTCTCCAAGGTGCTGAGACTGTGTTTCTACACAGGTTCAGCACATGGAGATGGGGGGGGGGGGTTTGCTGTAATTAAAAAAAAAATACATAAAATATATATTTTTTTAATTTTTGCATCCCCCCCCCCCCCCTTTACACTTTTCAGAATTAAGCAGCCCAGTATGCCAGGCATGCACGCCAGTATTGTATTCCCTTATTAGACATGCGCACAATAGAAAAATTTGTTTAGTTTTGTTTCTGTTTGTTTCCGTTGATTCGTAACGATTCGTAATTTCGTAAGTCGTCGGTGTTCGTATTTGGGCTCGTTCGTATTTTCGTAAGAGTTATTTTTTCGTTTATTCGTTTTTCCATTAGTCTAATTTTCGTTTATTCGAAATTCGTATTTTCGTTATATTTCGTATTCGGACGCATTCGTATTTTCGGAAGAGCTATATTTTCGTTGATTTAAAAAGATTCGTATTTCCGTTAATCTAATTTTCGTTGATTCGAAATTCGTATTTTCGTAGATTTAGTTACATTCGTACTTTCGTAAGATTGATTTATTCGTACTTTCGTAACATTGTTTTCGTAGATTCGTAATCGGAGCATAATTCATAATTTTATGTAATGTGTATGCTATTTACATGTTTAAGAAACAAAGAATTTCTCTCTCACAAGTCAGAACTTAACTCAAAAATCCACCAAAACACAGAGCCTCCGACCCAACCACACCCTATCTGGACTCTGGATGGAATATTTCAGAATCAGAACTAACATTCGTTCTTTCGAATTTTCGATCAGCAGAATTTTTGTTACCGTATATACTCGAGTATAGGCCGTCCCGAGTATAAGCCGAGGCCCCTGATTTACCACAAAAAAATGGGAAAAGTTAATGACCCGTGTATAAGCCGAGGGGGGGAAATGGAGCAGCTACTGTAAGTGGAAAAGTGTGTCACCAAATGCCCATCTACATGTCCCCTGTGTCCTATACAACCCCCCCGTGTCCCCAGTGCAGCCTACCTGTGACAGATCGATCCGGTGTCCCGCGTCCCTCGGGGGCCGCTGTCCCTCGGTGTCCGGTGTGCGGTGTCCGGTGTGCGGTGTCCAGTGTGCGGTGTCCAGTGTGCGGTGTCCAGTGTGCGGTGTCCAGTGTGCGGTGTCCGGTGTCCCTCGTACGCGCTGAGGCTCCAGGCGACATTGCAGGTTTGAAAGCCGCGCCTCCTCCTCCTCCTCGTCCGTGATAGGAGGAACACTCGGTTTTCCAAGCAGTCATGTGCAGTGTTCCGCCTATCACGGATATTCTCTCATCCTCGTCCATGAGATGAGAATGAGAGAACATCCGTGATAGGCGGAACACTGCGCTGCTGGGAAAATTAGGGTCCGCCTATCACGGACGGGCGGGAGGAGGCGGCGCGGCTTTTGAACAGTGCCGTCTGTCTACATGACACACTGTTCATGTAGGCAGACCGCACTGACTCGAGTATAAGCCGAGAAGGGGACTTTCAGCCCTAAAAAAAGGGCTGAAAATCTCGGCTTATACTCGAGTATATACGGTATTTCGTATTTTCGTTGTTTTGATTTCCTTTTTCCGAATATTCGCAATTTCAATTTTTTTCGTTCATTTTGATTTTCGTTATTTTTGAATCTTTGTTCGGTATTTTCGTTGTTTCTGTTTTCGTTTTTCGGATTTTCATTCTTTCGTGGTTTCGTTGTTTCTAATTTAATTATTTCGTATTTTCGTTGTTTTTCATATTCGTTCTTTTCCATAGTTCGTTATTCGTTAGAATTTTTAGTAAACCATTTGTTCATTCGTACGATAACGAATGAACGAATATAACGAATTTGAACAGAAAACGAAAATTGCACATGTCTATCCCTTATTAAGGGAATGGCAAGTGTGTAACCCCCTTGCTATTCTGGTACCAGTCCACTTGCCCTTCAGCACTGAATGTTTTCAGTGGTTCTCCTAAAATACAGAGGTCCTCCTACCAAAGCACTGGTGCCCAAAGCTGACGGGTACAGAGTCCTTTCGGAACCCCCAGGATGGTGTGCCAACACAGGGGTGTTGTAACATTTTATCATCTATGTGTTGAGACCTCCTTTGTTATTCTTGGTCTGGGACCCACTGGATAAGAGCCTAAGGCCCAGCCATTATGATGTGCACTGTGCTAGCTGGCTCCCGAGCACTTTACTTCCAGTAGGGTGGTCCTGCTTCCTCAGTTGCCCCCCCCCTGTACACCAATTCCTGGGACTTCTTTCACCACCCGAGCATATAGACCAGATACTCCTCCTAACTTTCCTCTGGGGAGCCTGTACGGAGATCCCTACGGCAGACCACCATAGCTACCAGCTGCAGCCAGCAGAAATTCCTCCTGACTTTCCTCTGGGGAGCCTGTTCAGAGATTTCTGCGGCCGACCATCTTAGCTACCAGTTGCAGCCGGCAGAGATTCCTCCTGACTTTCCTCTTGAGAGCCTGTTCGGAGAACCCTACGGCAGACCACTCTAACTACCAGCTGAAGCCAGCTGAGATTTCACTTGACTTTCCTCTGTGGAGCCTCTTTGGAGATCCTTGTGGCAGACCGCCTTAGCTACCAGCTGCAGCCAGCAGAGATTCCTCCTGACTTTCCTCTGGGGAGCCTGTTCGGAGATCCCTGCGGCAGACCCCCGTAACTACCAGCTGCAGCCAGCTGAGAATCCTCCTGACTTTCCTCTGTGGAGCCTGTTCGGAGATCCCTGTGGCTGATCACCTGGGCTGCCAGTGGCAGCCAGCAGAGATTCTTCCTGATTTTCCTCTGTGGAGCATGTCCAGAGATCCCTGCGCCCAGCCACCTGGGCTACCAGTTGTAGCCAGCAGAGATTCCTCCTGACATTCCTCTGTGGAGCCTGTTCGGAGATCCCTGCAGCTGACCACCTTAGCTAACAGCTGCAGCCAGCAGATATTCCTCCTGACCTTCCTCTGTGGAGCCTGTTCGGAGATCCCTGCAGCTGACCACCTTAGCTACCAGCTGCAGCCAACAGAGATTCCTCCTGACTTTCCATTGTGTAGCCTGTTCAGAGATCCCTGCGGCCAACCACCTTAGCTACCAACTGCAGCCAGCAGACATTCTTCCTGACGTTCTTCTGTGGAGCCTGTTCGGAGAACCCTGTGGCAGACCACCATAACTACCAGCTGCAGCCAGCAGAGATTATTCTTGACTTTCCTCTGTGGAGCCTGTTCAGAGATCACTGTGGCCAACCACCTTAGCTACCAACTGCAGCCAGCAGATATTCCTCCTGACCTTCCTCTGTGGAGCCAGTTTAGAGATCCCTACGGCTGACCACCTGGGCTACCAATTGCAGCCAGCAGTGAGTTCTTTCTGACTTTGCTCTGTGCTTTGGTTTCTGACTGAGCCTGTTTGGAGATCCCTGCAGCCAACCACCTTAGCTACCAGCTGCAGCCAGCAGAGATTCCTCCTGACTTTCCTCTGTGGAGCCTCTTCAGAGACCCCTGTGGCAGACCACCTGCGCTATCAGCTGCAGCCAGCCTCCTCATGGGAGTGGTGTTAACATCAGGATATATATATATATATACACTTTAAGTATTTATTTCCTATGTTTGTTTCTCCATCTAGTGGCCATGTTGTGGCATTATTCTCATTCACTCTATTCTTTATGCTTGGATAACATTCCACCTGTAGAGAAAATAGCCTAATAATATTAGTTTTTGCCTCCATTCTCACAGAATGAATGTACGAGCAGTTTCACAAATTGCGCTGCCAACTTTTTTTCATCATTTTTGAACTAAGCTCTAGTGTTTTTTTAATACTTATTTTTTTAGTACCTAATTAACCACTTGCTGACTGTATACTGTATATATATATATATATGGTGGCAAGGAGGCTCTCCTGTACAAGATCATGTACCTGGTATGTGATCCTGCACTTATGGAGTTGAGGCGCAAAGCGGGAGCCAATTAGTGGCTCCGGCAGACTTGATGTCCTCCGGGACCATCAAGTCCCGGATGTCCTCCGGGACCCACCAATCGTTCAGGACATAAGCAGAACGGCGGTCTGCCTATGTAAGCAAGGCAGATTGTCGTTCTGTTAGTAGGGAAGGTACTGCCTTCCCCTAGTACAAGTACCTCCCCCACAATACACAAGCACAGGTTAGACACATTTAACCCTTTGGAAGAATTTATGCAACCTGGACAAATATGTCTCTGTATTTTTTGCAATAGATTAATTCCCATATTGTCAGCTCCATCTAGTGGCCAAAATGCATTATAATTTCTGGCTGACGTATTTCAGAAAACTATTCCGTATTTTGGCCGCTAGATGGAGCTGACGATATAGAAATGAATCTATTACAGAAAATATAGCTCCAGCTCGCACAAACGCTTCTGTCTTCCTTTCAATTAATGTTCTATAAATAGACTCCTTAATGTTTTTTAATACTTATTCTGGTAGCCAATCAGTCCTGTTTCAGCATCGAGCAGGACTATTTTTATTTTTTGCACAGTTCTGTATGCAAATTTTAGTATATGTTGATATATTTTATACTTATCCCTTTACCTGCATCTGCAGTTGTAATATATATATATATATATATATATATATATATATATATATATATATATATATATAAACAGTGCCTTGAAAAAGTATTCATACCCCTTGACGTTTTCCACATTTTGTCATGTTACAACCAAAAACGTAAATGTATTTTATTGGGATGTTATGAGATAGCCCAGCACAAAGTGGCTCATAATTTTTAAATGAAAGGAAAATGATAAATGTTTTTCAATTTTTTGAAAGTCAATACTTTGTAGAACCTCCTTTCTCTGCAATTACAGCTGCAAGTCTTTTTGGGGATGTCTCTACCAGCTTTGCACATCTAGAGAGGGACATTTTTTCCCATTCTTCTTTGCAAAATAGCTCAAGCTCTGTCAGATTGGACGGAGAGTGTCTGTGAGTAGCAAAGTCTTGCCACAGATTCTCAATGTGATTTAGGTCTGGACTGTGACTGGGCCATTCTAACACATGAATATGCTTTGATCTAAACCATTCCATTGTAGCTCTGGCTGTATGTTTAGGGTCGTCGTCCTGCTGGAAGGTGAACCTCCGCCCCAGTCTCAAGTCTTTTGCAGATGATAACAGGTTTTCTTATAAGGTTGCCCTGTATTTGGCTCCATCCACCTTCCCATCAACTCTGACCAGCTTCCCTCTCCCTGCTAAAGAAAAGCTTCCCCACAACATGATGCTGCCACCACCATGTTTCACAGTGGGAATGGTGTGTTCAGGGTGATGTGCGGTGTTTGTTTTCCACAGGGGCATTGCTAGGTCTACAAAAAAACTGGGGCTAGAGCCCATAGCAGCGAAGTAAAGAAAGTCATACACTTGGACAGGCATACACATATATATCTAATATATGTGTGTATGTGTGTGTTTATATATAGTAGGGCTGTTACTATTTAAAATTTTCGTGTTCGATTAATCGTTTTTTTTTTTAAATCGATTAATTGACTAATTTCGATTAATTATAACGCACATACAGATCCAACTACTTTTAGCTCATCTTCTGGCATTGCAACTCTGCATTAGTCAGTGGTAAATGTGGTATACACTATATACAATCACCCGACACTAGTTAGTTTCCACAATCCATGACTTAACTTCACAGTTCACACAAATATGTTTCAAATGTAAACTGTAGCACTGACGTAAGTAATTTTTTTTCCACAGTAGCGCGACAATCCCTCCACCTCCGGTCTAACTAATCACTCTCACCTTATGGCATGGACCCCTGTGCAAACAGTTGGTCATGCAAGCGGGTATCAAAAGGGGTTAACACGGACCATAAACTTCTCTCACGTCTCCTTAGATCTCAGCAAGGACGCAGGTCATGGGTAGAAAGAAAAGATCTAAGTGTTCACCGCTTAAGTATAAGATTTCATTTTTGTGTTCAAACACAAACTACTCACATAAAGATAATAAAAACACAGCATGTAAAGCCGACAATCGTGTTAGTTCCATAAGGCAGCAGCGGGTGACATCATGTGTAGCTCCTCCCCCGCACACGTTACGTTCAATCAGAACTTCGACGTCACCGGACTCCTCCCCCCTTCCCTTCGTTAGCAGACCGAGGCACTTTGGGAAGTGGGGAGGGGTCCGGTGACGCCGCTGTCCGTGATGTCACCGGATCTCCGACGGAATTCCCAGAAGACCCGGAAGCCGGCGGAGAGGTGAGTACCAATCAAAAGAATTTTGATCAATCAACAAAATTCATAGAGGAATTAATCTTTAATTTCCACAGCCCTAATATATATAAGAAGTCCTGTTTGCAGTTTGTGAAAAGCCATGTGAGGGACACAGAAAACATGTGGAAGAAGGTGCTCTGATCAGATAAAAGCCAAACGCTATGTGTGGCGGAAAACCAGTCACTAGGGGATGGCTATTGAGGCTAGAGCCCCGAATCTGGGGCCCAGAGTCCAGGGCCGGCCCTACCATGAGAGTGTCGCGGACTGCCTGACACTGCGCTGTCCCACACAGCTGCGGCACTCTCACTGAGTCTGTACCCGATGCTTCACTGACAGCCAGAGCCAGGAGATCAGTGTGAGAGTGAGTCTCCTCCCTTGCTCCGCCTATATCATAGGAACTTTCTCACACAAGCTCCTGAGCTGGGGAGACGGCAGGTGAGAGCAAACCATGGAGGAGGGGGAGGGTGGAAACTCTGTACTACACTTTACGTTCAACGCGTTACGTTCAATCAGAACTTCAACGTCACCAGACTCCACCCTGGGAGGAGTCCAGTAACGTCGATGTCCGTGACGTCACCGGATCTCCGATGGAACTCCCTGAAGACCCGGAAGTCGGCGGAGAGGTGAGTACCGATCAAAAGAATTTTGATCGATCAAAAAAATGTACAATTAATCGAGGAATTAATCTTTAATTTCCACAGCCCTAATATATATATATATATATATATGTATTATCATTACATCAGGGTCCCCAAAGCCCCCCTCATTACACCAGGGTCCCCAGAGAGCCTCCCCCTTACATCAGGGTCCCCAGAGAGCATCCCCCTTACATCAGGGTCCCCAGGGAGCCTCCCCCTTACATCAGGGTCCCCAGGGAGCCTCCCCCTTACATCAGGGTCCCCAGAGAGCTTGTCATGTTACCTGCCACAAGATTCAGCTTGTCACTTGCCACGTCAACTGCCACCAGATGCCGATTGTTACATACAGAGAGGCTAGTGTATACAGAGAGGCTAGTATATATACAAGACAGGCTAGTGTATATACAGAGAGGCTAGTGTATATACAGAGAGGCTAGTGTATATAGAAGACAGGCTAGTGTATACAGAGATACTAGTGTATACAGAGAGGCTAGTGTATATAGAAGACAGGCTAGTGCATACAGACAGGCTAGTGTATATAGAAGACAGGCTAGTGTATACAGAGAGGCTAGGGTATATACATAGAGGCTAGTGTATATAGAAGACAGGCTAGTGTATACAGAGAGGCTAGCGTATATAGAAGACAGGCTAGTGTATACAGAGAGGCTAGTGTATATACAGAGAGGTTAGTGTATATATAAGACAGGCTAGTGTATACAAAGAGGCTAGAGTATACAGAGATGCTAGTGTATACAGAGAAGCGGGGTATACAGAGAAGCTAGTGTATACAGAGAGGCTAGGGTATACAGAGATGCTAGTGTATACAGAGAAGCTGGGGTATACAGAGAAGCTGGGGTATATATAAGACAGACTAGTGTATACAGAGAGGCTAGAGTATACAGAGATGCTAGTGTATACAGAGAAGCGGGGTATACAGAGAACCTAGTGTATACAGAGAGGCTAGGTATACAGAGATGCTAGTGTATACAGAGAAGCTAGTGTATATAGAAGACAGGCTAGTGTATACAGAGAGGCCTAGGGTATACAGAGGGGCTAGTGTATATAGAAGACAGGCTAGTGTATACAGAGAGGCTAGTGTATATAGAAGACAGGCTAGTGTATACAGAGAGGCTGGGGTATATACAGAGAGGCTAGTGTATATAGAAGACAGGCTAGTGTATACAGAGATACTAGTGTATACAGAGAGGCTGGGGTATACAGAGAGGCTAGTGTATATAGAAGACAGGCTAGTGTATACAGATATACTAGTGTATACAGAGAGGCTAGTGTATATAGAAGACAGGCTAGTGTATACAGAGAGGCTAGGGGCTATACAGAGAGGCTAGTGTATATAGAAGACAGGCTAGTGTATACAGAGAGGCTAGCGTATATAGAAGACAGGCTAGTGTATACAGAGAGGCTAGTGTATATACAGAGAGGTTAGTGTATATATAAGACAGGCTAGTGTATACAGAGAGGCTAGAGTATACAGAGATGCTAGTGTATACAGAGAAGCGGGGTATACAGAGAAGCTAGTGTATACAGAGAGGCTAGGGTATACAGAGATGCTAGTGTATACAGAGAAGCTGGGGTATACAGAGAAGCTAGTGTATATATAAGACAGGCTAGTGTATACAGAGAGGCTAGAGTATACAGAGATGCTAGTGTATACAGAGAAGCGGGGTATACAGAGAACCTAGTGTATACAGAGAGGCTAGGGTATACAGAGATGCTAGTGTATACAGAGAAGCTAGTGTATATAGAAGACAGGCTAGTGTATACAGAGAGGCCTAGGGTATACAGAGGGGCTAGTGTATATAGAAGACAGGCTAGTGTATACAGAGAGGCTAGTGTATATAGAAGACAGGCTAGTGTATACAGAGAGGCTGGGGTATATACAGAGAGGCTAGTGTATATAGAAGACAGGCTAGTGTATACAGAGATACTAGTGTATACAGAGAGGCTGGGGTATACAGAGAGGCTAGTGTATATAGAAGACAGGCTAGTGTATACAGACAGGCTAGTGTATATAGAAGACAGGCTAGTGTATACAGAGAGGCCAGGGTATATACAGAGAGGCTAGTGTATATAGAAGACAGGCTAGTGTATACAGAGAGGCTAGTGTATATAGAAGACAGGCTAGTGTATACAGAGAGGCTAGGGTATATACAGAGAGGCTAGTGTAAATAGAAGACAGGCTAGTGTATACAGAGAGGCTAGTGTATATACAGAGAGGTTAGTGTATATAGAAGACAGGCTAGTGTATACAGAGAAGCTAGAGTATACAGAGATGCTAGTGTATACAGAGAAGCGGGGCATACAGAGAAGCTAGTGTATACAGAGAGGCTAGGGTATACAGAGATGCTAGTGTATACAGAGAAGCTGGGGTATACAGAGAAGCTAGTGTATATAGAAGACAGGCTAGTGTATACAGAGAGGCCTAGGGTATACAGAGGGGCTAGTGTATATAGAAGACAGGCTAGTGTATACAGAGAGGCTAGTGCATATAGAAGACAGGCTAGTGTATACAGAGAGACTAGGGTAAATACAGAGAGGCTAGTGTATATAGAAGACAGGCTAGTGTATACAGAGATACTAGTGTATACAGAGAGGCTAGTGTATATAGAAGACAGGCTAGTGTATACAGACAGGCTAGTGTATACAGAGAGGCTAGGGTATATACAGAGAGGCTAGTGTATATAGAAGACAGGCTAGTGTATACAGAGAGGCTAGCATATATAGCAGACAGGCTAGTGTATACAGAGAGGCTAGAGTATATACAGAGAGGCTAGTGTATATAGAAGACAGGCTAGTGTATACAGAGAGGCTAGTGTATATACAGAGAGGTTAGTGTATATATAAGACAGGCTAGTGTATACAGAGAGGCTAGAGTATACAGAGATGCTAGTGTATACAGAGATGCTAGTGTATACAGAGAAGCTAGTGTATACAGAGAGGCTAGGGTATACAGAGATGCTAGTGTATACAGAGAAGCTGGGGTTCACAGAGAAGCTAGTGTATATATAAGACAGGCTAGTGTATACAGAGAGGCTAGAGTATACAGAGATGCTAGTGTATACAGAGAAGCGGGGTATACAGAGATTTATTTTGATTAATTTTACTCACTTCTCCGCCGGCTTCCCGGTCAGGGAGTTCCGTCGGAGATCCGGTGACGTCACTGACATTTCTGGCAGAGATTTCATCTGCATTGATCAATGTAAATTGATTCCTCATCTGTTAGATTCTTTTTTTTCGTTCAGCCCACTGGCTGAACAAAGAAAATGGTGTTACATGTATGCCCAACATTAGAAGAGCGGGTGGATGCATGGCAGAAGCTTCTAATGTTGGGGATAAAATGCCAGAACAGTTCAAAAACCCACCATTTGACCTTTTTTTGGAAAGAACTGTAGGCACCCAAGGCATTTGCTGAGAGGCATGTTGAGTCCATGGAAGATTTTAAGTTTTTGGAGAATGACAAAAATAAAAATAAAATCACTAACATTTCTCTCCTACATGTAAAAATCAAAAAAACAACTTAGAACCCCCAAACATATTTTTATTTTTTGCAGAGGCCCTAGGGAAAAAAAAATGGTGGTCTTTTTTTTTGTCACACAATATTTGTGCAGTGGTTTTTCAAACACACTTTTTTGGGGAAAAAAAAAAACAATCTTTTATTAATTTTAATGCAAAAAATGCAATATCTAAATAAATGATGTTATGCCAAGTAGAATACCGAGTGAAATGTCTTCCAAGATTTTGGAAAATTAAGAAAGAAAACTAAAATGTATTCCTTATTTTCATTTTTCATTTTTCAAAACCTTATGACAAAAAATGGGATCTGCAAATCACTCACCATGCAGTTTATCAAAATCCTTGGGGCATCTTTCTATAAAGAGGTCATTTGGGGGGGGGTGTTTTGTTCTATCCTGGCATTTCAGGGCCTCTGAAACTGGTATAGGTAGTCAGGAAGTGAAATGAGGAAGATACGCCCTTTGAAAACCTGAAGGTGGTCATTGCTTTTGCGCTCCCGTACGCAGCTAGGCTCCCAAAAACTTTACACATGGGGTATTTCTATACACAGGAGAAGTAGCAGAATGTGTCTTGGGATGTAATTCCACATATACCCATAGCATGTGTGAGAAATATCTCATTAACCACTTTCAGACCGGACCAATTTGCAGCCAAAGGACCAGGCCCCTTTTTGCGATTCGGCACTGCGTCGCTTTAACTGACAATTGCCGTGCGACGTGGCTCCCAAACAAAATTGACGTCCTTTTTTTCCCACAAATAGAGATTTCTTTTGGTGGTATTTGATCACCCCTGCGGTTTTTATTTTTTGCTCTATAAACAAAAATAGAGCGACAATTTTGAAAAAAATGCATTATTTTTTATTTTTTGCTATAAATGCATTCAAAGGGAGTAATTTCTTCATTTCACTTCCTGATTACCTATCACGGTTTTAGAGGCCCTAAATGCAAGGACAATTTAGGCACCCCCAATTACCCCTTTTTGTAAAGTAGACAACCAAAGGTATTTGCTGCATGTTGAGTCCGTGGAAGATTTTTTTTTTTTACACAATGTTGTCACTTTAATTAGCTATTTCTCATACATGCCATGGTTATATAGTAAATGTAATTACACCCCCAAACACATTCTGCTACTTCTCCTGAGTATGGAAATACTACATGCATGAGACTTTTTGGGAGTCCAAAACCAATGACCACCTTCAGGCTTTCAAATTTCCTCATTTCACTTCCTGACTACCTATCACAGTTTCAGAGGCCCTAAATGCAAGGACAGTTCAGCCCCGCCCCCCCCCCCCCCCCCCAAAAAAAAAAAACCTTTTTGGAAAGTAGACACCCCAAAGTATTTGCTGAGAGGCATGTGGAAGATTTTATTTTTCGCCACAAGTTTTTGCAAAATGATAAAAAGTTTTTTTTTTTTTACACCAAGTTGTCACTTTAACCACTTGCCGACCGGCGCACAACGATATACGTCGACAGAATGGCACGTACAGGCAGGAGGGCGTATATATATAAGTCCCTCCTTTAGCCTGTCCGTGCCATCGGGAGCGCGCCGGGAGCGTCGCGCTCCCGCACCGGTCGGGACCCCCGTGAGTCCGATCGCGGTCCCCGCGGACTCGATCGCCGCGGGGACACCCGCGATCGTCTCACGGGAAGGCTGAACGGGGAGATGCCGAGATAAACAGCATCTCCCCGTTCTGCCTAGCAACTAGTGACGCCGATCTCTGCTCCCTGTGATTGGAGCAGAGATCAGCATTCACTAGCTGACAGCCACGCCCCCCCACAGTAAGAAATACACCCCTAGGCATACTTAACCCTTACACTGCCCCCTTGTGGTTAACCCCTTCACTGCTAGTGTCATTTATTCAGGAATTAATGCATTTAAATAGCATTAATTGCTGTAAAAATGACAATGGTCCCAAAAATGTGTCAAAAATGTCCGATGTGTCCGTCATAATGTCGCAGTCACAAAAAAAATCGCAGATCTCCGCCATTACTAATAAAAAATAAATTATTAATAAAAATGCTATAAAACTATCCCCTATCTTGAAAACGCTATAACTTCTGCGCAAACCGATCAATAATCGCTTATTGCGATTTTTTTTGCCAAAAATATGTAGAAGAATACGTATCGGCCTAAACTGAGGAAAAAAAAAAGTTTTTTTATATATTTTTTGGGGATATTTATTATTGGTTTTGGGCCCCTGTATGTGGCTAGGATCTCAAAAATTCTAAATGGACCATCTGCACACTGCTATACAACCTTTCCAGCAAACTGTGCAAATGAAAACAGGGATTTTTAGTTCACACATATTGCAATACATGCTTACGCTGACCAACTGCATAAAAGTAATCCCTCTCATGGCCAGACCTACACTGCTTTGCCACTGCAAATGCTATGGTGGACATCATGTCAACTTGGGGCATTGAGACACAAATGTGGGGGGAGCTACTAGGGTCAGATCTGGTCACTGACCTGCGTTACAACAGAGAAATTCTATACCTGTTCTCAAATCCCAATAGCTTGTATATGTATTTAACCGCTTCCCGACCGCCTCACGCCGATGTACGTCGGCAGAATGGCATGGCTAGGCAAAACCACGTACCAGTATGTGGCCCTTTAAAAGCCTAGACGGGGGCGCGCTCGCGACCCGGTCGGGAGCTTCGTAACCCCGGCCGCGGGACCAGCGGACCCGATCGCCGCTGGTGTCCCGCGATCGGGTCACAGAGCTGAAGAACGGGGAGAGGTCTGTGAAAACAAACCTCTCCCAGTGCTTCCTACTCTGCCTGTCATTGATCGGCTGTTCCCTGTCATCGGGAAAGCCGATCAATGATGTCAGACGTCAGCCCCACCCCCTAATGTAAAAAAACACACGCACGTCACAGCCCATAACCCCTCCACTCCCCCTAGTGGTTAACTCTTTCACTGCCACTGTCATTTATACAGGAATCAATGCATTTAAATATCATTGATTGCTGTATAAATGACAATGGTCCCAAAAATGTGTCAAAAATGTCTGATGTGTCCGCCATAATGTCGCAGTCACAATAAAAATCGCTGATATATAGATATATAGAAGAATACGTATCGGCCTAAACTGAGCAAAAAAAAAGTTTTTTTATATATTTTTTGGGGATATTTATTATAGCAAAAAGCAAAAAATATTGAATTTTTTTCAAAATTGTCGCTCTATTTTTGTTTATAGCGCAAAAAATAAAAACCGCAGGGGCGATCAAATACCACCAAAAGAAAGCTCTATTTGTGGGAAAAAAAGGACGCCAATTTTGATTGGGAGCCACGTCGCACGACCACGCAATTTTCAGTTAAAGCGACGCAGTGCCGAATTGCAAAAAGGGGCCTGGTCCTTTGGCTGCCAATTGGTCCGGGGCTGAATTGGTTAAACTACTGTTTAAATACATGTACAAGCTATTGGGATTTGATCATAAAAAGTATATATTTTCTCTAGGCTTCCAAAAAGTCCCACTCTCATTTTCCAAAAACTTGTGGAAAAAGAAAATCTTTCATGGACTCAACATGCCTTTCAGCAAATACCTTAGAGCAGTGGTCATCAACCCTGTGGTCAGGGCCCACTAACAGGCCAGGTTTTATGTATTACCTTGGGGAGATGCAGACTAGAATACTGCAATCACTGAGCAGCAAATTATATCACCTGTCAGTTATCTTGCAAACCTGGCCTGTTAGTGGGCCCTGAGGACAGGGAATGTCTACTTTCAAAAAATGGATCATTTGGGGGTGTTTGTACCGCCCTGGCATTTTAGCACCTCAAAAAATGTGATAGGCGATCAGAAAGTAAAAGATGCATAAATTTCAGTATACTGTCCATACAATAGTTTGTAGACGCTATAACTTCAATGCAAACCAATTAATATAGTTATTGTGATTTTTTTTTTTTTTTTACCAAAGGCACATTACAAAATAAATTTTGCCTAAATTTATGAAGAAATTTGACTTTATTGGATATGTTTTATAACAAAAAGTAAAAAATATGCATTGGTGATCATGTGGCTACCGTTACAGTGGCCACATGATGGGAAGCTGGTACCGCCAGCTACTGATCTCTAGTCTGAAATGAGAGCTGTCTACAAAGGCTCAGTCTTTGTGCCGAGAGTGCAGAGTGAGTGCGCTCTCAGCGCATAAACAACGGCTGCCCAGCTATGCATATGTGCATTATGTGGGCGTTAAAAACATCCCTTTTTGCCCATCAGGGGGTCATAAAGTGAATAAAAGTTATGTTGGGGCTATCTCATGTCATCAGATGAGATGCAAGCAGAGCTGAGTGGAGCGTTTCTTAATGGATGCCTTCTCTTTGGGCAATAAATACCATGCAAGTGGGCAATAATATCTTCACAGCGAGGGTACTCCAGTTTGCCTTTCCATAAATGACTTTTAAAGTCAACACTATAATTTAACATTGGTGGTAGAATCACCTATGTGCAGCCACAATGGTATCTGTTGGGACGTGCCCAATATTTTAGTCCTTGGCACTTGTTGGCATGGACTCCTGTCAGCTTGGTGCTGATTGGTTCTGCTGGCACTTGCTGTTCTGCACCTCCCGCCATATTGGTAGTATATTGTCTGAATCAATACCATGGACCACCAGAGCTTGCTTGTATTTACACGCGTCGTACTTTAATCCATACATATAGAAGCGACGATCGTGTCGGTAGGTCAGATTGGCTGCGAGGGCAAGGAACCCAAAATAAACATCGTCCAATGGGAATACGGGGAGGATCTGTGATACCGTGTACAGACTCTTTACCGAGGCTCCTGGGAAGAGAAACCCACCACCAGCTACAAAGCCCGGGTAGTGTTCCTGCGGGTACAGGGTTCTTGTGATGCCGTATTTGGTCGAACGCATAACTTGAGGTCTGTGCTGGTGGGCTCCATGGATGGTATTCAGGGTGCCGTGTTCTTTAATATACTGTACAATAACGTCTGTATTCACAAACTCATCGTCATCACCTGCAGGGAGGAGAAAAACAATGTAGATAAGGACCTTCTTATCCTCTCCTTCCCACAATCCCTCCCTCTCTTCTCATCCAATCTCACTCCTCTCCTATCCTCCCACCAGTCGCTATCTACTCTCTCTCCCTCTTCCAATCTCCCTCCCTTCCTCCAGTCTTTACTTCCTCTCTCTTTCTTTCTGTTCTTCCAATCTCACTTCTTTTCTTCCCTCCCTCACTCCTTCTTCTAATTTCTGTCTACTCCCTGCCTCTCCCTCCCGCTCTCTTCTAATATCACCCCCCCCCCCCCCCCCCCCCATCCACTCTCTCCCTCCTCTCTTCCAATCTCACTCCTCTCCTTCCCTCTCTTTTCTCTCTCATTTTTACTACTATTACTCCTCTCCTTCCCTCCCTCCATTCTCTATCTCCTCTCTCTCCCATATTTTCTCTCTTCTTTTCCTATCTCACTCCAGTCTCTACCTCCTCTCTCTCGCTCTCTCTCCCCTGTCCTCTCTTTCATTTCTTCCAATCTCACTGCTTTCCTTCACTCCAATCTCTATCACCTCACTCTCTATGTCTCACTCCCTCTATCTCTTCTCTTCCAATTAAAGATGGGCCGAACACCTCTCGGTTTGCACCAGAAATCCTGAAACATAGCAAAAGATCAGACCCGAACCCCATTGAAGTCTATGGGAATTAAAAAAAAAAAAATAATCGAAAGTCTCCATTTTGAAGGCTTATGTGCAAGTTATTGGCCATAAAATGGGTATGGGGGCCCGGGTACTGCCCTGGGGACATGTATCAATGCAAAAAAAATAAAAAATACTTTAAAAAACATTGTTTTTAAAGGAACAGTGATTTTAATGATGCTTAACGTGAAACAATAAAATCTATGTAAAGAATCTGCTGCAGCAAAACAGACATTTCTAAAGAAAATAAATGACATTTAAATTTCTGGTAATACAATACTATTGCTGGCAATACAAAAATGTGAAAAAAACTGTGTTTTTTTTAATGTCCTCATTAACATGGGGACAGGGTGCTTTTGTTTAAGGGCCCCCCTGCCTCAAAACACCCCCCATGTTGAGGGCATGTGGCCTGGTATGGTTCAGGAGGGGGGTGTAGCTCGCCCCCCCCCCCTTTCCTGGCCTGCCAGGCTGCAAGCTCAGATGAGGGTCTGGTATGGATTTTTGGGGGGCCTCAATCCTTTTTTTCTTTTTGGTCACTTTTTTTCAATTGTATCTATTCCTGGCAATGTTTTTTTTATTCAGCTGTCAGCGGGGAAGCCCATTGACAGCTGATGATTCATTCCTGGCCCCACTCTTTAACAACAGCTATTCACTGTGCCCTGATTGGGCAAAGCTTTGCCCAATCAGGGCTTAGAATGCACTGTGCAGCGCATTGTGGGGTGCTCGCCGAGCGCCCTGCAAATTTGGGTGTTCGCTGAACGGGTGAACAGGTGATGTTCCAAAATTTTGCTCGGACCAAACCGTTCAGATAACACTACTTCTAATATCACTCCTCTACTTCCCTCTCTCCCATCCCCATCCAGTCTCTCTCTCCTTCCTTCTCTCCCATTCCCATCCAGTCTCTCTCTCTCATCCAGTCTCTCTCGCCTTCCTTCTCTCCCATCCCCATCCAGTCTCTCTCTCCTTCCCTCTCTCCCATCCCCATCCAGTCTCTCTCTCCTTCCCTCTCTCCCATCCCCTTCCAGTCTCTCTCTCCTTCACTCTCTCCCATCCCCATACAGTCTCTCTCTCTTTCCCTCCCATCCAGTCTCTCTCTCTCCTTCCTTATCTCCCATCCCCATCCAGTCTCTCTCTCTCCTTCCTTATCTCCCATCCCCATCCAGTCTCTCTCTTCTTCCCTCTCTCCCATCCCCATCCCCACCCCTATCCAGTCTCTCTCTCTCTCTCTCCTTCCCTCTCTTCCATCCCCATCCATCTATCTCTCCTTCCCTCTCCCCCATCCCTATCCAGTCTCTCTCTCCTTCCCTCCCTCCGATCCCCATCCAGTCTCTCTCTCCCATCCCCATCCAGTCTCTCTCTCCTTCCCTCCCGCTCTCCCATCCCCATCCAGTCTCTCTCTCCTTCCTTCTCTCCCATCCCATCCAGTCTCTCTTTCCTTCTCTCCCATCCCTATCCAGTCTCTCTCTCCCATCCCCATCCAGTCTCTCTATCCTACCTTCTCTCCCATCTCCATCCACCTCTCTCTCCTTCCCTTTCTCTACTCCTCTCTTTCCTCCGGTCTCTCTCTCCTTCCCTCTAGTCTCTATCTCTCTCATCTATTCCAAACTCACTCCTCTTCTTCCCTCATTCACCATCTCCTCTCTCTTCCTCCCTCTTTAACTTCTCTTTCAACCTCACTCCTTTCCTTCCTATCTTCACTCCCTCCCACCTTACCTCCAGTCTCTCTCTCCTCTCCCTTGAACTCTCTATCTACTATCTTTTCTTCCAATCTCATTGCTCACTTACCCTCCCTCTATCAATCTCTATCTCCTCTGTCCCTCTTCCATGCTCCCTCTCTCTTTTCTCTCTCTAGCTCCCTTTCACATCTCCTCTCTCTATACCTCCCTCCCCTTTGTGACAGAACCACTCGGGCATCCTTCCAGTAGAAGCAGTAGTTTCCTCTCTCTGCAGTGACTGGGAAGGAGTTCTCTATCTCTCTTCCTCTACCCTCTCTTTAAAACTCTCCTATCCTCCTTCCCTCTCTATCCTCTCTCTATATCTCCTATCATCTATATTTCTATCCTCTCCTCTCTCCCCTATCCATCATCCCTCTCTGTTATCTCTCTCCATCCCTCTCTTTCACTATTCTCTCTTCTTGGATCTCGCTTTCCCTCTTTCTTGTTTTCCATTAGTCCTTCTCTCCATCTCTCTGCTGCTTGTGGGATCCCTTTTTATGGTGATTTTGTACCACTCTGCTCTGTCACAGCTCTCATAGTGTAATATACTTCTCTTACCTTTAAAAATGAAATCCACATTTGGTGACTTCAGATACAACCACTCCAGGAAACAACGTTCTTTCAGGGACAAGTTATGGTGTCCTTCGGTCATGTCCCATTGTAGAATGTCACCATACGCTTGGCTCTCAAGTTTGACAATCTCCATGTGTCCTTTTATATCTGTCTTCCCCAACAAGAACAGCGGTCTTAGTCTGTATCCATTTATATCTCTCTTTTTAGCCCATGTCTGTCGCAGTGCGGCCCTCCTTGAGCTTGTGCCAGGGTAAGATTTCACCCCCAGGATCAGCAGTTTTTGGTTGGTCGCTCCTTGTTCCTCTGGGTGTGGCTGCTGGATGAGCGTGCAGATGTAACTCTGTAGTTGGGGGAACTCTGACTCAAAACTGGTTAGGTTCAGGTGATAGATGTAAGTGCTGTCATTCAGGGTCACTGACTTCCGTACTGGTGTGGGGTTGGGGGGGTGATATATCACATTGATTATTCTTTGGGTGTCTAACTTTAAAATCCATCTTATTGTCAGGACCATTATTGTGGAGAACAAGGAGGTATTTATAAGCAATCTTCTCTGCTTCATTGTACCCTAAAAACACCAAGAATATTAATGTTATCTCCCAATTCCTTCCTACTTTTCTTCCTTCTTTTTCTATGTCTTTTCCTTTCTTTCTTCATTATTCACAGCCTTTTTTTTCTTCTTTTCTCCTTCTTCCATCATATATCTTCCTTCCTCCCTTCTTTCCTCTTAATTTAGGTATTTCCTTCCTTCCTTCCTGTTCCTTCATTCTTTCCTTCCTTTTTACCTGCCTTTCTTGCTCCTTTCCCTTTTTATTTCTTCCTTTCCTTATCCCTCCACTCTATGCTTCTTCCTTTCCTTTCCTCTATCCCTCCATTCTGTGCTTCATTACTCCCCTCCTTCCTTTCCTTTCCCTATCCCTCTGCTCTATGCTTCCTTCTTTCCCTCCTTTCCTTTCCTCCATATCTCCATTCTGTGCTTCATTCCTTCCTGCCTCTCCTTTCATTTCCTTTCCTCTATCCCTCCATTCTGTGCTTCATTCCTTCCCTCGCCTTTATTTTCCTTTCCCTGTCCCTCCATTCTGTGCTTTTTTTCCCCCCTCTTTCATTTCATTTCCTTTCATTTTTTTTCCTTTCCTTGTCCCTCCATTCTGTGCTAGCTTTTTTCCCCTCCCTCTATCCCTCCATTCGGTGCTTCCTTCCTTCCTTTTCTTACCTTTCCTTTATTCCTCCATTCTGTGCTTCCTTTCCCTTTCCATTTCATTTTCCTTTCCTTTCCCCGTCTCTCCATTCTGTGCTTCCTTCTTTCCCTCTTTCCTCTATCCCCCCATTCTGCACTTCCCTCCTTCCTTCCTTTCCTTTATTCCTTCATTCTGTGCTTCTTTTTTTTCCTTTATCCCTCAATTCTATGCATCTTTCTTTCCCTCCTTTCCTCTCTCTCTCTCCATTCCCTTTCTTTTTCCCTTTCATTCCATTCTTTGCTTCCTTCTTTACCTCTTTCCTTTCCTTTCCTTTCCCTTTCCCTCCATTCTGTGCTTCCTTCTTTCCCTCTTTCCTTTCCTTTCCCTATCATTCCATTCTGTGCTTCCCTCTTTCCCTGTCATTCCATTCTGTGCTTCCTTCTTTCCCTCTTTCCTTTCCTTTCCCTGTCATTCCATTCTATGCTTCCTTCTTTCCCTCTTTCCTTTCCCTCCATTCTGTGCTTCCTTCTTTCCCTCTTTCCTTTCCTTTCCATTTTATTTCCCCGTCCCTCCATTCTGTGCTTCCTTCTTTCCCTCTTTTCTTTCCTTTCCCTGTCATTCCATTCTGTGCTTCCTTCTTTCCCTCTTTCCTTTCCCTCCATTCTGTGCTTCCTTCTTTCCTTTCCTTTCCTTTCCCTGTCATTCCATTCTGTGCTTCCTTCTTTCACTCTTTCCTTTCCCTCCATTCTGTGCTTCCCTCTTTCCTTTCCTTTCCTTTCCCTTTCCCTCCATTCTGTGCTTCCTTCTTTCCATCTTTCCTTTCCTTTCTTTTCCCTGCCCCTCCATTCTGTACTTCATTCTTTCCCTCTTTCCTTTCATTTCCTTTCTTTTATCCTTCCATTTTGTGTTTCCTTCCTCTCTTTCCTTTCATTTATTCCTCCATTCTGTGCTTCTTTCCTTTCCTCTATCCCTCCATTTCCTTTTCCTTTCTATATCTCTCAATTCTGTCCTTCCTTCCTTTCTTCCCTCTTTCTTTTCGTTTCCCTTTCCTTTCCCTGTCCCTCCATTCTGTGCTTCCTTCTTTCCCTCTTTTCTTTCCTTTCCTCTATCCCTCCATTCTGTGCTTCCTTCCCCCTTTCCTTTACTCTTTCCCTTTTCTTTCCTTTCCAACTTCCTTTTTCTTTGTTCGTTCATTCTTCACACAGTTTGTAAACACAGTTTACTATGCTTCAGTTACGAATGGACACATGAGTGGTCAATACAGATCGCTCACTGTTACCATCCTGACACATTCTTTTCAGCAGCCGGCGGAAAAGGGGAGGGGGGAAGCTGGAAGAGTTGGGGAGGGACATGGGGACCACACAAGGGCCTGGGGGCAGCAGGAGACATGTAAACTGGATAGCTGGGGTGGCATAGGAAGGAAACAATGCCCTCCATTTCCCTCCTGCAGCCAGTGAATGCCTTTGGGAGGGAGAGAAGGGGGACCGGGCTTTCAGCGGCTGGAGGAGGAACATGGAGAGCATCTGTTCCTCTATATGCCACCCTCGCTGCCCCTCCTAGTGACAGGGGGGCCATATGGGCCCCCTTGAGCATAGGGCCGGGTCACATATGCAACCTCTATAGTTACTCCCCATGGCTACACGACCCCCCATGGCAGTGCTGGGCTACCCATGAATGGCTCTAAAATGGTCAGATTTTACTAGCAAGACTCACCTCTAATAGGCTCAGAGCTCTCTGGGGACCCTGATTTTAAGGGGGGCTCTCTGGGGACCCTGATGCAAGTGGGAGGCTCTCTGGGGACCCTGATGCAAGTGGGAGGCTCTCTGGGGACCCTGATGCAAGTGGGGGGCTCTCTGGGGACCCTGATGCAAGTGGGAGGCTCTCTGGGGACCCTGATGCAAGTGGGAGGCTCTCTGGGGACCCTGATGCAAGTGGGGGGCTCTCTGGGGATATATACACACACGTATATTACTGTATACACATGTGTATGCCCGCCCAAGCGTATGACTTTCTTTACTACGCTGCTATGGGCTCTAGCCCCAAATCTTTGGTAGACCTAGCAACGCCCCTGGTATAAGACATGACCATTTATTATCCAATAACTTTTACCACCAGAAACAATGTCTTTTATTTACTAATCATTAGATTACGACATGCATTATACATATAAAAGTCACTTCATAAAGACTGAAAGAAAAAAATAATTCCACAATATTCTGTGAAGGAAATGACCCTTCAATGACCACTATAAAGAGGATCTTACCTTCCCCTCTTCTTATAGTGGATCCGGTGAGATAACAATTAATGATGATGATTTCTCCTTCATAGACAAGCTGTTAATTAGCAGAACAATCATTGTCTGGTTTTAGATTCCAGCTGGGGAGTCGTTATTCCTGCTAAGCGAGCTGTGCAACCCGTTCCTCTTGTTGGTTGACTGCCGAGTCCTGAACATCAAAATATACACTTTATTCTTAAGTTTCTATACGTTTTTAATGTTTATTAGACAGTTTTCATAGTGATTCATGGAATACAGACAGTCTAGGGATGGGCAGGACACCCCCCTTGTTTGGTTCGCAGCAGAACTTCCGAACAGAGGAAATGTTCTAACTCGAACGGCAAACCCCTTTGAAGTCTATGGGAGCCGAGCAGGAAAAATCCAAATTGCCCATTTTGAAGGCTTATATGCAAGTAATTGGCCATAAGGGTTTGGGGTCTGGGTACTGCCCCGGGGGACATGTATCAATATTTTTTTATATTTATTAAACTATCGTTTTTTCAAGAGCAGTGATTTTAATCATTCTTAAAGTGCAACAATAAAAACGAAAAATTCCTTTAAATATAGTGCCTGGGGGGGTCCCCTTAATGTGCCTGTAAAGTAGCGCATCTGTAGCATGCATAAAACATGCTACAGCAAAAAAATGAAAATGACATTTCTAATGAAAAAAGTAAAATCCTATTTAAAATGACTCAGGGTTACAATTGGCAGCACCCGGTTATTGAAAAAATTAATTTAAAAATGGCGTGCCCCCCCCCCCCCCCCCAGTCCATACTAGGCCATTAGGGTCTGGTATGGATTTTTTTTTTACGCCAAAATGTAAAAAAAAAACGACAGGGGGTCCAAGATACAGCGTTGGCTGTAGAAGACACTGAGCCGTGTTCTGGGACACCGTTAGCCTTTTATATGAACTCAGTACAGGGATGGTGGGAACCCCTCATAATGGGCACAGCAGGTGTACAGACCCGGGAACTCAGTACAGGGATGGTGGGAACCCCTCATAATGGGCACAGCAGGTGTACAGATCCAGGAACTCAGCACATGGATGGTGGGAACCCCTCATAATGGGCACAGCAGGTATACAGACCTGGGAACTCAGTACAGGGATGGTGGGAACCCCTCATAATGGGCACAGCAGGTGTACAGACCCAGGAACTCAACACAGGGATGGTGGAAACCCCTCATAATGGGCACGGCAGGTGTACAGACCCGGGAACTCAGCACAGGGATGGTGGAAACCCTCATAATGGGCACAGCAGGTGTACAAACCTGGGAACAGCAGGTGTACAGACCCGGGAACTCAGTACAGGGATGGTGGGAACCCCCAATTGGCACAGCAGGGGTACAGACTCAGGAACTCAACACAGGGATGGTGGAAACCCCTCATAATGGGCACAGCAGGTGTACAGACCCAGGAACTCAGCACAGGGATGGTGGAAACCCCTCATAATGGGCACAGCAGGTGAACAGACCTGGGAACTCAGCACAGGGATGGTGGAAACCCTCATAATGGGCACAGCAGATGTACAGACCCAGGAACTCAGCACAGGGATGGTGGAAACCCCTCATAATGGGCACAGCAGGTGAACAGACCTGGGAACTCAGCACAGGGATGGTGGAAACCCTCATAATGGGCACAGCAGGTATACAGACCTGGGAACTCAGCACAGGGATGGTGGGAACCCCTCATAATGGGCACAGCAGGTGTACAGACCCGGGAACTCAGTACAGGGATGGTGGGAACCCCTCATAATGGGCACAGCAGGTGTACAGACCCAGGAACTCAGCACAGGGATGGTGGGAACCCCCAATTGGCACAGCAGGGGTACAGACTCAGGAACTCAACACAGGGATGGTGGGAACCCCTCATAATGGGCACAGCAGGTGTACAAACCTGGGAACTCAGCACAGGGATGGTGGAAACCCTCATAATGGGCACAGCAGGTTTACAGATGGAGCTCCCCCCTCCCGTGTGTTCCTACCTGTCCGTCATGTGCTGTAGAAGACACTGAGCTGTGTTCTGGGACACTGTTAGCCTTTTACAGTATATGAACCAGGAAATCCTATGGCAGTGACTAATGATTACCTTTGTGTTGTGTACAATGGAGTGGTCACACTCCCCAATGCATTGCTTCGTAATTTATAAATAGTCCTAAGAAGAAATTCTCACCTACATTGCAAAGTTAAAGTATAACTAAAACTTGGACAGAGTGGAGAGGGATTAGAACCCCGGTTAGGTATTCATTGCTGTGTGTGCAATTAGTTCTATTTACGCAATAGCCATTTTTATGCAACACTGGAAAAAAAACAAGCAAAACAAATAAAAATAAAAAATACCCACATTTTTTTAAAAATACAAAAAAAAAAAAAAAGAAAATAAACATTTCCCGAAAAATATTAACTAATAGAAGGGAAGGAAGAAGTTAAATAGAACTGATTCAGGTTAACTCTAGGTTCTAGGTATGGATTTTGAGGGGAACCCCACACCAAAATGTAAAAAAAAAAATTGGTGTGGGCTTCCCCTAAAATCCATACCAGACCCGAAGAACCTGGTATGGATTGGGGGGGACCCCACGCTGTTTTTTTCCCTGATTTTTTCTTCTTTTTTATACATTCGGGGAACCCCGCTGACAGCTGATGACTCATCGGTTGTTAAGGACGAGGCGGCCGGCTTCCTGGCCCACTCCTTGACAACCACCTATTCGCAGTTTGTTAACCACTTCAACCCCGGAAGATTTGGCCACACCGCCCAACATTTTGAGATGGGAATGAGGGACGCCTACTAGCAAACGTATGCAGGCATAAGACACGCCTCCTGCCACACCCACTTAAAGGAGAATTAGCCTTAAAAAAGGTTAATTAAATCCACAAGGGCTTTTTTTTACCACTACTAATCCTTTATATTGGCTCTTAGAATGTACAAATGCAGCAATTTAGAAATTGGATGAAAGGTTTAGCACTGGGAAACACTTTTTGAAAGATAAAAAGTGCATTTTATATACAACTATATAGATCAGACAAAAATGAGGGACAAATGAGGAGGAAAGGGGGACAGAGGGACATTGCTCCAAATCAGGGACAGTTGGCAGCTATGGATTTGGCTGCAGAATGACCAGGCCATTTTTTTGCAATTCGGCACTGCATCGCTCTAACTGACAATTGCGCGGTCGTGCGACGTTGCACCCAAACAAAATTGACGTATTTGCTCACCCCTGCAGTTTTTATTTTTTGCGCTATAAACCAAAAAAAGAGCAAACATTTAAAAAAAAAGAAAACGATATTTTGTACTTTTTGCTATAATAAATATCCCCATATCCTCCAATCCTGGGACAAATCCGGGTACAGACGGTCTCTGGGGGAAAGTGGGCTCAATCCGGGGACTGTCCCTGGACCACCCTACTCTATGTTATCCTATCAGTACATGTACAGTGCCTTGCAAAAGTATTCACCCCCTTGGCTTTTTACCTATTTTGTCACATTACAGACTTTAGTTCAGTGTTTTTTAATCTGAATTATATATGATGGATGAGAACACAATAGTCTAAGTCAGTGAAGTAAAATTAGAAAAATACATACATAAAATTATTTTTCAGAAATAAAAAACTGATAATTGGCATGTGTGTATGTATTCACCCCCTTTGTTATGAAGCCCATAAAAAGCTCTGGTGCAACCAATTACCTTCAGAAGTCTCATAATTAGTGAAATGATGTCCACCTGTGTGCAATCTAAGTGTCACATGATCTGTCATTACATAGACAGACCTTTTTGAAAGGCCCCAGAGGCTGTAACACCTAAGCAAGAGGCACCACTAAGCAAACCCCGCCATGAAGACCAAGGAACTCTCCAAACAAGTAAGGGACAATGTTGTTGAGAAGTATAAGTCGGGGTTAGGTTATAAAAAAAATATCAAAATCTTTGATGATCCCTAGGAGCACCATCAAATCTATCATTACCAAATGGAAAGAACATGGCACAACAGCAAACTTGCCAAACACACCAAAACTCACAGACCGGGCAAGGAGGGCATTAATCAGAGAGGCAGCACAGAGACCTAAGGTAACCCTGGAGGAGCTGCAGAGTTCCACAGCAGAGACTGGAGTATCTGTACATAGGACGACAATAAGCCGTATGCTCCATAGAGTTGGGCTTTATGGCAGAGTGGCCAGAAGAAAGCCATTACTTTCAGCAAAAAACAAAATGGCACGTTTTGAGTTTGTGAAAAGGCCCGTGGGAGACTCCCAAAATGTATGAAGGAAGGTGCTCTGGTCTGAGGAGACTAAAATTTAACTTTTTGGCCATCAAAGAAAACGCTATGTCTGGTGCAAACCCAACACATCACATCACCCAAAGAACACCATCCCCACTGTGAAACATGGTGGTGGCAGCATCATGCTGTGGGGATGTTTTTCAGCAGTCAGGACTGGGAAACTGGTCAGAGTTGAGGGAAAGATGAATGGTGCTAAATACAGGGATATTCTTGAGCAAAACCTGTACCACTGTGCAATATGAGGCTAGGACGGAGGTTCACCTTCCAGCGGGACAATGACCCCAAACACACCCCAAACACACTGCTAAAACAACACTTGAGTGGTTTAAGGGGAAAACATGTAAATGTGTTGGAATGGCCTAGTCAAAGCCCAGACCTCAATCCAATAGAAAATCTGTGGTCAGACTTAAAGATTGCTGTTCACAAGCACAAACCATCCAATTTGAAGGAGCTGGAGCAGTTTTGCAAGGAATAATCCCAGTGGTAAAATGTGGCAAGGCTCATAGAGACTTATCCAAAGCGACTTGGAGCTGTGATAGCAGCAAAAGGTGACTCTACAAAATATTGACTTTAGGGGCGTGAATAGTTTTGCACATTGACCTTTTCTGTTATTTTGTCCTATTTGTTGTTTGCTTCACAATAAAAAAAATAAATAAAACATCTTCAAATTTGTGGACGTGTTCTGTAAATGAAATTATGCAAATCCTCAAACAATCCATGTTAATTTCAAGGTTGTGAGGCAACAAGACACGAAAAATGTCAAGGGGGGTGAATACTTTTGCAAGGCACCGAGCACAGGGTCGTTTATAGTCGTTTCTAGGCATTTGAGTTCAGAAACATATTTTGGAACGCAAAAAAATGCGTTCAGGACGGATGTTCAGAGGCATTTGAAATGGCAAATGCCTGTAAGGTCTCATGCACACTGGACGTTTTTGGACGTTTTTACAGCTGCTGTTTTTGGCTTCAGACGCTTTTTTCTACAGTCAATAAACTCCCCATCATGTTATCTATGTGTCCATGAACATGTCATCAGCAGTTTTTGGCTGGGGCGTTTTTTAGGCTTCAAAAAAAACCAAAACTAGTGGGTTCCGAGAGGAGTTTTGCAGCTGTAAAAACGCCAATAAACGCTGATAACTGCACCGGTTGGTCCACTGAAACCTTTTTTAAACCGTTCCCGACCAGCTCCTGTAGATTTACGTTGGCAGAATGGCACGGCTGGGCAAAGTAACGTACCCGTACGTCACTTTAAATTTCCCCACCGTGCGTGCGCGCGCCTGCCGAGAGCTCCGTGACCGTGGTCGCGGGTCCCGCGGACTCGATCGCGCAGGGCTACCCGCCATCGCGTCATGGAGCTGAAGAACGGGGAGATGCCGATGTAAACAGCCTCTCCCTGTTCTGCCTAATGACAGGACACTGATCGTCTGCTCCCTGTCATCGGGAGCAGCGATCAGTGTGGTGTCACACACAGCCACGCCCCCAGACAGTTAGAAACACGCTCCCAGGAACACTTAACCCCTACACTGCCACCTAGTGGTTAACCCCTTCACTGCCAGTGACATTTTTACAGTAATCAATGCAATTTTATTGCATCGATCGCTGTATTAATGCCAATGGTCCCAAAAATTTGTAAAAAATTGTCCGATGTGTCCGCCATAATGTCGCAGTCACGTTAAAAATCGCTGATCGCCGCCATTACTAGTAAAAAAAAAAAAAAATATTAATAAAAATGCCATAAAAATATCCCCTATTTTGTAGATGCTATAACTTATTGCGATTTTTTTTTTTTTTTACCAAAAATATGTAGAATACGTATCGGCCTAAACTGAGGAAAAAAAATTATTTTTTTATATATTTTTGGGGGATATTTATTATAGCAAAAGTTATTGCGTTTTTTTCAAACCAGGGAATGTTCTTCCACATCAGGGACAGTTGGCAGATATGGATTTGGCTGCAGAATGACCAGGCTATTTTTTGCAATTTGGCACTGCAGCGCTCTAACTGACAATTCGTGTGACGTTGCACCCAAACAAAATTGACGTCCTTTTTTTCCCACAAATAGAGCTTTCTTTTGGTGGTATTTGATCACCCCAGAGCGACAATTTTGAAAAAATAAAAACAATATTTTGTACTTTTTGCAATAATAAATATCCCCATATCCTCCAATCCTGGGACAAATCCGGGTACAGACGGTCTTTGGGAGAAAGTGGGCTCAATCCGGGGACTGTCCCTGGACCACCCTACTCTGTTATCCTATCAGTACATGTACAGCGCCTTGCAAAAGTATTCAACCCCCTTGGCTTTTTACCTATTTTGTCACATTACAGCCTTTAGTTCAATGTTTTTTAATCTGAATTATATGTGATGGATGAGAACACAATAGTCTAAGTTGGTGAAGTAAAATTAGAAAAATATATACATAAAACTTTTTTCAGAAATAAAAAACTGATAATTGTCATGTGCGTATGTATTCTTTTTTTTTAAATTTATACTTTATTAACACCAATTACGGGCAAACATAAAAGTCAACAGAAATCGAAGCATTACAGAATATGCATTGTATTATTACAGTCCATTTCTTAGTCTCTACCATCTACTTATTCATTCTATGTCTATTTATTCAGATTTCTTTCAAGCGTATCTGGAGAGTTTTCATATAATCTAACTTCTTATATTCTCTCCTGTTTTCCCTTCTTATCTGTTCCCTCAATACTACCCGTCTCCCTTTTCCTTTTTTCCAATAGTTTCCTAAATAATAAGACTAAATAAAACTAAATAATAAAATAAAAAGGAGAAAAAAAAAAAAAAAAAAAAAAAGGGGGGGGGGGAAAGGGGGGGGGGCCTCGTTGGCTCTGGGCAGTCGTGGCGTCCTCCATATCGATGTCTGCTTAATTTCTATTTCCTAAAAGAGACGAGCCCTCTACTGATACTACAAATTGTTTCCATAGTTTCCAGGTTGTCTGATAGTTTTCTTGTGGTTGTTTTGACTCTAACCTTGTTTCTTCCATTTTACCTATCTCTTCCACTTTATGTAGCCAGTCTGCCACTGTTGGAGGGTTCTGTTTTTTCCAATAAAGTGGCACGCAGGCCTTCGCGGCATTGACCAAATGTCTAACTATCGAATTTTCGTAATTTTTAGCTGGAATGTTTGATACGTGTAAAAGGAAGAAAGCCGGTTCTTTAGTTATCCTGTGATCTGTGAATTTTTGTGTTACTTCCCAGACTATGTTCCAGAAACTAGTTAGTTTGGGGCATGACCAAAATAGATGGAGCAGGGTCCCTTTTTCCTCCACACATCGCCAACAGCGGTCTGTGGATTCAGGGTAATATTTCTTTAGAAGATGGGGTGTGAGATACCATCTTGACATAATTTTATAATTGGACTCCTGCATCTTCGTGGATACTGATGATTTTAAAGAGAGTCTTACTATTTGTTGTCTTTCCTCTATTGTGAATTTCCGTCTAAGATCCTGTTCCCATTTGTCTATAAATGACAGATAGGGCATTGCCGTTGGACAATTCAACAATGAGTACATCTTAGAGAGTACTCGTGTTATACCCCCTTCTTTAGAACAGTATTCCTCCAACTTTGTCAGGGGGCGCCTATAACATCTGGGGTCTAATAACGTGTCCAGGAAATGTTTCAACTGAAGTGCCGGCCAGAGTGGCAGTGCGTACGGTCCTGTCTCCTCTTTCAGTTCTTCTATAGAGGGCCATCTATTCTCTTTTATAAAGTGGGAAACTCCCGTTTTGTCGCCCATTCGTAGAACCCTAAATGTAGCATAATCCAGACCTGGGCGAAAACTAGGGTTTCCCAAGATCGGAAACAGTGGAGAATCTTGTGAAGTGAGGGAGAATTGCTTGCTGACCTGAGAGCCTATATATAATGTCGTCCCTATTATAGGGTGGTTTTTCAATTTTGTTTCAAGTTGATCATAGCACCATAGAATCCCTGATAATAATACCTGTGTCTGAGCTTGTTCCACCTGGATCCATGATTTTAGCTTACTGTTGCGGCACCAATCCACAATCCTGGCCATATGGGCAGCTTGTTGATATTTCCGCACATCTGGAAGGGCCAAACCCCCATATTGTTTTGGTAGGGTGAGTACCTTCGATGAAAGACGTATTCTCTTATATGCCCAGACAAACTTAACAAAAAGTGTGTTAACTTGCTTAAGATATCCTGACGGTATTCTAATTGGAAGCGCTTGAAATAAGTAAAGAATCTTGGGTAGTACAGTCATCTTTAATAGGTTAATTCTTCCGAACCATGAATGTAGGCCCCTCTTCCATGAGTCCAGAAGTGTACGGATCTCCACTAACAATGGTGGGAAATTAAGTTCAAACACTCGAGTTAGGTTCACTGGAATATATGTGCCTAAATATTTTATGGCTTTTGTCGTCCATTTGAAGTTAAAGTTCGCTTTGAATCTAGATAATATCTTATCAGCTATCCCACATCCTATTGCCTCTGATTTTTCCCAATTTATTTTCATATTAGAAAATGCTCCATATATTTCGAACTCTCGTAAGAGATTGGGGAGAGAGATCACGGGGTTTACCAAAGAAAAAAGTAGATCATCTGCATAAGCAGAGATTTTGTATTGTTTACCTCCCGTGGTCAAGCCCTGTATATCAGGATTTAGGCGAATTCTATTTAAAAAAGGTTCTAATGATAATGCAAATAAAACCGGGGAAAGTGGGCATCCCTGTCTTGTCCCATTTGATATAGAGAAGGGATTGGATAGAACTCCATTAATTTTAACCTGAGCTGTGGGTTGAGAGTATATTTTAGTTATCCAATTAATCATTATTTCCCCAAAGCCTAATTGTCTGAGAACCGTAAACATATATTCCCAGTTTACCCGGTCAAATGCCTTTTCCGCGTCTGTACTAAGGAAGATACTAGGTGTCTTAGTGGAGTTGGCTATGTGGATCAGGTTAAGAACTTTCGTCGTGTTATCTCTGGCTTCTCTTGAGGGGATGAAACCCACCTGATCCAGATGGGCCAGGCTCGGTAGATGTTCCGCTATTCGGGTTGCTAAAATTTTTGTAAATAATTTAAGATCTACATTTAGTAACGAAATTGGCCTGTAACTACTACACAACGTTGGTTCTTTCCCTTCTTTCAAGATTACCGAAATGTGTGCCTTCAGAGTATCTCTAGTTAAATTAATGTCCTTACCCAGTCCATTAAACAGGTCTACCATGTATGGCCCCAGAATAGGTAACAACGTTCGGTAATATTGAATAGTAAAGCCGTCTGGTCCTGGTGCTTTGCCTAACTTCATTGAACTTATTGCCTGTTTTAACTCTCCCAGGTTTATCGGAGCGTCTAATTCTGCTTTAATTTCTGGCGTGATCCCTACTAGTCTGGAGGAATGAACATATTCATCTATTTGTGTTTGTGCTTTGCTCTCAGTCGATAAATTATATAAAGATGCGTAAAAGTCTCGAAAGGTTTCTGAAATTTGCTTCGGTAGGGTCACTTTTTGAGCCTTTGAGTTCAAAATCTGTGGTATGTATGACCGAAGGCGATCCTCTCTTACTGATCTCGCTAATGTTTTCCCACATTTATCTCCGTATTCATAATTGATCTTCCTGCCTCTCTGTAAGGCCGCTTTTGCTCTTTGTCGCAATATGTCGTTGATTTGGGTTCTTATTATAGTAAGTTCCTGTTCTAAACTGGGGGAGGGTATATGTTTATGTCGCGACTCCATTATATGAAGCTTGGTCAGCAGTAGTTTTAATTGCTTCTCCCTCTCTTTTTTCAATCTAGACCCGTACTTAATCAAAATGCCCCTTATAACGGTTTTATGTGCTTCCCATACCATATCCAATGAGCTATCTGGGGTTTGATTTATTTCAAAGTATGACATTAATTCTTTCTCGATCTCCGCCACTACCTCTGGATTTTGGAGGAGACTTTCATTCAATTTCCATGTACCTAATGTTTGCGTGGTATTATGTGATAAAACATATGTCAGTAGAATCGGGGCATGATCTGACCATGTTATCGATCCAATAGAGGTTTTTTGTACCGCATGTAACTGAGCATGAGGGATCAAAAAATAATCGATCCTCGAATAAGTCTTATGCGGTGGCGAATAGAAAGAATAATCTCTTTCTCCTGAATGTTGGAGTCTCCATATGTCGATTAATTGCGCTTTATGTATGGATTGTGTAATTTGCTTGTAAGAGCTTATCGGGACCGAAGATGAGCCTGACGATGTATCAATTTTAGGGTTTAATGGTATGTTGAAATCTCCACCCAGAATTAATTGCCCCTCAATAAAATCTGATAATTTGTTCAAGGTCTGACAAATAAAAGTAACCTGATTTTCATTGGGTCCGTAAATTGTTGCCAGCGTCACGCTCACCCCCCCCAAAGTTCCTCTCACAAACAAGAAACGCCCCCCCTCATCTGACATAATTGAATTGCATATCCACGGGATTTTACCTGAAATTAGAATGGATACCCCTTTGGTTTTGGCTATCTTATTAGTGGAGTGATAAGTTACTGGATAGAGTCTATTTTTAAGTACTGGAAGTTTATTGTCTTTAAAATGGGTCTCTTGTAAGAAAGCAATATCAATATCAGCTATTTTTAAATCGTTTAATAGTATCTTTCTTTTCTCCGGTATGTTTAGTCCCTTAGCGTTCAAGGACAACACCTTTACACTGCCCATTGCCAACGAAGCACAAAAAAAAAAAACAAAAAAAAAAAACAAAAAAAAAAAAAAATGAAAAAGGGGGAGTGGAGAAAAAAGAGAAAAAAAAAGAAAAAAAAAAAAAAAAACCAAAACAAAAAAACAAACAAAAAAAAAAAAGGGGGCGGAGAAAAAAATACCCCCTAAAAGGGGGAAGTTTTCAGGGCGGGTCCCAACCCGGGTCCCTGAATCCCCCCTAATCTAAATTGGATTAAAACTAATCCCTATATACACACATGTCCCCCTCCTCCTCCTAGGGGGTATGCGTGTCAACCTATTTGAGGGAGTGGCTAGATCCGGTTCGTCATAGCCTCCTGTGTCCCCTTCCACCCACCCTGCCTCTCAAACCCTGCGGCATGCCCCGCTCCCGCGCCCACATGAGGGAAAGGGCGGGGGGGGGGGGGCCCCCAAAAAAAAAAAAAAAAAAGGAAAGGGGGGGGAGAAGGAGGGGAGTTTGCACTTCCCCTCCCCTCCTCCACCCCATCCCCCCCCGCCCCGCAACAGGGGTGCGTATGTATTCACCCCCTATGTTATGAAGCCCATAAAAAGCTCCGGTGCAACCAATTACCTTCAGAAGTCACATAATTAGTGAAATGATGTCCACCTGTGTGCAATCTAAGTGTCACATGATCTGTCATTACATATACACACCTTTTTGAAAGGCCCCAGAGGCTGCAACACCTAAGCAAGAGGCACCACTAACCAAACATTGCCATGAAGACCAAGGAACTCTCCAAACAAGTAAGGGACAATGTTGTTGAGAATTGAAGACATTTCTGCCTATATATATATATATATATATATATATTTTTTTTACAGTATGCAGTGTGTCAGTTACTTGAGACTGTGCAGTATGAGCTGAACACACAGCTTACACCAAGGATGGGGCACAGGAACTGGGGTGACTCTTCGCTATGACAGGTGGCACCTTGGCATTGTTTTTGGAGATGGGGGACCTAGAATTGTAATAGGAGGGGGTCATAGTAACATGGGGGGGCAGTGTGACAGGTGGGGGTCAAAGAAACATGGAGGGAAACAGTGTGACAGGAGGGGGTCATAGAGACATGGGGGGAGACAGTGTGACAAGGGGGGTCATAGAGACATGGGGGAGACAGTGTGACAAGGGGGGGTCATAGAGACATGGGGGTCAGTGTGACAAGGGGGGTCATAGAGACATGGGGGGAGACAGTGTGACAGGAGGGGGTCATAGAGACATGGGGGAGACAGTGTGGCAAGGGGGGTCATAGAGACATGGGGGAGACAGTGTGGCAAGGGGGGTCATAGAGACATGGGGGGAGACAGTGTGACAAGGGGGGTCATAGAGACATGGGGGGAGACAGTGTGACAAGGGGGGTCATAGAGACATGGGGGGAGACAGTGTGACAAGGGGGGTCATAGAGACATGGGGGGAGACAGTGTGACAAGGGGGGTCATAGAGACATGGGGGGGGGGTGAGGGGGGGAGACAGGGGGGTCATAGAGACATGGGGGAGACAGTGTGGCAAGGGGGGTCATAGAGACATGGGGGGAGACAGTGTGACAAGGGGGGGTCATAGAGACATGGGGGGAGACAGTGTGACAAGGGGGGTCATAGAGACATGGGGGAGACAGTGTGACAAGGGGGGTCATAGAGACATGGGGGGGAGACAGTGTGACAAGGGGGGTCATAGAGACATGGGGGAGACAGTGTGACAAGGGGGGGTCATAGAGACATGGGGGGAGACAGTGTGACAAGGGGGGGTCATAGAGACATGGGGGGAGACAGTGTGACAAGGGGGGGTCATAGAGACATGGGGGGGAGACAGTGTGACAAGGGGGGTCATAGAGACATGGGGGGGAGACAGTGTGACAAGGGGGGTCATAGAGACATGAGGGGGAGACAGTGTGACAGGAGGAGGACATGGGGAGTGGACACTATTCTCCCTCATGTGCAGGGCACTCTGTCTTATGCTGGCGCCAGCCCTGACTCCCAATCATCTCACACAACACAGATCAGAGAATCCTCAGAACTCCCCCGCTCCCCCCCCTTCTCATCCTTAGGTCGGCGTTTCTCTTACTGTGGCTGGCCTCCTGCAGTATCTGCTCCCGGTCGGCTTTGGATAAACGACATGCTGCTCAGCCAATCATGGAGCTCCCATTTCTGATCCAGCACTGATGTCCCTTAATTCTGCAGTTACGCCCCAACACTATGATGTGACACGGCGCCGGTGTACTATCATCTGCCGTCCCCCATCACAAAGTGTCCGCTGTGTACTGCGCATGCGCAGTACACAGGACACCCAGATTCCGAAAATCGCCGAAGATGAACGGCGCCTGCGCCGTGAGTCCACTTTCAAGCCCCACCATCCAAGTGGACATAGAGTTAGAATATAAAAGAGCCCAGTGCAGCGAGGCCGTGCCCGAAGCGTGGCGAGCGAAGCGAGCCCGCGAGGGGCCCTCTAAGTTTGTGTAGCCCTATGACCGCTTGGATGGTGGGGCTTACACATCGACTCACGGCGCAGGCGCCGTTCATCTTCCGACAATTTCCGAAAATCTTTATGCTACGTACTGCGCATGTACTGCGCATGCGCAGTACAATTCGGACACTTGCTCATAGCCGGACACTTCGTGACAGAATACCGGCTCCTCTGAAGGGGGAGGGGCGGGGCTGGAACGAGCAGACAGCCAGACTCCTTCTTGGTCTCTTTCTCTGGAGAGTTTTCTCTGTAAGTTGTCCAGGACAGACGCCACCTCCGAATCCGGGGACAAAACCCGGGACAATTTTGGTCCGGGGATATAGTCCTCAATCAGGGGACTGTCCCCGGAAATCGGGGACGTCTGGTCAACCTACTTCAGACAAAAGTCTGACGCTCTGTTGGCCAACAATCCGATGGTGTGTACGAGGCTTAACTCTCCTCCGCTCTCAGAGCCAGCGTCGGACTCTATAAAAGTTTTCACTTGCATTTTTTATTTGCGCAAGTGTGAGCCAGCCCTTAATCTCTAAGTAAATAAAAAAAATGAAAAGCAAATGCTGTAATCACCATGTGGAATTACGAACACACCCACAGCTGGAATGCTTTCTTCCACAGCTGTCTCTCGGGAACATTGAGAAGATCTATGATAATGATAATGAATTTCTTTGTATCTCTCCTGAATCACCTCCTGAAGACCCCCAATCGGTAAAGCAGAAACTCTGCAGATCATTGTAAGAAATCTAAGAAAGAGAAGATTGTGTGGTTGGGATGGAGATCCCCCTCCCGTGTGTTCCTACCTGTCCGTCCTGTGCTGTAGAAGACACTGAGCCGTGTTCTGGGACATGGTTAGCCTTATATATGAACAATGAAATCCTATGACAATCACTCATCATCATCAATATACTGTCTGAGACTCTTTAGGTTACACTGGAGTTTGTCATCCCCCCACACCAGCCTGATGAGTATCATAAAATGCAAACGTTCCTAGAAAGACATCTTCCACAAATTCTCAGTCGAAAACCGAGGATGGAGCTAAGGTACAACAATTCTCGCACGACAAAGGCTTCTTCTCCCCTTGTTTATTGCTTCTAATCATGCTCAGTCATCTGTACCCCTATTGTGTATGAAAACAGTACACATTAGATGAAAATCGTTAGCTCCGTTCACGTACCAGAAAATTTTGGGACTTCGTCCCTTCGAAAATTTTAGTTTGGAAAGTCCGTATCGGATGTCGAAATTTGAGTACACATATGAAAAGCGAACGATCGTGCCTCGTAAATAAAGTTTTTTCCAATTTTTGTGTAGTACATACCCTACTTTAGAGCAGGGTTTTTCAACTGGGGTGCCACGGCACACTGGGATTCCGCAAAGAGTCCCCAGGTGTGCCGTGGCAAAATTACAGAAAGCCCTGATACAGTCCAATGATTAAAGGTTCTGCTGTGCTAACTTCTGTGTATACAGAGCAGGGAGAGCACGTCCCGTTCCTCCTCCGGGCTCTCCTCCTTTCCTGCTGCTATCTATACTACTGCCGACAAAACTAAAAACTGTACAAGCCGGTGTCCTGCCGAGAAAGTCCCCCCGCCGGATAAGGACCCCCCTCTACTGCGCAGGCACAGCGCTTGCACAGTACGAAGGACTAGGCATCTTCCGAAAATTGACGAAGCTAAACACCTGCGAGTGAAGTGTACACCGCGCAGGCGCAGTTAACATGTCGGTGTACGAGAGACGATGCCGCACGCTCCAGATGCTCGCGCTACTCTGCAGGGCGCGTCTAAAGGGCGCTCTGTAACCAAGGGTCAGATTTCTCATTACTATTATTAATGTAACCAAGGGCAACATTTTTAATTATCATTACTGTAACCGCCAGATTTGTAATTATTAATAATGTAACCAAGGGCCACATTTTTTATTAATACATTGATTATTAATGTTATATCGTGTAAGCTGCAACAAATCATCAAAATCTGCACTGATACTGTGATAAATTAATTGTGTTAAGGCCCGTACACACAATCGGACTTTTTGACAAACAACATGCAAATTAGCTGTTTTGGACCAACATCCGACCGTGTGTACGCTCCATCGGACCAACTTTTTCCAGGTTTCATCGGACTTTTGTTGGCTGTGCGAACTGACCAACTTTCTGCCAACAAAAGTCTGATGGACCAAAGTCCGACCGTGTGTACACAAAACCAACGGACTTTTGTACAAAGTACAAACACCCATGCTCAGAACCAATGCAAAAGATCAGACAACAATATAGAAGTTGACCAAAGGTGGCGCTGGAGTATTCAAACGTCCTCTTTTGAAGTGTCGTCAGTACGTTGAAACGTCACTACGTTCGTGTTTGTTGCCTAAAAAGTCAGATCGTGTGTGCAATACCAACTTGGGGCCAACGCCCTTTGTACAAAAATCCACGGGAAAGTTGGTCCACGGTCCGATTGTGTGTATGAGGCTTTAGTAACTTAAATAGATCGTGCAAACCCGCCCATCAACATTGCAAAACCCGCCTTTCTTTTCTTTAAACACGCCTATAAACAGACGCTTTGCCCCTTAGTTAGACTCCCCTTGCAGAGTAGCGCGAGTATCGGGAGCGTGCGGCATCGTCTTGTACGCCGACTGCGCCTGCGCGGTGTATTTTCGGAAGATCCCTAGTCCTTCGTACTGTTCTTATCCGCCGAGGGGAACTTTCGCGGCAGAACACCGGCCGCCCACGTCCTACCAACCAGTGATGTCATTGGTTGCTAAAGAAAGGTCGGGCAGTGCCCACAGCTTTCAGTTTTGCCGGGAGTAGTATAGTAGTAGTAGTAGTAGTAGTAGTAGTAGTAGTAGTAGTTTTTTGTAAAGTATGTACCCTACTTTAGAGCAGGGTTTTTCAAACAGGGTTCCGTGGCACCCAGGGGTTCTGCAAAGAGTCCCCAGGAGTGCCATGGCAAGATTAGAGAAAGCTCTGATACAGTCCAGCGATTAAAGTTTTCCTGTGCTAACTTCTGTGTATACGGAGCAGGGAGAGCACGTCCCATTCCTCCCCCCTCCCTGCTGCTATCTATACTACTGCTGACAAAACTGAAAACTGTACAAGCCGGCCGCCTGCGTCCTACCAACCGATGATGTCATTGGTTGCTAAGGAAGGGTCGGGCAGTGCACACAGCTTTCAGTTTTGTAGTATAGATAGCAGCAGGAAGGGGAAGAGAGCCCGGAGGAGGAACGGGATGTGCTCTCCCTGCTCCGTATACACACAAGTTATCAGAGGAAATCTTTCATCATCGGACTGTATCAGGGCTTTCTGTACATTTTGGAGGGGGGATTTGTGCTAAGAGGGGGGATTTTGAAGGGGGGAATTTGCACTAGCTGAGCAGATGGGAGGTATTTACAACCTACTGACTGCTTAATTCTGCCTTAAAAACAAAACTTTAGGGCTTTTTCACACCAGGTGCAGTGCGTTTTTTTTCGCATCACACAAGAATGTGTTGCCTTTTGCATTTGCACACAGGTGCCATTAATTCTTATTGTGGCACCCCCACACAACCACCAATTGCACGCATGTTTTCACCCACTAAAATGCATGGTGCTATGTTTTTTGGTGGGGCTCAATTTAACCACTTTCCACCCAGGCCAACTCTGACACTTCTCTCTTACATGTAAAAATAATAAAATTTTTGCTAGAAAATTACTCAGGACTAGGGATGAACATCGTCTGTTCGCTCGTTCGGCGAATCCCGAATATTATGGGCCGTTCGCACCAAATTCTAGTGGCGCGTCACGGCCCATAATTCACTGCGGCATCGCAGTGCATTTCTGGCCAAGCATGCACTATGACCCGCATGCTTTGGCCAATCACAGCACAGAAAAAACGGAGAGCCATAATTGGCCAAAGCCAGGGTGGCTTTGGCCAATTATGGCTCAGGGGGTTTAGTACAAGCGCCACACTATATAAGGCCGCCTGCGCGGCGGCCTTGTGTAGTGTGTTGCGGCGGCGGAGAGAGATACACAGACAGACAGTGTGATTTCATTTCATTTTGAAGCTGTTGCAAATACAGTGGGTGTATTGTGCCATCTGCACAGTGTACACCTGAAGCTACCCCAATTGCTGTTGTCCTGCTCATCCTATCCACAGGCAGCTGTAGCAATTACAGTGGGTGTATTGTGCCATCTGCACAGTGTACACCTGAAGCTACCCCAATTGCTGTTGTTCTGATCATCCTATCCGCAGGCAGCTGTAGCAATTACAGTGGGTGTATTGTGCCATCTGCACAGTGTATGCCTGAAGCTACCCCAATTGCTGTTATTCTGCTCATCCTATCCGCAGGCAGCTGTAGCAATTACATTGGGTGTTTTGTGCCATCTGCACAGTGTATACGCCTGAAGCTACCCCAATTGCTGGTGTTCTGCTGATCTTATCTGCAGGCAGCTGTAGCAATTACAGTGGGTGTATTGTGCCATCTGCACAGTGTACGCCTGAAGCTACCCCAATTGCTGTTGTTCTGCTTATCCTATCCGCAGGCAGGTATAGCAATTACAGTGGGTGTATTGTGCCATCTGCACAGTGTATACGCCTGAAGCTACCCCAATTGCTGGTGTTCTGCTGATCTTATCCGCAGGCAGCAGTAGCAATTACAGTCTGCGTATTGGGCCATCTGCACAGTGTACGCCTGAAGCTACCCCAATTGCTGGTGTTCTGCTGATCCTATCCGTAGGCAGCTGTATCAATTACAGTGGGTGGATTGTGCCATCTGCACAGTGTACGCCTGAAGCTACCCCAATTGCTTGTGTTCTGCTCATCCTATCCGCAGGCAGCTGTATCAATTACAGTGGGTGTATTGTGCCATCTGCACAGTGTACGCCTAAAGCTACCCCAATTGCTGGTGTTCTCATAATAATAATACTACAGGCAGGCAGTTGATTCTGCTAGCTGCAGTATATCAGTATATACATCCCAGCTTTGTGCAGCTACATCTCCCTGCAGGCCATTAGTATGTCTGGAAGGCCAACAAGGAGAGGCAGACAGTCACAAGGCAATAAAAGAGGGCCAGCAGGCTCTGTGTTTAGAGGAAAAAGTGCTGGTCGTGGACACGGTGCATCCTCATGAGCACGTGGCCATGGGACACGCTCGTCCTTTTTTTTGGCAGCTGGACGTGTTGAGCCGCAACATGCCGAAGACTTGGTAGAGTGGATGACCAAGCCGTCCTCATCCTTCTCATCCTCTCTCACCCAGGCTCAGGGTACTGGCAAAGCAGCTGCCAACGTGGCCTCTTCCCTAGGCTCAATGGCATCAGTCACTTCTTCCCTAGCCACACCATGTCCTCCTGAAATGTTTGAGCACAGTCAAACACTGCAACACCTCACAGAAACTCTAGTTTCAAAAAATTGTAATTACATGCCCCTGTTGAACAGGGGCTGAAAAATTGGGTCTTAGCCACTGGTGGTGGCGCCCAGAACCAAAAATGTTCTTACAAGCTATCAGCATGATCATTGAGGAGGAAGAGGATAGTCACTCAGCATAACAGGATAGTCACTCAGCATCAGCGTAGGCAGTATTGAAGGGATCTTACATTTCCAAAAAAAATATTCGGTTACATCAGTATCAGGTGCTTGGTAGCTGGTGGTGATCCAAGACTGATTCTTTTATGTAGGTCACTCGATCAACCGAGTTGGTGGACAGGCGCACCCTGTGATCAGTTACAAAGCCTCCAACAGATCTGAAAGAACGCTGGATGCAGGACGGGCCAGTAGCTCAATTGCATACTCAGGGGAGGGCTGGCAGCCTTAGGCCTGGGGGGGAAGTCCAGTCAAGTGGCCCATTGAACCACAGAATCAGCTCACCATCCATGCCCAGCTGGTTTTTCAATGCAGCCTCACCAGTGCCCCTCAATGCAGCCTGATCAGTGCCCATCAATGTCGCCTCATCAGTGCCACCTCATCAGTGCCCATCAATGCAGCCTCACCAGTGTCTATAAATGCAGTCTCACCAGTGCCCATCCAATGCAGCCTGATCACTGGGGCAAAGTAAATTGGGTGTATGGGGGGTATGGGATGTGGGGGTCAGCTGGGGGTGTCAGGGTCTCTTACCTGGTAGCTCAGGTTGCATGCCACGGCCAGCGCAAGCCAGCACCCAGCCCCACAGCCCGAGCCAGTCACGGGCACCTTGCCTACAAGACTCTGGTCTCTGGGCGTTGTAGTTTCCTCTGCGCTGCTTGGGAGCTTGAATGTGGACTACAACTCCCGGAATGCAACAGTGGCCGACCGCTGCAGCCATAAAAATAGCAGCGGGCAGCAGGGAGCGGCCGTTTTCAGCATAAGTTAGGGCAGCCTGGGGGGCAATTGCCACTCTGCCCCCCAGCCCACCCCTCCCCTGTGCATACTGTGCAAGCTCTGGCCAGTGATCCATCCTCAAGACCCAGTAAGCCAGAGGATTTTCGGTGGGAAAGGTGTTCAAGTCTGACCTTGCCCCAAGGTATTCCTGGACCATGTAAATCAGAAGCTGGCTATGGTTGCTGGAACCGATCATACCTTGGGGCTGCGGACTAAAAAATTGTCTGAACGCATCGGTCAGACGGCCACCTTCTCCACCGCTCCTTCTGTGACTGACCGAAGCCTCAGCAACACGTTGTCCAGGACCAGGAATTTGGAACCTCCCAGTCTCTGGGAACGCGTTGCACAGACCTTTCTGCAAGGCCTCCCGAAGATGTTTCCTTCCCTGCTTCCTCTGTGACAGCAAGATTAGGTCCGCAACATTACCCTTGTAACGTGGATCAAGGATATTTAAAGGAATATTTCCCTTTTTTTTTCACTTTAAGCGTCATTAAAATCAGTGCTCCCGAAAAAACAGCCATTTTTAAAAGTTTTTTTCCCATTGATACATGTCCCCTGGGGCAGGAGCCGGGTCCCAAAACCCTTTTTAGGACAATAACTTGCATATTAGCCTTTAAAATTAGCACTTTTGATTTTGAACGTTCGAGTCCCGTAGACTTTAATGGGGTTCTAAAGTTTGCGCAAATTTTCGGTCCGTTCGCAGGTTCTGGTGCGAACCGAACCAGGGGGTGTTCGGCTCACCCCTACTCAGAACCCCCAAACATTATATATACTGTGTTTCCCCAAAAATAAGCCAGGGTCTTATATTAATTTTGTCAGTAAAAGACACAGTAGGGCTTATTTTCGGAGTAGGTCTTACCATGTAAGGTGCTGTCTTCTCTCCCCCTCTCTCTTCCTGCCTGTCAGGAATCCCCAGTGTGAACCAAGTTAAAATTTTGTAAAATCCTATAAACCCATCTATTACAGTATTATATAATGTACATGTATGTGTGTGTTTCTGTAATATAATTGTGTCAAATACCTTCATTATAGCGCCGCTCTGCGCTTCTGTGATCCGCCAGAGCTCTCTTCCCCACAATTATATTACAGAAACACACACATTGTACATTATATTCTACTGTAATAGAGTGGATTATAGGATTTTACAAGCATTTTAAACTAGGACTTATTTTCAGGGCAGGGCTTATATTCCAGCCCTGCTGGAAAATAATGCTAGGTCTTATTTTTGGGGTAGGTCTTATTTTCGGGGTAGGGCTTATGTTCCAGCCCTGCTGGAAAATAACGCTAGGTCTTATTTCAGTCACAGCGTGTTCGGCCATAGCGTGTTCCATCATATTGTGTTCCAACCATAGCGTGTTAAGTTATAGCATGTTCAGTCACAACGTGTTCCAATCATAGTGTGTTCCAATCATAATGTGTTTAGTAATAGCGTGTTCAGTCATAGCATGTTGAAACCATAGCGTGTTCAGTTATAACATGTTCAGTCACAATGTGTTCCAATCATTGCGTGTTCTAATCATAGCGTGTTCAGTCATAGCATGTTCAGTCATAGCATGTTCAGTCATGGCGTGTTCCAGTCATGGCGTGTTCCAGTCACGGGGTGTTTCAGTCGGGGGATGTTCAGTCAGAATGTCTTTTGTCATAGCATTTCGGTCATATCGGGTCCGTCATAGTGGATCCGTCATAGCGGGGGTCTGTCTTAGCGTGTTCAGTCATAGCATGTTCAGTCATAGCGTGTTCATTCAGAGCGGTTTCTGTCATAGCGGGTTCTGTCACAGCATGTTTTTGTCATAATGGATCAGTCACAGCGGTTCTGTCTTAGCATGTTCTGTCTTAGCGTGTTCTTTCTTAGTGGTCATGTCGTAGCATGTTCTGTCGTAGCATGTCGTGCCATGCAGTTACGGCATACATCAATAGCCATTTCATCTTTGTGTCCATGTCTCATGTTTCATTCAAATTCTTTGTATACTTATCTCGGGATCTGCCACGTCTACAGATCCATACGGGCCGAGGTTTTGTTTTTTAAATGATTGTTGACCACAATCATCTCACCCGTTTACCACACGTCATACGATGCACGTTCATCTGTACGACTACCCACCATAGCCTGTGGGTACACTAGCCCTGTCCCTGCAAGTTACTATGGCTCACTTACTACATACACTAGAGTGGGGGGCCGTCATCAGGATCATTCACGGGTTATAGTCTTGTCATTACTGCTTACGTCCTTGTACTCAGGTAGGCACAGATGGGTGGTGTTTTCATGTCTGGTTGTCTGTTGTCATTGTTTTTAGTTTGTGTTTCCTTGGGTTTGGGCATGTCGCACGCTTCACAAGCAACTAATTGACATTCATCCCTTCAACCACACATGCGGTTTCAGAGCATGGTAGCACTCTGTCATTAAGGAGATGGTCCATACTTAAAGGGGAGTTCCAGGCCTTTTAAAAGTTAGCAGCTACAAAAAGTGTAGTTGCTGACTTTTAATAAACAGACACTTACCTGTTCCACGGTCCAGCGATGCAGCCGAACGGGGTGTCGCTCCTCTCCCCCTCCTCTTCGCCGGCGCCTCCATTGCCACTCAGGGCACCCGGGCGTGACAGCTTTCGGTTTCACGGCCGGGCACGCACGGCGCATTCGCGAGTCGCGCTGCGCTCCCGGAGTGGATAGGCAATCTCCTGGGACCTGTCACGTGTCCCAGGAGATCGCCTAGAGGGAGGAGCCGCCTAAGACAAAAGGAGGAGTCGCCTAGGTGGTTCCTGGGCGGAAGGAGGAAGTGGGACAGGAAGTCCCCCTCCTAATGAAGCCCCCACCCCCCCCCCCCCAAAAAAATGACATGCCAAATGTGGCATGTAAGGGGGTGAGGAGTGCTTAAAGCGGAAGTTCCATTTTTGGGTGGAACTCCGCTTTAAGCACACAGCGGAGTTTTGTCACAGGGGTTTCCTTTCCCGGCCACAGCCAGGACGGCTGTACGCTTTGGTTGGTTTCCAATTCTGTCCCAGCTACTCTCATCTACCAGCATGGTACATGTTCTAGCCATTTATTCTTTAATGCAATGTGGGCTAAATATGCTCTCCATGACCTGTTACAGTTGCAAGACAGGATAGAGGTGATCAAGGCTCGCTCTGGCAAAGGCAGGGTGTCAGCGCACCCCCAGCTCCTGCTCTTCCTACATTCCTGCAGGCAAGGTCAGCTTCCCCATTTGTCCGGTCTGTCAAGCCTTCTGGTTAATATGGCTGAGCCAAGTAATGTTCCTTGTCAGGGGCTGTGTTGGAATGTTCCATCCCCGGTCTTCAAACAGCCCTACTGGAAGTATTTTCAGGCCTGCACGTGGACTTATCACTATGTCATCAGAGTCTTTCGTATGTAGTATCTTGGCTTCAGCAGACAGTCATGCTTTCGTTGCCAATTAAGTTACTGGAGGCAGTAATTTCCTAGGGGTGCTTGGTCTGGTTCTTTACCTTTGTTCTGAAGGTAGGGGTTCGGGCCACCGGGGTGCCCAGTGGCAAGTTTCCAATAGTTTTGTCTGAAGCTGCAGTTTGGCTCAGAAATATTATACTAAAGTTCTGGCTTCTGTACCAGTTTGGCTGGGTTGTGCTATTTTCCACTTGGTCGTGAGTGTTGCTGTCACCACCGGTAAGTGTTGGAAATGCAACAGGCTAAATGTATTGGGTACCCCTTTTACTCAGAAACAGCCGGAGGGAGTGGTCTACCCGCTGAGCATTCTGGGTAAGGGTACTTAAGGTACCGACGCCATTTTTTTGGGGTTCGTTATCCCGACCTCATGGCCCTCCTGGCCTAAGGTGTGTGCTGCCTTACTCAAGGTCTCGGGGCCGGCTGACCCGAAGCTCCACAACTGAAAAGTAGGCCCAGAAGCTCTGGGGCCTACTGATCCAGAGATGGTCCTGTGCTGTCTTGCCTGAGGGGAGAAGGCACGCAACTGAGGATCCAGGGGAGGACTTTTTCGGAAGAGGACCAAGCGACAAGGCTGGTGTCTCATGGAAAAGCCTGGAGACTCAGTTGGAGGATGCATCCTGGGTTATCTACCACACAGTATCGCCGGGTCGGCTGAAAGAACCAGGTACTGTGGGGCAACTCCTTGACTTTGCAACAAGAAGCTGATTGTGCCTTCCTGTGGCAGAGGATTGCACAACAAGATCGCTAAACTTGTCAAGTCTGTGGCAGAGACTTTGACCGAGCATCTCATCGGGTGCTAGGTCAGGAGAGGGACCTATCCGGTGGTTGCTGGATCCAGCCTGTGGAAAGTGTTTGTCCTCTGGATCAAGGAAATACCTCTAACCCGCAAAACTACAAAGGTACCTGAATTCCCCTTATCTTCTACACCTCTATTGCAAAAGTGTGTTTTTGTTAAATAAACATCCAGAAAAAGGAAGTGTCGGAGCACCATTCTTTGACCAACCCCTTTTACAGGACCCCTAAGACAGACACAGTGAACAGGTGAGGTAACGGTAAGCCCAACAAAAACCAGCAGCTCCTTCGGGGGTCAGTGCTGATGTTACACTGAGTAAATAGATACCTAACATGTCATGCTTTAAAATTGCGTCCGCCAATGGAATGGCGCCAAACTTCGGTACCTAAAAATCTTCATAGGCTAAGCTTTAAGATTTACAGGTTACCAGTTTAGAGTTACAGAGGAGGTCTAGTGCTATAAATTGCTCTCGCTCTAACATTTGCGGCGATACATCACATGAGTTGTGCGAAAACACTGTTTGCATATGCGGGTACAACCTACATATGCGTTCGCTTCTGTGTGCAAACAGGAGGGGACAGGGGCATTTTAAAAACATTTTTTATTATTATTTATTTCATTTTTACACTGTTCCTTTAAATTTTTATTTATATCATTTTTATTCCTATTACAAGAAATGTAAACATCCCTTGTAATAGGTTTAGGCATGACAGGTCCTCTTTATGAAGAGATCTGGGGTCAGTAAGACCCCAGATATTTCTTCTACCCTGAAAAGCATGAGAAAAAAAAAAAACATCTTTCTCGGCTTTCCAGGGAAAAAAATGTCAGTGTTTACTCCTCCCAGGGTCATAGAGCTGGCCGAGGACCATTTGGTCCTTGGCCAGCTCTATGGTAATCAGGCACCACCGCTGGATCGGATCTCTGGCTTCCCGATTGCAGGGGAGAGCCCGGAGAGGCACAAGAGGGTGGCGGAGGGGGGACGTATCGCCCCACCCCCCGACGCCTGTAAAAGCCACCCAGCGGCTAGGATGGTTCTTACATTACAGGGAATCGCCGGCTGAAAACAAAGTCATCGGAATGATGCTTGTAGCTGCTGACATCATCCAGATATCACCACTTCAACCTCATATGACATCCTACGGCCGGTAAGTGGTTAAAAATCATGGCAGCACAAATATTGTGCATGTTTCACTAGCATGATAGAGCAACCTAATTAAAAAATCAACACGCAAAAAAAACACTCACGCTCGGACGCACCTTCTTGCATAATTGAGCCCTCAGACTGGTCTGCCCCCGGGATTGTGTGCAAATCTAAAGGGTGCCTTGACTGAAGATAGGTTGAAAAACACTGAATTCTCAACACGTATAATCCCACTGCATTTCAGGCACGATCAAGTGGATCCAAAGTTTAGATCTCACAGTTATGTAGATGGTACTCTTGTGCTTTCACACAACATCGTGGCAGAAGATTTGTAAGAGATATGGAAATCTTTCCTGGAGCACTTCATGTCAGCTTAGGTTGGCCAGGAATAGCCTGACATGATGTGCTCCAGGAATATGGAAAATTGTTGCCATACTTACTGTAATTTTCCTGTCCTGGAGCACTTCATGTCAGCTTAGTTTGGCCATGAGTAGGCTGACATGATGAGCATCTAGGAAAGGAAAATTACAGTAAGTATGGCAACAATTTTCCATTTTCCTGGTACACATCACGTCAAGCTCCTCATGGCCAACCTAGGCTGACATGAAGTGCTCCAGGAAAGGCAAATTATGGTAAGTATGGCAACAATTTTCCATATTCCTGGTACACATCACGTCAAGCTACTCATGGCCAACCTAGGCTGACATGAAGTGCTCCAGGAAAGGCAAATTATGGTAAGTATGGCAACAATTTTCCATATTCGTGGAACACATCATGTCAAGCTACTCATGGCCAACCTAGGCTGACATGAAGTGCTACAGGAAAGGAAAATTATGGTAAGTATGGCAACAATTTTCCATATTCCTGGAGCACATCACATCAAGCTACTCATGGCCAACCTAGGCCGACATGAAGTGCTCCAGGAAAGGCAAATTACAGTAAATATGGTCAACAATGTTCCATATTTCTGGAGCACATCATATCAGGCTACTCATGGCCAACGTAGGCTGACATGAAGTGCTCCAGGAAAGGCAAATTACAGTAAATGCAAAAAAATAGCTGCGCTGGAAATTTACAAACGTGAAAACCAATCGTGAAAATGGGTGATAATGAGTTCAACCTTGAACTATTATTTTGTGCATAAATGTGCACATATTGGGCAATGACTGGATGCAATCTTTTTGGCCCAATATTCAATCAAGCCTGACGTCACCTCCATTCCCCGTCCATCCAGGAAGCGACGGGCAGCGAGAAAAAGAGAGCCGGCCGGCTCGACATTGATTTTACACTTGCCTATTGACTGCATACTAAATGTAAGTGTGATATGTTTTTTTTATAAATAAAGTATCAAAGCAATATTGCGCTATGGATATCCGTTTGTTTTCCATGTAAACGCTTGTGGAGGAGAGCAAGGAGGATCTAGGCAGGGCCTTTATGTATGCCTGCACTCTGTAAGAGATACTTGGAGGATACCGGATAGAGACCCTGGCAGGGGGATAAGCCACAGGCCTTTTTGATCTCTCTGACACAGAGATCAAAGCAGCTGGTAAGCGGCAGTGCTTTTATTTGGTGGAGGATCCTTCTCTTCTTTTCAATCACTTTCTTTCCGAGGGTGTCAAGTGTAGGAGCACTACGGGAATAGCAGCAACAGAATCCCAATACCCCTTGTGGACTTTCTTGCATGATCATTTTATTTTTATTTTAAAGGAAATTTTCTTCAGGTTTTTAACCGTTTATGATGACGTTACATGAAGTTTTGTTTTATGGTCACATGTTTATAAGAATTGTATTTGTTTGATTATACACTGTCTGGGTAGTATAATTTTTGAAGCTTGATTGAATATTGGGCCAAAAAGATTGCATCCAGTGATTGCCCAATATGTGCACATTTATGCACAAAATAATAGTTCAAGGTTGAACTCATTATCACCCATTTTCACGATTGGTTTTCACGTTTGTAAATTTCCAGCGCAGCTATTTTTTTGCATTGTATTCTTTGTGTGTATCTCACATTAAGTTGCGGCAGGAATTATTATTTATTGAATCGTTTTTTTTGTACTTACACATCAATTGAGATAATATATATAGATTATCCACATATTTCACAAGTTAGACAGCGCTGTTACTCCAACACACAAATTACAGTAAATATGGTCAACAATTTTCCATATTTCTGGAGTACATCATATCAGGCTACTCATGGCCAACCTAAGCTGACATGAAGTGCTCCAGGAAAGGCAAATTATGGTAAGTATGGCAACAATTTTCCATATTCCTGGAACACATCACGTCAAGCTACTCATGGCCAATGTAGGCTGACATGAAGTGCCCCGGGAAAGGCAAAATATTGTAAGTATGGCAACAATTTTCCATATTCCTGGAACACATGACGTCAAGCTACTCATGGCCAACCTAGGCTGACATGAAGTGCTCCAGGAAAGGAAAATTATGGTAAGTATGGCAACAATTTTCCATATTCTTGGAACACACCACGTCAAGCTACTCATGGCCAACCTAGGCTGACATGAAGTGCTCCAGGAAAGGCAAATTATGGTAAGTATGGCAACAATTTTTCATATTCCTGGAACACATCACGTCAAGCTACTCATGGCCAACCTAGGCTGACTTGAAGTGCTCCAGGAAAAGCAAATTATGGTAAGTATGGCAACAATTTTCCATATTCCTGGTACACATCACATCAAGCTACTCATGGCCAACCTAGGCCGACATGAAGTGCTCCAGGAAAGGCAAATTACAGTAAATATGGTCAACAATGTTCCATATTTCTGGAGCACATCATATCAGGCTACTCATGGCCAACGTAGGCTGACATGAAGTGCTCCAGGAAAGGCAAATTACAGTAAATGCAAAAAAATAGCTGCGCTGGAAATTTACAAACGTGAAAACCAATCGTGAAAATGGGTGATAATGAGTTCAACCTTGAACTATTATTTTGTGCATAAATGTGCACATATTGGGCAATGACTGGATGCAATCTTTTTGGCCCAATATTCAATCAAGCCTGACGTCACCTCCATTCCCCGTCCATCCAGGAAGCGACGGGCAGCGAGAAAAAGAGAGCCGGCCGGCTCGACATTGATTTTACACTTGCCTATTGACTGCATACTAAATGTAAGTGTGATATGTTTTTTTTATAAATAAAGTATCAAAGCAATATTGCGCTATGGATATCCGTTTGTTTTCCATGTAAACGCTTGTGGAGGAGAGCAAGGAGGATCTAGGCAGGGCCTTTATGTATGCCTGCACTCTGTAAGAGATACTTGGAGGATACCGGATAGAGACCCTGGCAGGGGGATAAGCCACAGGCCTTTTTGATCTCTCTGACACAGAGATCAAAGCAGCTGGTAAGCGGCAGTGCTTTTATTTGGTGGAGGATCCTTCTCTTCTTTTCAATCACTTTCTTTCCGAGGGTGTCAAGTGTAGGAGCACTACGGGAATAGCAGCAACAGAATCCCAATACCCCTTGTGGACTTTCTTGCATGATCATTTTATTTTTATTTTAAAGGAAATTTTCTTCAGGTTTTTAACCGTTTATGATGACGTTACATGAAGTTTTGTTTTATGGTCACATGTTTATAAGAATTGTATTTGTTTGATTATACACTGTCTGGGTAGTATAATTTTTGAAGCTTGATTGAATATTGGGCCAAAAAGATTGCATCCAGTGATTGCCCAATATGTGCACATTTATGCACAAAATAATAGTTCAAGGTTGAACTCATTATCACCCATTTTCACGATTGGTTTTCACGTTTGTAAATTTCCAGCGCAGCTATTTTTTTGCATTGTATTCTTTGTGTGTATCTCACATTAAGTTGCGGCAGGAATTATTATTTATTGAATCGTTTTTTTTGTACTTACACATCAATTGAGATAATATATATAGATTATCCACATATTTCACAAGTTAGACAGCGCTGTTACTCCAACACACAAATTACAGTAAATATGGTCAACAATTTTCCATATTTCTGGAGTACATCATATCAGGCTACTCATGGCCAACCTAAGCTGACATGAAGTGCTCCAGGAAAGGCAAATTATGGTAAGTATGGCAACAATTTTCCATATTCCTGGAACACATGACGTCAAGCTACTCATGGCCAACCTAGGCTGACATGAAGTGCTCCAGGAAAGGAAAATTATGGTAAGTATGGCAACAATTTTCCATATTCTTGGAACACACCACGTCAAGCTACTCATGGCCAACCTAGGCTGACATGAAGTGCTCCAGGAAAGGCAAATTATGGTAAGTATGGCAACAATTTTTCATATTCCTGGAACACATCACGTCAAGCTACTCATGGCCAACCTAGGCTGACTTGAAGTGCTCCAGGAAAAGCAAATTATGGTAAGTATGGCAACAATTTTCCATATTCCTGGTACACATCACGTCAAGCTACTCATGGCCAACCTAGGCTGACATGAAGTGCTCCAGGAAAAGCAAATTATGGTAAGTATGGCAACAATTTTCCATATTTGTGGAACACATCACGTCAAGCTACTCATGGCCAACCTAGGCTGACATGAAGTGCTCCAGGAAAGGAAAATTATGGTAAGTATGGCAACAATTTTCCATATTCGTGGAACACATCACGTCAAGCTACTCATGGCCAACCTAGGCCGACATGAAGTGCTCCAGGAAAGGCAAATTACAGTAAATATGGTCAACAATGTTCCTTTCCTCTGGAGCACATCGTATCAGGCTACTCGTGGCCAACCTAAGCAGACATGAAGTGCTCCAGGAAAGGCAAATTATGGTAAGTAGGGATGGGCCCGGTGCTCGATGCGAACCCATGTTCGCATCGAGCACCGGGTGTTCGCTCGCTCGTCGCCCAGAACTATTTTGGCCGCTCGCATCACGTTCGTGTGATGCGAGCGGCCCCGCAATGCATTGCGGCCGGCGCGGCCGGCGCAGTGCATTGCTGGCTGATGATTGGCCAAGCATGCACTGTGACCCCGCATGCTTGGCCAATCACAGCGCCGGAAACTCGAAGAGCCATAATTGGCTACAGGCAGGACGCCTGTAGCCAATTACAGCTCAGGGGCTTTAGTACACGCCCCCTCTTATAAAAGGCCGCCACGCCGTCGGCGCCGGTCACATGCTGTTCCGGCGTAGATAGAGCAGGATCGTTCTGTGTCACTCTGCTAGATTTACTTAGAGAGATTTACTTAGAGAGATTGAGTTAGATAGATTCATTTAGAAAGATTGATTTAGAAAGAGGGGCTTGTAGTGTGTTCATGGCAGGCAGGCACTGGCAGGCAGTGGCAGCAAACAGAGCTCCTATATTTTGTTCCCAGAGGCACCTATAGGACTTGTAGTGTGTTCGTGGCAGGCAGGCAGAGCTCCTATATTTTATTCCAAAAAGCACCTATAGGACTTGTAGTGTGTTCGTGGCAGGCAGGCACTGGCAGCAAACAGAGCTCCTATATTTTGTTCCCAGAAGCACCTATAGGACTTGAAGTGTGTTAGTCCCATCACACAGAGCTATATTTTCTTCCCAGAAGCACCTATAGGACTTGTAGTGTGTTAGTCCCATCACACAGAGATCATATATTTTGTTCCCAGAAGCACCTATAGGACTTGAAGCGTGTTAGTCCCATCACACAGAGCTATATTTTCTTCCCAGAAGCACCTATAGGACTTGAAGTGTGTTAGTCCCATCACACAGAGATCATATATTTTGTTCCCAGAGGCACCTATAGGACTTGAAGTGTGTTAGTCCCATCACACAGAGATCATATATTTTGTTCCCAGAAGCACCTATAGGACTTGAAGTGTGTTAGTCCCATCACACAGACCTATATTTTCTTCCCAGAAGCACCTATAGGACTTGTAGTGTGTTAGTCCCATCACACAGAGATCATATATTTTGTTCCCAGAAGCACCTATAGGACTTGAAGTGTGTTAGTCCCATCACACAGAGCTATATTTTCTTCCCAGAAGCACCTATAGGACTTGAAGTGTGTTAGTCCCATCACACAGAGCTATATTTTCTTCCCAGAAGCACCTATAGGACTTGAAGTGTGTTAGTCCCATCACACAGACCTATATTTTCTTCCCAGAAGCACCTACAGGACTTAAAGTGTGTTAGTCCCATCACACAGAGATCATATGTTTTGTTCCCAGAAGCACCTATAGGACTTGAAGTGTGTTAGTCCCATCACACAGAGCTATATTTTCTTCCCAGAAGCACCTATAGGACTTGTAGTGTGTTAGTCCCATCACACAGAGATCATATATTTTGTTCCCAGAAGCACCTATAGGACTTGAAGTGTGTTAGTCCCATCACACAGACCTATATTTTCTTCCCAGAAGCACCTATAGGACTTGAAGTGTGTTAGTCCCATCACACAGAGCTATATTTTCTTCCCAGAAGCACCTATAGGACTTGTAGTGTGTTAGTCCCATCACACAGAGATCATATATTTTGTTCCCAGAGGCACCTATAGGACTTGAAGTGTGTTAGTCCCATCACACAGACCTATATTTTCTTCCCAGAAGCACCTATAGGACTTGAAGTGTGTTAGTCCCATCACACAGAGATCATATATTTTGTTCCCAGAAGCACCTATAGGACTTGAAGTGTGTTAGTCCCATCACACAGACCTATATTTTCTTCCCAGAAGCACCTATAGGACTTGAAGTGTGTTAGTCCCATCACACAGACCTATATTTTCTTCCCAGAGGCACCTATAGGACTTGTAGTGTGTTAGTCCCATCACACAGAGATCATATATTTTGTTCCCAGAAGCACCTATAGGACTTGAAGTGTGTTAGTCCCATCACACAGAGCTATATTTTCTTCCCAGAAGCACCTATAGGACTTGAAGTGTGTTAGTCCCATCACACAGAGCTATATTTTCTTCCCAGAAGCACCTATAGGACTTGAAGTGTGTTAGTCCCATCACACAGACCTATATTTTCTTCCCAGAAGCACCTATAGGACTTAAAGTGTGTTAGTCCCATCACACAGAGATCATATGTTTTGTTCCCAGAAGCACCTATAGGACTTGAAGTGTGTTAGTCCCATCACACAGAGCTATATTTTCTTCCAGAAGCACCTATAGGACTTGTAGTGTGTTAGTCCCATCACACAGAGATCATATATTTTGTTCCCAGAAGCACCTATAGGACTTGAAGTGTGTTAGTCCCATCACACAGAGCTATATTTTCTTCCCAGAAGCACCTATAGGACTTGAAGTGTGTTAGTCCCATCACACAGAGCTATATTTTCTTCCCAGAAGCACCTATAGGACTTGTAGTGTGTTAGTCCCATCACACAGAGATCATATATTTTGTTCCCAGAGGCACCTATAGGACTTGAAGTGTGTTAGTCCCATCACACAGACCTATATTTTCTTCCCAGAAGCACCTATAGGACTTGAAGTGTGTTAGTCCCATCACACAGAGATCATATATTTTGTTCCCAGAAGCACCTATAGGACTTGAAGTGTGTTAGTCCCATCACACAGACCTATATTTTCTTCCCAGAAGCACCCATAGGACTTGAAGTGTGTTAGTCCCATCACACAGAGATCATATATTTTGTTCCCAGAAGCACCTATAGGACTTGAAGTGTGTTAGTCCCATCACACAGAGATCCTATATTTTGTTCCCAGAAGCACCTATAGGACTTGAAGTGTGTTAGTCCCATCACACAGAGATCCTATATTTTGTTCCCAGAATCACCTATAGGACTTGAAGTGTGTTAGTCCCATCACACAGAGCTATATTTTGTTCCCAGAAGCACCTATAGGACTTGAAGTGTGTTAGTCCCATCACACAGAGATCCTCTATTTTCTTTGCAGAAGCACCCATAGGACTTCTAGTGTGTTAGTGGCATCACACAGAGCTCCTATATTTTCTTCTCAGCAGCACCCACAGGACTTCTAGTGTGTTAGTGGCATCACACAGAGCTCCTATATTTTCTTTGCAGAAGCACCCATAGGACTTCTAGTGTGTTAGTGGCATCACACAGAGCTCCTATATATTCTTCTCAGCAGCACCCACAGGACTACCGACTACAATGGCTGGAAGACCGCCAAGGGGAGGCAGAGCGTGCAGAGCCAAGAACACAGGGCAGGCAGGCTCTGTTTCTAGTGGACGTGGCCGTGGCCGTGGACGTGGTCGTGCATCGTCATCAGCACGTGGCCATGGGACACGCGCGTCTTTGTTTTCGGCAGCTGGACATGTGGAGCCGCATCATGCTGAAGGCTTGGTAGAATGGATGACCAAGCCCTCCTCATCCTCCTCATCCTCTCTCACCCAGGCTCAGGGTACTGGCAGAGCAGCTGCCAACGCGTACTCAATGGCATCATCAGCCACCCCTTCCCTAGACCCACCATGTCCTCCTGAGGAGTCCCCCGAACTCTTTGAGCACAGTGTTGGGTACATGCTCTAGGAGGATGCCCAACGATTCGAAGGCTCGGATGATGATACCCAGCTTGAGGAATCTGGCAGTACTGTTCCACCAGCTGCAGCTTACTGCCAGGTTTGCTCTAGTGGTGAAGAGGGAGGGGATGATGAGGTCACTGACTCCACGTGGGTGCCTGAAGGGAGAGAGGATGAGGAGGAGGACGAGGAGGAGGAGGATGCGGCGTCACATGTCCAACGAGGCAGGATGCCCCCTGGAGGCCAGGTAGAGGCCAGCACAGCAACTGTACAACACCGCAGAGCTCCGCCTGTGCAGGGCGCTGCCTCTGCACGTTATCAGAAAAGTTCTTTGGTGTGGGCCTTTTTTGAGACGAGTGCATCAGATCGCACCACTGCTATTTGCAATATTTGTCTCAAGCGTATCTCGCGTGGCCAAAACATCAGCCGCTTGGGCACCACAAGCATGACCAGACATATGTCGACCTGCCATGCAGCTCGTTGGCAGGCACACATAAAAGACCCACACCAAAGAACTAAGCGGACCTCTCCTTGCTCCTCATCAGCTGGGATCTCCATCCCCACTACACCTTCAGTCCTCTCTGAAAGCTGCTCTGAGAGGACTGAAGGTGTAGAATTAGGTGTGTCACAACCAAGTACTTGCAGTACACCGACGTCCGATTGCAGCAGGCAAATTTCCCTGCCCCAGCTGCTGGACCGTAGAAAGAAGTACACTCCCAGCCATCCACATGCCCAGCGGTTGAATGCTAGCTTGGCTAAATTGCTAGCACTTCAACTGCTGCCTTTTCAGTTGGTAGACTCGGCCCCCTTCCGTGAGTTTGTTCAATGTGCGGTTCCTCAGTGGCAGGTTCCCAAACGCCACTTTTTCTCACGGAAGGCGATTCCGTCTCTCTACCGGCATGTGGAAGGCAATGTCCATGCCTCGCTGGACAGGGCGGTCAGCGGTAAGGTGCATATTACCGCTGACTCATGGTCCAGCAGGCATGGACAGGGACGGTACCTTTCTTTCACGGCCCATTGGGTCACTCTATTGGCAGCTGGGAGGGATGCAGGACAAGGTGCAGTAGTGTTGGAGGTTGTTCCGCCACCACGCCTCCAAAACGCTACTACTGCTACTGGTTGTGACACACCTCTCTCTTCCACCCCCTCCTCTTCTTCTTCCTCCAGTGCTCTGTCCTTGGAACCAGCGGTGCTCCGTAGGCGTACAAGGGGCTACGCAAGTACGCAGGCAAAAAGATGCCATGCCGTGCTTGCGCTGGTGTGTTTGGGGGACAGGAGCCACACTGGGCCAGAGGTTCTGGCAGCTCTGCAGGGGCAGGCCGAGAGGTGGTTGACGCCACGTCAGCTTAAGCCAGGAATGGTCGTTTCTGACAATGGCACCAACCTCCTCTCCGCCCTGCGACAGGGGCAGCTCACCCATGTGCCCTGCATGGCTCACGTCCTCAACCTGGTGGTGCAGCGGTTCTTGGGCAGGTTCCCAGGCTTGCAGGATGTCCTGAGGCAGGCCAGGAAAGTCTGTGTGCATTTCCGCCGATCTTATAATGCCAGTGCTCGGCTGACTGAGCTGCAAAAGGAGCTGAACCTGCCCAAGAACCGCCTAATATGTGACATGCCCACCAGGTGGAACTCAACGTTGGCCATGCTGCAGCGACTGCACACGCAGCAGAGGGCCATCAATGAGTACCTTTGCGACTACGGCACCAGGACAGGGTCAGGGGAGCTTGGTTTTTTTTCCCCACGTCAGTGGAGCATGATCAGGGATGCATGCACTGTCCTCTCACCATTTGAGGAGGCCACGAGGATGGTGAGCAGTGACAGTGCATGCATCAGTGACACTGTCCCTCTTGTCCACCTGTTGGAGCATACGCTGCGTGGGATAATGGACAGGGCACTTGAGGCAGAACAGAGGCAGGAAGAGGAGGACTTCCTTGCCTCTCAAGGCCCCCTTTATCCGGACAGTGTTCCTTCTGTCCCACCCATCACACAGGAAGAGGATGAGGAGGAGGAGGAGGAGGGGGATTGTGTGAGCATGGAGGTGGAGCCTGGCACTCAGCATCAGCAGCAGCAGTCTTTTAGGGATGATGTACAGTCCCAACAAACCAGTGGACTTGTACGTGGCTGGGAGGAGGTGGCTGGCGATCATGTCATCCTCAGTGACCCAGAAGACTCCGGACCGAATGCCTCAGCTAACCTACGCTGCATGGCCTCCCTGATCCTGCAAAGCCTGCGGAAGGATCCTCGTGTTCTTCGGATCAAGGAGAGGGACCATTACTGGCTGGCCACTCTCCTTGATCCGCGGTACAAGGGTAAGGTTGCGGACCTTATCTTGCCGTCGCAGAGGGAGCAGAGGATGCGACATCTCAGGGAGGCCTTGCAGAAAGGTCTGTGCAACGCGTTCCCAGAAACTGGGAGGTTACAAACTCCTGGTCCTGGGCGACGAGTTGCTGAGGCTTCGGTCAGTAGCAGAAGGAGCGGTGGGGAAGGTGGACGTCTGACCGATGCGTTCAGACAATTTTTTAGTCCGCAGCCCCAAGGTATGATCGGTTCCAGCAACCATCGCCAGCGTCTGATATACATGGTGCAGGAATACCTTGGGGCAAGGTCAGACTTGGACACCTTTCCCACCGAAAATCCTCTGGCTTACTGGGTCCTGAGGATGGATCACTGGCCAGAGCTTGCACAGTATGCAATTGAGCTACTGGCCTGTCCTGCCTCCAGCGTTCTTTCCGAACGCACATTCAGTGCTGCTGGAGGATTTGTCACCGATCATAGGGTGCGCCTGTCCACCGCCTCGGTTGATCGACTGACCTTCATCAAAATGAATCAGTCTTGGATCACCACCAGCTACCAGGCACCTGAAGCGGATATAACCGAATAATTTATAATGTCACATCCCTTCAAGACTGCCTATGCTGATGCTGAGTGACTGTCCTCTTATGTTCACTGACTATCCTCTTCCTCCTCCTCAATGATCCATGCCACCACACCAGTGCCTAAGGCACAATTTTTCAGCCCCTGTTTAACAGGGGCGTGTACATACAATTTTTATAAAAAAATGCTTCGCAACACTTGTGACTGCTGTGCTCCAAGTACAGTATCTGTGAGGGGTTGCAGTGTTGTGGCACCAGCACCAGTGCCTAAGGCACAATTTTTCAGCCCCTGTTTAACAGGGGCGTGTACATACAATTTTTATTAAAAAAAGCTTTGCAACACGTGTGACTGCTGTGCTCCAAGTACAGTATCTGTGAGGGGTTGCAGTGTTGTGGCACCAGCACCAGTGCCTAAGGCACAATTTTTCAGCCCCTCTTTAACAGGGGCGTGTACTTACAATTTTTTAAAAAAATGCTTCGCAACATGTGTGACTGCTGTGCTCCAAGTACAGTATCTGTGAGGGGTTGCAGTGTTGTGGCACCAGCACCAGTGCCTAAGGCACAATTTTTCAGCCCCTGTTTAACAGGGGCGTGTACTTACAATTTTTTAAAAAAATGCTTCGCAACACGTGTGACTGCTGTGCTCCAAGTACAGTATCTGTGAGGGGTTGCAGTGTTGTGGCACCAGCACCAGTGCCTAAGGCACAATTTTTCAGCCCCTGTTTAACAGGGGCGGGTAATTACAAATCTTGATCTAATAGTTCACAGCAGGGCCCATTCCTGCGCCCACCAAGAGTAACTATGAGGGCCTACAGTCTTGTGGCAACACCGTCCACCACCACCGCCAAAGGCCCAATTTTTCTGCCCTGTTCATCAGGTGCTTGCAATTACAAATCTTGATCTAATAACTCACAGCAGGGCCCATTCCTGCGCCCACCAAGAGTAACTGTGAGAGCTTACAGTCTTGTGGCAACACCGTCCACCACCACCACCACCCCCAATTTTTCTGCCCTGTTCAACAGGTGCATGCAATTACAAATCTTGATCTATTAACTCACAGCAGGGCCCATTCCTGTGCCCACCAGTCTTGTGGCTACACTAACATCTAATAGGGCAAATTTCTGCAGAGTATATACGCCAGGCCCCTACTTTCAAACATCCAACTTACAAACGACTCCTACTTGCAAATGGAAAGAGAAAACAGGAAGTGAGAGGAAATCTACCCCTAGGAAGGGAAATTCTATCCTGTTAGATTTAATTTGGGAAAAAGGTATCTCCTCTCTACTGATACTTTATCACCAATCCTTGTTTCAATTAAAACCCCACTTTTTCCAAAAACATTTGTCATTGGGACGGAAAGTGAGGTGACATGTTCTGAACAGATGTGCAAAGACAGCAAATGTTACAGGGGTGATAACCCCTCCCTATGTTCTCCAAAAAGCTTAAAAATAGATTTTTTTGGGATGGAGCTACACTTCATAATGTACCTGTTCAGATTCTACTTAAGAACAAACCTAAAGCCGCAAGTGGTTTTAAATGGCTTCTTTTTTTCCTTTACAAATGTCATTTTGTGCAAGGACAGTTCTAAACACGGGAAACACATGCCACTTCACAGGCATACTTTAGACACCCCCCAGGTACCATATTTAAAGGAAAATTTCACTTTTTTTTTTTCACTTTATGCATCATTAAAATGACTGCTCCTGAAAAAACGTTAGTTTTTAAAAGTTCTTTTTGCATTGATATATGTCCCCTGGGGCAGGGCCCGGGTCCCCAAACCTGTTTTATGACATTAACATGCATATTGGCCGTTGTAATTAGCACTTTTGATTTCGAACGTTCGCGTCCATTATAACGTATAGGGTTCGAAAATTCGCGCGAACTTTCGGTCCGTTCGAAGGTTCTGGTGCGAACCGAACCCGGGGGTGTTCGGCTCATCCCTAATGGTAAGTATGGCAACAATTTTCCATATTCCTGGTACACATCACGTCAAGCTACTCATGGCCAACCTAGGCTGACATGAAGTGCTCCAGGAAAAGAAAATTACGGTAAGTATGGCAACAATTTTCCATATTCCTGGAACACATCACGTCAAGCTACTCATGGCCAATGTAGGCTGACATGAAGTGCTCCAGGAAAGGAAAATTATGGTAAGTATGGCAACAATTTTCCATATTCCTGGAACACATCACGTCAAGCTACTCATGGCCAACCTAGGCTGACATGAAGTGCTCCAGGAAAGGAAAGTTATGGTAAGTATGGCAACAATTTTCCATATTCCTGGAGCACATCACGTCAAGCTACTCATGGCCAACCTAGGCTGACATGAAGTGCTCCAGGAAAGGAAAGTTATGGTAAGTATGGCAACAATTTTCTATATTCCTGGAGCACATCACGTCAAGCTACTCATGGCCAACCTAGGCCGACATGAAGTGCTCCAGGAAAGGCAAATTACAGTAAATATGGTCAACAATGTTCTATATTTCTAGAGCACATCATATCAGGCTAGTCATGGCCAACGTAGGCTGACATGAATTGCTCCAGGAAAGGCAAATTATGGTAAGTATGGTAACAATTTTCCATATTCCTGGAACACATCACGTCAAGCTACTCATGGCCAATGTAGGCTGACATTAGGTGCTCCAGGAAAGGCAAATTATGGTAAGTATGGCAACAATTTTCCATATTCCTGGAACACATCACATCAAGCTACTCATGGCCAACCTAGGCTGACATGAAGTGCTCCAGGAAAGGAAAATTATGGTAAGTATGGCAACAATTTTCCATATTCCTGGAGCACATCACGTCAAGCTACTCATGGCCAACCTTGGCTGACATGAAGTGCTCCAGGAAAGGCAAAATATTGTAAGTATGGCAACAATTTTCCATATTCCTGGAACACATGACGTCAAGCTACTCATGGCCAACCTAGGCTGACATGAAGTGCTCCAGGAAAGGAAAATTATGGTAAGTATGGCAACAATTTTCCATATTCCTGGCACACATCACGTCAAGCTACTCATGGCCAACCTAGGCTGACATGAAGTGCTCCAGGAAAGGCAAATTATGGTAAGTATGGCAACAATTTTCCATATTCCTGGAGCACATCACGTCAAGCTACTCATGGCCAAACTAGGCCGACATGAAGTGCTCCAGGAAAGGCAAATTACAGTAAATATGGTCAACAATGTTCTATATTTCTAGAGCACATCATATCAGGCTAGTCATGGCCAACCTAACTGACATGAAGTGCTCCAGGAAAGGCAAATTATGGTAAGTATGGCAACAGTTTTCCATATTCCTGGTACACATCACGTCAAGCTACTCATGGCCAACCTAAGCTGAGATGAAGTGCTCTGGGAAAGGAAAACTACAGCAAATATGGCAACAATTTTCTACATTCCTGAAGCACATCATGCCAGGTTACTCCATAATAGTACACAAAACAGAAAAAAACTGAGCTCACTGACCTCCTGACCATCTGGTTATTGTAAAATAAACACGAATAATACTCACAAGTAAGCCACCATATGAAAAATTCAGCCGACCAACGGAAATAAGAAGGGTATAAAATCCAGAGTGTGAAAATATGCGCCTTGCAAGATAGCTCAAGTTCTGAGATGCCCTAAGGCAACAGAGAAAAAACAGTTATGCAGGTGGGATTTACCTTCAAAAAAACTCAACCTTCTAAGATGCCCACAGGCACTAGGCAGACATTGGATAAACAGCTGCTTTCCAAAAATTCCAAACTTTATTGCCTAATACACAAGTTTTTTATGTTTTGCATGCTAGTCTCATATAGAAAAGGGATAGGTTACTAAAGTTACGAAAATTTTCTTAAAAGACAGAATACAACTTCGTAAGTGATGTAATGTATTGTATTTTAATGTATTCTTCCCTTTCCGTGCATACTGTACGTGGTCTCGGTCACGCAGTTTTTTCGGAAAAATAATATTCAAATTACACAAAAATCATTTGCTCTGTTGTCTTACAAGAAAAAAATATTTGCGCTACTTCCTTTGGATATTTTCGCATGAACTGTCGCGATCGGCTCTCGAAATATTACTAACAAAAAGATTATCGGATGATCGCTCCAAATGCGTTTTTTTTTTCCGCCCGATATTCTCATCGGGTGTACTAGGCATTATGGTCTATTCATATAAGATCCAGTAGGACTACATTGGGCAGCTATTCCAGCGCATTCCCACCGCATGGACGAGTCAAAAAATCTAAATTTGTGACTGTGCTCTAATAGATGCAAGATACTATATATCCATCATCATGTGAAAATAAATAAAATCATCAAAAATTCATATGTAAATTACCATTTGCAAAAAAATGTCATAAATAATTAAATAAATGAATAAATAAATATATGAAAAAATAAATTAATAAATAATGTAAGGAATAAATAACGTAAAGATTGTGTGTCCAAATGACAAAAAAACAACGTAAAAACAAAAAAGAGTTAATTAAAAATTCATATGTAAATTACCATGTGCAAATGAATAAATAAATAAATAAAGGAATAAATAAATGAATGTATAAATAAGTAAAAAATTAATAAATAACATAAAGAAATTGTGTCCAAATTATCCAATCATAAAAAAAAAAATAAAAAAAGAGTAAATCAAAAATGTATATGTAAATCACCATGTGCAAAAAAATAAATGAATGAATAAATAAATAAAGGAATAAATAAATGAATACATAATGTGATGAATAAACAACGTATAGTTTGTGTATCCAAATTATCCAATCATTAAAAAGAAAACAAAAAGAGTTAATCAAAAATTCATATGTAAATCACCATGTGCAAAACTATTTATTAATAAATGTATAAATAAATAAAGGAATAAATAAATGAATACATAATGTGATGAATAAACAATGTATAGTTTGTGTGTCCAAATTATTCAAACATTGAAAAGAAAAAAAGAGTTAATTAAAAATTCATATGTAAATTACCATGTGCAAATAAATAAATACATAAAGGAATAAATAAGTAAATAAATAAATGAATGAATAAATGGGTAAATAATGAATAAATAATGTAAAGAATGTGTGTCCAAATTATCCAATCATAAAAAAATTAAAAATAATTAACCAAAAATCTATATGTAAATCAATATGTGCAAATAAATAAATGAATGAATAAATAAATAAATAAATGAATAAATAAATGAATTAATGAATACATAATGTGATGAATAAACAATGTATAGTTTGTGTGTCCAAATTATCCAATCATTAAAAAAAAAAAAAAAAAAAAAAGGTAATTAAAAAATTCATATCTAAATTACCATGTGCATATAAATTACTACATAAAGGAATAAATAAATACAACAATAAATAAATAAGTAAATAATGAATAAATAACGTAAAGAATGTGTGTCCAAATTATCCAATCATAAAAAAACAAAAATAATGTTAAACAAAAATGTATATGTAAATCACCATGTGCAAATAAATAAATGAATGAATGAATAAATAAAGGAATAAATGAATGAATAAATAAATTAATACATAATGTGATGAATAAACAATGTATAGTTTTTGTGTCCAAATTATCCAATCATAAAAAAAAAAAAAGTTAATCAAAAATTCATGTAAATTACCATGTGAAAATAAATAAATACATAAAGGAATAAATAAGTAAGTAAATAAATGAATGAATAAATAAGTAAATAATGAATAAATAATGTAAAGAATGTGTGCCCAAATAATCCAATCATAAAAAAAAGAGTTACTCAAAAATGTAAATCACCATGTGCAAATAAATAAAGAATTAAGTGAATAAATAATGTAATGAATAAATAATGTATGTCGAAATTATCCATTCACAAAAAAAAAAAAAAAAAGAGTTCATCAAAAATCAATATGTAAATCACCATGTGCAAATCCATTGATAAATAACATCTACAATTATTGTGTCCAAATGAGTCCAATCAAAAGGTTCAAAATAATGTGACTATACATGTAGTATATAAAAAGTTCATATAGAATCCTTCAAATATTTCCTAACTCAAAATTGTAAAATGCTTTTGTGTGCAATAAATTAAAAAGGTAAGCGAAGCCTCACCTTACTGGCACTCCATCACAAATATTCAAAAAACTATCCGGACAGGAAAAGCCCCACTACATTACAGTTTATTTCCCTATTAAAAAGTACAGCACACTTCTATTTTCGGTGTGTCAGCCTCACACTAAGAGGAAAGAGCACCTGTCGGCTCCGGCTGTGCGGGATGACGTCACTCCAGGAAGCCCCGCCCTAAACGTTTCGGCATAATGCTGTCATCAGAGGCTCCTATGTGTCCAGTTCACACCGATGCAGTGCGGTGGTGTGTGGGTGCATGCAGTGCTTTTTATCAGTGCGGCGCGGTTATCACGTACCTGGTGACGACTTGAATGTTGTGGAGGCCTCTCTTGGACCTCCTGCCCAACACTCCTGAAGGTAAAAACAGAAAGTGTGAGGGCACGGGTGCCAGGGTAGCTGGCTAGTGAAGTCCGCTCTTCAGGTGGACGGATCTGGGGGTCACTGTCCTCGGGACAGGATACTGAAGCAGCTTGGCACCAAAGCATGGAATGGTAGCAGAGCCGGAGTGCAGGCAGCGACCAGCAGCAGCCGGGCAGTGAGGGACCGAGTCATTGGCAGAGCAAGACCAGGAAGCAGGCCAAGGTCAGTAACAGCCGGGCAGCACAGTACAGAATCAGCAGGCAAAGACGAGTCCAGTGAAGAGGCAGAGGTCAGAGTGATCATATGAAAAAGAGTCAGGAACAAAGGAGAAGTCCAGGGGAGAGCCGGGTCATACACATTTAAGCCGGTTCAATGGGTCAGGTCTCAGAAATACAGGTACAAGTTGAAGACCATTCAGCAACTGCTTATTGTGACTGACCAGTTTAAATAGGCTACTGGGCGCCAAGTGGGCACGCGAATTTGCGCGCGTGAATAGATGCATCTTTGCCTAGAAGTACGAGCATGTGAGCTATGCGCACGCACAGGAATACGAGCATGAGCCCGCACTGGTTTTCTCCCACAATTAATTCCACTGACTCCAACGATGGGGAACAATTCCTCCCATTGACACCGAAGATGGGGTTTTCGTTTTTTCCCACTGCCACCTGGACCTTTTCTACTCCCAGCAGCCACAGTGTGGCCCCCTCAAGTCTGGGGGACAGTAAACTGGCCCTTTGCTTAGTAAGTTTGGCGACCCATGGATATAAGGATAGCAAAGCGGTGATGCCCAACATTTAAATGGGACCTTAATGCCCAACATTTAAATGGAACCTGGTGGTGTGAAGAGTACCTGTCTCACCTTCTTCTTTGGACAGCTGCGGATGGATCCCTCTGACGTGTTTTTATCCACTTAAGGACCAGCCTTGTTTTGAATTTTAGGTTTTTACATGTTTAAAACTGGTTTTATTGCTAGAAAATTACTTAGAACCCCAAACATTATATATTGTTTTTTTTTTTCTAACACCCTAGAGAATAAAATGGCGGTCATTGCAATACTTTTTTTCACACCGTATTTGCGCAGCGGTCTTACAAGCGCACTTTTTTTGGCAAAAAATTACTTATAAAAAAATAAGACAACAGTAAAGTTAGCCCCCGTATACACGGTCGGACATTCCGACAACAAAATCCGTCTGATTTTTTCCGACGGATTTTGTCCGAAACTGGTTTTGCATACACACGGTCAGACAAAGTTGTAGGAAAATCTGATCGTTCCAAACGTGGTGACGTTAGATGCGTACTACAGAACTACGTAGAGGCCAGTAGCCAATGGCTTTGGTCTCGTAATTTGATCTGAGCATGTGTGGCACTTTGTCCTTCGGAATACCCTACACACGATCGGAAAAAGTCTGGTCGGATTTTGTTGTCGGAAAATTTGAGATCCTGCTCTCAAATTTTTGGCGTCTGAGATTCCGACGGAAAAAGTCAGATTGAGCCCACACACACGGACGGATTTTCCGACAACATGGTCCGATTGGACATTTTCTGTCTGAATTTCCGACCTTGTGTATGGGGGCTAACACCCTAGAGAATAAAATGGCGGTCATTGCAATACCTTTTCTCACACCGTATTTGCGCAGCGGTCTTACAAGCGCACTTTTTTTGGAAAAAATTCACTTTTTAAATAAAAAAGCCCGTACACACGGTCGGACATTCCGACAACAAAATCCATCATATTTTTTCAGACGGATTTTGTCCAAAACTTGTGTTGAATATGTCGGACAAAGTTGTCGGAAAATCCGATCGTTCCTAACGTGGTGACTTTAGATGCGTACTACGGAACTATGTACAGGCTAGTAGCCAATAGCTTTGGTCTCGTAATTTGATCTGAGCATGTGTGCCACTTTGTCCGTTGGAATTCCCTACACACGAACGGAAAAAGTACGATCGGATTTTGTTGTCGGAAAATTTGACATCCTTCCCAGCTGCCAGCAGAGTCACCCAATGCGCCGTGAAAGATTGGTAACATCCCTGTTCATGCCTGCTGGACCAAGAGTCAGCGGTAATATACACCTTACCGCTGACCGCCCTGTCCAGCGAGGCATGGACCTTGCCTTCCACATGCCAGTAGAGAGCCGGAATCGCCTTCCGTGAGAAAAAGAGGCGTTTGGGAACCTGCCACTGAGGAACAGCACATTCCACAAACTCACAGAAGGGGGCCGAGTCTACCAACTGAAAAGGCAGCAGTTGAAGTGGTAGCAATTTAGCCAAGCTAGCATTCAACCGCTGGGCATGTGGATGGCTGGGAGCGAACTTCTTTTGGCGGTGCAGCAGCTGGGGCAGGGAAATTTGCCTGGTACAATCTGACGTCGGTGTACCTATAGCAGATTGCCCAGAAGTACTTGGCTGTGACACACCTAATTCTACACCTTCATTCCTCTCAGTACAGGTTTCAGAGAGGACTGAAGGTATAGTGGGGTTGGAGATCCCAGCTGATGAGGAGCAAGGAGAGGTCTGCATTGTTCTTTGGTGTGGGTCTTTTAGGTACACTTGCCAACAAACTGCATGGCAGGTCGACATATGTCTGGTCAAGCATGTGGTGCCCAAGCGGCTGATGTTTTGGCCACGCGAGATATGCTTGAGACATATGTTGCAATAGCAGCAGTGCGATCTGATGAACTCATCTCAAAAAAGACCCACACCAAAGAACTCGCAGAGACAGCAGCGCCCTGCACATGCAGAGCTCTGCGGTGTGATGCAGTCGGTGTGCTGCCCTTAAGATGGCACCTGGAGGGCATCCTGCCTCGTTGGAGATGTGCCTCCTCCTCCTCTCTCCTATCAGGCACCCACGTGGAGTCAGTGACCTCATAATCCCCTCCCTCCTCATCACTGGAGCAAACCTGGCAGTATGCTGCAGCTGGGGGAACATGACTGCCAGATTGCTATCCTTTCTGGGCACCCCCTCTCTCTGGGCTCATGTTACTGCCTTCCTCTAGCTGGGTACCACCATCAGAGCCTTCAAAATTCTGGGCATCCTCCTGGAGCATGTACCCAACACTGTGGTCAAACAGTTTGGGGGACTACTTAGGAGGACATGGTGGGGCTAGGAAAGGAGTGACTGATGCCATTGAGCCGAGGGAAGAGGCCGCATTGGCAGCTGCTTTGCCAGACAAAGTACCCTGAGACTGGGTGAGAAAGTATGAGGATGATGAGGACGGCTTGGTCATCCACTCTACCAAGTCTTCGGCATGTTGCGGCTCAACACGACCAGCTGCCGAAAAAAAGGACAAGCGTGTCCCACGGCCACGTGCTGATGAGGATGCCCCGTTTCCACAACCAGCACTGTTGCCTCTAGACACAGAGCCTGCTTGCCCTCTTTTATTGGCTTGTGACTGTCTGCCTCTCCTTGTTGGCCTTCCAGACATACTAATGGCCTGCAGGGAGATGTAGCTGCACAAAGCTGGGACTTATATATATACTGATTATACTGCAGCTAGCAGAATCAACTGCCTGCCTGTAGTATTATTAGAATGATAACACTAATACGAGAACACCGGCAATTGTTTTCAGGTAAAGCTTTAGGTGCACGCTGTGCAAAGGACACTAAAACAAAATACTGCGGCTCCCTGCCTGTATTTGTATGAGAACGCCGGCAATTGTATTCAGGTAAAGCTTTAGGTGCACACTGTGCAAAGGACACTAAAACAAAATACTGCAGCTCCCTGCCTGTATTTGTATGAGAACACCGGCAATTGTATTCAGGTAAAGCTTTAGGTGCACACTGTGCAAAGGACACTAAAACAAAATACTGCAGCTCCCTGCCTGTATTTGTATGAGAACACCGGCAATTGTATTCAGGTAAAGCTTTAGGTGCACACTGTGCAAAGGACACAATACACCAAGTGAAAATAGTGCAGCTCCCTGCCTGTCAGTATATTATGAAGAGAAGAACAGGAACAGATCTAGCTAAACTGAATACAGTGTATAAATATATATACAACACACCTGGGATGCATATATATCCTCTACACACTGTAACTGAAGCTAACTGACACACCTGCCTACTCTATCTAACCCAAATTAAATGACGCTGTCTCTCTCTTTCTCTGTCTGTCTTTAATTTAACCACTGCCGCAACACACTACACAAGGCCGCCACGAAGGCGGCCTTATATAGTGTGGGGCGTGTCCTAAACCCCCTGAGACATTTTTGGCCAAAGCCACCCTGGCTTTGGCCAATCATGGCTCTCCGTTTTTTCTGCACTGTGATTGGCCAAAACATGCGGGTCATAGTGCATGCTTGGCCAATCAGCAGCCAGCAATGCACTGCGATGCCGCAGGGAATTATGGCCGTGACGTGCCACTCGAATTTGGCGCAAACGGCTCATAACGTTCGCCATTCGACGAATGGTCAAACAGCCGATGTTCAAGTTGAACATGGGTTCGACTCAAACATGAAGCTCATCCCTAGCAAGGAGGAGGTGCGGGCTGTGCTCTCTCTCTCCCCTTCCTCCTCATAAGCTCACACATAATGAAGAGGGGCGCAATTTGGCATATTTTCCCTGGGCACTGGATGATCTTATCCCGGCACTGCCCAGAGCTGAGAGAGGAGGATGCAGAAAGTGTGTAGTGCAGATCTATGGAGGGGACAGCAGATATGAGAAGAAGGGGGAAAAAAACAGAGCAGAGGAGCAAGGAGGATCGGTGCTGACTTATGCCCTGTACACACGATAGAATTTTCCGACAACAAAATCCATGGGATTTTTTCAGATGGATGTTGGCTCAAAGTTGTCTTGCATACACACGGTCACACAAAGTTGGTCAGAAATTCCAAACACCAAGAATGCGGTGACGTACAACACGTACGATGAGCCGAGAAAAATGAAGTTCAATAGCCAGTGCTGCTCTTCTGCTTTGTGCGTCAGAATTGTGTACACACGATCGGAATTTCCAACAACGGATTTTGTTGTCGGAAAATTTGAGAGCCAGATCTCAAATTTTGTGTGACGGAAATTCCGATGGAAAATGTGTGATGGAGCCTACACAAGGTCCTATCACACATTTTCCATCGGAAAATCCTATCGTGTGTACAGGGCATTACTGTGTAGATATTGATCGTGCAGACGAGGTAGAGAGAGAGAAATGTATAAGGGGCAGAGCTCAGATAAACCAGACCAAGTGAGGGAAGAAGTGTCCTGGGAAGTAGAGCAAGTCGGGGGCGGGAGTGCAGCTTGCAGGAGGAGAGAGTGATTAATAGCTGCGGTAAATGGATAAGGCACCGTTGGATAAAAAGCACAGTCACTCCTGTCAGTGAGACACGAGCAGCAATAGCAGCTCCCAGTAAGCCCCCCTGCCACAGACCAAGACCCTGCCCAGGGCAAGTGCCCCTCCCGCCCACCCCTTGTACCGGACCTGCCTGTCATTTTAGGGTCTCATGAAAATGAGATCAGCCGTCAGTACAGTTATTTCCACCAAAGAAATGTAGCAGAATACAATTTTGGCCTAAATTTATGAAGAAAAATTGTTTATTTGAAACATTTTATAACAGAAACAGTAAATCCAAAAAACAGAAACCAAAAGGTATAGTCACAAATCAAAATAAAGCAGCCAGCAGTGGCGGCCCGTCCATTGGGGGTGCCCGGGCGTCGCCTCCTCTCTCCAGGCCAACCCTTATATGCAATGGACAGATTCAAGCATAGCATGAATCTATCCATGGCGGACACGACCACCCCCCTATTCATGTGTCCGGCCCCTTTCAGTGCACCGGGGTGCATGAATTACAGCGGCCAGGGTTTTTTTTTTTTTAAGCACCTGATTAGAGCCAGAAGCTCGAATAGGCTTCAAAATTGGGTGGGCTCGGGACACAGAGAGTGCAACCGGAGCCCACCCAGGTGTGTTGCAACAGCAAAAGAATATTCGCTGTTGCAGCACTGATCCTCCTCCCGTCCAATCAGGAAGCGGGTCTGATACCCATCACCCGATTGGCTAAAAGGACAGGTGATCCTATTTGGACACCTAGGAGGAGGAGAAGAGAAGCTGGCCGATGCCTGGATGCCCGGTCCCTGCCAATGCCTGGATGCCCGATCCCCGCCGCCACTCCTCGGGTGCCCGATCCCTGCCACTCCTCGGATGCCTGATCCCCACTGCTGCTTCTCGGATGCCCACCGATGCCCAGCGCCTAGCTGGGGTAAGTGCCGGTGGAACGAATGGCAGACGGGGGGGGGGGTGGTTGGGTTGTCCACAAGAGCCGTCGAGAGCACCCGAGAGCCGCCGAAAGCCGCCGGGAGGACCCGAGAGCCGCCGAGAGGACCCGAGAGCTGCCGAGAGCCGCCGAGAGGACCCGAGAACCGCCGAGAGCCTCCGAGAGGACACGAGAGCCGGACATTTATGACAAGGGGAAATAACCTTTTAATTTTGGAAAAAATTTAACTCTGTTAGCTGCATCCAAAATAATTAGCGCAACATAGAGTTTTAAAGGTGGTACCAACCCCCATAAAGATGACCTGCGGGTGGTTAAGAAGGCTTTGACCCAAAAGCCTATCATTTTTCAATACCCCCCCCCCCCCCCCCCCCACTGTCTAGACATGATTTTTTCAATATCGTAATATTAATGGGAGTACGTAGTAATGAAAGTAATGAAAGAAATATTTAGACTTTCTAGTACCACCCGAGGTGGCGACTCTATCCATATTTCCCTTTACCCCTTATCTTATAACTTATCTTATAACCTCGATCTAAGGGTCATGGCTTGTTTCAAGTAATGGTCCTTAATAACGTCCTCACCCCACTTGGCCATGAATAGATTCTGTGAATCTATTCATGGCTAAGTTGGAGGAGGACGTCATCAATGCCAATAGGAGACCCAAATTGGTCTTCTGGGGAGGTACCTAAATGATGTCCTCCTCCTATGGGATGGCGACATGAAATTGCTTAAAAAGTTCATGGAGCGGCTTAATAGGAACTTCCTGGGGATTTTGTTGCAATATGAGGCCAGTCCTACCAAAATCCATTTTCTGGACCTTAATATTGAAGTGAGGGAAGGTTCTTTGATCACTTCAACTTTTTTAAAAAGAGGGCACACCAGCCTTGTGCATTATTCTTATTAATAAGTATATTACAAGAACAAATTAAAAACTACTCACAAGCATGTGAAAGAAAACCGCATTGTAGAAGCCTTCAAATGGTGGCAATCGGTCTGATTACAACAGTCTCTAGGTGATGGGGGGGACATGAGGACCACTGCTGTCTGACCTCATAATCCCCTCCCTCCTCATCACTGGAGCAAACCTGGCAGTATGCTGCAGCTGGGGGAACATGACTGCCAGATTGCTATCCTTTCTGGGCACCCCCTCTCTCTGGGCTCATGTTACTGCCTTCCTCTAGCTGGGTACCACCATCAGAGCCTTCAAAATTCTGGGCATCCTCCTGGAGCATGTACCCAACACTGTGGTCAAACAGTTTGGGGGACTACTTAGGAGGACATGGTGGGGCTAGGAAAGGAGTGACTGATGCCATTGAGCCGAGGGAAGAGGCCGCATTGGCAGCTGCTTTGCCAGACAAAGTACCCTGAGACTGGGTGAGAAAGTATGAGGATGATGAGGACGGCTTGGTCATCCACTCTACCAAGTCTTCGGCATGTTGCGGCTCAACACGACCAGCTGCCGAAAAAAAGGACAAGCGTGTCCCACGGCCACGTGCTGATGAGGATGCCCCGTTTCCACAACCAGCACTGTTGCCTCTAGACACAGAGCCTGCTTGCCCTCTTTTATTGGCTTGTGACTGTCTGCCTCTCCTTGTTGGCCTTCCAGACATACTAATGGCCTGCAGGGAGATGTAGCTGCACAAAGCTGGGACTTATATATATACTGATTATACTGCAGCTAGCAGAATCAACTGCCTGCCTGTAGTATTATTAGAATGATAACACTAATACGAGAACACCGGCAATTGTTTTCAGGTAAAGCTTTAGGTGCACGCTGTGCAAAGGACACTAAAACAAAATACTGCGGCTCCCTGCCTGTATTTAGCGAGAAGGCCGACAATTGTATTCAGGTAAAGCTTTAGGTACACACTGTGCAAAGGACACTAAAACAAAATACTGCAGCTCCCTGCCTGTATTTGTATGAGAACGCCTGCAATTGTACTCAGGTAAAGCTTTAGGTGCGCACTGTGCAAAGGGCACTAAAACAAAATACTACAGCTCCCTGCCTGTATTTGTATGAGAACGCCGGCAATTGTATTCAGGTAAAGCTTTAGGTGCACACTGTGCAAAGGACACTAAAACAAAATACTGCAGCTCCCTGCCTGTATTTGTATGAGAACACCGGCAATTGTATTCAGGTAAAGCTTTAGGTGCACACTGTGCAAAGGACACAATACACCAAGTGAAAATAGTGCAGCTCCCTGCCTGTCAGTATATTATGAAGAGAAGAACAGGAACAGATCTAGCTAAACTGAATACAGTGTATAAATATATATACAACACACCTGGGATGCATATATATCCTCTACACACTGTAACTGAAGCTAACTGACACACCTGCCTACTCTATCTAACCCAAATTAAATGACGCTGTCTCTCTCTTTCTCTGTCTGTCTTTAATTTAACCACTGCCGCAACACACTACACAAGGCCGCCACGAAGGCGGCCTTATATAGTGTGGGGCGTGTCCTAAACCCCCTGAGACATTTTTGGCCAAAGCCACCCTGGCTTTGGCCAATAATGGCTCTCCGTTTTTTCTGCACTGTGATTGGCCAAAACATGCGGGTCATAGTGCATGCTTGGCCAATCAGCAGCCAGCAATGCACTGCGATGCCGCAGGGAATTATGGCCGTGACGTGCCACTCGAATTTGGCGCAAACGGCTCATAACGTTCGCCATTCGACGAATGGTCAAACAGCCGATGTTCAAGTTGAACATGGGTTCGACTCAAACATGAAGCTCATCCCTAGCAAGGAGGAGGTGCGGGCTGTGCTCTCTCTCTCCCCTTCCTCCTCATAAGCTCACACATAATGAAGAGGGGCGCAATTTGGCATATTTGCCCTGGGCACTGGATGATCTTATCCCGGCACTGCCCAGAGCTGAGACAGGAGGATGCAGAAAGTGTGTAGTGCAGATCTATGGAGGGGACAGCAGATATGAGAAGAAGGGGGAAAAAAAACAGAGCAGAGGAGCAAGGAGGATCGGTGCTGACTTATGCCCTGTACACACGATAGAATTTTCCGACAACAAAATCCATGGGATTTTTTCAGATGGATGTTGGCTCAAAGTTGTCTTGCATACACACGGTCACACAAAGTTGGTCAGAAATTCCAAACACCAAGAATGCGGTGACGTACAACACGTACGATGAGCCGAGAAAAATGAAGTTCAATAGCCAGTGCTGCTCTTCTGCTTTGTGCGTCAGAATTGTGTACACACGATCGGAATTTCCAACAACGGATTTTGTTGTCGGAAAATTTGAGAGCCAGATCTCAAATTTTGTGTGACGGAAATTCCGATGGAAAATGTGTGATGGAGCCTACACAAGGTCCTATCACACATTTTCCATCGGAAAATCCTATCGTGTGTACAGGGCATTACTGTGTAGATATTGATCGTGCAGACGAGGTAGAGAGAGAGAAATGTATAAGGGGCAGAGCTCAGATAAACCAGACCAAGTGAGGGAAGAAGTGTCCTGGGAAGTAGAGCAAGTCGGGGGCGGGAGTGCAGCTTGCAGGAGGAGAGAGTGATTAATAGCTGCGGTAAATGGATAAGGCACCGTTGGATAAAAAGCACAGTCACTCCTGTCAGTGAGACACGAGCAGCAATAGCAGCTCCCAGTAAGCCCCCCTGCCACAGACCAAGACCCTGCCCAGGGCAAGTGCCCCTCCCGCCCACCCCTTGTACCGGACCTGCCTGTCATTTTAGGGTCTCATGAAAATGAGATCAGCCGTCAGTACAGTTATTTCCACCAAAGAAATGTAGCAGAATACAATTTTGGCCTAAATTTATGAAGAAAAATTGTTTATTTGAAACATTTTATAACAGAAACAGTAAATCCAAAAAACAGAAACCAAAAGGTATAGTCACAAATCAAAATAAAGCAGCCAGCAGTGGCGGCCCGTCCATTGGGGGTGCCCGGGCGTCGCCTCCTCTCTCCAGGCCAACCCTTATATGCAATGGACAGATTCAAGCATAGCATGAATCTATCCATGGCGGACACGACCACCCCCCTATTCATGTGTCCGGCCCCTTTCAGGGCACCGGGGTGCATGAATTACAGCGGCCAGGGTTTTTTTTTTTTAAGCACCTGATTAGAGCCAGAAGCTCGAATAGGCTTCAAAATTGGGTGGGCTCGGGACACAGAGAGTGCAACCGGAGCCCACCCAGGTGTGTTGCAACAGCAAAAGAATATTCGCTGTTGCAGCACTGATCCTCCTCCCGTCCAATCAGGAAGCGGGTCTGATACCCATCACCCGATTGGCTAAAAGGACAGGTGATCCTATTTGGACACCTAGGAGGAGGAGAAGAGAAGCTGGCCGATGCCTGGATGCCCGGTCCCTGCCAATGCCTGGATGCCCGATCCCCGCCGCCACTCCTCGGGTGCCCGATCCCTGCCACTCCTCGGATGCCTGATCCCCACTGCTGCTTCTCGGATGCCCACCGATGCCCAGCGCCTAGCTGGGGTAAGTGCCGGTGGAACGAATGGCAGACGGGGGGGGGGGGTGGTTGGGTTGTCCACAAGAGCCGTCGAGAGCACCCGAGAGCCGCCGAAAGCCGCCGGGAGGACCCGAGAGCCGCCGAGAGGACCCGAGAGCTGCCGAGAGCCGCCGAGAGGACCCGAGAACCGCCGAGAGCCTCCGAGAGGACACGAGAGCCGGACATTTATGACAAGGGGAAATAACCTTTTAATTTTGGAAAAAATTTAACTCTGTTAGCTGCATCCAAAATAATTAGCGCAACATAGAGTTTTAAAGGTGGTACCAACCCCCATAAAGATGACCTGCGGGTGGTTAAGAAGGCTTTGACCCAAAAGCCTATCATTTTTCAATACCCCCCCCCCCCCCACTGTCTAGACATGATTTTTTCAATATCGTAATATTAATGGGAGTACGTAGTAATGAAAGTAATGAAAGAAATATTTAGACTTTCTAGTACCACCCGAGGTGGCGACTCTATCCATATTTCCCTTTACCCCTTATCTTATAACTTATCTTATAACCTCGATCTAAGGGTCATGGCTTGTTTCAAGTAATGGTCCTTAATAACGTCCTCACCCCACTTGGCCATGAATAGATTCTGTGAATCTATTCATGGCTAAGTTGGAGGAGGACGTCATCAATGCCAATAGGAGACCCAAATTGGTCTTCTGGGGAGGTACCTAAATGATGTCCTCCTCCTATGGGATGGCGACATGAAATTGCTTAAAAAGTTCATGGAGCGGCTTAATAGGAACTTCCTGGGGATTTTGTTGCAATATGAGGCCAGTCCTACCAAAATCCATTTTCTGGACCTTAATATTGAAGTGAGGGAAGGTTCTTTGATCACTTCAACTTTTTTAAAAAGAGGGCACACCAGCCTTGTGCATTATTCTTATTAATAAGTATATTACAAGAACAAATTAAAAACTACTCACAAGCATGTGAAAGAAAACCGCATTGTAGAAGCCTTCAAATGGTGGCAATCGGTCTGATTACAACAGTCTCTAGGTGATGGGGGGGACATGAGGACCACTGCTGTCTGACCTCATAATCCCCTCCCTCCTCATCACTGGAGCAAACCTGGCAGTATGCTGCAGCTGGGGGAACATGACTGCCAGATTGCTATCCTTTCTGGGCACCCCCTCTCTCTGGGCTCATGTTACTGCCTTCCTCTAGCTGGGTACCACCATCAGAGCCTTCAAAATTCTGGGCATCCTCCTGGAGCATGTACCCAACACTGTGGTCAAACAGTTTGGGGGACTACTTAGGAGGACATGGTGGGGCTAGGAAAGGAGTGACTGATGCCATTGAGCCGAGGGAAGAGGCCGCATTGGCAGCTGCTTTGCCAGACAAAGTACCCTGAGACTGGGTGAGAAAGTATGAGGATGATGAGGACGGCTTGGTCATCCACTCTACCAAGTCTTCGGCATGTTGCGGCTCAACACGACCAGCTGCCGAAAAAAAGGACAAGCGTGTCCCACGGCCACGTGCTGATGAGGATGCCCCGTTTCCACAACCAGCACTGTTGCCTCTAGACACAGAGCCTGCTTGCCCTCTTTTATTGGCTTGTGACTGTCTGCCTCTCCTTGTTGGCCTTCCAGACATACTAATGGCCTGCAGGGAGATGTAGCTGCACAAAGCTGGGACTTATATATATACTGATTATACTGCAGCTAGCAGAATCAACTGCCTGCCTGTAGTATTATTAGAATGATAACACTAATACGAGAACACCGGCAATTGTTTTCAGGTAAAGCTTTAGGTGCACGCTGTGCAAAGGACACTAAAACAAAATACTGCGGCTCCCTGCCTGTATTTAGCGAGAAGGCCGACAATTGTATTCAGGTAAAGCTTTAGGTACACACTGTGCAAAGGACACTAAAACAAAATACTGCAGCTCCCTGCCTGTATTTGTATGAGAACGCCTGCAATTGTACTCAGGTAAAGCTTTAGGTGCGCACTGTGCAAAGGGCACTAAAACAAAATACTACAGCTCCCTGCCTGTATTTGTATGAGAACGCCGGCAATTGTATTCAGGTAAAGCTTTAGGTGCACACTGTGCAAAGGACACTAAAACAAAATACTGCAGCTCCCTGCCTGTATTTGTATGAGAACACCGGCAATTGTATTCAGGTAAAGCTTTAGGTGCACACTGTGCAAAGGACACAATACACCAAGTGAAAATAGTGCAGCTCCCTGCCTGTCAGTATATTATGAAGAGAAGAACAGGAACAGATCTAGCTAAACTGAATACAGTGTATAAATATATATACAACACACCTGGGATGCATATATATCCTCTACACACTGTAACTGAAGCTAACTGACACACCTGCCTACTCTATCTAACCCAAATTAAATGACGCTGTCTCTCTCTTTCTCTGTCTGTCTTTAATTTAACCACTGCCGCAACACACTACACAAGGCCGCCACGAAGGCGGCCTTATATAGTGTGGGGCGTGTCCTAAACCCCCTGAGACATTTTTGGCCAAAGCCACCCTGGCTTTGGCCAATAATGGCTCTCCGTTTTTTCTGCACTGTGATTGGCCAAAACATGCGGGTCATAGTGCATGCTTGGCCAATCAGCAGCCAGCAATGCACTGCGATGCCGCAGGGAATTATGGCCGTGACGTGCCACTCGAATTTGGCGCAAACGGCTCATAACGTTCGCCATTCGACGAATGGTCAAACAGCCGATGTTCAAGTTGAACATGGGTTCGACTCAAACATGAAGCTCATCCCTAGCAAGGAGGAGGTGCGGGCTGTGCTCTCTCTCTCCCCTTCCTCCTCATAAGCTCACACATAATGAAGAGGGGCGCAATTTGGCATATTTGCCCTGGGCACTGGATGATCTTATCCCGGCACTGCCCAGAGCTGAGACAGGAGGATGCAGAAAGTGTGTAGTGCAGATCTATGGAGGGGACAGCAGATATGAGAAGAAGGGGGAAAAAAAACAGAGCAGAGGAGCAAGGAGGATCGGTGCTGACTTATGCCCTGTACACACGATAGAATTTTCCGACAACAAAATCCATGGGATTTTTTCAGATGGATGTTGGCTCAAAGTTGTCTTGCATACACACGGTCACACAAAGTTGGTCAGAAATTCCAAACACCAAGAATGCGGTGACGTACAACACGTACGATGAGCCGAGAAAAATGAAGTTCAATAGCCAGTGCTGCTCTTCTGCTTTGTGCGTCAGAATTGTGTACACACGATCGGAATTTCCAACAACGGATTTTGTTGTCGGAAAATTTGAGAGCCAGATCTCAAATTTTGTGTGACGGAAATTCCGATGGAAAATGTGTGATGGAGCCTACACAAGGTCCTATCACACATTTTCCATCGGAAAATCCTATCGTGTGTACAGGGCATTACTGTGTAGATATTGATCGTGCAGACGAGGTAGAGAGAGAGAAATGTATAAGGGGCAGAGCTCAGATAAACCAGACCAAGTGAGGGAAGAAGTGTCCTGGGAAGTAGAGCAAGTCGGGGGCGGGAGTGCAGCTTGCAGGAGGAGAGAGTGATTAATAGCTGCGGTAAATGGATAAGGCACCGTTGGATAAAAAGCACAGTCACTCCTGTCAGTGAGACACGAGCAGCAATAGCAGCTCCCAGTAAGCCCCCCTGCCACAGACCAAGACCCTGCCCAGGGCAAGTGCCCCTCCCGCCCACCCCTTGTACCGGACCTGCCTGTCATTTTAGGGTCTCATGAAAATGAGATCAGCCGTCAGTACAGTTATTTCCACCAAAGAAATGTAGCAGAATACAATTTTGGCCTAAATTTATGAAGAAAAATTGTTTATTTGAAACATTTTATAACAGAAACAGTAAATCCAAAAAACAGAAACCAAAAGGTATAGTCACAAATCAAAATAAAGCAGCCAGCAGTGGCGGCCCGTCCATTGGGGGTGCCCGGGCGTCGCCTCCTCTCTCCAGGCCAACCCTTATATGCAATGGACAGATTCAAGCATAGCATGAATCTATCCATGGCGGACACGACCACCCCCCTATTCATGTGTCCGGCCCCTTTCAGGGCACCGGGGTGCATGAATTACAGCGGCCAGGGTTTTTTTTTTTTAAGCACCTGATTAGAGCCAGAAGCTCGAATAGGCTTCAAAATTGGGTGGGCTCGGGACACAGAGAGTGCAACCGGAGCCCACCCAGGTGTGTTGCAACAGCAAAAGAATATTCGCTGTTGCAGCACTGATCCTCCTCCCGTCCAATCAGGAAGCGGGTCTGATACCCATCACCCGATTGGCTAAAAGGACAGGTGATCCTATTTGGACACCTAGGAGGAGGAGAAGAGAAGCTGGCCGATGCCTGGATGCCCGGTCCCTGCCAATGCCTGGATGCCCGATCCCCGCCGCCACTCCTCGGGTGCCCGATCCCTGCCACTCCTCGGATGCCTGATCCCCACTGCTGCTTCTCGGATGCCCACCGATGCCCAGCGCCTAGCTGGGGTAAGTGCCGGTGGAACGAATGGCAGACGGGGGGGGGGTGGTTGGGTTGTCCACAAGAGCCGTCGAGAGCACCCGAGAGCCGCCGAAAGCCGCCGGGAGGACCCGAGAGCCGCCGAGAGGACCCGAGAGCTGCCGAGAGCCGCCGAGAGGACCCGAGAACCGCCGAGAGCCGCCGAGAGGACACGAGAGCCGGACATTTATGACAAGGGGAAATAACCTTTTAATTTTGGAAAAAATTTAACTCTGTTAGCTGCATCCAAAATAATTAGCGCAACATAGAGTTTTAAAGGTGGTACCAACCCCCATAAAGATGACCTGCGGGTGGTTAAGAAGGCTTTGACCCAAAAGCCTATCATTTTTCAATACCCCCCCCCCACTGTCTAGACATGATTTTTTCAATATCGTAATATTAATGGGAGTACGTAGTAATGAAAGAAATATTTAGACTTTCTAGTACCACCCGAGGTGGCGACTCTATCCATATTTCCCTTTACCCCTTATCTTATAACTTATCTTATAACCTCGATCTAAGGGTCATGGCTTGTTTCAAGTAATGGTCCTTAATAACGTCCTCACCCCACTTGGCCATGAATAGATTCTGTGAATCTATTCATGGCTAAGTTGGAGGAGGACGTCATCAATGCCAATAGGAGACCCAAATTGGTCTTCTGGGGAGGTACCTAAATGATGTCCTCCTCCTATGGGATGGCGACATGAAATTGCTTAAAAAGTTCATGGAGCGGCTTAATAGGAACTTCCTGGGGATTTTGTTGCAATATGAGGCCAGTCCTACCAAATTCCATTTTCTGGACCTTAATATTGAAGTGAGGGAAGGTTCTTTGATCACTTCAACTTTTTTAAAAAGAGGGCACACCAGCCTTGTGCATTATTCTTATTAATAAGTATATTACAAGAACAAATTAAAAACTACTCACAAGCATGTGAAAGAAAACCGCATTGTAGAAGCCTTCAAATGGTGGCAATCGGTCTGATTACAACAGTCTCTAGGTGATGGGGGGGACATGAGGACCACTGCTGTCTGACGCGTTTAGAAGGAAAATGCGTCAGTCAGCAGGAAGAAGAAGGTATGCCTTCAAAACATGTCAGCCAATAGTGGTCCTCATGTCCTCTCCTTCATCACCTGGAGACTGTTTAATTTAGACCGATTGCCACCATTTGAAGGCTTTCATATTGCGGTTTTCTTTCACATGCTTGTGAGTAGTTTTTAATTTGTTCTTTTAATAAACTTATCAAAGGATAATGCACAAGGCTAGTGCTCCATCTTTTCTTTATTCCTTTTTTGACTGCTAGGATACCCCTATCCTGGTAGGCAGCAAGGCCTGAGACATTATCCATTTTGAACTATAGATTACCCGAGCAACACACTTGTGTGCAAGAGTATTTGTTTGCTGCTTTCAAAAAACGTACAGATCGCAATAGCTTTATAGAACAAGAAAGCTGTCATCATCACACATGGTTAAGACTAGGGATGAGCCGGTGTTCGATTCGAACCCATGTTCGAACCCATGTTCTGATTCGAACATCTGTTTGTTGAAACCAGAACTTTGTGGGCCATTCACATCAAATTCGTGTGATACGAATGGCCCACAATGCAAAGAGCCAGTCGCAGTGCATTGCTGGCTGATGATTGGCCAAGCATGCACCGTGACCCAGCATGCTTGGCCAATCACAGCGCCGGCAGCGAGGAGAGTCATAATTGGCCACAGGCTACTTGTGAGTAGCAGGAGATGGAGGACTTATGTGCGAAGTGGTACGCAGTCTGCCATTCCGCTCTAGAGAGAGTTTTTCCAAGGTCTGCCAACCACATCCTCGTGTAAGTGGGCATGTCATCCTAAGTGATGACCTGAATCAAACTGTAAATGTGGGAAAGTAGATGTCTGGATATGCTGTTTAAATAAAATTCAGGACAGAAAGATCTGTCAATTTAGATCATCGGCAACCTCTAGGACCTAAGACATTAACACTTTCATAACACGTGTACAACATTTTGGGAAGTACATGTAAATTTGTCCTTGTGGCCTCCAATATGTTGGCTGTACTTATAGAGCCATGAATGTTAGGATCAAGGAGCATGTAGCCAACATTAGAAAGGGATTAGTAAACACTATTTGGAGTGCCATGAAAAAAATCCAATATGGCACTACCTTTATTGTTATTGATAGGTTCACCCCTCACTGGTGGGGTAATTTTGTGAGACGTGAAATTTTCGCGAATGGAGACCCTCTGGATTTCTGACCTGAAATGTTATGTTCCTTTCGGATTGAATGTTGATTGGGATGTGAAATATTTTATCAATATTGGTAAAAGTTCTAGTGTTTTTTTTTCATAATTTTTGATATTTACATAGATACATAGTAGGCAAGGTTGAAAAAAGACACAAGCCCATCAAGTCCAACCTATGTGTGTGATTTTATGTCAGTATATCCCTGTATGTTGTGGTCGTTCAGGTGCTTATCTAATAGTTTTTTGAAACTATGGATGCTCCCCGCTGAAACCACCAGCTGTGGAAGAGAATTCCACATCCTTACCACTCTTAAGCCCCATACACACGGTCGGATTTTCCGATGGATTCTGTCCTATCGGACAATGTTGTCGGAAATTCCGACTGTGTGTAGGCACCATCGGACAGTTTCCATTGGATTGTCCGACGGACAAAGTCCTATCTCCTGCTGGATAGATTTTTCGACAACAAAGTCCGATCACACCAAATCCGATCGTGTGTATCGAATTCCAACGGACAAAGTGCTACGCATGCTCAGATCACATTACAAGACCTAAGCTATTGGCTACTAGCCTCTACGTAGTCCCGTCGTAGGCAACAAACGTCACCACGTTCAGAATGATCGGATTTTCCGACAACAAAGTCCGACCGTGTGTATGCGAAACCAACATCGGACAAAGTACGACGGACATGATCCGACGGACCTGGTCCTCGGATAATCCGCGCGTGTGTATGGGGCTTTACAGTAAAGAACCTTCTATGCAGTTTAAGGTTAAACCTCTTTCTTCTAATTTTAGTGAATGGCTTATCGTGTCTTATTAAATTCCCTTTCGCGGAAAAGTTTTATCCCTATTGTGGGGTCACCAGTACGGTATTTGTACATTGAAATCATATCAGTAGTTCAGTGCTCGCAACCTTTCCTCATAACTAATATCCTCCAGACCCTTTATTCGTTATGTTGTCCTTCTTTGTGATTGCTCCATTTCCAGCACATCCTTCCTGAGGACTGGTGCCCAGAACTGGACAGCATACTCCACTAGGCAGAACAGGGAAATGCCTTGTTTACAAAGGCATCCCCCTGTTCTGCCTTTGCCTGTCCATGCCATTCTGCCGACGTATATTGGTGTGCAGTGGTCGGCAAGTGAATAATGTGTCCAGGTTTCAGGCGAACAGGAACCTGGACATATGATTCAAAACCCGGACTGTCTGGGTGAATCCCGGACAGGTGGCAACCCTAAGTGGAAGTGCTGTTACTATCCTCATGTTCCAGCCTTGGAGTTATAATGATTGGCCTAGTGCTGAGGTCTTTTGTGTTATGTGTGTTGTGTGATGCCTGGTTGTCAGGCTGCCTTTTAATCTTTTATATGTTTCTTTTTGTTTGCTTCTGCAAAATTAATAAAAAAATATTTTTCAAAAACATAGATGGACATTGAAGGAAGCTCAAAAAAATAATTCAACCACATTGCACAAAAGATGAGCAAGCAAAGCACCCCATACTGAATAATGGAGAATTCCATACCTCACCACCACCATTTTCAACCTAATTATCATCCACAAGTATAAATCCATTTATTTATTTATTTTATAAAATGAATAGATTAATACATTTGAACATATAATTAAAAAAAGTTGTGATAGTTGTGAAAAATGTAAATGGCGCTGAGTACAGTGCCCACGTCATTTAGAGATCCAGCAAACAAGCCCAATATTGGACAAGCTACTTGCTCAGTCAACTCTCACCTGGAAGTTACCTAAGTGAAGTTACCAGTACAAACATGCAGCCTGAGGAATATAGGAGTTCCTGATATCGAGACGTGGAGGAGAGAGATGGTGGAGGAATTAAAGAGAGATCATTTCCTGAGTTTGAGGAGGCAATTTGGCTGGTGATGGTGCACACGGGTTATTGATCCCAGAGAGGACAGATATACACAGCAGTGATTGTGTCTCACACACTAGGATATATGAACTGTTTTGGCACCAAGAATAGGAGTTTTTTCATAGTTTTTACTTAATTTTTGTTTTTTCACATAGACTGGTTGCACTGTGATATTTATTATTGTATGTAATAATAGGGATCTTATAATCATTTTTTTATATAAAGATTAAAAGACACACATCGCTGCACTATAAGGTAATTATTGTTTTATTGAGTGTGGTGAATCGCTGTGAGTGTTACAGCAGCTGTGGGGATATTTATATTGTATTTACACTGGTATTTAGATTCATTTTATTTTGGCGCTGATTGTCTCTTCACACTTTATAGTGCAATAATATTGTCACAATATGGGGCTCATAAGGACCTTCTAAATTGCCTTACCATAAGTAATTCTAAAATTCTAAAAAATAGAACCATTATTTAGCCTCCAACATCCAGTCAGCTGTGTTTTAGTCCTTGTAGTGTGGAATTGTAGAGGAATAATTTTTTCCCATTTGTAAAAGTTCTTTGTCTGTACGCCAGCTTGGCGTGACTTTGACCTTAGAGCATTCGCTGTTCTGTACTTCCTGCCATATCCGCGCCATTTTCTCTGCATTAATACCATGGACCACCAGTGCTTCTTTGTACCTACACACATCGTACTTTAATCCGTGCACATAGAAGCGCCTGTCGTATCGAAAAGTTAGACTGGCCGCCACGGAAAGAAATCCAAAATATACGTCGTCCAATGGGAAAACAGGGAGTAGCAGGGAGGCATTGTACAAGCCATTCACTGAGGCTCCTGGGAACAGAAAACCACCACCGGAGACAAAAGCTGGATAATATTCCTGAGGGTACAGAGTCTTTGTGATGCTGTATTTGGTCCAACGCAGGACAGGTGGCCTATGATAGTGAAAACCATGAATTGTATCTGGGGATCCATACTCTGTAATATACTGTACAATCACGTCTGGGTTCACAAATTCATCATCGTCAACTGCAGAGAGAAAAAAGTTACTTATTATGTATGAAGATCACTAACCATATCTATCTATGGGAGAGGGGTGAGAGACTACAGAGACATAGACACACAGGAGAAGAGAGGGGTGAGAGGCTGCAGAGACATAGACACACAGGAGAGGAGAGGGGTGAGAGGCTGCAGAGACATAGACACACAGGAGAGGAGAGGGGTGAGAGGTTGCAGAGACATAGACACACAGGAGAGGAGAGGGGTGAGAGGTTGCAGAGACATAGACACACAGGAGAGGAGAGGGGTGAGAGGCTGCAGAGACATGGACACACAGGAGAGGAGAGGGGTGAGAGGCTGCAGAGACATAGACACACAGGAGAGGAGAGGGGTGAGAGGGTGCAGAGACATAGACACACAGGAGAGGAGAGGGGTGAGAGGCTGCAGAGACATAGACACACAGGAGAGGAGAGGGGTGATAGATGCAGAGCCATAGACACACAGGAGAGGAGAGGGGTGAGAGGCTGCAGAGACATAGACACACAGGAGAGGAAAGGGGTGAGAGGCTGCAGAGACATAGACACACAGGAGAGGAGAGGGGTGAGAGGGTGCAGAGACATAGACACACAGGAGAGGAGAGGGGTGAGAGGCTGCAGAGACATAGACACACAGGAGAGGAGAGGGGTGATAGATGCAGAGCCATAGACACACAGGAGAGGAGAGGGGTGAGAGGCTTCAAAAACATAGACACACAGGAGAGGAGAGGGGTGAGAGGCTTCAAAAACATAGACACACAGGAGAGGAGAGGGGTGAGAGGCTGCAGAGACACAGACACACAGGAGAGAAGAGGAGTGAGAGGCTGCAGAGACATAGACAGACAGGAAAGGAGAAGGGTGAGAGGGTGCAGAGACATATACATACAGGAGAGGAGAGGGGTGAGAGCCTGCAGAGACATAGACACACAGGAGAGGAGAGGGGTGAGAGGCTGCAGAGACATAGACACACAGGAGAGGAGAGGGGTGAGAGGTTGCAGAGACATAGACACACAGGAGAGGAGAGGGGTGAGAGGTTGCAGAGACATAGACACACAGGAGAGGAGAGAGGTGAGAGGTTGCAGAGACATAGACACACAGGAGAGGAGAGGGGTGAGAGGTTGCAGAGACATAGACACACAGGAGAGGAGAGGGGTGAGAGGCTGCAGAGACATGGACACACAGGAGAGGAGAGGGGTGAGAGGTTGCAGAGACATAGACACACAGGAGAGGAGAGAGGTGAGAGGCTGCAGAGACATAGACACACAGGAGAGGAGAGGGGTGAGAGGTTGCAGAGACATAGACACACAGGAGAGGAGAGGGGTGAGAGGTTGCAGAGACATAGACACACAGGAGAGGAGAGGGGTGAGAGGTTGCAGAGACATAGACACACAGGAGAGGAGAGGGGTGATAGATGCAGAGACATAGACACACAGGAGAGGGGTGATAGATGCAGAGACATAGACACACAGGAGAGGGGTGATAGATGCAGAGACATAGACACACAGGAGAGGAGAGGGGTGAGAGGCTGCAGAGATATAGACACAGAGGAGAGGGGTGATAGATGCAGAGACATAGTGTCAGGGACCCAGCGCTGGACGAACGGCCCGGCTCTCCGGCGCATGCGCACTCGCGGCTCGGCGGTCCGGCGCTTGCGCATGCGCACTGGCGCCCGTTTGTGCGCCGTGGCGCACAGTTAGCGTCCACTAGGCGCCTATAAAAGCTGCCTGACGCACAGGCACTTTGCTGGTCTGTCTTTCCAGCTCAGTGCCTGTGTGTCTCCTGTGTTTACCAGATCTGATCCTGCATCCTGACCCCTTGGCTTGTTTAAACGAACTCTTGCTGCTCTCTCCTGTGTTTGACCCCCTGCTTGCTCAACGGACTTTGCTGCCTGATCCTGTGTTTGACCCCCTGCTTGCTCAACGGACTTTGCTGCCTGATCCTGTGTTTGACCCCCTGCTTGCTCAACGGACTTTGCTGCCTGATCCTGTGTTTGACCCCCTGCTTGCTCAACGGACTTGCTGCCAGATCCTGTGTCTGACTCCCTGCTTGCTTCCACGGACTCGCATTATACCTGTGTTTGACCCCCCGGCCTGCTTTCCGGACTTTCATTACTATTGACTGCTCAGTGACCGGTGTCAGTTCATCAACCAGGTGTTTGGGCTCCTGCCTCTCCTCCCTGCCATCTGCCGGTCTGCCCAGGCCAGGTCCACATCTCTCCCGGGCATCCCACTGGTCCCACCTGCCGGAGGTGACCTGTGCCTCCTGGTGCCGTTTGTTCCCTGTTTCACCTCCAGGGGGCAGATTGCGCCGGGTCGCAAGGGTGAACCGCTCTCAGCATCTCGGTCTCGGTAAGTACATCTCTGATAGTACAGACCAGCCATGTCTGAGACCGACAGAGCGTGTTCACCTCTTGAGATCCTGTGTCAGCAGATGGCAGCACTTACTGAGGCTGTCCAAAAACTGCAGATGGGCTACGCTCAAGTTGACAGTCGCCTACAGCAACTAACCGGGCCATCCGCCCCTGCAGCCGGCAACTCAGCCACCATCAGCGGGGTTCCTCCATCAGCAGCCCCCATCAACCCCACTGTGGTCGTGGCTTCCCCTGAACCTAGGGTGCCTACACCCGAGCGCTTCTCGGGTGATCGAAAGAGATTTAGGGCTTTCAAAAATGCCTGTACCCTGTACCTGGCCCTGCAGCCCAGAACCTTCTCCTCTGAGGTGGTGAAAGTGGGGTTCATCATCTCTCTCCTGGCCGAGGAACCCCAGGCTTGGGCCCATAGCCTAATGGAACAGAGAGACCCCGTGTTGAACTCAGTTGACACTTTTTTTGAGAGTATGGGTCAGCTCTACGACGATCCCCAGAAGGGGGCCACCGCTGAAACCACCCTGCACAATCTCTCCCAAGGCCGGAGACCGGTTGAAGACTACACTGCTGAATTCAGGAAATGGTCAGCCGACACCGGCTGGAATGGGCCGGCCCTCAAGTATCAGTTCCGCCAAGGACTCTCTGACACCCTTAAAGACGAACTTGCCCGGATTGATGTCCCGGAATCTCTGGAAGACCTCATACAAGCAGTCACCAAGATCGACAGACGCCTACGTGAACGCCGCGCTGAACGTTTCCAGACGCCTCGCTCCAGTTGGATGATGCCCAAGCCGAGTCCTGCCCAGCCTTCTTATCATCCGCCACCTGTGCCCTCTTCTGGAATTGAGCCCATGCAGCTAGGCCTGGTCCGCGCCCCTCTGACCCCAGAGGAGCGTTTACACAGACGCCAGGCCAACCTGTGCCTTTATTGCGGGGGTTCCGGGCATTATCTTCGCACCTGCCCCATTAGGCCCAGTAAGTCCCTTCCCAAGTTTAACTTAAACTACCAAGTCTCCGGTCTATCTCACACTTACATTACCCTCTTTATCTCTTTGCAGTTAACGGGAAAGGAGGTCCGCCTCCCGGCCATAATTGATTCCGGGGCTTGCAGCTGCTTCTTGGATTCCTCTCTCGCCACGCGGCTCCAGCTTCCCCTGGTCCCCAAGAAGCAGTGCCTCCAGGTTCATCTAGCCGATGGATCCCTTCCGCGCTCCGGCTTGATCACTTTGGAAACCAACCCTATTCCTGTTACTACCGATTCCGGCCATAAGGAGCTCCTTCGCTTGGACATTATTCCGTCTCCTATGTTTCCCATTATCCTGGGGCTCCCTTGGTTGCAGGCACATGAACCCCTGATTAACTGGCGGACGAAGGAGGTCTCCTTCCCTTCCCAATACTGTTCCCAAAACTGCTCCCCCGCAACCCTGGCTTCCTGTTTAGCTCTAGTACCAGTACCTGACAACCTGAAACATGTCCCACCTACCTACCTAGAATTTAGGGACGTTTTCGACAAACAACAGGCCGACCGCCTACCACCTCACCGACCCTATGATTGTCCTATAGATCTCTTACCCGGTGCTGCGGTTCCTTTTGGCCGTATTTTTCCTCTGTCCGAGACCGAGTTAGCCACTCTCAAGGCCTACATTGACGATAACCTGGCCAAAGGTTTCATCCGCCCTTCCTCGTCACCTGCTGGGGCCGGCATTTTCTTTGTCGAGAAGAAGGACGGTTCCCTGAGGCCCTGTATCGATTATAGGGAGATTAACAAAATTACCATTAAGAACAGGTACCCTCTTCCCCTCATCCCCGAACTGTTCCAACGGTTTCGGTCCGCACAGGTCTTCTCTAAACTTGACCTCCGAGGGGCCTACAACCTCATACGGATCAGGGCGGGCGATGAGTGGAAGACCGCTTTTAGATCAAGGTTCGGGCACTACGAGTATCTCGTAATGCCATTCGGGCTCTGTAATGCCCCGGCAACATTCCAACACTTAGTGAATGATATTTTCCGGAGATACTTGGATGACTTCCTAGTAGTCTACCTGGACGATATACTCATTTTCTCGGCCTCTCCCGAACTCCACCGTACGCACGTCAAAATAGTCCTCACCATCCTCAGGCAGCACAAACTTTACCTAAAAGCAGAGAAATGCGAGTTTGAGAAATCCACGGTCCAGTTCCTGGGGTTTGTTATCTCTACCAGTGGGGTTGCCATGGATCCACAGAAGGTACAGGCCATTCAAGATTGGCCGGCCCCCAAAGATAAAAAGGGAGTTCAGAGATTTATTGGGTTTGCCAACTTCTATCGGAGGTTTATCGTGGGCTTCTCCTCCATTGTGGCACCAATCACCCTACTCACCCACCAACACAGTCGGTTCAGTTGGTCCCCAGAGGCCCAGGCGGCCTTTGTCCAGTTGAAGTCCTTGTTTTCATCCGCCCCGATCTTACGGCACCCAGTTCCCGCATTGCCCTTTGTGTTGGAGGTGGATGCCTCTGAGACTGCCCTCGGTGCCATCCTCTCCCAGCGCCAGGGCGCCAAGGCCCTCCTTCACCCAGTGGCCTTTGCCTCCCGGAAGCTGAGCCCGCCAGAGAAAAATTATGATGTGGGGGATAGGGAACTGCTGGCCATTAAATTTGCCCTCGAAGAGTGGCGGTACCTCTTGGAGGGGGCATCTCACCCTGTTATGGTTTGGACCGACCATAAGAATCTCGAGTATCTCAGGACAGCCAAACGATTGAGACCCAGGCAGGCTAGGTGGGCCCTCTTCTTTTCAAGATTTAATTTCCTCATTGCCTACAGACCAGGTTCCAAAAACGGAAAGGCCGATGCGCTCTCCCGCATGTTCCTAGAATCCCCCCAAGAAACCAAACCCAGCACCATCCTGACTCCACAAAACTTCGGCCTACTGGCTCAAGTAGACCTTATGTCTACAATCAAGGCTGCGACCGAACACGACCAGGTCCCTACCAACCTCTCTCTGGCTAAACACGATGATCTCCTGTGGTCTGGGGAGAAGATCTTCGTGCCCCCTGGGGTAAGACACCTTGTGCTTGAAACCTTCCATGACCACAAATTGGCAGGCCACTTTGGTTCCAGGAAGACCTCAGAGCTTATTGCTCGTTCCTTTTGGTGGCCAGGCTGGAGGCAGGACTGTAAAGATTATGTCGCTTCTTGCGTCCCTTGCCAGCGCAGCAAGGGACCCAAGACCAAATCCTGGGGGCTACTGAGACCACTCCCTATCCCGGATCGCCCATGGGCAGAAGTCTCCATGGACTTTATCGTGGAGTTACCCCCTTCCAGGGGATACACCACCATTCTGGTCATTGTGGACCGGCTTTCCAAGATGGCCCATTTTATCCCTCTGGTGGGTACCCCGTCTGCCTCCACCATGGCTGACGTATTCTTCAGGGAAATCGTAAGACTTCATGGGGTGCCCAAGAGCATCACGTCCGACAGGGGTACCCAGTTTACTTCTAAGTTTTGGAAGGAATTATGCAAGTCCCTTGAAATCAAGATCTGCTTGTCTTCTGCCTATCATCCCCAGAGCAACGGTCAAACGGAAAGGACCAACCAGACACTGGAGCAGTACCTCCGTTGCTTCTGCTCTGACTCCCAGAATGACTGGTCCACCCTTTTACCCTACGCTGAATTCGCGTATAATAACTCCATTCATTCCGCCACCAAGCAAACACCCTTTTGGGCCAACTCTGGTTTCCATCCTTCTTTTCTCCCAGAATCTCCCCCGGAAAACTCGGTTCCTGCAGCTCAAGACCGTGTGGAGTCTTTACAGATCAATTTTAAAAAATTGCAAAAATGCATGCAGGAGGCTCAGGAAGGGTACAGTAAACACTTCAACAAGGGGAGGAAGGAGAACCCGGCATTTGGGGTCAACGAAGAGGTCTGGCTGTCCTCCTCCAACCTGAAGCTACCTGTTCCCTCCCGGAAATTGGGGCCAAGATTTATTGGCCCATTCAGGGTCAAAAGGATAGTGAACCCTGTGGCCTTTGAACTTGATTTACCTCCAAGTTACAGGATCCATCCTGTTTTTCACGCCTCCCTTTTGAAACCCACCACTCCCAGCCCTTTCCCTGGCAGAGAAGAACCACCTCCTCCTCCTGTTTTAGTCGAAGGCGAGAAGGAGTTTGAGGTAGAAGAGATCCTAAGTTGCAGGAAGAAGGGCAGGCAGCTCCAATACCTGATCAAGTGGAAGGGTTATCCTCCCGAGGACAACTCATGGGAACCCTCAAGGAACTTGCACGCCCCACGTTTGATCCAGGCATTTCATCAGGCACATCCTGAATTAATGGCCAGTTTGGGTGTCCAGAGGCCACCCCTCGGGGGGGGGGCACTGTCAGGGACCCAGCGCTGGACGAACGGCCCGCTCTCCGGTGCGCATGCGCGGCGGCCCGGCTCTCCGGCGCATGCGCACTCGCGGCTCGGCGGTCCGGCGCTCGCGCATGCGCACTGGCGCCCGTTTGTGCGCCGTGGCGCACAGTTAGCGTCCACTAGGCGCCTATAAAAGCTGCCTGACGCACAGGCACTTTGCTGGTCTGTCTTTCCAGCTCAGTGCCTGTGTGTCTCCTGTGTTTACCAGATCTGATCCTGCATCCTGACCCCTTGGCTTGTTTAAACGGACTCTTGCTGCTCTCTCCTGTGTTTGACCCCCTGCTTGCTCAACGGACTTTGCTGCCTGATCCTGTGTTTGACCCCCTGCTTGCTCAGCGGACTTTGCTGCCTGATCCTGTGTTTGACCCCCTGCTTGCTCAACGGACTTTGCTGCCTGATCCTGTGTTTGACCCCCTGCTTGCTCAACGGACTTGCTGCCAGATCCTGTGTCTGACTCCCTGCTTGCTTCCACGGACTCGCATTATACCTGTGTTTGACCCCCCGGCCTGCTTTCCGGACTTTCATTACTATTGACTGCTCAGTGACCGGTGTCAGTTCATCAACCAGGTGTTTGGGCTCCTGCCTCTCCTCCCTGCCATCTGCCGGTCTGCCCAGGCCAGGTCCACATCTCTCCCGGGCATCCCACTGGTCCCACCTGCCGGAGGTGACCTGTGCCTCCTGGTGCCGTTTGTTCCCTGTTTCACCTCCAGGGGGCAGATTGCGCCGGGTCGCAAGGGTGAACCGCTCTCAGCATCTCGGTCTCGGTAAGTACATCTCTGATACATAGACACACAGGAGAGGGGTGATAGATGCAGAGACATAGACACACAGGAGAGGAGAGGGGTGAGAGGTTGCAGAGACATAGACACACAGGAGAGGAGAGGGGTGAGAGGTTGCAGATACATAGACACACAGGAGAGGAGAGGGGTGAGAGGCTGCAGAGACATAGACACACAGGAGAGGAGAGGGGTGAGAGGTTGCAGATACATAGACACACAGGAGAGGAGAGGGGTGAGAGGCTGCAGAGACATGGACACACAGGAGAGGAGAGGGGTGAGAGGTTGCAGAGACATAGACACACAGGAGAGGAGAGGGGTGAGAGGCTGCAGAGACATAGACACACAGGAGAGGAGAGGGGTGATAGATGCAGAGCCATAGACACACAGGAGAGGAGAGGGGTGAGAGGCTGCAGAGACATAGACACACAGGAGAGGAGAGGGGTGAGAGGCTGCAGAGACATGGACACACAGGCGAAGAGAGGGGTGAGAGGCTGCAGAGACATAGACACACAGGAGAGGAGGGGGTGAGAGACTGCAGAGACATAGACACACAGGAGAGGAGAGGGGTGAGAGGCTGCAGAGACATAGACACACAGGAGAGGAGAGGGGTGAGAGGCTGCAGAGACATGGACACACAGGAGAGGAGAGGGGTGATAGATGTAGAGCCATAGACAGACAGGAGAGGAGAGGGGTGAGAGGATGCAGAGACATAGACACAGAGGAGAGGGGTGAGAGGATGCAGAGACATAGACACAGAGGAGAGGAGAGGGGTGAGAGGCTGCAGAGACATAGACACACAGGAGAGGAGAGGGGCGAGAGGCTGCAGAGACATAGACACACAGGAGAGGAGAGGGGCGAGAGACTGCAGAGACATAGACACACAGGAGAGGAGAGGGGTGAAAGGCTGCAGAGACATAGACACAGAGGAGAGGAGAGGGGTGAGAGGATGCAGAGACATAGACACAGAGGAGAGGAGAGAGGTGAGAGGATGCAGAGACATAGACACAGAGGAGAGGAGAGGAGAGAGGTGAGAGGATGCAGAGACATAGACACAGAGGAGAGGAGAGGGGTGAAAGGCTGCAGAGGTAATCCCAGGAGGTTGAGTGAGCAGAACACTTTATTCTCACCAAAGTGAGAACGGCAGCATGGGGCGGGGCCAGCAAAAGAGAAAAAAGCTAAAAGAATGCATTTCATCCATTTATATTGCAGGAGGGAGGGTTTAAAGACCTTTAGTTGCTCAGTAGAGTGAATGTCCACTTTAATAAGCAGTAAAAGATATTTAAAACAAGCTGTCACCGGCCTCCCTAGTTGCTTGTAATGTGAAGTTCTGCAAAGGTTTTAACAAAGATTGTAAGTTTGGTTTCATTTGGTGTTTATCAACATGGAAATACCAACTGTGAGGAGTAGAAGTGTACAGGACTGGCAGGGTGCCAACATCCTGCTTCCATAGAAAGTAATAGCAAAAGAGCTAAGATTTCCGTGCCTCTGTTGTGAATTTTGAGGATGAATTTCTCCACAATGCCCATTATTACAGAAGTGAATGAGAACATGCTTTAGAGTGCCTGTTTAGAATATGTAAAGTGTGCCTAGTCTGGGCACTCCTCTCTTACCTTTAAAAATGTGATCCACTTGAGGTGACTTCAGATACAGCCACTCCAAGAAGCAGCGTTCTTTCAAGGACAAGTTATGGTGTCCTTCGGTCATGTCCCATTGTAGAATGTCACCGTATTCTTGGCTCTCACGTTTGGCCATTTCCATATATCCTTTCACATCCGTCTTTCCCAACAAGAATATCGGTTTAATTCTGTATCCATTTATCTCTCTCTCTTTAGCCCATGTCTTCCGCAGCGCTGACCTCCTTGTCCCAGTACTGGGGTGGGATTTCACTGCCAAAATCAGCAGTTTTTGGTTGGTTGCTCCCTGTTCCTCTTGGTTTGGCTCCTTGATGAGTGTGCAATGGTAGCTCTGTAGTTGGGGGAACTCCGCCTCAAAACTGGTTAGGTTCAGATGATAAGTGTAAGTGCCACTGGACAGGGTTACTGACTGCCTCATTATGGGGAGCGGCGTTCTGGCTGGTGTTGGGGCAACACGAATCGCTCGGGAGATGCCTCTGGTGTTCATGAACCATTTTGCCATCAGAAAAGTCATGATGGAGAACAAGGAGGCGCTTATGAGGAATCCTTTACGTCTCATTGTGCCCTGGATAGAGACAGCGAGAATTTTAATACAATAAAAAACAAAAACAAATTTACTTTATTTATTCATACGTGTCCTGTTTTTTTTTTCTTTATTTTATTGTTTTTACATTTCTCTCAACAGCTGCTTAATCCTCAACTGAATGTTCAATTTAAATCAGCCATACATCCCACTTATTGTTCTTCAGAAATAGCCACAGCTTGAGTAGAAAGGCCTATCCTCTGCCAGCATGGTACAGAGAAGGAGCCTCGCTTTGGGTGCAGAAGCAGTGGTCTCTCTGGAGAAGTCTGACACGTCCCCTTCTGGGTCAGAGCTAGAGTTCTCCAATCAGCAGGGAGCATGAGAGCTATGTATTGCACAGCTATAGGTTGGACTCAGTAGGGAGTGTGTTGGACCTCTGTAGAGAGACCACAGCTTCCACACAACGAGCATGTGTCCTTCTCTGCAGAATGCTGGCAGGGAACAGACTTTTCTGCTCAGGTTGTGTCTGCTTTCTAGTCATCTAAAACACTGTTCGTTTTTTGTTTTGATGTACCGCATTTATCGGCGTATAACACGCACTTTTTCCCCCTAAAAATCGGGGGAAAGTCGAGGGTGTGTTTTATAAGCCGATATCAAAAATGTCAAAAATGGCAAGCGCCGCCGAAAAATAGCGAGCGCTGCCGAAAAAGACAGAATTGCGGCCGAAAAAACCCCGAAGCCGCGCCGGAATAGACCGAGCAGACTGTTCGGCTCTGCTCGTAGTTCCGCCTCCCTGCGCTCGCTCCGGAAACAGCAGGGAGGCGGGACCGCGAGCGGAGCTGAACAGTCGGCTCGGCCTTTTCCGGGGCCGGTTCGGTCTTTTTCTGCCGCGCCTCTGTCTTTTTCGGCGGCACGCGCGACAGAGAGTCTCGGCGGCGGGAAATTTAAACCCGGACCGGACTTCAAATGACGCTGGCAAGGTACAATGACGCTGGGCATGGCTGCAATGACGCTGGGCAAGGCTGCAATGACGCTGGGCAAGGCTGCAATGACGCTGGGCATGGCTGCAATGACGCTGGGCATGGCTGCAATGATGCTGGGCATGGCTGCAATGACGCTGGGCATGGCTGCAATGACGCTGGGCATGGCTGCAATGACGCTGGGCAAGGCTGCAATGACCCTGGGCAAGGTTGCAATGACGCTGGGCATGGCTGCAATGATGCTGGGCATGGCTGCAATGACGCTGGGCATGGCTGCAATGACGCTGGGCAAGGCTGCAATGACGCTGGGCAAGGCTGCAAATGACGCTGGGCAAGGCTGCAAATGACGCTGGGCAAGGCTGCAAATGACGCTGGGCAAGCTGCAAATGACGCTGGGCAAGCTGCAAATGACACTGGGCAAGGCTGCAAATGATGCTTAAATGTAAGTTTTTTTTTTTCCCTAAACTTCCCTCCTAAAACTTTTTTTCCTTAAAATGCCCTCCTAAACTTGGGGTGCGTGTTATACGCCAGTGCACGTTATACGCTGATAAATACGGTACCTGGAATATATTAAGATGCGGAGGAGTAGCTAGAAGCTTGTTGGCCCGATGCAAAAGTTGACCTGGAATCCGCCCACTACCACCCAAAACTTCCATCACGTTTTCACACGATTCTGGACACAACCCCTATCCACGATCAGAAATGGAGGTCCTGGTCCCCAGGTCTGTAACCCTCCTCTCCGTACAGCTGTATTAAGCTCCCCTGTACTTAAGGTTCTGCCTTCCTCTCCTCAATTTTGTAGGCCCCGTCGCTCCCATTAGCCCCATTGGGCACCTTTTTTTGTTTTTTTCTGTTTTCCTGTTTCATTCAGCCTATGGAATGCATGGTAAGCTCCAAAGATGGGGACCGGAGGGAATGTCATCACTTATCCCGGCAGAAGCCAAGCACACTCCTCTATGGTTTTCTCCTCCGGTCCTCCATCTGTTCGACCTCCTACCCTTCTCATTTATTATATCATCATAGAACATGTATGTGTACTCCTCATTGTATTCTGTACGACTGTCATGTTGATCCTTTGTATTTTGCTGAATTTTTCAATAAAATCGTTTGTATTAAAAAAAAAAAACTTCCATCAGGTGCCAAGATACTGCCACCGCATGCCAAGATACTGCCATCATGTGCCAAGATACTCCAAGTGGCCGAAGAGTTATTTCAGGTCTTTATTTAGATATTGAGAGGGTAATTCAAAAGATTTGGGAAAAACTGTTCGCATTTTGACATACCTCTCCAATTCTTTTGAATACCCTGGAGTAGTTGTAGGAAACCACTTAGAGGTAGGGATCTACATTAACAACCTGAAAGAGATCAACGATCACCAGGGCTCAGCCCCGCCCCCCTTTTTTTAAAGAAATTAACTGGCAAGGCTTAACTAATTAGTAAGGAAAAATTTAAAAATTAACTAAAAACTTAAAAATGCAATGTCCTTGTAAAAATAAAAACGTAGCCAACCTTAAAAGGGACAATGTCAGTCAGTAGGGCAGAGGACGGTGTCAGCAGGGCAGTGGATGGTGTCAGTAGAGCAGAGGACGGTGTCAGTAGAGCAGTGGACGGTGTCAGTAGGGCAGCGGATGGTGTCAGAGCAGTGGATGGCATCAGTAGGACAGTGGATGGTGTCAGTAAAGCAGAGGACAGTGTCAGTAGAGCAGTGGATGGTGTCAGTAGAGCAGAGGACAGTGTCAGTAGAGCAGTGGACGGTGTCAGTAGAGCAGAGGACAGTGTCAGTAGAGCAGTGGATGGTGTCAGTAGAGCAGAGGACGGTGTCAGTAGAGCAGTGGACGGTGTCAGTAGAGCAGTGGACGGTGTCAGTAGGGCAGCGGATGGTGTCAGAGCAGTGGATGGCATCAGTAGGACAGTGGATGGTGTCAGTAGAGCAGAGGACAGTGTCAGTAGAGCAGTGGATGGTGTCAGTAGAGCAGAGGACGGTGTCAGTAGAGCAGTGGATGGTGTCAGTAGAGCAGAGGACGGTGTCAGTAGAGCAGTGGGCGGTGTCAGTAGAGCAGTGGACGGTGTCAGTAGGGCAGCGGATGGTGTTAGAGCAGTGGATGGCATCAGTAGAGCAGTGGACGGTGTCAGTAGGGCAGTGGACGGTGTCAGTAGAGCAGTGGACGGTGTCAGTAGAGCAGTGGACGGTGTCAGTAGAGCAGTGGACGGTGTCAGTAGAGCAGAGGACGGTGTCAGTAGGGCAGTGGACGGTGTCAGTAGAGCAGAGGACGGTGTCAGTAGAGCAGAGGACGGTGTCAGTAGAGCAGTGGACGGTGTCAGTAGAGCAGTGGACGGTGTTAGTAGAGCAGTGGACGGTGTCAGTAGAGCAGAGGACGGTGTCAGTAGAGCAGTGGACGGTGTCAGTAGAGCAGTGGACGGTGTCAGTAGAGCAGAGGACGGTGTCAGTAGAGCAGTGGACGGTGTCAGTAGAGCAGTGGACGGTGTTAGTAGAGCAGTGGACGGTGTCAGTAGAGCAGTGGACGGTGTCAGTAGAGCAGTGGATGGTGTCAGTAGAGCAGAGGACGGTGTCAGTAGAGCAGTGGACGGTGTCAGTAGAGCAGTGGACGGTGTTAGTAGAGCAGTGGACGGTGTCAGTCAGTAGAGCAGAGGACGGTGTCAGTAGAGCAGAGGAAGGTGTCAGTAGAGCAGAGGACGGTGTCAGTAGAGCAGAGGATGGTGTCAGTAGAGCAGAGGACGGTGTCAGTAGGGCAGTGGATGGTGTCAGTAGAGCAGAGGACGGTGTCAGTAGAGCAGTGGATGGTGTCAGTAGAGCAGAGGACGGTGTCAGTAGAGCAGAGGACGGTGTCAGTAGAGCAGAGGACGGTGTCAGTAGAGCAGAGGACGGTGTCAGTAGAGCAGAGGACGGTGTCAGTAGAGCAGAGGATGGTGTCAGTAGAGCAGAGGACGGTGTCAATAGAGCAGAGGACGGTGTCAGTAGAGCAGAGGACGGTGTCAGTAGAGCAGAGGATGGTGTCAGTAGAGCAGAGGACGGTGTCAGTAGGGCAGTGGATGGTGTCAGTAGAGCAGAGGACGGTGTCAGTAGAGCAGTGGATGGTGTCAGTAGAGCAGAGGACGGTGTCAGTAGAGCAGAGGACGGTGTCAGTAGAGCAGAGGACGGTGTCAGTAGAGCAGAGGACGGTGTCAGTAGAGCAGTGGATGGTGTCAGTAGAGCAGAGGACAGTGTCAGTAGAGCAGAGGACGGTGTCAGTAGAGCAGAGGACGGTGTCAGTAGAGCAGTGGATGGTGTCAGTAGAGCAGAGGACAGTGTCAGTAGAGCAGAGGACGGTGTCAGTAGAGCAGAGGACGGTGTCAGTAGAGCAGAGGACAGTGTCAGTAGGGCAGTGGATGGTGTCAGTAGGGCAGTGGATGGTGTCAGTAGAGTAGTGGACAGTGTCAGTAGGGCAGTGGATGGTGTCAGTAGGGCAGTGGATGGCATCAGTAGGACAGTGGATGGTGTCAGTAAAGCAGAGGACAGTGTCAGTAGAGCAGTGGATGGTGTCAGTAGAGCAGAGGACGGTGTCAGTAGAGCAGTGGACGGTGTCAGTAGAGCAGTGGACGGTGTCAGTAGGGCAGCGGATGGTGTCAGAGCAGTGGATGGTGTCAGTAGAGCAGAGGACGGTGTCAGTAGAGCAGAGGACGGTGTCAGTAGAGCAGTGGATGGTGTCAGTAGAGCAGAGGACGGTGTCAGTAGAGCAGTGGACGGTGTCAGTAGAGCAGTGGACGGTGTCAGTAGGGCAGCGGATGGTGTCAGAGCAGTGGATGGTGTCAGTAGAGCAGAGGACGGTGTCAGTAGAGCAGAGGACGGTGTCAGTAGAGCAGTGGATGGTGTCAGTAGAGCAGAGGACAGTGTCAGTAGAGCAGAGGACGGTGTCAGTAGAGCAGAGGACGGTGTCAGTAGAGCAGTGGATGGTGTCAGTAGAGCAGAGGACAGTGTCAGTAGAGCAGAGGACGGTGTCAGTAGAGCAGAGGACGGTGTCAGTAGAGCAGAGGACCGTGTCAGTAGGGCAGTGGATGGTGTCAGTAGGGCAGTGGATGGTGTCAGTAGAGTAGTGGACAGTGTCAGTAGGGCAGTGGATGGTGTCAGTAGGGCAGTGGATGGCATCAGTAGGACAGTGGATGGTGTCAGTAAAGCAGAGGACAGTGTCAGTAGAGCAGTGGATGGTGTCAGTAGAGCAGAGGACGGTGTCAGTAGAGCAGTGGACGGTGTCAGTAGAGCAGTGGACGGTGTCAGTAGGGCAGCGGATGGTGTCAGAGCAGTGGATGGTGTCAGTAGAGCAGAGGACGGTGTCAGTAGAGCAGAGGACGGTGTCAGTAGAGCAGTGGATGGTGTCAGTAGAGCAGAGGACGGTGTCAGTAGAGCAGTGGACGGTGTCAGTAGAGCAGTGGACGGTGTCAGTAGGGCAGCGGATGGTGTCAGAGCAGTGGATGGTGTCAGTAGAGCAGAGGACGGTGTCAGTAGAGCAGTGGGCGGTGTCAGTAGAGCAGTGGACGGTGTCAGTAGGGCAGCGGATGGTGTTAGAGCAGTGGATGGCATCAGTAGAGCAGTGGACGGTGTCAGTAGGGCAGTGGACGGTGTCAGTAGAGCAGTGGACGGTGTCAGTAGAGCAGAGGACGGTGTCAGTAGGGCAGTGGACGGTGTCAGTAGAGCAGTGGACGGTGTCAGTAGAGCAGTGGACGGTGTCAGTAGAGCAGAGGAAGGTGTCAGTAGAGCAGTGGACGGTGTCAGTAGAGCAGAGGACGGTGTCAGTAGAGCAGTGGACGGTGTCAGTAGAGCAGAGGACGGTGTCAGTAGAGCAGTGGACGGTGTCAGTAGAGCAGTGGACGGTGTCAGTAGAGCAGTGGACGGTGTCAGTAGAGCAGTGGATGGTGTCAGTAGAGCAGAGGACGGTGTCAGTAGAGCAGTGGACGGTGTCAGTAGAGCAGTGGATGGTGTTAGTAGAGCAGTGGACGGTGTCAGTAGAGCAGAGGACGGTGTCAGTAGAGCAGAGGAAGGTGTCAGTAGAGCAGAGGACGGTGTCAGTAGAGCAGTGGATGGTGTCAGTAGAGCAGAGGACGGTGTCAATAGAGCAGAGGACGGTGTCAGTAGAGCAGAGGACGGTGTCAGTAGAGCAGAGGACGGTGTCAGTAGAGCAGAGGATGGTGTCAGTAGGGCAGTGGATGGTGTCAGTAGAGCAGAGGACGGTGTCAGTAGAGCAGTGGATGGTGTCAGTAGAGCAGTGGATGGTGTCAGTAGAGCAGAGGACGGTGTCAGTAGAGCAGTGGATGGTGTCAGTAGAGCAGAGGACGGTGTCAGTAGAGCAGAGGACGGTGTCAGTAGAGCAGTGGATGGTGTCAGTAGAGCAGAGGACGGTGTCAGTAGAGCAGAGGACGGTGTCAGTAGAGCAGAGGACGGTGTCAGTAGGGCAGTGGATGGTGTCAGTAGGGCAGAGGACAGTGTCAGTAGAGTAGTGGACAGTGTCAGTAGGGCAGTGGATGGTGTCAGTAGGGCAGTGGATGGCATCAGTAGGACAGTGGATGGTGTCAGTAAAGCAGAGGACAGTGTCAGTAGAGCAGTGGATGGTGTCAGTAGAGCAGAGGACGGTGTCAGTAGAGCAGTGGACGGTGTCAGTAGAGCAGTGGACGGTGTCAGTAGGGCAGCGGATGGTGTCAGAGCAGTGGATGGTGTCAGTAGAGCAGAGGACGGTGTCAGTAGAGCAGTGGGCGGTGTCAGTAGAGCAGTGGACGGTGTCAGTAGGGCAGCGGATGGTGTTAGAGCAGTGGATGGCATCAGTAGAGCAGTGGACGGTGTCAGTAGGGCAGTGGACGGTGTCAGTAGAGCAGAGGACGGTGTCAGTAGAGCAGTGGACGGTGTCAGTAGAGCAGAGGACGGTGTCAGTAGGGCAGTGGACGGTGTCAGTAGAGCAGTGGACGGTGTCAGTAGAGCAGTGGACGGTGTCAGTAGAGCAGAGGACGGTGTCAGTAGAGCAGAGGACGGTGTCAGTAGAGCAGTGGACGGTGTCAGTAGAGCAGAGGACGGTGTCAGTAGAGCAGTGGACGGTGTCAGTAGAGCAGAGGACGGTGTCAGTAGAGCAGTGGACGGTGTCAGTAGAGCAGTGGACGGTGTCAGTAGAGCAGTGGATGGTGTCAGTAGAGCAGAGGACAGTGTCAGTAGAGCAGTGGACGGTGTCAGTAGAGCAGTGGATGGTGTTAGTAGAGTAGTGGACAGTGTCAGTAGGGCAGTGGATGGTGTCAGTAGGGCAGTGGATGGTGTCAGTAGGGCAGTGGTTGGTGTCAGTAGAGCAGAGGACAGTGTCAATAGAGCAGAGGACAGTGTCAGTAGGGCAGTGGATGGTGTCAGTAGAGCAGAGGACGGTGTCAGTAGAGCAGAGGACAGTGTCAGTAGGGCAGTGGACAGTGTCAGTAGGGCAGTGGATGGTGTCAGTAGGGCAGTGGTAGGTGTCAGTAGAGCAGAGGACAGTGTCAATAGAGCAGAGGACGGTGTCAGTAGAGCAGTGGACAGTGTCAGTAGGGCAGTGGATGGTGTCAGTAGGGCAGCGGTTGGTGTCAGTAGAGCAGTGGATGGTGTTAGTAGGGCAGTGGATGGTGTTAGTAGGGCAGTGGATGGTGTCAGTAGAGTAGTGGACAGTGTCAGTAGGGCAGTGGATGGTGTCAGTAGGGCAGTGGTTGGTGTCAGTAGAGCAGAGGACGGTGTCAGTAAGGCAGTGGACGATATCAGCAGGGCAGTGGATGGTGTAGTTTTTCTATTTATTTTTATTATGTTTTACCAGTTTAATTATTTTTTTTTCTATTGTTTTATTTTATTTTATTTTGCAGCCCTGTTGGGCTTTGGGGAAATATCAGGGGTCTAAACAAACCCCTGATGTGTCACTTTTGAGACAGAGAAAAGAGATTGAGAACACAGTCCTCAACCTCCATCTCTGCACACTCGGCTGCACAGAATGAAAAATTAGCATGCGCTTTGAGGCTTCCTGTTCATTCGCAAACCAAAGCATAGTAAACACAGTTTACTATGCTTCAGTTATGAATGAACACAAGACCGATCGGTACCGAACTCTCACTGTGTTTAATTCAGGAAAGGAAGAGGACGGTAAATATGATATATTTACCGTCCCCTTATCCCGCTCTCCATCCTGAAATGATCCCCCGCAGCAGTCGGCAGGAGAGGGGAAAAGTCTTCCATATGACGTCCTTCCAGAACAACAGTGCCTCCGCCCGGCCGTCATTGTGCTGTATGCCACTAGGAAAGGTGTTAAAGTGACAAAAATAATACAAATCATTCAAACACATCCAACACATAAGTCACTTCAGTTGTGTCTTCTAAAAAATACTTCTTCCTTAATCCTTCACATGCATCAACAGCACAAGTGAGTCCCACCACCATTCATCATGTGCTCTCACCTGAACTTGTGGACCTATTAGTATAAGCAATGGGTCGATTGGAACTTCAACTCTAAGGGGGGTCTATTCCCAGGGCTTCCCCACCCTCTCCCTCTTAAGTATCTCTCATAGAATGTTAAAAGTTTGGAATGACAAGAATGGTTCTTCATAAATCCATGTTTGTTACTACTAATGCATCAGCAAATGCTTGGATATGGTCCTTTGGTTCCTTCCAATAGTTTACATACTATCGATGTTAGGCACAGGTTACAGCACAATGATGAGTTCTTCTCTCTGCCACTCTGATCTCTCCTCCTATCAGCATGCTTCTTGTCAGCATATGAACTGACTAGCTAGTGTTGCTTCTTCCTCTCACGCTCTAGCTCTGCTGTTTTCAGGGATACCAGCAGCAGGGATGGCCAGACAGATCTACGTAGCTACACTGGGACCAGACTGAGACAGATATAAAGTTGGTTGTAAAGCCTCTGTACTGCAGCTCCCCCCAGAGCCCCTTCTTTTTCTTACCTGGGCCCAGGGTTGGACTTACCACTGGGCTTGACTGGGCTCAAGCCTATGGGTCCCGCCCAATAGGGGGCCCCACGGGCTCCACTGAGATACATAGCCGAGTGTACTGAAGTTTAAAAATGGTGCAGCCCATAGTCCTGTGTATCTCGGCGGCTCTCAAGTCCTCTCGCAGTCCCGAGCGGAGCCGAGAGTAGCCGAGTGTACTCGGCTCGGTTCACAGTCCCGCCCTATGATGGACATAACACAGGGACTGGGCGTGACTGTGAGCCGAGCTGAGTACACTCGGCTACTCTCGGCTCCGCTCGGGACTGCAAGAGGACCCGAGAGCCGCCGGGGATACACAGGACTCTGTATCTCGGCAGCGCCAGTGGTGTAACTAGAACCTTCAGGGCCCCGCTGCAAGAAACCATGAAGGGCCCCCCTGAACCCCAGCCGAGGCCGTTCCCTCAGAGTCCGGTGGTGGAACTCCAGGGCTCAGTCACAGGTACAACTTTTGTGAGCCCTGTAGTTCCACCACTGGTATTAGCAGTTTTTTTATTATGTTTTACAATTTATTAGGAGTCCCGTTGGGGGACTTTGGTGAGATATCAGAGGTCTAAACAGACCTATGATGTTACACATTTGAGACAAAGAGGAAGAAGGGACATTGGGACCCTGTCTTCTGGAGAGAAGTGGGCCCTGTCCCGAGGAGAGATTGGGTCCTTGTCCTTAGGGGAGATGGGGTCCCTGTCTCCACGTAAGTAGGAGTCCCTGTCCCTAAGGGAAATGGGGTCCCTGTCCCCAGGGGAGAGATGGGGTCCCTGACCTTAGGGGAGATGTGGTCCTTGTCCTCAGGTGAGAAGAAGTCCTTGTCCCCAAGAGAAATAGGGTCCCTGTCCTCTGGGGAGAAGTGGGTCCTGTCCCCAGGGGAGATGGGGCCCCTGTCCTTAGGGGAGATGGGGTCCCTGTCCCCAAGGGAAATGGGGTCCCTGTCCTCTGGGGAGAAGTGGGCCCTGTTCCCAGCAGAGATGGGGTCCCCATTGGAGATGGGGTCCCTGTCCCCAGGTGAGAAGGGGTCCCTGTCCTCAGGTGAGAAGGGGTCCCTGTCCTCAGGTGAGAAGGGGTCCCTGTTCCCTTGGAAAATGGGGTCACTGTCCTCACGGGAAATGAGGTCCCTGTCCTCTGGGGAGAAGTTGGCTCTGTCCCCAGAGGAGATGGGGTCCTTGTCCCCAAGGGAAATGGAGTCCCTGTCCTTTAGGGAGAACTGGGCCCTGTCCCCAGGGAAGATGGGGTCCCTGTCCTTAGGGGACATATCTCCCAGAAAGACCTGTCAACATCTGTGTATGACGGGGAGGAGGGGGGGGGGGGGCTGGCAGACGAGCCTGCGGTGTCCTTTGGGGAGCCGGCTCTCATAGGGCTGCACTGCATCTGTGTGCTTAAAGTTTGTTTGCCCGGGAGAAGCATGCAGTGCAGTGTGAGCCGGACTCAGGGGGCGGGACTGGGGAGGACAGACACCGGACTGAGCAGCACTGCATGGAGCAGGAGAGGGGGACCCGGAGGAGCGGCAGAGGACACAGGTTGTGTGGGGAATGCACAACTAGAGAGCAGCCAGTGCGGTAGTCGAGCATGGAGCTCTGCTAGTCACCCCCCACCTCCAGCCACCCGTGCGCCCGGTGCCTAACCGCCTATGCTGCCACCGGCCATATGTAGAGGGTGGCGGCATGGGCCCCTTGCAGCACAGGGCCCGGTTGCGCTCGCGCCTGCTGCACCCCCTATAGTTATGCCCCAGGGCAGCGCCATTTTTAAACTTCAAGACTGCAATGACAAGGCTGCAAATGACACTGATAAGGCTGCATTGATGGGCATTTAAATGTCATTTTTTTTTCCTTAAAATTCCTTCCTAAACTTGGGGTGTGTGTAATTCGCCAGCGCGTGTTATATGCCGATAAATACGGTAATGTATAGAAGGTAGGGCCCGAAAGTGACTCAAGCCCAGGGGCCCCCACCACCCTAATGCCGCGTACACACGATCGGAATTCTCGTCGGGAAAAACTGTGTCGGTTTTTCCAACGGAATTCCGACGGAATTCTGCTAAAGCTGTGTTGCCTACACACGATCACACCAAATTCCGACAAGCAATAACACAGCGGCATAAAAAAAGTTTGACAGCACTATAAAAGGGAAGTTTAATGCTTCTGAGCATGCGTCGAATTGTTTCCGAGCATGCGTCGGAAATTTGCGCGTCGGAATTGCCTACACACGATCGGAAAATCCGATAGAAAGGTTTTCCATCGGAAAAATTGAGAACAGGTTCTCAATTCAAAGTCCGTCGGAAATTCCGACAGAAAAAGACCGTTGGGCATACACACGGTCGGAAAATCCGATGAAAAGCTCCCATCGGACTGTTTCCATCGGAAATTCCGATTGTGTGTACGCCGCATAAGTCTTTCCCTGCCAGGGCCCAATCTGATCCAGCAATGTGCATGAGGGCAGTGGCTCCAGCCGCTGTCTCTCTCCTCATGGGACATATTGATAGCGGCAGGAGCCCTTGGCTCCTGCTGCTGTCAATCAAATCCAGTGACACAGGAGCAGGGGGGGCGGGGCCCGAGTCCTGTTGTTTGTGTCAATGGATGCAGCAGCGGGACTCGGGAGTGAGCTGGCACAGGTGCTCCCAGGGAAAGTGGCTTTCTTTAGGGGCACCCCGATGAAGAGGAGGAGGTCTAGAACGTCGGCAGGGAACCCTAGAAGAAGGGGATCGGGCTACTCTGTGCAAAACCATTACACAGAGCAGCTAAGTAGGCATGTTTGTTATTTTTATATATAAAAAAAAAAGAAGAGGGTTTATAACCCCTTTAACCACTTCAGCACCGGGCGATTTTATCCCCTTCCTTACCAGAGCACTTTTTGCGATTCGGCACTGTGTCGCTTTAACTAACAATTGCGCGGTCGTGCGACGTTACACGCAAACAAAATTGACGTCCTTCTTTTCCCACAAATAGAGCTTTCTTTTGGTGGTATTTGATCGCCCCTGCGGTTTTTATTTTTTGCGCTATAAACAAAAGAAGAGCGACAATTTTGAAAAAAAACACAATATTTTTTACTTTTTGCTATAATAAATATCGCATTTTTTTTTTTAAAAAACAATTTTTTTCCTCAGTTTAGGCCAATACGTATTCTTCTACATATTTTTGGTAAAAAAAATCGCAATAAGCGTATATTGATCGGTTTGCGCAAAAGTTATAGCGTCTACAAAATAGGGGATCGATTTATTGAATTTATTTTTTTTCTTTACTAGTAATGGCGGCGATCTGCGATTTTTTTTTCGTGACTGCGACATTGCGGCGGACACTTCGGACACTTTTGACACAGTTTTGGAACCATTCACATTTACACAGCGATCGTTGCTATAAAATTGCAGTGATTACTGTGTAAATGTGACTGGCAGGGAAGGGGTTAACACTAGGGGGGCGCTGCAGGGGTTAATATGTTCCCTGAGGTAGTGATTCTAACTGTGGGGGGAGGGGACTCAAGGGGAGGAGGCCGATCATGTGTTCCTCCGTACTGGGAACACATGATCGGTCTCTTCTCCGCTGACAGGACGTGGAGCTGTGTGTTTACACACACAGCTCCACGGTCCCGCTGTTTTAACGGGGCAATCGCGGGTGCCCGGCGGACATCGCGGCCGCCGGGCACTCGCACCGGGTCCCGAGCGATGCCGCGGGCGCGCGCGCGCGCGCCCCCCGGGCGGCCGGGAATGCGAGGACGTCATATGACGCCCACCCAGGATGGGAGATCCACCTTGTGGGCGTCATATGACTATGGGCGGGTATTGAAGTGGTTAAAGAGGCGATTCCCCGTTCTGTGTGACATGACAGAGATCGACTCTTCCATAGTTACATAGTTAGGCTCCACGCACACTGGACATTAAAATAACGTTATAAAAACGCCATTAGCTTTGCAGGTTTTTTAACGTTTTTGCAATATCGCTTATTAGTGTATTTTTGCGTTTTTTTTTCTCTTTTCCAATGGATCAAAAACTTTAAAAAAACACTGGTGAGACACGTTTTTGAGTGTTTATCAACGTTTATCAGCGTTTATGAGCATTTGGCATTTTCATGTGGTCAGAAAAACGACTCCTGAACGCGATTTTAGGCCTCATGCACACTGGGCGTTAAAATATTGTTATAAAAACGTCAGTAGCTTTGCAGTGAGTTTTTTCAACGCTTTTGAAAATAGCGTTAATCAGCGTTTTTTTCGCGTTAGTGTTTTTAGCGTTTTTTTTTTTTTTTTTCCAATGGATCAAAAAACATTAAAAAACACTGGTGAGCCACGTTTTTGACCGTTTATCAATGTTTATCAGCGTTTATGAGTGTTTGGCCTTTTTTGTGGTCAGAAAAGCGGCACTTTGAACGCGATTTTATGGCGCTCAGGGAACATTCCATGAACTCCACTGCCGATAAACATCCAAAAACGTCCATGTGTGCATGGACACATAGGATAACGTAGAGGGGAGTTTATGGGCTGTTAAAAAAAACACCCAAACTTCCAAAAACAACTGTTTAAGAGCTTTCGAGGTGGAGCTCAAAAAAGCTTTTATGGGATGCCAGATCGCTGGCAGAAAACGCTGGTTGAAAAATGTGATTTCGTGATGGGCACAGCAGGTGTACAGACCTGGGAACTCAGCACAGGGATGGTGGGGACCCCTCATAATGGGCACAGCAGGTGTACAGACCCGGGAACTCAGCACACGGATGGTGGGAACCCCTCATAATGGGCACAGCAGGTGTACAGACCCGGGAACTCAGCACAGGGATGGTGGGAACCCCTCATAATGGGCACAGCAGGTCAACAGACCTTGGAACTCAGCACACGGATGGTGGGAACCCCTCATAATGGGCACAGTGGGTGTACAGACCTGGGAACTCAGCACAGGGATGGTGTGAACCCCTCATAATGGGCACAGCGGGTGTATAGACCTGGGAACTCAGCACAGGGATGGTGTGAACCCCTCATAATGGGCACAACAGGTGTACAGACCTGGGAACTCAGCACAGGGATGGTGGGAACCCCTCATAATGGGCACAGCAGGTGTACAGACCCGGGAACTCAGCACACGGATGGTGGGAACACCTCATAATGGGCACAGCAGGTCAACAGACCTTCGAACTCAGCACACGGATGGTGGGAACCCCTCATAATGGGCACAGCAGGTGTACAGACCTGGGAACTCAGCACAGGGATGGTGGGAACCCCTAATAATGGGCACAGCAGGTGTACAGACCTGGGAACTCAGCACAGGGATGGTGGGAACCCCTCATAATGGGCACAGCAGGTGTACAGACCTGGGAACTCAGCACAGGGATGGTGGGAACCCCTCATAATGGGCACAGCAGGTGTACAGACCCGGGAACTCAGCACACGGATGGTGGGAACCCCTCATAATGGGCACAGCAGGTGTACAGACCTGGGAACTCAGCACAGGGATGGTGGGAACCCCTAATAATTGGCACAGCAGGTGTACAGATCTGGGAACTCAGCACAGGGATGGTGGGAACCCCTAATAATTGGCACAGCAGGTGTACAGACACGGGAACTCAGCACAGGGATGGTGGGAACCCCTCATAATGGGCACATCAGGTGTACAGACCTGGGAACTCAGCACAGGGATGGTGGGAACTCCTCATAATTGGCACAGCAGGTGTACAGATCTGGGAACTCAGCACAGGGATGGTGGGGACCCCTCACAATGGGCACAGCAGGTGTACAGACCCGATCAGTTTTGGGTGCAGAAACTGACTGGAACTGACTGCGATGGTGTGAACTAGAGCCATTGGAATACATAAAAAAAACACTATACATGCCCTTTTAGGGCCAGTTCACAACACATACAGTCCAGTGCGTTTCTTTTTTCTGCATCAAAAACGCATGGAAAGCAGGTCATATGCTTTCCAATGGCATAGTTCACACCAGTGCTTGCAGTTCCAGAAAAAAAAGTAGAACATGCTGCAATTTTTCTGCACTGGAACGCTATAAAACACATCAAAAACACACTGGAATGCACCGGAACGCACCTAAAAGCACCAAAAACAAACTGGAACACACATGTCCTTATTTAGGATTAAGGGCCAGGTTCACACCATAGAAACGCAGACCGGATGATTTTTTGAATGCGTGTTTTTGATGCGTTCCAGTGCGTTTTCATGCGTTTTTGGTGCATTTTTGATGCAGTCCAGTGCATCCCCCCCTTTTTTCCCCCTTAACCTTAAATACGAATATGGGTGTTCCAGTGCGTTTTTGGTACATTTAGGTGCGTTCCCGTGAGTTTTTGATGCGTTTTAAAGCGCTCCAGTACAGTCCAGTGCAGGAAAAATGCAGCGTTTTCTACTTTTTTTTCTGGAACAGGAGCGCACTGGAACTGCAAGCACTGGTGTGAACTATACCATACAAAACCATACAACCTACTTTCCATGCGTTTTTGATGGAGAAAAAAAAAAAACGCACTGGACTGCATCTGGTGTGAACTGGCCCTTAAAATGTGTTCTAAACCCTTTACAACCACTTTTGCCTACAGGTAAGTCTATAATAAGGTCTTACCTGTAGCTACCGTGAATGTCTTCTGAACTGGAGATATTCACTGTATACGCATGCAGAGGAGGCTCTAGGCTTTGTGAGGCCTTAGGCAAATCTTAAACATGAGGCCCCACTCACGCCCAAAACCGGAAAAATAATTCAAGCGATAAAAAAATAACTGTACAAATTGCATATATTAAGAGCCTTAAATCCTATGAACTATGAATTCACAGTTTCTAGAATTCTGGTGATGACAGGGGGTCAGTAGGTGCCATGATATGCCAGATGGCATATATATCATCAGGGCTGTGTGTGGGGTGGCTGGCAGTAGTGATTATCGGAGCCCCCTCGGTCAGGGGTGACGTCACAGGATGTGTCAGTATCGGGCAGGACCGTCATCATTCTGTACCTGGAAGCTCCGGCGGCAGACAGTCTCCCCGATGATCGCCGGGCGCCTGATTTGGCATTGGCAGGTCCTCCATTACAGACATTCATCCTGGAGAGTGGAGCAGAGTGAAAGATGCTCGGCCGCTGCTGGCTTTAGCTGGGCTCTGCACATGACAGGAGATCCACAGAGCCTGGCAGAAGGGGAGGAGTCGGTAGAGGGGAGTACATGGAGCCACCCACTGACCCTGGGACGTCACCTATGGCAGTGCTGAATTGAACCGTCTGCCCCTGGCAGGGGTAAAAGTAGTAGCGGGCAGAGAGACAGCCCTGGGGACACCGACTGGGGGACATCCCCTCCAACTCCCACACACGTCAGGCAAATTAAGCGTCCGCGAGGCCCCTGGGAGTGCGAGGCCTAAGGCGACCGCCTAATTTGCCTAATTAGAGAGCCGCCTCTGTACGCATGTGCCGACATCATCGGCACATGCGCACTGTAGAGACGGCTCGTACGTGCCATTTCTTCGGCTAGTGTGCCGTTAGCGGCGGCTCCCCGCGCGCACTGCGCGGGAGTAACGTCATGGTACCTCCGGGTCAATCACAGCACCGGAGGGCGCAATACCAGGAAATAACCCCGGGAGACATGTCGCTGGCAAGAGCGGTGTGTGGGGGCCGCTGCGGGGAGGTCAATCTAAGGTAAATATATTATAATGAGCTAGTTTGCATAGCATAGCATTATTCCTTTGTCTTGCAGGTATTTATTTATTTACAACCACTTTAAAGTGTATCAGATTTTTTTTTGTTTTTGTTTTTGAATAGAATGAAGAAGAACCTGTTTTACTTCTATCGGGGGCTCTCTGTTGGAGAGACTCCTTCCTGTCCGATAAAAGGTTACCATTTAGAGATTGATTTATTTACAAACAAAAAGAAACACTAAAATGTAACCATGTAGAATCACAAACACACCAACATTGTAGCACATTTATTTCAACAATCATCTCTAAAGGAATATAAAGAATTTCTATGATAATTACTTTGTATCTCTCCAGAATTATCTTCTTCAGATCACAAAATAATCATGAAAAATGTTCACCTTCATAAAGCAGCTTAACCACTTAAGGACCAAGCTTTTTTTGTTTTTAGATGTGTTGTTTATAATTTAAAAATATTTTTTTTTTTGCTAGAAAATTACTTAGAACCCCAAACCATTATACATTTTTTTTCCCAACACCCTAGAGAATAAAATGGCGGTCGTTGCAATACTTTCTGTCACACCGTATTTGCGCAGCAGTCTTACAAGTGCACTTTTTTTGGAAAAAAATAAAACACATTTTAATTGAAAAAATAAGACAACAGTAAAGTTAACCCAATTTCTATTTTATACTGTGAAAGATAATGTTACGCCGACTAAATTGATACCCAACACGTCACGCTTCAAAATTGCACCCCGCTCGTGGAATGGCGACAAACTTTTACCCTTAGGCGACGTTTAAAAAATTCTATAGGTTGCATGTTTTGCGTTACAGAGCTAGAATTATTGCTCTCGCTCTACCGATCGTGGGGATACCTCACATGTGTGGTTTGAACACACATGCGGGCGCTACTCAGGTATGCGTTCGCTTCTGCGCGTGAGCTCTGCGGGACAGGGCGCGTTTAAAAAAAAAAATCTTATTTATTTTACCTTTTTATTTTTATGCTGTTCTTTGTGTCACTTTTATTCCTTTTACAAGGAATGTAAATATCCCTTGTAATAGAAAAAAAAAAAGCATGACAGGACCTCTTAAATATGAGACCTGGGGTCAAAAAGACCTCACATCTCATATTTACACTAAATTGCAATAAAAAATAAATAAATACATTTTGTCATTTAAAAAGATACAAAAAAAATGGTCCTTTAAGAGCTGTGGGCGGAAGTGAAGTTTTGACGTCGCTTACGCCCAGCAATGGTATGGAGACGGGTGGGGGCCAGCTTCCCCTCACTGGATTGATCAATTGAAGGAAGGATCAATCGAGCAAAGGAAGGATCCCTCCCTATCCTTCCTAGTCATCCTTAATCCATTTATTTTGGTACAGCTGTGATTTTGTAACCTTCCTTGGGTTCTTCCTTCGCTTGATCGATCCTTCCCTTGATCAATCAATCCTTCATTCAACTGATCCTTACCTTTGATCAGTGTAAGGATTGATTGAAGGAAGGACAGATCGGGGGAAGGAAGGAATCATGGAAGGATCAATCGAGCAAAGGAAGGATCCCTCCCTATCCTTCCTAGTCATCCTTCATCCATTGATTTTGATATAGCTGAGAGTTTGGAGCCTTCCTTGGGTCCTTCTTTCCTTCGCTGAATTGATCCTTTCTTCTCTCAATCAATCCTTCCTTCAATTGGTCCTTCCTTTGATCAATCAATCCTTCCCTTGATTAATTGATCCTTCCTTCCTTCAAATGATCCTTTCCTCCTTCAATCGATCAAAGGATCAATTGAAGGAAGGATGGATTGATTTAAAAAAGGACTGATCGTTTGATCAAAGAAAGGATGGATCAACTGAATGATCAATCGATCGATCGAAGGAAGGATCAGGTAACAAAATAAAATCTGGTTGGCCACACGTCCGATAAAATCATCTTTATGTAATGATTCTCTATGTAAAAACACCTCCACAAACCATAATGGGGAATACAGCAACTCCAGCTAATGCGTTTCATGCTTCATGAGCACCTAAAGTGGTTGTAAACCCTTACAAACCACTTTTACCTACAGGTAAGCATAGATTAAGGCGTATCTGTAGGTGTAAGAAATATCTCCTAAACCTACACGGTTTAGGAGATATTTGCAAAAGACAGGCACTGTTGTCTACGGCGCACGAGCCGTAGTCAGCTGCGTGCAGGCGCATTGAGCATGCCACTGCTAACGGCGACCATGCGCATGCGCAGGAGTGACGTCATCGCGGCTCCAGCCAGTCACAGTGCCAGAGCCGCGATACCCGGAACTCAGTCCGGGATAGATGGTGGCATCGGAGGAGGAGAATGAGGGTCGCTTCGGGGGGCTTCCATCTCAGGTAAGTTATTCATAATGCTATGCATACTAGCTCATTATGCCTTTGCCTTGCAGGGTGCATTTTTTTTTTACATTTTTTGCTTTGGTTTACTTCCTCTTTAATCATAGCTAAGGAAGGATTGATTGATGGAGGCAGCAAGGATGACCAGGGAGGAGAGGTGGGGGTTAAACAAAAAACACTTTCCCATCAAAGTCACATAGGAATTCTTCTGATCAAGCTGTTGCAACTTCTAAAGTCACATGAAAGTCGCATTAAAATTGCAAGCAAGTATCACTACATAGTCACACTGAAAATTGCATAAAAATCGCTTTAGAATAGTGGAAAGTGATATTGGGAAAACGTGATACAAACGCGGCAAAAACCCATATGCGTTTTCTTAGATGCTTTTGATACAGAGCCGTGTGAAAGTAGCCTTAGATTACATAGAATTCTCAACACGTATAACCCAACCGCACATTAGGCATGATCAAGAGGATCCAAAATTTAGATCACACAGTTAAGCCCCATACACACGGTCGGATTTTCCCATGGATTCTGTCCTATCGGACAATGTTGTCGGAAAATCCGACCGTGTGTAGGCACCATCGGACAGTGTACGTCAGATTGTCCGACGGACAAAGTCCTATCTCCTGCTGGATAGATTTTTCGACAACAAAGTCCGATCACACCAAATCCGATCGTGTGTATCGAATTCCGACGGACAAAGTGCTACGCATGCTCAGATCACATTACAAGACCAAAGCTATTGGCTACTAGCCTCTACGTAGTCCCGTCGTAGGCAACAAACGTCACCACGTTCAGAATGATCGGATTTTCCGACAACTTTGTCCGACCGTGTGTACGCAACAACAACATCGGACAAAGTACGACGGACATGATCCGACGGACCTGGTCCTCGGATAATCCGCGCGTGTGTATGGGGCTTAATATAGACAGTACTCTTATGCCCCGTACACACGGTCGGAAATTCCGACGGAAAATGTCCGATCGGACCATGTTGTCAGACTTTTTCCGTTGTAAAAAAATTTGAGATCCTGCTCTCAAATTTTCCAAACACAAAGTCCGATCGGACCTTTTCCGATCGTGCGTAGAGAATTCCGACGGACAAAGTGCCACACATGCTCAGATAAAATGACGAGACCAAAGCTATTGGCTACTAGCCTCTACGTTGTTCCGTCGTACGCAGTGAACGTCACCAAGTTTAGAATGATCGGATTTTCCAACAACTTTGTCCGACCGTGTGTATGCAACACCAGTGTCGGACAAAATCCGTTGGAAAAAATCCGACAGAATTTGTGGTCGGAATTTCCGACCGTGTGTACGGGGGCTTACACACAACATCATGGCAGAAGATTAGTTAGAGATATGGAAATCTTCCTTCCTGGAGCAATTCGTGTCAGCCTAGGTTGGCCATGAGTAGCCTGACCTGATGTGCATCCAAGAAAAGGAAAATACGGCAACAATTTTCCATATTCCTGGAGCAGGAGTAGGCTACTCATGGCCAACCTAGGCTGACATGATGAGCATCTAAAGCCCCATACACACGGTCGGAAAATCCGACCACTAAATCCATCGGATTTGGTCCGACGGATTTAGTCCGACACTGGTGTTGCATACACACGGTCGGACAAAGTTGTCGGAAAATCCGATCATTCTGAACGTGGTGACGTTTGTTGCCTACGACGGGACTACGTAGAGGCTAGTAGCCAATAGCTTTGGTCTTGTAATGTGATCTGAGCATGCGTGGCACTTTGTCCGTCGGAATTCGCTACACACGATCGGAATTGGTGTGATCGGACTTTGTTGTCGGAATATTTATAGAGCAGGAGATAGAACTTTGTCCGTCGGACAATCCGATGGAAACTGTCCGGTGCCTACACACGGTCGGAATTTCCGACAACATTGTCCGATAGGACAGAATCCATTGGAAAATCCGACCGTGTGTATGGGGCTTTAGAAAGGCAAATTATGGTAAGTATGGCAGAAATTTTCCATATTCTTGGGGCACATCATGTCAGGCTACTCATGGCCAACTTAGGCTGACATGATTAGCATCCAGGAAAGGAAAATTACGGGAAAGTATGGTAAAATGTTTCCATATTCCTGGTGCAGGCTACTCATGATCAACCTAGGCGGACATGATGAGCATCAAGGAAAGGAAAATTACGGTAAGTATGGCAGACATTTCTAACATTCCTGGAGCAGGAGCAGGCTACTCATGGCCAACCTAGGTTGACACACTGATTACCCAGGAAAGGCAAATTACTGTAAGTAAGGCAACAATTTTCCATATTCCTGGAGCACATCATGTCACGCTACTCATGGCCAACCTAGGCTGACATAATGCGCATACAGGAAAGGCAAATTAAGGTAAGAAAACCAACAATTTTCTGTAATAGTACACAAAACAGAAAAAAAAAAAAACTGACCTTCTCTCTATCCAAAACTAAAATACAAACTGTGACTTACACTAAAAACTTGGAGAGCCTCTTAAAGCATTTCAAAACCTTCCCCTGCAGTCCAAAGCACAGATCGGGGGCTGAACTCCTCCTGGCTATGCTCCTCTGACTACTGTACTACTGGTTATTGTAAAATATACACGAATAATACTCACAGACATATGAAGTAAGGCACCATGTAGAAAAACTCAGCTGACCTGACCAGAGATGACTAAATATGTGAAAAGAGCCACCTTGCAAGAAACTCAACCTTCCCGAGAAGTCACAAGGCAACAGACAACAGACAACAGACAATAGACAACAGACAACAACCAGTTAAACAAGTGTGATTTAACTACATAGAAAGTCAACCTTCTAAGATGCCTACAGGCACTAGGCAGCCTTTGGGTACACAGATTGCCAGTTGCCTTCCAAAAATTCCAAACTTCTCTGTATGGACCTTGCTTTGTGCACTTGTCCAAATTATTTGGTGGAGGGGGGATTATGGTTAGGGGTTCGGCTTGGCCCCTTAGTTCCAGTGAAGGCAACACTTAAGGCGTCAGCATACCAAGACATTTCGGACAATGTCATGCTCCCAACTTTGTGGGAACAGTTTGGGGATGGCTCACTGGGGCAGCGATCCAGTTTGATGCTGGCATTTGGAACAGGAAGGGGTCATCCCCAAACTGTTCCCACAAAGTTGGGAACATTAAATTGTCCAAAATGTCTTGGTATGCTGATGCCTTAAGAGTTCCCTTCACTGGACCAGTGCACAAAGCAAGGTCCAAAAAGACATGGATCAGCGAGTTTGGGGTGGAGGAACTTGACTGGCCTGCACAGAGTCCTGACCTCCACCGGATAGAACACCTTTGGGGTGAATTAGGGCAGGGACTGTGAGCCAGGCCTTCTCACCCACATCAGTGCCTGACATCACAAATGCGCTCCTGAAACATTCCCATAGACACACTCCTAAACCTTGTGGACAGTCTTCCCAGAAGAGTTGAAGCTTTTATATCTGCAAAGGGTGGGCCAACTCTATATTGAACCCTACGGACTAATGCCCCATACACATGGTCGGAAATTCCGACCACAAAATCCGTCTGATTTTTTCCGACGGATTTTGTCCAACACTGGTGTTGCATACACACGGTCGGACAAAGTTGTCGGAAAATCCGATCATTCTGAACGTGGTGACGTTGCGTACGACGGGACTACGTAGAGGCTAGTAGCCAATAGCTTTGGTCTTGTAATTTGATCTGAGCATGCGTGGCACTGCGTCCGTCGGAATTCGTTACACACGATCGGAAAAAGTGCGATCGGACTTTGTTGTCGGAAAATTTGAGAGCAGTATCTCAAATTTTTTCCGACGGAAATTCCGACGGAAAAAGTCTGATGGCGCCCACACACGGTCGGATTTTCCGACAACATGGTCCGATAGGACATTTTCCGTCGGAAATTCCGACCGTGTGTACGGGGCATTAGACTGGGATGCCATTAAAGTTCATGTGCGTGTAAAGGCAGGCATCCCATTACTTTTCACAACATAGTGTATACATCTGTTATGGGAGATCTCCGTGCTTAGGACCGGGAATAAGGTGTGCGGCCTGTCCGTAAAAAATTAACCCCCTAGAGGGCAATTTATATGTAAAGTGCAAAATATGAGGGACAAATGGCGCTCCCTGTAAGTAATAAATATGGTGAACCTAAAAGGTATAGGTGAAAAAGTGCGTACCTATAAAGAGTATCTGCTTTATTAATCCTGCTAGGTGTAGAGTAGATGTTGTGATATAGGTGGGGTGTGCCACCCTAAACTTATCCACCCTGTAAATCACAATATTATTGAACTACTGCAATCTGTGAATACCAGTGCTAGTGAGCGTGAGCACCTTAAAGCGGTTCTGCACCCATTTCATTTAGTAAATCTCTTTGCCTTCCAAATCAGGCAAAGAGTTCTAAATGAAATGTTTTTTTTTTTTTTTTTTTTTTTTACTTACCTTGTAATTGATGACTTCCGGTCTTCTCTCTCTGTGGCGGCGGGCGGGGTCTCTGCGTCGATCGTCGTCACGCCGCACTGTCTCCTGGGATCTGGTGTCATTGATCCCAGGAGTCAGTGCGGGCATCTTCCGAAATCTCGCGAGATTTCGGCCACATCTTCCGAAATCTCACGAGATTTCGGCCACATCTTCCGAAATCTCGTGAGATGTCGGCAGATGTGCCGTTACTGCGCACGCGGTGCATGCTGGGCCATCTAAAGTCCCTGTGGGGTTTCACATGCCCACAGGCAAGATGGACCCCAGCAGACAAGAAGAAGACAAGAAGGAGATGAAGATGAAAACCGGCGGCGATCGAGATGGAAGATGGAACAGGTAAGTTCCCCAATTGAGCTATATGCCCTTGGCATATAGCCCAAAAAAAAAAAAAATGAGAGTGCAGAACCGCTTTAATAAATAGAAAATAAATAAATAAAAAATAGAAACACAAATATAGATGATGTGTAGTGTGTATTATAAATGTGGCTGATTAGATACGTGGCTAAACCACAGGGGAAGGGAGGTAGCAGCTGACCAGCTAGCATGTATCCTCTACCCAACTAGTAGTGTATCCATAATATTATACCATTAATAAATGTAAATTTAGAATTGTACCAACACCACCAATGGTGAGTACCTTTGGTAATGTAAGAGCCAAGTGAGCAGTGTGCTATAAATATGCAGGTGACAGTCCCAATACAAAAGAGCAAAAATTAAAAGTGAATGATAATAATAATAGAAAATATAATAATAAAAAACCCTGTGTATAAACCATACACTCAGTGTGTGAAAATTGAACAGTCCAAAAATACGGCTGTGAAAAATACAAAATACAAAAATCATATGTATTAAAGGAAGGGAGTCCAATCCTATGCAGGGGCCCACAACAAGATCAATAGGCGATGTGTTGATGAGTGGATGAGGATATATGGGTAACAGTTGTGAAGATAATTCCACCGGTGACTTGTAGTGCTTCAGGCAGTAGTAGGTGACTGTAGGTGACTAGTAGGGGGCAGCACAACAGTCACCTACTACTGCCTGAAGCACTACAAGTCACCGGTGGAATTATCTTCACAACTGTTACCCATATATCCTCATCCACTCATCAACACATCGCCTATTGATCTTGTTGTGGGCCCCTGCATAGGATTGGACTCCCTTCCTTTAATACATATGATTTTTGTATTTTGTATTTTTCACAGCCGTATTTTTGGACTGTTCAACTTTTACACACTGAGTGTATGGTTTATACACAGGGTTTTTTATTATTATATTTTCTATTATTATTATCATTCACTTTTAATTTTTGCTCTTTTGTATTGGGACTGTCACCTGCATATTTATAGCATACTGCTCACTTGGCTCTTACATTACCAAAGGTACTCACCATTGGTGGTGTTGGTACAATTCTAAATTTACATTTATTAATGGTATAATATTATGGATACACTACTAGTTGGGTAGAGGATACATGCTAGCTGGTCAGCTGCTACCTCCCTTCCCCTGTGGTTTAGCCACTATCTAATCAGCCACATTTATAATACACACTACACATCATCTATATTTGTGTTTCTATTTTTTATTTATTTATTTTCTATTTATTAAGGTGCTCACGCTCACTAGCACTGGTATTCACAGATTGCAGTAGTTCAATAATATTGTGATTTACAGGGTGGATAAGTTTAGGGTGGCACACCCCACCTATATCACAACATCTACTCTACACCTAGCAGGATTAATAAAGCAGATACTCTTTATAGGTACGCACTTTTTCACCTATACCTTTTAGGTTCACTATATTTATTACTTACAGGGAGCGCCATTTGTCCCTCATATTTTGCATAGTGTATACATCATCATGTGCAAATACATAAATACATAAATAAATAAAATCATCAAAAAATATGTAAATCACTGTGTGGAAATATATAAATAAATGAATAATAAATTAAATAAAATAATAAATAAATGAATACATAAATAAATGAAATAAATGTCAACACATCTACCAAAAGTATAAACAAATGAACACATGTATATATATATATATATATATATACACATACATACACAGTAAATAGTGGCGCTATAAGAAAGTAATTATCACGCACAAAGCAAGTGAACAATAAGTGAATAAAGTCCAGTGAAAATAATTTCCCAAACTAAGAGGACATAAAAGTGTTCAATAAAGGTATCCATGATGAATTGGTCTTGCTTGAGATCTCCCCGCCACACCACAAGAAGATCGTGACACCACTCCCCCATAGGGTACCAACTCACCAAAAATGACATTCCACACCGATCCTCAATAGTGACTCACAGACGATCCATATGTGCGGAACAACGGGAAACTCCAATAGTGCAATACTGTTTAAAATAAATGTATTAAAAATTAAATGAAAGACTACAAATATTGCACTGTATAAAATCACATATGGTACAGCGGCACTAAACTGGCATATTGCAGTTGCGTCGGACCCAGCGTGTGGTAAATAGGGATGAGCCGAACACCCCCGGGTTCGGTTCGCACCAGAACCTTCGAACGGACCGAAAGTTCGCGCAAATTTTCGAACCCTATACGTTATAATGGACGCGAACGTTCAAAATCAAAAGTGCTAATTACAACGGCCAATATGCATGTTAATGTCATAAAACAGGTTTGGGGACCCGGGTCCTGCCCCAGGGGACATATATCAATGCAAAAAGAACTTTTAAAAACAAACGTTTTTTCGGGAGCAGTCATTTTAATGATGCATAAAGTGAAAAAAAAAAAGTGAAATTTTCCTTTAAATATGGTACCTGGGGGGTGTCTAAAGTATGCCTGTGAAGTGGCATGTGTTTCCCGTGTTTAGAACTGTCCTTGCACAAAATGACATTTGTAAAGGAAAAAAAGAAGCCATTTAAAACCACTTGCGGCTTTAGGTTTGTTCTTAAGTAGAATCTGAACAGGTACATTATGAAGTGTAGCTCCATCCCAAAAAAATCTATTTTTAAGCTTTTTGGAGAACATAGGGAGGGGTTATCACCCCTGTAACATTTGCTGTCTTTGCACATCTGTTCAGAACATGTCACCTCACTTTCCGTCCCAATGACAAATGTTTTTGGAAAAAGTGGGGTTTTAATTGAAACAAGGATTGGTGATAAAGTATCAGTAGAGAGGAGATACCTTTTTCCCAAATTAAATCTAACAGGATAGAATTTCCCTTCCTAGGGGTAGATTTCCTCTCACTTCCTGTTTTCTCTTTCCATTTGCAAGTAGGAGTCGTTTGTAAGTTGGATGTATGAAAGTAGGGGCCTGGCGTATATACTCTGCAGAAATTTGCCCTATTAGATGTTGGTGTAGCCACAAGACTGGTGGGCACAGGAATGGGCCCTGCTGTGAGTTAATAGATCAAGATTTGTAATTGCATGCACCTGTTGAACAGGGCAGAAAAATTGGGGGTGGTGGTGGTGGTGGACGGTGTTGCCACAAGACTGTAAGCTCTCACAGTTACTCTTGGTGGGCGCAGGAATGGGCCCTGCTGTGAGTTATTAGATCAAGATTTGTAATTGCAAGCACCTGATGAACAGGGCAGAAAAATTGGGCCTTTGGCGGTGGTGGTGGACGGTGTTGCCACAAGACTGTAGGCCCTCATAGTTACTCTTGGTGGGCGCAGGAATGGGCCCTGCTGTGAGTTATTAGATCAAGATTTGTAATTGCAAGCACCTGATGAACAGGGCAGAAAAATTGGGCCTTTGGCGGTGGTGGTGGACGGTGTTGCCACAAGACTGTAGGCCCTCATAGTTACTCTTGGTGGGCGCAGGAATGGGCCCTGCTGTGAGTTATTAGATCAAGATTTGTAATTGCAAGCACCTGATGAACAGGGCAGAAAAATTGGGCCTTTGGCGGTGGTGGTGGACGGTGTTGCCACAAGACTGTAGGCCCTCATAGTTACTCTTGGTGGGCGCAGGAATGGGCCCTGCTGTGAGTTATTAGATCAAGATTTGTAATTGCAAGCACCTGATGAACAGGGCAGAAAAATTGGGCCTTTGGCGGTGGTGGTGGACGGTGTTGCCACAAGACTGTAGGCCCTCATAGTTACTCTTGGTGGGCGCAGGAATGGGCCCTGCTGTGAACTATTAGATCAAGATTTGTAATTACCCGCCCCTGTTAAACAGGGGCTGAAAAATTGTGCCTTAGGCACTGGTGCTGGTGCCACAACACTGCAACCCCTCACAGATACTGTACTTGGAGCACAGCAGTCACACGTGTTGCGAAGCATTTTTTTAAAAAATTGTAAGTACACGCCCCCTGTTAAACAGGGGCTGAAAAATTGTGCCTTAGGCACTGGTGCTGGTGCCACAACACTGCAACCCCTCACAGATACTGTACTTGGAGCACAGCAGTCACACGTGTTGCGAAGCATTTTTTTTTAAAAATTGTAATTACCCGCCCCTGTTAAACAGGGGCTGAAAAATTGTGCCTTAGGCACTGGTGCTGGTGCCACAACACTGCAACCCCTCACAGATACTGTACTTGGAGCACAGCAGTCACACGTGTTGCGAAGCATTTTTTTTAAAAATTGTAAGTACACGCCTCTGTTAAACAGGGGCTGAAAAATTGTGCCTTAGGCACTGGTGCTGGTGCCACAACACTGCAACACCTCACAGATACTGTACTTGGAGCACAGCAGTCACACGTGTTGCAAAGCATTTTTTTATAAAAATTGTATGTACACGCCCCTGTTAAACAGGGGCTGAAAAATTGTGCCTTAGGCACTGGTGTGGTGGCATGGATCATTGAGGAGGAGGAAGAGGATAGTCAGTGAACATAAGAGGACAGTCACTCAGCATCAGCATAGGCAGTCTTGAAGGGATGTGACATTAAAAATTATTCGGTTATATCCGCCTCAGGTGCCTGGTAGCTGGTGGTGATCCAAGACTGATTCATTTTGATGAAGGTCAGTCGATCAACCGAGGCGGTGGACAGGCGCACCCTATGATCAGTGACAAATCCTCCAGCAGCACTGAATGTGCGTTCGGAAAGAACGCTGGAGGCAGGACAGGCCAGTAGCTCAATTGCATACTGTGCAAGCTCTGGCCAGTGATCCATCCTCAGGACCCAGTAAGCCAGAGGATTTTCGGTGGGAAAGGTGTCCAAGTCTGACCTTGCCCCAAGGTATTCCTGCACCATGTATATCAGACGCTGGCGATGGTTGCTGGAACCGATCATACCTTGGGGCTGCGGACTAAAAAATTGTCTGAACGCATCGGTCAGACGTCCACCTTCCCCACCGCTCCTTCTGCTACTGACCGAAGCCTCAGCAACTCGTCGCCCAGGACCAGGAGTTTGTAACCTCCCAGTTTCTGGGAACGCATTGCACAGACCTTTCTGCAAGGCCTCCCTGAGATGTCTCATCCTCTGCTCCCTCTGCGACGGCAAGATAAGGTCCGCAACCTTACCCTTGTACCGCGGATCAAGGAGAGTGGCCAGCCAGTAATGGTCCCTCTCCTTGATCCGAAGAACACGAGGATCCTTCCGCAGGCTTTGCAGGATCAGGGAGGCCATGCAGCGTAGGTTAGCTGAGGCATTCGGTCCGGAGTCTTCTGGGTCACTGAGGATGACATGATCGCCAGCCACCTCCTCCCAGCCACGTACAAGTCCACTGGTTTGTTGGGACTGTACATCATCCCTAAAAGACTGCTGCTGCTGATGCTGAGTGCCAGGCTCCACCTCCATGCTCACACAATCCTCCTCCTCCTCATCCTCTTCCTGTGTGATGGGTGGGACAGAAGGAACACTGTCCGGATAAAGGGGGCCTTGAGAGGCAAGGAAGTCCTCCTCTTCCTGCCTCTGTTCTGCCTCAAGTGCCCTGTCCATTATCCCACGCAGCGTATGCTCCAACAGGTGGACAAGAGGGACAGTGTCACTGATGCATGCACTGTCACTGCTCACCATCCTCGTGGCCTCCTCAAATGGTGAGAGGACAGTGCATGCATCCCTGATCATGCTCCACTGACGTGGGGAAAAAATCCAAGCTCCCCTGACCCTGTCCTGGTGCCGTAGTCGCAAAGGTACTCATTGATGGCCCTCTGCTGCGTGTGCAGTCGCTGCAGCATGGCCAACGTTGAGTTCCACTTGGTGGGCATGTCACATATTAGGCGGTTCTTGGGCAGGTTCAGCTCCTTTTGCAGCTCAGTCAGCCGAGCACTGGCATTATAAGATCGGCGGAAATGCACACAGACTTTCCTGGCCTGCCTCAGGACATCCTGTAAGCCTGGGAACCTGCCCAAGAATCGCTGCACCACCAGGTTGAGGACGTGAGCCATGCAGGGCACATGGGTGAGCTGCCCCTGTCGCAGGGCGGAGAGGAGGTTGGTGCCATTGTCAGAAACGACCATTCCTGGCTTAAGCTGACGTGGCGTCAACCACCTCTCGGCCTGCCCCTGCAGAGCTGCCAGAACCTCTGGCCCAGTGTGGCTCCTGTCCCCCAAACACACCAGCGCAAGCACGGCATGGCATCTTTTTGCCTGCGTACTTGCGTAGCCCCTTGTACGCCTACGGAGCACCGCTGGTTCCAAGGACAGAGCACTGGAGGAAGAAGAAGAGGAGGGGGTGGAGGAGAGAGGTGTGTCACAACCAGTAGCAGTAGTAGCGTTTTGGAGGCGTGGTGGCGGAACAACCTCCAACACTACTGCACCTTGTCCTGCATCCCTCCCAGCTGCCAATAGAGTGACCCAATGGGCCGTGAAAGAAAGGTACCGTCCCTGTCCATGCCTGCTGGACCATGAGTCAGCGGTAATATGCACCTTACCGCTGACCGCCCTGTCCAGCGAGGCATGGACATTGCCTTCCACATGCCGGTAGAGAGACGGAATCGCCTTCCGTGAGAAAAAGTGGCGTTTGGGAACCTGCCACTGAGGAACCGCACATTGAACAAACTCACGGAAGGGGGCCGAGTCTACCAACTGAAAAGGCAGCAGTTGAAGTGCTAGCAATTTAGCCAAGCTAGCATTCAACCGCTGGGCATGTGGATGGCTGGGAGTGTACTTCTTTCTACGGTCCAGCAGCTGGGGCAGGGAAATTTGCCTGCTGCAATCAGACGTCGGTGTACTGCAAGTACTTGGTTGTGACACACCTAATTCTACACCTTCAGTCCTCTCAGAGCAGCTTTCAGAGAGGACTGAAGGTGTAGTGGGGATGGAGATCCCAGCTGATGAGGAGCAAGGAGAGGTCCGCTTAGTTCTTTGGTGTGGGTCTTTTATGTGTGCCTGCCAACGAGCTGCATGGCAGGTCGACATATGTCTGGTCATGCTTGTGGTGCCCAAGCGGCTGATGTTTTGGCCACGCGAGATACGCTTGAGACAAATATTGCAAATAGCAGTGGTGCGATCTGATGCACTCGTCTCAAAAAAGGCCCACACCAAAGAACTTTTCTGATAACGTGCAGAGGCAGCGCCCTGCACAGGCGGAGCTCTGCGGTGTTGTACAGTTGCTGTGCTGGCCTCTACCTGGCCTTCAGGGGGCATCCTGCCTCGTTGGACATGTGACGCCGCATCCTCCTCCTCCTCGTCCTCCTCCTCATCCTCTCTCCCTTCAGGCACCCACGTGGAGTCAGTGACCTCATCATCCCCTCCCTCTTCACCACTAGAGCAAACCTGGCAGTAAGCTGCAGCTGGTGGAACAGTACTGCCAGATTCCTCAAGCTGGGTATCATCATCCGAGCCTTCGAATCGTTGGGCATCCTCCTGGAGCATGTACCCAACACTGTGCTCAAAGAGTTCGGGGGACTCCTCAGGAGGACATGGTGGGTCTAGGGAAGGGGTGGCTGATGATGCCATTGAGTACGCGTTGGCAGCTGCTCTGTCAGTACCCTGAGCCTGGGTGAGAGAGGATGAGGAGGATGAGGAGGGCTTGGTCATCCATTCTACCAAGCCTTCAGCATGATGCGGCTCCACATGTCCAGCTGCCGAAAACAAAGACGCGCGTGTCCCATGGCCACGTGCTGATGACGATGCACGACCACGTCCACGGCCACGGCCACGTCCACTAGAAACAGAGCCTGCCTGCCCTGTGTTCTTGGCTCTGCACGCTCTGCCTCCCCTTGGCGGTCTTCCAGCCATTGTAGTCGGTAGTCCTGTGGGTGCTGCTGAGAAGAAAATATAGGAGCTCTGTGTGATGCCACTAACACACTAGAAGTCCTATGGGTGCTTCTGCAAAGAAAATAGAGGAGCTCTGTGTGATGCCACTAACACACTAGAAGTCCTGTGGGTGCTGCTGAGATGACAATATAGGAGCTCTGTGTGATGCCACTAACACACTAGAAGTCCTATGGGTGCTTCTGCAAAGAAAATAGAGGAGCTCTGTGTGATGCCACTAACACACTAGAAGTCCTATGGGTGCTTCTGCAAAGAAAATAGAGGAGCTCTGTGTGATGCCACTAACACACTAGAAGTCCTGTGGGTGCTGCTGAGAAGACAATATAGGAGCTCTGTGTGATGCCACTAACACACTAGAAGTCCTATGGGTGCTTCTGCAAAGAAAATAGAGGAGCTCTGTGTGATGCCACTAACACACTAGAAGTCCTGTGGGTGCTGCTGAGAATACAATATAGAAGTCCTGTGGGTGCTGCTGAGAAGACAATATAGGAGCTCTGTGTGATGCCACTAACACACTAGAAGTCCTATGGGTGCTTCTGCAAAGAAAATAGAGGAGCTCTGTGTGATGCCACTAACACACTAGAAGTCCTGTGGGTGCTGCTGAGAAGACAATATAGGAGCTCTGTGTGATGCCACTAACACACTAGAAGTCCTATGGGTGCTTCTGCAAAGAAAATAGAGGAGCTCTGTGTGATGCCACTAACACACTAGAAGTCCTGTGGGTGCTGCTGAGAAGACAATATAGGAGCTCTGTGTGATGCCACTAACACAATAGAAGTCCTATGGGTGCTTCTGCAAAGAAAATAGAGGATCTCTGTGTGATGGGACTAACACACTTCAAGTCCTATAGGTGCTTCTGGGAACAAAATATAGCTCTGTGTGATGGGACTAACACACTTCAAGTCCTATAGGTGCTTCTGGGAACAAAATATAGGATCTCTGTATGATGGGACTAACACACTTCAAGTCCTATAGGTGCTTCTGGGAACAAAATATAGGTCTGTGTGATGGGACTAACACACTTCAAGTCCTATAGGTGCTTCTGGGAACAAAATATAGGATCTCTGTGTGATGGGACTAACACACTTCAAGTCCTATAGGTGCTTCTGGGAAACAAAATATAGGATCTCTGTGTGATGGGACTAACACACTTCAAGTCCTATGGGTGCTTCTGGGAACAAAATATAGGTCTGTGTGATGGGACTAACACACTTCAAGTCCTATAGGTGCTTCTGGGAAGAAAATGTAGGTCTGTGTGATGGGACTAACACACTTCAAGTCCTATAGGTGCTTCTGGGAAGAAAATGTAGGTCTGTGTGATGGGACTAACACACTTCAAGTCCTATAGGTGCTTCTGGGAACAAAATATAGATCTCTGTGTGATGGGACTAACACACTTCAAGTCCTATAGGTGCTTCTGGGAAGAAAATGTAGGTCTGTGTGATGGGACTAACACACTTCAAGTCCTATAGGTGCTTCTGGGAACAAAATATAGGATCTCTGTGTGATGGGACTAACACACTTCAAGTCCTATGGGTGCTTCTGGGAAGAAAATATAGGTCTGTGTGATGGGACTAACACACTTCAAGTCCTATAGGTGCTTCTGGGAACAAAATATATGATCTCTGTGTGATGGGACTAACACACTTCAAGTCCTATGGGTGCTTCTGGGAAGAAAATATAGGTCTGTGTGATGGGACTAACACACTTCAAGTCCTATAGGTGCTTCTGGGAACAAAATATATGATCTCTGTGTGATGGGACTAACACACTTCAAGTCCTATAGGTGCTTCTGGGAAGAAAATATAGGTCTGTGTGATGGGACCAACACACTTCAAGTCCTATAGGTGCTTCTGGGAACAAAATATATGATCTCTGTGTGATGGGACTAACACACTTCAAGTCCTATAGGTGCTTCTGGGAAGAAAATGTAGGTCTGTGTGATGGGACTAACACACTTCAAGTCCTATAGGTGCTTCTGGGAAGAAAATATAGGTCTGTGTGATGGGACTAACACACTTCAAGTCCTATAGGTGCTTCTGGGAACAAAATATAGGTCTGTGTGATGGGACTAACACACTTCAAGTCCTATAGGTGCTTCTGGGAACAAAATATATGATCTCTGTGTTATGGGACTAACACACTTCAAGTCCTATAGGTGCTTCTGGGAAGAAAATGTAGGTCTGTGTGATGGGACTAACACACTTCAAGTCCTATAGGTGCTTCTGGGAACAAAATATAGGTCTGTGTGATGGGACTAACACACTTCAAGTCCTATAGGTGCTTCTGGGAACAAAATATATGATCTCTGTGTGATGGGACTAACACACTTCAAGTCCTATAGGTGCTTCTGGGAAGAAAATGTAGGTCTGTGTGATGGGACTAACACACTTCAAGTCCTATAGGTGCTTCTGGGAACAAAATATAGGTCTGTGTGATGGGACTAACACACTTCAAGTCCTATAGGTGCTTCTGGGAACAAAATATATGATCTCTGTGTGATGGGACTAACACACTTCAAGTCCTATAGGTGCTTCTGGGAAGAAAATGTAGGTCTGTGTGATGGGACTAACACACTTCAAGTCCTATAGGTGCTTCTGGGAACAAAATATAGGTCTGTGTGATGGTACTAACACACTTCAAGTCCTATAGGTGCTTCTGGGAACAAAATATATGATCTCTGTGTGATGGGACTAACACACTTCAAGTCCTATAGGTGCTTCTGGGAAGAAAATGTAGGTCTGTGTGATGGGACTAACACACTTCAAGTCCTATAGGTGCTTCTGGGAACAAAATATAGGTCTGTGTGATGGGACTAACACACTTCAAGTCCTATAGGTGCTTCTGGGAACAAAATATATGATCTCGGTGTGATGGGACTAACACACTTCAAGTCCTATAGGTGCTTCTGGGAAGAAAATGTAGGTCTGTGTGATGGGACTAACACACTTCAAGTCCTATAGGTGCTTCTGGGAACAAAATATAGGTCTGTGTGATGGGACTAACACACTTCAAGTCCTATAGGTGCTTCTGGGAACAAAATATATGATCTCTGTGTGATGGGACTAACACACTTTAAGTCCTATAGGTGCTTCTGGGAAGAAAATGTAGGTCTGTGTGATGGGGCTAACACACTTCAAGTCCTATAGGTGCTTCTGGGAACAAAATATAGGTCTGTGTGATGGGACTAACACACTTCAAGTCCTATAGGTGCTTCTGGGAACAAAATATATGATCTCTGTGTGATGGGACTACCACACTTCAAGTCCTATGGGTGCTTCTGGGAAGAAAATATAGGTCTGTGTGATGGGACTAACACACTTCAAGTCCTATAGGTGCTTCTGGGAACAAAATATATGATCTCTGTGTGATGGGACTAACACACTTCAAGTCCTATGGGTGCTTCTGGGAAGAAAATATAGGTCTGTGTGATGGGACTAACACACTTCAAGTCCTATAGGTGCTTCTGGGAACAAAATATATGATCTCTGTGTGATGGGACTAACACACTTCAAGTCCTATAGGTGCTTCTGGGAAGAAAATGTAGGTCTGTGTGATGGGACTAACACACTTCAAGTCCTATAGGTGCTTCTGGGAAGAAAATATAGGTCTGTGTGATGGGACTAACACACTTCAAGTCCTATAGATGCTTCTGGGAACAAAATATATGATCTCTGTGTGATGGGACTAACACACTTCAAGTCCTATAGGTGCTTCTGGGAAGAAAATGTAGGTCTGTGTGATGGGACTAACACACTTCAAGTCCTATAGGTGCTTCTGGGAACAAAATATAGGTCTGTGTGATGGGACTAACACACTTCAAGTCCTATAGGTGCTTCTGGGAACAAAATATATGATCTCTGTGTGATGGGACTAACACACTTCAAGTCCTATAGGTGCTTCTGGGAAGAAAATGTAGGTCTGTGTGATGGGACTAACACACTTCAAGTCCTATAGGTGCTTCTGGGAACAAAATATAGGTCTGTGTGATGGGACTAACACACTTCAAGTCCTATAGGTGCTTCTGGGAACAAAATATAGGATCTCTGTGTGATGGGACTAACACACTTCAAGTCCTATAGGTGCTTCTGGGAAGAAAATATAGGTCTGTGTGATGGGACTAACACACTTCAAGTCCTATAGGTGCCTCTGGGAACAAAATATATGATCTCTGTGTGATGGGACTAACACACTTCAAGTCCTATAGGTGCTTCTGGGAAGAAAATGTAGGTCTGTGTGATGGGACTAACACACTTCAAGTCCTATAGGTGCTTCTGGGAACAAAATATAGGTCTGTGTGATGGTACTAACACACTTCAAGTCCTATAGGTGCTTCTGGGAACAAAATATATGATCTCTGTGTGATGGGACTAACACACTTCAAGTCCTATAGGTGCTTCTGGGAAGAAAATGTAGGTCTGTGTGATGGGACTAACACACTTCAAGTCCTATAGGTGCTTCTGGGAACAAAATATAGGTCTGTGTGATGGGACTAACACACTTCAAGTCCTATAGGTGCTTCTGGGAACAAAATATATGATCTCTGTGTGATGGGACTAACACACTTCAAGTCCTATAGGTGCTTCTGGGAAGAAAATGTAGGTCTGTGTGATGGGACTAACACACTTCAAGTCCTATAGGTGCTTCTGGGAACAAAATATAGGTCTGTGTGATGGGACTAACACACTTCAAGTCCTATAGGTGCTTCTGGGAACAAAATATATGATCTCTGTGTGATGGGACTAACACACTTCAAGTCCTATAGGTGCTTCTGGGAAGAAAATGTAGGTCTGTGTGATGGGGCTAACACACTTCAAGTCCTATAGGTGCTTCTGGGAACAAAATATAGGTCTGTGTGATGGGACTAACACACTTCAAGTCCTATAGGTGCTTCTGGGAACAAAATATAGGATCTCTGTGTGATGGGACTAACACACTTCAAGTCCTATGGGTGCTTCTGGGAAGAAAATATAGGTCTGTGTGATGGGACTAACACACTTCAAGTCCTATAGGTGCTTCTGGGAACAAAATATATGATCTCTGTGTGATGGGACTAACACACTTCAAGTCCTATGGGTGCTTCTGGGAAGAAAATATAGGTCTGTGTGATGGGACTAACACACTTCAAGTCCTATAGGTGCTTCTGGGAACAAAATATATGATCTCTGTGTGATGGGACTAACACACTTCAAGTCCTATAGGTGCTTCTGGGAAGAAAATGTAGGTCTGTGTGATGGGACTAACACACTTCAAGTCCTATAGGTGCTTCTGGGAAGAAAATATAGGTCTGTGTGATGGGACTAACACACTTCAAGTCCTATAGGTGCTTCTGGGAACAAAATATATGATCTCTGTGTGATGGGACTAACACACTTCAAGTCCTATAGGTGCTTCTGGGAAGAAAATGTAGGTCTGTGTGATGGGACTAACACACTTCAAGTCCTATAGGTGCTTCTGGGAACAAAATATAGGTCTGTGTGATGGGACTAACACACTTCAAGTCCTATAGGTGCTTCTGGGAACAAAATATATGATCTCTGTGTGATGGGACTAACACACTTCAAGTCCTATAGGTGCTTCTGGGAAGAAAATGTAGGTCTGTGTGATGGGACTAACACACTTCAAGTCCTATAGGTGCTTCTGGGAACAAAATATAGGTCTGTGTGATGGGACTAACACACTTCAAGTCCTATAGGTGCTTCTGGGAACAAAATATAGGATCTCTGTGTGATGGGACTAACACACTTCAAGTCCTATAGGTGCTTCTGGGAAGAAAATATAGGTCTGTGTGATGGGACTAACACACTTCAAGTCCTATAGGTGCCTCTGGGAACAAAATATATGATCTCTGTGTGATGGGACTAACACACTTCAAGTCCTATAGGTGCTTCTGGGAAGAAAATGTAGGTCTGTGTGATGGGACTAACACACTTCAAGTCCTATAGGTGCTTCTGGAACAAAATATAGGTCTGTGTGATGGTACTAACACACTTCAAGTCCTATAGGTGCTTCTGGGAACAAAATATATGATCTCTGTGTGATGGGACTAACACACTTCAAGTCCTATAGGTGCTTCTGGGAAGAAAATGTAGGTCTGTGTGATGGGACTAACACACTTCAAGTCCTATAGGTGCTTCTGGGAACAAAATATAGGTCTGTGTGATGGGACTAACACACTTCAAGTCCTATAGGTGCTTCTGGGAACAAAATATATGATCTCTGTGTGATGGGACTAACACACTTCAAGTCCTATAGGTGCTTCTGGGAAGAAAATGTAGGTCTGTGTGATGGGACTAACACACTTCAAGTCCTATAGGTGCTTCTGGGAACAAAATATAGGTCTGTGTGATGGGACTAACACACTTCAAGTCCTATAGGTGCTTCTGGGAACAAAATATATGATCTCTGTGTGATGGGACTAACACACTTCAAGTCCTATAGGTGCTTCTGGGAAGAAAATGTAGGTCTGTGTGATGGGGCTAACACACTTCAAGTCCTATAGGTGCTTCTGGGAACAAAATATAGGTCTGTGTGATGGGACTAACACACTTCAAGTCCTATAGGTGCTTCTGGGAACAAAATATAGGATCTCTGTGTGATGGGACTAACACACTTCAAGTCCTATGGGTGCTTCTGGGAAGAAAATATAGGTCTGTGTGATGGGACTAACACACTTCAAGTCCTATAGGTGCTTCTGGGAACAAAATATATGATCTCTGTGTGATGGGACTAACACACTTCAAGTCCTATGGGTGCTTCTGGGAAGAAAATATAGGTCTGTGTGATGGGACTAACACACTTCAAGTCCTATAGGTGCTTCTGGGAACAAAATATATGATCTCTGTGTGATGGGACTAACACACTTCAAGTCCTATAGGTGCTTCTGGGAAGAAAATGTAGGTCTGTGTGATGGGACTAACACACTTCAAGTCCTATAGGTGCTTCTGGGAAGAAAATATAGGTCTGTGTGATGGGACTAACACACTTCAAGTCCTATAGGTGCTTCTGGGAACAAAATATATGATCTCTGTGTGATGGGACTAACACACTTCAAGTCCTATAGGTGCTTCTGGGAAGAAAATGTAGGTCTGTGTGATGGGACTAACACACTTCAAGTCCTATAGGTGCTTCTGGGAACAAAATATAGGTCTGTGTGATGGGACTAACACACTTCAAGTCCTATAGGTGCTTCTGGGAACAAAATATATGATCTCTGTGTGATGGGACTAACACACTTCAAGTCCTATAGGTGCTTCTGGGAAGAAAATGTAGGTCTGTGTGATGGGACTAACACACTTCAAGTCCTATAGGTGCTTCTGGGAACAAAATATAGGTCTGTGTGATGGGACTAACACACTTCAAGTCCTATAGGTGCTTCTGGGAACAAAATATAGGATCTCTGTGTGATGGGACTAACACACTTCAAGTCCTATAGGTGCTTCTGGGAAGAAAATATAGGATCTCTGTGTGATGGGACTAACACACTTCAAGTCCTATAGGTGCCTCTGGGAACAAAATATATGATCTCTGTGTGATGGGACTAACACACTACAAGTCCTATAGGTGCTTCTGGGAAGAAAATGTAGGTCTGTGTGATGGGACTAACACACTTCAAGTCCTGTAGGTGCTTCTGGGAACAAAATATAGGAGCTCTGCCTGCCTGCCACGAACACACTACAAGTCCTATAGGTGCTTCTGGGAACAAAATAGGAGCTCTGCCTGCCTGCCACGAACACACTACAAGTCCTATAGGTGCTTCTGGGAACAAAATATAGGAGCTCTGCCTGCCTGCCACGAACACACTACAAGTCCTATAGGTGCTTCTGGGAACAAAATATAGGAGCTCTGCCTGCCTGCCACGAACACACTACAAGTCCTATAGGTGCTTCTGGGAACAAAATACAGGAGCTCTGTTTGCTGCCAGTGCCTGCCTGCCACGAACACACTACAAGCCCCTCTTTCTAAATCAATCCTTCTAAATGAATCTAACTCAATCTCTCTAAGTGAATCTATCTAACTAAATCCAGCAGAGTTACACAGAACGATCCTGCTCTATCTACGCCGGAACAGCATGTTCCAGCATGGGGGCGTGTACTAAAGCCCCTGAGCTGTAATTGGCTACAGGCGTCCTGCCTGTAGCCAATTATGGCTCTTCGAGTTTCCGGCGCTGTGATTGGCCAAGCATGCGGGGTCACAGTGCATGCTTGGCCAATCATCAGCCAGCAATGCACTGCGCCGGCCGCGCCGGCCGCAATGCATTGCGGGGCCGCTCGCATCACACGAACGTGATGCGAGCGGCCAAAATAGTTCTGGGCTCGCCGAGCGAGCGAACACCCGGTGCGAACCCATGTTCGCATCGAGCACCGGGCCCATCCCTAGTGGTAAACAGTGTCTCCCCCGACCGATGTTGACTCACATGTTGAACGTCACTTCCAGTACTACATTTTACGTCACTTCTGGTTGCCATACAGCCACGGACCGACGCGTTTCGTCATTACGACTTCGTCCTGGGCTTGCTATAGGTGGGCTTTGATTTTAGATACTGTGGTTTTTTTTTTAAATAAATGAAGGAATAAATAACATCATGAATAAATGACAAAAACTTTGTGTATCCAAATTATCCAATCATAAAAAATAAAAAAAAGAGTTAATCAAAAATTCATATGTTAATCACCATGTGCAAAACAAACAAACAAATAAATGAACGAATAAATAAATAAATAACTAAATAATGTAATTAATACAATTTCATAAAGTTTGTGTGTGCAAATTATCCATTCATGAAAAAAAAAGTAAAAAAAAAGAGTTAATCAAAAATTAATAAGTAAATCACCATGTGCAAATAAATCAATAAATAACATCCAAAATTCTTGTAAAATGCCTCGTCTCCTATGTTCAAAACTCAAAATTTGTGACTGTCCTCCAATAGCTGCAACATATATCAAATATCTATCATCATGTGCAAATAAATAAATACATAAATAAATAAAATAATCAAATTTTACTGTAAATCACCATGTGCAATGAAATAAATAAATTGTTAAATAAATAAATTAATAAATAAATATTGTAATGAATAAATAATGTAAAGTTTGTGTGTCCAAATTATCCAATCAATCAAAAAAAAAAAAATTGAGTTAATCAAAAATTTATATGTAAATCATCCTCTGCAAATAAATCAATAAATAACGTCCAAAATCCTTGTGTCTAAATGAGCCATCCCAGTGTTCTAGCTACCGGCCGATATCATTATTAAATGTCGACCTAAAAATGTTCTCCAAAATATTAGCTAACAGATTGATGGAATACATACCGGAATTGATCCACCCCGACCAAGTAGGGTTTACCCCAGGGAGGGAAGGGAGGGAAAATACACAGAGAGTAATAAATGCAATATACTGGTCACAAACCCAGCATAAACCCTTAACATTAATATCAGCTGACGCAGAAAAAGCGTTTGATAGGGTGGACTGGCGGTATCTGAGGGCCACACTTCAACATATCGGTCTGGGGGTGGGAATGCTGAGATGGCTCCAAAACCTATACTCAGTGCCGACTGCCAAAGTGAAAGTAAATGAAAGACTCTCGGAATCTTTTCAAATCCGGAATGGAACACGCCAGGGATGTCCACTATCGCCCATTATTTTCATTCTTACAATGGAACCATTTCTAAGAATAATTCGCTCAAACCGTGACATTAGAGGTATAAAAACAGAAACTGAGGAACACAAACTAGCAGCTTTTGCTGACGACCTGATTTTTTTTATATCCTCTCCAGCCATATCCCTGCCTCCCCTCTTGGGGGAGCTACAGAAATTTGGGGACATAGCCAACTTCAAAGTGAACTATAGCAAGTCAGAAGCTATGGGATTGGAGATGAGTGATTCTCTGACCCACCAGATAACCTCCCAATTTAAATTTAGATGGACAGACTCATATATTGATTATCTGGGCACTAAAATACCTAAAAGGTTAAGTAGAGCGTTTGAATTAAACTATGCCCCAATGTTAAAACAAATAAAGACAGATTTGAAAAGATGGGACAAAGAAATCTTCACTTGGTTTGGGAGGACGAATATAATAAAAATGAATGTAATGCCACGGCTGCTATACCTATTTCAAACTATGCCAGTAAAGATTCCCCAAAGTTTTATGAAAGAACTCCGATCAGGTTTTTTGAGCTTTATATGGGCTGGAAAGCCAGCAAGAGTACGGAGATCGATTCTGACTCTCCCTAAAGGAAAAGGTGGTATTGGATTTCCAGACCCAGGTAGGTACCAAGAGGCCTCACATTTAGTCAGAATTAAGGAGTGGTGTGCTAAAAAAAAGAAGCCATGGGTACTTATGGAACAAATAGCGAGTAAAACCCCCTTAGAGGGGTTGGCATGGATGGCTGGAAAGGATATCCCAGCGATAGCCAAAAAACACCCATTGATAGGGGCAACTTTAAGCACAAGTAAAAAATCTTTCAATAAAAACAAGATATCAAGTGAACCAAGTCCTATGGTACCTATACTAGGGACATATGAATTTAAGCCAGGCCTACTTGACCACAAATTCTGCGACCTGAGAGGTAGGGGGAAAAACAGGATCATACACTTCTCAAAAGAGGGAAGATTAATGACAAGAAGGGAGATAGAAAGTGAATTTTCCCCAGAATTAGACTATTTTAGAGCCATGCAGCTGGGTGCATATATTCACTCAAAAAGTCTAAAATATTCAGAAGTCCGGGGGTTGTCGGAATTTGAGCAGATATGTTTAGAGGGTGAGAACTTAAGACACCCCCTGTCATATTTCTACGAAATGATTACAAGACTGGAAGCACCTGAAAACTTAGGTTATATAAGTGCCTGGGAAAAAGATCTGAAGCTTACGTTCTCCCCAAAACAAAAGGGAAAAATACTGGGCTCCGTCCATAAAACATCAATAGCAAGTAAATACCAGGAGGGAGGATATAAGATCCTTACCCGGTGGTATAGGACCCCAAGCATGTTACACGGCATATTCCCGCAGACACCAAATACCTGTTGGAGATGCGGAAAATCGGAGGGTACAATGCTGCATATTTTTTGGGAATGCGACAAAATCAGAGAATACTGGAAAATGATCGAGGAAATAGTAAAGGAAATTACAGGGGTGTTACTTGGTGAAGACCCTGCTGCATTTTTGTTAAATCTTGTCCCTATGCCTGTGGAAAAATACAAAAAATCACTACTAAAACATCTTCTCACGGCGGCGAGAGCCTGTATTCCGGCTCTGTGGAAAAAAGATGTAGCACCCACGAGGGCCCAATGGTGGGCCAGAGTGGGAGAAATTCAATTAATGGAAAATTTGACAATGGTAATTAAGGAACAGGAGGAGAGGTACAGCGACACATGGGCTCCCTACTTTGCATTTAGGGGGAGACTGGAGGGGGAGGGGTGGTGGGGGGGTGGGGGAGGGGAGAGGGGGAAGTAACATATAATTCTTTATTTTTTTTTTTTTTTTTTTTTTTTTTTTTTTTTTTTTTTTTTTTTTTTTTTTTTTTTTCTTTTATTTACTTTGTGGGTGGGGGGGGGTGGATGTGTGAGGGAGTGGAAGAAAGTGCAAGGAAAATAGCAGAAGTAAAAGTATAAATAATTCATACTATAGAAAATGTAGGTTATAGATGTGAGAATACTAAGTAAGGGAACATGTTCAAAAGATGAAATGCACTGTATTGTATTGTATAAAATTTAAAATAAAGAGTTTGGAAAAAATAAATGAGCCCATTAAAAAATTTCAAAATAATGTGACTATACCAAAAAAAAGACTAAACGGCATTTGAATTTCATGAGATGTTTTTTTTTTTTTCTAAATCCCAGCTCCCCTATATACCAATATAGCATTAGTATACTTCTTTTACAGAAATAAAAACGATTTCTATTTCTCCTACACATCCCTTACCTCGGTGTCCAGCTAGATATATGAAAAAACGTCTCCATTACTCCACCACTTTAATAAAAAAAGAATAGAAAAAAATAGAATAGAAAATAAAGGGGTAGCGTAAAACAGAACTGTGACGGGAGTCACATTGGGCGGGGGGCCCATGGAACCCAGAATCTCTTGTAGAGGTTGGGAAACTCTTGTTTCAGCTCCTCGTGCACCTCCAATGTCTAAGTCACCCTGTGTCTATTAGGGGCACAGGGTGAAAAATGATGGACAGCTGTTTAACCACTTCAATACCGGGCACTTTCACCCCTTCCTGCCCAGGACCATTTTCAGCTTTCAGGGCTGTCACACTTTGAATGACACTTGCGCGGTCATGCTACACTGTACTTAAACTACATTTTTATAATTTTCTTCCCACAAATAGAGCTTTCTTTTGGTGGTATTTGATCAGCACTGGGGTTTTAATTTTTTGCTAATCAAACTAAAAAAGAAAAACAAAATTTTTGAAAAAAAGTTATACAATTGTGTTTTCATCTTCACTGATGGGCACTAATGAGGTGGCACTGATGAGGCGACACTGATGGGCACTGATGAGTTGGCTCTGATGGGCACTGATGAGGAGGCACTGATATCTAGAATTGATGGGCACTGATATGCAGCACTGATGAGCACCAATAGGTGGCACTGATATGCAGCACTGATGGGTACTGATAGGTGGCACTGATGGGCACTAATAGTTGCCACTGATGGACACTGACAGGCGGCACTGATGGGCACTGACAAGCGGCTGTGATGGGCACTGACAGGTGGCTGTGATGGGCACTCACAGGCGGCACTGATAGACAGTACTGATTGGCACTGGCAGGTGGCACTGATGGGCAGCACTGATGATGAGGTACTGTGAGGTTCTGACAAGTGTTACTCTAGGGCACTGAATGGCACTGTGGCGGGCACTAATTGGCACTTTATTGGGCACTGACAGGCGATCCTGAGGGGGCACTGATGGGCACCTTTTTGGCAGCTGTGGTCGCACATCTGATTGGGCTGTGTTGATAATCAATGTGCTCATTATCAGCACAGACCCCCCCACCCTCTGACAGGGAGAGCTGCCAATCGGCTCTCCCTGTCAGAGCAAACCGAGGAAAGCCATTCACCGGCACTTCGTGATTCATGCGATGATCAGCTGTGATTGGTTACAGCTGATCACGTGGTAAGAAGCCTCTGTAAGAGGCTTCTTACCACAATCGGAGATGCTGCGTGTCAGACTAACACGCTGTACTCGAGAGCGGGCGCAGGCCGGCATGGTATCTTGCTGGACGTCATATGACGCCCAGTCAGGATAACAGATCCACTTCCCGGCCGTCATTCTGCTATAGGCCGGGCAGGAAGTTGTTAATGGACAATGAGAAGGTGGTTACTTAAAATAGTACTATTTATCCATAATATCTCCCAGGATATATATATAATACAGGGCTCAAAATTTCAAGTCCTGAGCTACTAGCCAGGCCTCAAGAGTTACTTACCACCAGTTAGCCCACCCAACCCCTACCCTGCCCTGCCCCTAATTCCATCCCTAAACACACCCTCATAAATTATCTCATGAAGCGTGACCCATGCCCACCAATGCAGCCTCATCTGTGCCCACCATTGCAGCCTCATTGTGACCATAATTGCAGCCTCACTGTGCCCACCATTGCAGCCTCACTGTGCCCACCATTGCAGCCTCACTGTGCCCACCATTGCAGCCTCATTGTGCCCATAATTGCAGCCTCACTGTGCCCACCATTGCAGCCTCACTGTGCCCACCATTGCAGCCTTACTGTGCCCACCATTGCAGCCTTGCCTGGGCAGAGGAAGAGAGAGGGTGGCCGGATCATGACTGGAGGAAGAGGAAAGCTGCAGGATCACAGAGCAGGATAACATGCCAGAACAGCTTACATTACAATTGCCTCCGCTCTGCTCGCTGTCATACACAGCCCCACCTCATCCTGACCTTGCGTCCTGTGATAGACAGTATGCATCCCAGCATTGGACCCACGTTCTGTCTATCACAGGCGCGGGCAGGAGGCGGCGGGGCTGTGTGTGACGGCGAGCAGAGCGGAGGCAATGGTAATAGAAGCTGTTACAGCGGGCTATCCGCGCTCAGTGATCCTGCGGCTCTCCTCCCCGGGGGCTGCTCGGTAGAATGGCTCCTGATCAACCCCACCCGGCGGGTGGGATTGACATGTACTGTGTCATGCCAACATGCAGGGCCGCTGATAAGCCAGTACAACTGGCCCTGTTGTACCGGGCCTGGCCACCAGGGGGGGCCCGAGCAATCTGAACAGATTGCAGAAGAAAAAAAAAAAAGTCTTTCTCCAACTCCCCCCCTCCTCCGCTCCTCCCTCAGCAGCTGTTCAGCTGCTCTCAATGAGCACTCACTCCGGGCTAAACATCTCAGAGAGGTGGAGCCTGACTGTGAGATACTGTAGTTTGAGTGGGCGGGAGGGGGTGTGGCCGGTGTCCTGTCAAATACTGTCCCCCGTCGGATAGTGTCCGCTATGTACTGCACATGCGCAGTACACAGCACAAGCAGATTCTGAAACATCCGAAGATGAACAGCGCCTGCGCCGTGAGTCCAGGTTCAAGCCCCACCATCCAAGTGGACATAGAGTTAGAATCCAGAAGAGCCGAGCGAAGCGAGGCCGTGCCCGAAGCGCTTCGATCGAAGCGAGCCCGCGAGGGGCCCTCTAACTGTGCAGCCCTATGTCCACTTGGATGGTGGGGCTTGCATTTGGACTCACGGCACAGGCGCCATTCATCTTAGGAGATTTTCCGAATCTCCTTGTGCTCCGTACTGCGCAAGCGCTGCGCCTGGGGTTGGGTTTTATACTGCACTGCTATATTTCTCACAGCAGTGCTACATGAAAAAGGAGATGTCATCAAAGTCAGCAAACCCCACTTTTTATTACTTCTATTTACATTTTTAGATCACTGGATCAAACCATGCCTGGAGCTGAATCACACAGGAACGCACTGTGCATTCCTGTGCAATTCACATGCAGGTCTGTGCAGTGCAATTTCAAGCCCATTCATTTTGAATGGGCTAAAATTGCAATGCACCAAAAGTAGCGTATGCGCTGCAACCAGATCACATGGTGATCCAGGGCTGGCAGGTGCAGGGCAAACACACTACGTTTGCGACCTGCGTTTGAAGTTTCAGTTACTTTTTATTGACACCCGCTGCAGATCGCAAAAGCAGTGCGTTTTGCATGCAGGTTGAATCGTAGAGGAATCCACAGCACATTCCTTCACAATTCAGATGCAGGCATGGTGTGAACCGCCCCTTAGACATAATATTACTTCTCATTTTCCAGCTCCGTGTGGCGCATATTTTTAAATTAGCCAGGCCCACAATTTAGCCTTTATGTATACCCTAGCCTCTCTGTATTGGGGCGGGGCCAGGGGTCGGGCTGAAGGAGGGACCAGGGGTGGGGCTGAAGGGGCTACGTCAGGTAGGCTGATTTCTATCAGCGGTCCTGCCAACATGTACTGTGACATACTGAAGCAGAGCATGATCTCCTCCCTTCAGAGACTGGGCCGCAGGGCAGTATTCCAACATGATAACCACCCCAAACACACCTCCAAGATGACCACTGCCTTGCTTAAGAAGCTGAGGGTAAAGGGGATGGACTGACCAAGTGTGTCTCCAGACCTAAACCCTATTGAGCATCTGTGGGACATCCTCAAACAGAAGGTGGAGGAGCGCAAGGTCTCTAACATCCACCAGCTCCGTGATGTCATCATGGAGGAGGGGAAGAGGACTCCAGTGCCAACCTGTGAAGATCTGGTGACCTCCATGCCCAAGAGGGTTAAGGCAGTGCTGGAAAATAATGGTGGCCACACAAAATATTGACACTTTGGGCCCAATTTGGAGATTTTCACTTAGGGGTGTACTCACTTTTGTTGCCAGCGGTTTAGACATTAACCACTTCCCGACCGCAGGCCGTCATATGACGGCCTCTACTTTCCGGGGGTATATCTGAATGATGCCTGTAGCTACAGACATCATTCAGATATTGCCGGTTTCAGCCGGCGATTCCCTGCACCATAAGAACGATCATAGCGGCTGTTCCGCCGCTTGATCGTTCTTATGGGCGGCGGGAGGGGACGCCCCCCCCCCCCCCGCCGCCCTCCGGTGCTTCTACCGACTCACCGCTTCCATCGGTGAGTCGGACACAGGAACCGCCGGCCCCGGATGATCACTATAGAGATTTCCGGCGGACCAGATGCTCGCCGGAGTCTCTATGATCGTTCGGAGGCCGGGCGCGATGTGATGACGTCACGCCCGGCCTCTGCATTCGAATAACGGCGTTGCCTCCGCTGGGAAGCGGTGATCGTTTTTTTTTTTTTTTTTTTTTTTAATTTTAGGCTTTCCAGCCTAGAGGTGAGATGTGGGGTCTTATTGACCCCCCCCCCCCCATATCTCACTGTAAATAGGTCCGATCAAGTAATATTCCTATTACAAGTGATGTTTACATTCCTTGTAATAGGAATAAAAGTAATCAATTTTTTTTTTTTTTTTAAACTGTCAAATTTAAAAAATAAAAGTCAAATTAACAATAATAAAAAAAAAAAAAAATTTAAAGCGCCCCTGTCCCCGTGAGTTCGTACGCAGAAGTGAACGCATATGTAAGCCCCGCCCACATATGAAAACGGTGTTCAAACCACACATGTGAGGTATCGCCGCGAACGTTAGAGCGAGAGCAATAATTCTAGCCCTAGACCTTCTCCTCGCCTATGGGGATTTTTAAATACCAAAGTTTGGCGCCATTCCACGAGCGCGTGCAATTTTGAAGCGTGACATGTTGGGTATCTATTTACTCGGCGTATCTTCATCTTTCACATTATGCAAAAAAAATTGGGCTAACTTTACTGTTTTGTTTTTTTTTAAGCATGAAATTGTTTTTTTTCTGAAAAAAACGCGTTCGAAAAATTGTTGCGCAAATACCGTGCGAGATAAAAATTTTCTAGGGTCTTTGCTAAAAAAACATATATAATGTTTGGGGGTTCTATGTAATTTTCGAGCAAAAAAATTATGAATTTTACATGTAGGAGAGAAATGTCAGAATTGGCCTGGTTGCGAAGTGGTTAATGGCTGTGTGTTGAGTTATTTTGAGGGGACATAAAATGTACACTGTTATACAAGCTGTACACTCACTACTTTACATTGTAGACAAGTGTCATTTCTTCAGTGTTGTCACATGAAAAGATAGAAGAAAATATTTACAAAAATGTGAGGGGTGTACTTACTTTTGTGAGATATTGTATATTTACACTATATTCCCAAAAGTATTGGGACACCTGCCTTTACAAACATGTAGCGGCCATAACCCCGAGGGGCGGCCTTGACTTTCTGGGCTTACCAATTACCTCCTCGTGGCTTGACGGTTGTTGTCTAGGGGTTCCCAGGGTTAGTACCCAGCGACTTCAGATGCTGACGCACAAAAGTCTTATTTTGCAGGGGTAACATCCAACAGTAACACAGTCTCAGGTGGGAATCGAGGGCAAGGGTGATAAAACTCAGGCACTTTGTACTGCTGACATCCACTGAATGTCTCCAATTAACCCAGAGAGTAGCCACTCGCAGCTGGGTGCTTCACTGCCGGATAAACCTCTAGCCAGAGATTTAGCAGCCAACATGTGATCTGGAAACTTTGCAAAGTCTCTGCCACAGACTAGATTGTAACTGAAGATAAGTAGGAACCTTTCCCACAGTACCTGGATCTCTCAGCCTTCTTGGTGATACTGTGAGAAGTGCGGATTCACTAGTGTCCATACAACTCAGCTCCCAGGCTCTTACCGAGCAGCCAGCTTCTTGGCCCTCCTCCGAAGAGTCCTCCCCCGGTCACTTGTACGAGTTGCTGTGTCCCTCCAATACAGAGAGCACATCGGGACGCCTCCGAATCCTCCTTCAGTTACTGGGCCTCGGACTAGCCAGTTCCGAGGCTCGGGAACGGACGGATCCCCACCCCAGAACATGAGGGCCTCTGGGGTTGGTCAGGGTGACCATGCTTGCGGGTTGGCTAACGCTCCTAGGCCCGGGACCCCTCGTGGGGCTGCCCCGGACCGGAACCAGGAACCAAAGCAGCAGCTGAACCCCGAACACGTGACTTCAGCCTCTTAAATACCCCTTCCCAGACCACACAGCAGGGTCAGACACGCCCACTGATTGGCTCCGGGAAAGATGGGTACCTAACGCGTCCAACCAGGCCTGGTTCTCAGCCAGTCACAGGTGCCTCACTGCACCTATGACCAGGCGGAACCTCAGTACAGCCCAGGCAGACTGATGCCAAAGTAAATCCTGTACAAATAACCCCCAGAACCCCATTACAGTTCTGAGAAAAAACTAAATTTATATTTCTAGCGCACATTTAATAAAGTGTGGGCGCTACACACACACATGAACTTTGATGTCATCCCAGACTAATGCCCCGTACACACGAGCGGAATTTCTGTCCAAAAAATCTTGGGTGGTTTTTCCAAGGGAATTCCGCTCAAGCTTGTCTTGCAAAACACGTTCAAACAAAAGTTCTCTGAACTTTCGACTAGACATGTGCAATTCGTTTAGTTTTAATTCGTTTTCCGCTCAAATTCGTTATATTCGTTCATTCGTTATCGTACGAATGAACGAATGATTCGCTAAAAATTCTAACGAATAACGAATTATCGAAACGAACGAATATGAAAAACAACGAAAATACGAAATAACTGAATTAGAAACAACGAGACTACGAAAGAATGAAAATCCGAAAAACGAAAACAGGAACAACGAAAATCAAAATAAACGAAAAAATTCGTACATTCGTAACTTTTTTTTTTTTGTCGATTCGTAATTTTCCATGTCTCTTACAATGGCGCTGCTTAACGTGCTTCGAATGGATTGAACGAAAAAATTCGTACATTCGTAACTTTTTTTTTTTTTTTGGTCGATTCGTAATTTTCCATGTCTCCTACAATGTAATAATAGCATACACATTACATAAAATTATTAATTATGCTCCGATTACGAATCTACGAAAACAATGTTACGAATGTACGAATAAATCAATCTTACGAAAGTACGAATGTAACTAAATCTACGAAATACGAATGCGTCCGAATACAAAATATAACGAAAATACGAATTTCGAATAAACGAAAATTAGACTAACGGAAAAACGAATCAACGAAAAAATAGCTCTTACGAAAATACAAACGAGTCCGAATACGAACACCGACGACTTACGAAAATACGAATGCGTCCGAATACAAAATATAACGAAAATACGAATGTCGAATAAACGAAAATTAGACTAACGGAAAAACGAATCAACGAAAAAATAGCTCTTACGAAAATACAAACGAGTCCGAATACGAACACCGACGACTTACGAATTTACGAATCAATGGAAACGAACAGAAACAAAACGAAACTAAACAAATGTTTCTATTGTGCACATGTCTACTTTTGACCGTCAAGAACGCGGTGACGTACAACACTACGACGAGCCGAGAAAATGAAGTTCAGTGCTTCCGAGCATGCGTCAAATTGTTTCTGAGCATGCGTGTTTTTTTGCAATTTTGAATTGCATACAGACGGTCACATTTTCGGATAGGAACTTTTTCCTGACCGAAAAATAAAGAACCTGCTCTCAATCTTTTGCTGGCTGGAATTCCACCAGCAAAAGACCGATGGAGCGTACACACGGTCGCATTTTCTGACAAAAAGCTCTCATCAGAGTTTTGCTGGGGGAATTTCCGCTCGTGTGTACGGGGCATCAGTTTCAACACAAACCTTTGCAATCCTTAATAAAACAGTGACGATATGGTGTTATCTTCACATGCGCACATATTTTCCACCCCCAGGGCTGCGTGGGCCATGGCTATTGTTCTGCTGTTATTACTGTACATCGTTTATTGTGAACACATAGTAGATGACACGAGACTTTTTCTCTGAAATCACCTAAAACCTGTTGTGTTTCACATGTTTCTCCTTAACCAGTTGAGCACCAGAGCCATTATTCACTTTTCATGGACAAATTGATGCTGGAAAAACCTTGCATTCACTTATGGTTTAACCACTTAAGCCCCGGACCATTTTGCTGGTCAAAGACCAGAGCCCTTTTTGCGATTCGGCACTGCGTCGCTTTAACTGACAATTGCGCGCTCGTGTGACGCGGCTCCCAAACAAAACTGACGTCCTTTTTTCCCCACAAATAGAGCTTTCTTTTGGGGGTATTTGATCACCTCTGCGGTTTTTATTTTTTGCGCTATAAACAAAAAAATAGCGGCAATTTAAAAAAACGCATCATTTTTTACTTTTTGCTATAATAAATATCCCCCAAAAATATATAAAAAAAAGTTGTTTTCCTCAGTTTAGACCGATACGTATTCTTCTACATATTTTTGGTTAAAAAAAAAATCGCAATAAGCGTTTATTGATTGGTTTGCGCAAAAGTTATAGCGTCTACAAAATAGGGGATAGATTTATGGCATTTTTATTATTCATTTTTTTTTTATTAGTAATGGCGGCGATCAGTGATTTTTATCGTGACTGCGACATTATGGCCGACAGATCGGACACTTTTGGCCCGATTTTGGGACCATTCACATTTACACAGTGATCAGTGCAATTAAAAATGCATTGATTACTGTGTAAATGTGACTGGCAGTGAAGGGGTTAACCACTAGGTGGCGCTGTAGGGGTTAAGTGTGTCCTAGGGAGTGATTCTAACTGTGGGGGGGGGGGGGCTATGTGTGACATGTCACTGATCACCGCTCCCGATTACAGGAAGCTGTGATCAGTGTCCTGTCACTAGGCAGAACGGGGAGATGCTTGTTTACATCAGCATTTCCCTGTTCTTCCTCTCTGTGAGACGATCGTGGTTATCCCCGCGGACATCGAGTCCACGGGACCCGCAGTCACACTCACGAAGCTCGCAAGCCGCCTCTTAAAGGGCAACATACAGGTGCGTGACTCTGCCTGTACGCGCCCTTCTTTCCGCAGTATATATGCGTGAGGCTGTCGGGAAGCGGTTAAAAGCAAGACATAAAATTTGATGTTTTAAAAAGGGTAAAGTAAAAATAAAAAAATATATTTTTTTAATTTATTACAGGTACTTATATAGCATCGTCAATTTACGCAGCACTTTACATACACTATATTGTCAAAAGTATTGTGACACCTGCCTTCACACACACATGAACTTTGACGGTATCCCAGTCTTTATGCCCTGTACACACAATAGGATTTTCTGATGGAAAATGTTCGATGGGACTTTGTTGTCGGAAATTCCGACCGTGTGTAGGCTCCATCGGACATTTTCCACCGGAATTTTCCGACACACAAAATTTGAGATCTGGATCCAAATTTTCTGACAATAAACACAGTTTTAAATTCCGATCGTGTGTACACAATTCCGACCGAACAAAGTTCCCCGCATGCTCGGAATCAAGCAGAAGAGCAGCACTGGCTATTGAACTTCGTTTTTCTCGGCTCGCCGTACGTGTTGTACGCCACCGCGTTCTTGACGTTCACAATTTTCGACAAGATTTGTGTGACCGTGTGTATGCAAGACTAGACTAGCCAACATCCTTCGGAAAAAAAAACATGCATTTTGTTGTCGGAAAATCCTATCGTGTGTACAGGGCATTAGTCTGTAGGGTTCAATATTGAGTTGGCCCACCCTTTGTAGCTATAACAGCGTCAACTCTTCTGGGAAGGCCGTCCACAAGGTTTAGGAGGGTGTCTATGGGGATGTTTGACCATTCTTCCAGAAGCGTATTTGTGAGGTCAGGCACTGATGTTGGACGAGAAAGGTCTGGCTCTCAGTCTCCACTCTAATTCATCCCAAAGGTGTTCTATCGGTTGAGGTCAGGCCAATCAAGTTCCTCCACCCCAAACTCGCTCATCCATGTCATTATGGACCTTGCTTTGTGCACTGGTCCAAATCATTTGGTGGAGGGGGATTATGGAGTGTTTTTTGTTTGTCAGGGGTTGGGCTTGGCCCCTTAGTTCCAGTGAAGGGAACTCTAATGCCTCGTACACACGATCGGATTGTTGGCCAACAAAACCGGTGGAATTTTGTCCAAACGGCGTTGGCCTAAACTTGTCTTGCATACACACGGCCACACAATTGTTGGCCAACAAATACGAATGTAGTGATGTACTACGTGTTTTTTCAGCTCTTTAGCGCCACCCTTTGGGCTCCTTCTGCTAATTTTGTGTTAGTAGAAGTTTGGTGAGTGTTGATTCGCGCTTTTCATTTTGCGCTTTTCAGTTTGTTTCTGAGCGGCCGTTCGTCAACCAGCCATGTTGCAGAATCGGAGGAGATAGCGTGTTATTTATTATTGGCCTTGGAGTTATTGCTTTGACCCAAGTCCAGTCCAGGAACAGGAGGAGGAGGATTTGTTGGACCAAAAATTGGTTGCTTTATTAATGGTGATCAATTATGTCATATGCCTTTGCTGCGGGAGCTCCAGGAGAATAATCCGGATGATTTTCGGAATTATCTCCGGATGACGGACCCCTGCTTTCTAGACATGTGCACAGCAAAAAAATGTGTTTATTTTCGTTTCGTTTTTTTCGTTTCCGAAAAAAATCGTTTTTTTTTCGTTTCGTTTTTTTGTTTCCGTTGACTCGTAACTATTCGTACATTCGTAAGTCGTCGGTGTTCGGATTCGTAACGGTTCGTACATTCGGAAGAGTTATTTTTTCGTTGATTCGTTTTTTCGTTAGTTTAATTTTCGGACGCATTCGTATTTATTCGTACATTCGTAACATTCGTAGATTCGTAGATTCGTAATCGGAGCATAATTCATATAATTTTATGTAATGTGTATGCTATTATTACATTTTAATAATTTACGAATCGAAAAAAAAAGTTACGAATCGAAAAAACAAAAGTTACGAATCGAAAAAAAAGTTACGAATGTACGAATTTTTTTGTTCAATAGACACAGAAAATTACAAATCGAAAAAAACAAAAAAAAAAGTCCCAATTTGAAAAAAAAAAAAGTTACGAATCGTAAAAAAAAAGTTACGAATCGAAAAATTCGAAGCACGTTTAGCAGCACCATTGTAAGGGACACGGAAAATTACCAATTCAACAAAAAAAAAAGTTACGAATGTACGAATTTTTTCGTTCGTTTCGTTTTTCGGATTTTCTTCATTAGTACATTCGTTGTTTCTAATTATTTTTTTCGGATTTTCGTTGTTTTTCGGATTCGTTCGATTCGAATGATTCGTTAATCGGATTCCTCAATTCGAACGATTCGTTACGATTCGTTATTCGGATTCGTACGATTCGAATGATTCGTTCATTTGTACGAAAACGAACGAACGAAAAAAAACGAAAATCCAAAAAAAACTAAACGAATTGCACATGTCTACTGCTTTCACCAACTCTTGGCATTGGTGATCCCCTATATTAAGTAGCAGGACACATGCATGAGGCTTTTATTTTATTTTTTGGTTGAATAATAATGATTTGATTTGGTATATTTTCCATATCTTTGGATGCACAGAAAGCACTTTTTTTTCGCAATAAAATAATAATCCATAATTAAACGAATACTGATATTCAATCAGTTAAACATAACATTTCAGGTACTGGAATAAATCAGAAGGCAGTTTCAGAACAATATAGTAGTGATTGAGGTCCCTCCACCACAGGTATTCAAGCCTCTCACCTCCAATATTCGACCTGGGACAGGTCACAGAGCCTTGTACCCACTCCTGGGGTGATGGTAATGTATAAAGCCGTTGATCTCTCACAGTAAGCAATCATATAAAAAGAGGAAGAGGACAATCTAGTGCTCTCTGTATGCAATATTTTAATTTGCCAACTAAAACAATAGATCTACTCACAATGATTCATCACCGAATGCTGGTTGTAAAAACGTTTTGTATCAAACCTAAAAGATGGCCGCAGGTGACGTCAGACAAGACTCCTCCCCCCGGTAGAAGAATACATAATCGGCCTAAATTGAGGAAAACATTTTTTTTTATATATTTTTGGGAGATATTTATTATAGCAAAAAGTTAAAAAATATTGTTTTTTTTTTTTTTTTTTCAAAATTGTCGGTCTTTTTTTGTTTATAGCACAAAAAATAAAAACCGCAGAGGTGATAAAATACCACCAAAAGAAAGTTCTATTTGTGGGAAAAAACGGACGTCAATTTTGTTTGGGTGCAACGTCGCACGACGGTGCAAATGTCAGTTAAAGTGGCGCAGTGCCGAATCGCAAAAAATTCTCTGGTCAGGAAGGGAGTAAATTCTTCCAGGGCTGAAGTGGTTAATATTTTTTCACATGAATGGACTTAGGCCCCTTTCACACTGGGGCGGTTTGTAGGCGCTATTGCGCTAAAAATAGCGCCTGCAAACCGACCTGAAACAGCCGTTGCTGTCTCTCCAGTGTGAAAGCCCGTGGGCTTTCACACTGGAGCGGTGCGCTTGCAGGACGCTGAAAAATGTCCTGCAAGCCGCATCTTTGGTGCGCTGTAGGAGCGGCATATTTACCGCTCCTATAGCGCCCCTTCCCATTGAAAACAATGGGGCAGCGCTCCAAACCCACCCACAAAACGCCAATGCTGCGGCGGTTTGCGGGCGGTATTAACCCTTTTTCGGCCGCTCGCGGGGGGGCTAGCGTCCGAATAGCCCTGCTAAAAAGACGGTAAAGCGGCGATAAATATAGTGCCGCTTTACCGCCAGCGCACCCAGCGCCCCAGTGTGAAAATAGCCTTAAGTTGGTGTTTTATATAAATAAATTGAATGTACACTTATGAAATATTGGATTTATAACTTATTGTAGGGTATATATACAGTATATATTGGTAGTATTATGTTCCTTTTTTTTTTTTTTTTTTAGGTACAGTTGCAATAAAAAGTATGTGAACCCTTTTGGAATGATATGGCTTTGTGCACAAATTGGTCATAAAATGTGATCTGATCTTCATCTAAGTCACAGCAATAGACAATCACAGTCTGCTTAAACTAATAACACACAAAGAATTAAATGTTACCATGTTTTATTGAACACACCATGTAAACATTCACAGTGCAGGTGGAAAAAGTATGTGAACCCCTATACTAATGAGATCTCCAAGAGCTTATTGGAGTGAGGTGTCAGCCAACTGGAGTCCAATCAATGAGATGAGATTGGAGGTGTTGGTTACAGCTGCCCTGCCCTATAAAAACACACACCAGTTCTGGGTTTGCTTGATGTGAATGTTGCCTCGCACAAAAGAGCTCTCAGAAGACCTACGATTAGGAATTGTTGACTTGCATAAAGCTGGAAAGGGTTATAAAAGTATCTCCAAAAGCCTTGCTGTTCATCAGTCCACGGTAAGACAAATTGTCTATAAATGGAGAAAGTTCAGCACTGCTGCTACTCTCCCTAGGAGTGGGGCGTCCTGTAAAGATGACTGCAAGAGCACAGCGCAGACTGCTCAATGAGGTGAAGAAAATATTGTCACACAATATTACCACAAAGGTCTAGCATAGGCAAAATTTCAGTCAAATATACACAAAAAGTTAATTTAAGGGCACGCAAACGCAAGAAATTATCCAATTTTTTGGGGGTGAAATATAAAAGATGAGTAGAAAGAAACCCAACATGTCAAACCTTAAATTTACGTGGGCCTGTGAAATGGCGACAAACTTCCGTACCCTATATTTTCCATAAACGACACTTTAAAAGACCCCTATAGGCCATCGGTTTAGTGTTACGGAGGGAGTCTGGTTTCCAATTTTTTTTTTATTTCCAAATTTCCGATTTTATTACAATTTTCGGACTTTTTCAGAATTTGCGATTTTTGTTTTTTTTTTCAATTTTTTTTTATTTTTTAGATTTTCTGAATTTTCGAATATTTGAATTTACGAATTTTCGGAAAAGTTCGTTAAATGGGTTTTTGTTAATTTGGATATTTCTGAATGAAGGAATTTATCGAAATTCGTTAAACTATTTCGGAACGAAATGAATTACACATGTCTACTGCTGAGCTCGGCCTCGGATCAGGCTGCAGGGCAGGTCTGGGTGCACACCTGTGCAGTGACATCATGACACACATCAAGCATGGCTTGTATTCACATGCCCCACTACCCGATCTGAGGCCAACCACAGCAGTTCACTATTCCGCTGGCTCCATGACTCACTTGCGCAGTTCAGAGCCTGCAACATGTGGATTTTTGTTTTTAAAAGCCTTTTCCCGCCAGCTGCCTACCACACCAAGCACTAAGGTGCAAAGGTGTGTGTGAGAGGACACTGATGGAAGGTGGCACTCTGGGGGCTCTGCCGTAGGGTGGCACTCTGGGGGCTCTGCCGTAGTGTGGCACTCTGGGGGCTCTGCCGTAGTGTGGCACTCTGGGGGCTCTGCCGGAGTGTAGCACTCTGGGGGCTCTGCCGTAGTGTGGCACTCTGGGGGCTCTTCCATAGGGTGGCACTCTGGGGGCTCTCCCATAGGGGGGGGCACTCTGGGAGCTCTTCCATAAGGTCGGACCCTTGGGGGGGCTCTGCCATAGGGTGGGGCTCTGCTATTGGGTAAGACTTTAGGGGCTTTGCCGTAGGGTGGGACTCTGGGGGCTCTGCCGTAGGGTGGGACTCTGGGGGCTTTGCCGTAGGGTGGGACTCTGGGGGCCTTTGCCGTAGGGTGGGACTCTGGGGGGCTTTGCCGTAGGGTGGGACTCTGGGGGGCTTTGCCGTAGGGTGGGACTCTGGGGGGCTTTGCAGTAGGGTGGGACTCTGGGGGGCTTTGCCGTAGGGTGGGACTCTGGGGGGCTTTGCCGTAGGGTGGGACTCTGGGGGGCTTTGCCGTAGGGTGGGACTCTGGGGGCTCTGCTGTAGGGTGGGACTCTGGGGGGGGGGGGGCTCTGCCATAGGGTGGCACTCTGGGGGCTCTGCCATAGGGAGAATGTTGGGACTTTGATGTAAGGGAGGACACTGATGTGAGCATAGCGCTCATCCTGACTGCTGTACTCTATATGTTGATAGGTCATCATCTCCCTGGTAGGGGTCCTAGTGCAGTATTTTGCCCAGGGGCCTCATGATGCTGTTAAGGTAGCACTGCCCATGAGAGGCTCCTGGTGCCTTTACTGGGTCACCAGCTCTAAGTCTCCTGTCACTCTGCATGTCGCCGAGCTTGGTGCTCCTCCCCTCCGCATGGGTATGCCCACATTAATGTTGCGCCAAAAAGATGGATGCTGCGTGGCAGCCATCTTTAAGCCTGGGGGCCCCATAAGTAGTCAGTCCGCCCCTGGTCCAATCCACTGAATTTACCACAGCTGGACTCCCATCAAGTTGTAGAAATATCTCAAGGATTATCAATGGAAATAGGATGCACCTGAGCTCAGTTTTCATGACAAAGGCTGTGATACCTATGTACGATCCAGTGAACCAATGGGAAGATGGGGGGGGGGGCAAGCAGTGGCTCCGTGTCTAAATGGACATGCAGAGCTGCGGCCCTGTCACTGATGCTATACCAGACATCCAATAAAGGTGATCAGATTATTGAGCTGCACCAAGGAATCAGGGACTAACAAGTAAATTAAAAAAGTATGTTTATTAAAGATAAGGTCACACGTGCAAACCAAACAACAAACCATAAACAAGTAAACAAGTACAAGACAAAGCAAACCCCAAAAAACACCTAACTAACTATCTAACTAGTATATATACACAAGCAAAGGAAACAAACATGGAATAAACAAGGCAGTGACAAAAAACAGGGGAACATAAGCCTGGTATAAGGAAGCAGAATGTAAAGGGAGCAGGGGACAGATCTCAAGGACAGGATTCACAGAACGGGGTCCAGGACAAGCAGGAACAAGGCTAGCAGAGGGATTTCTGAAGCATTGAGCTTGGGTTCAGGGCTGGTTTATATAGACCAGCAGAGTCACAACAGGTGTGCTTAAAAGCTGGTCGGTAGTCCAGGCAGGGAGACACCCGCTGGTGGCAATCAGAATTACACCCTTTGGTGCTGAATGTAACAGTGCAACCAGCAGGTGAAACCATTAATGACACCGTTCCTGACAGGAGTGGCCTCCGGACGCTCCATTCAGCCCTAGGTTCGACAGTCCGAGTGGGTGCAGAAACGCCCTAAAAAGTTTCCCTACTGAGTCTGCAGACTTCTTCGCACTTCCAAGGCCAGAGTCCTTTAGTTCACTGGGGGACGTGCCACCAGAGTCCGAAAATAGGACACGCACCCCACCACCTGGGTCATGAAGTTTGGATCCGAAAAATAAAATTAGCAGGGCAACAACCAATGGGAGGCGGACCACATAAGGGCCTTACATTCAGGCTGGGTGACAAGAAGGATTGACACAGCGGCAAGATAGATATCAGTCAAGAAAACATCAGCGGTAACCTTGGGCGCCAAGAACAGGTTTAGCAGGCACCATGTCATCAGGCTGGGCAAAGGGCATGGGTCATCATGCTGGGCAGCAGGCACCGGGTCATTAGGCTGGGCAAAAGGTCACCAGGTCATCAGGCTGGGCAGCAAGCAGAGGCACATTAAGTTGGGCAGCAGGCAGAGGCACATCAAGCTGGGCAGCGAGCAGAGGCACATCAAGCTGGGCAGCGAGCAGAGGCACATCAAACTAGGCAGCGAGCAGAGGCACATCAAACTGGGCAGCGAGCAGAGGCACATTAAGCTGGGCAGCGAGCAGAGGCACATCAAGCTGGGCAGCGAGCAGAGGCACATTAAGCTGGGCAGCAGGCAGAGGCACATCAAGCTGGGCAGCGGGAACAGGAATATCAAGCTGGGCAGCAGGCACATCAAGCTGGGCAGGGGGCACAGGCACATCAAGCTGGGCAGAGGGCACAGGCACATCAAGCTGGGCAGCAAACTCTGGGTCATCTGGCTGGGTAGCAGGCTTCGGGTCATCTGGCTGAACAGCAGACACTGAAAGTCTGAAACATCAGGCTGGGCAGCGAGCATGTATCAGCAGGCTGGGTAACGGGTTCCCAACAAAGAAGCAGGGTAACGGGCACTGGCTCAGCAAGCTGGGCAACGGGCACCGGCCCAGCAAGCCGGATGACGGATACTGGCTCAACAGGTCGGGTGACGGGCACCGGCTCCTCAGGCTGGGTAATGGGCACCGGCTCCTCAGGCTGGGTAATGGGCACCGGCTCCTCAGGCTGGGTAACGGCACCGGCTCCTCAGGCTGGGTAACGGGCACCGGAACTTCAGCCTGGGACACAGGCACCGTAACTTCAGGCTGGAGTGGATCAGCTGGTGTGGAGGCAGGATTGGATACTGGCATGATGGTATGGGTTGGGAAAAACTTCCACTTCTCTTTGGTTTTAGCCACTGAGGATTTGTACTGTATGTAGTTACAGGGCTGTAGGTAGTGGACGCAGCTGGTAGGAGCAAAGAGCGGAAGGATGGTAAAACAGAGGGAGCAGATTTTGAAGGGAGATTTAGTGGAGCTGATGGAGGCAGCCGAGAAGAAGCAGAAGGGTTAAAGGCAGGGTAGGTACAGCAGGAGGAAACAGGGTACTGGTACTTCATTGGTAGAAGGAAGTATTGGGCGGCAACTGTGGTTGTTGGGGGTAAAGGAGAGGAAGACATCCCAGCAGGCTGGTATCTAGCCAAAGAAATGGGTGGTTGGGAGCTGGCAGAGGCTGAGTGCAACAAACTTGACCAGGCCTGTAATAGTGATTGCTCGTCTGACCAGAGACTGCACTGACTCAATACATTCTGCAACCACCTGTTGAGGACAAGCTGAATAATGTTCAAAGAAAAAGGCGGAGTTATCCTCCAACAGCCAAACCAAAGACCCTACCTGAGCTGCACTGAAAGGGGGTGTATAGTCATCACCTCCCCTAGAGGTATCAGACAGGGCCAACTCAGCACAGATCTGAATCAATGGCTGCACGTCGTCAATCACAAAACTGCCTTGAGCAATACAAATCATGAGCTAGACGGATGCATTCTAACAATTGTTCCCTAGTGTGTTCACCTAATGTCTGATTACAAAAATCTCTGTCATCCGTTGCCTGGAGTGATAAATACAGAATGTCCTCCAGATGCATATTTCAACAATAGCAAGTGCTCAGGCCCAATTCCCAGGTGAAACCGATCTCTGATTGTATGGCTTCAGAATTCTGTCACGGATGCTATACACAGACATCCAATACAGGCGATCAGATCGTTGGGCTGCACCAAGGAGTCAGGTACAAACGAGTAAATGAAAAAAAGTATGTTTATTAACCACTTGCCGTCCGCGCTAAAGCTGAAAGACAGCTGCAGCGCGGACTTAATTTGCCAGGAGGGTGTCCATGGATGGACGTCCTCCCATGCTAAAGCAGCCTGCGCACCCCCTGCAGGGCACGCGCAGAGTGCTCTGTGATCAACGAGTCTATGAGACTCAGCTGATCACAGATCAGAGTAATGCCTCGTACACACGATCGGACTTTCCGGCGGGATTGTCCGCCGTACCTAGTCCAGCGGACAAACCGCCGGACCTTCCAGCGGGGCTTCGCCGGACTTTCCGAGCTGTGTACTTGCCCACACACGCCAGGACTTGCCCACACATGGAGCAAAGTCCGTTCATTTAGAACGTAACTGCAGGTAGACAGGACTAGCGAAGGCAGTGAATGCTGCCGCACTAGCCCCGTCACCTGGCATGGATTTAAAGGGAATCCCCACGCCGAAAAAACGGCGTGGCCCCCCCCCAAATTCTTATCCGAGCACGCAGCCCGGCCGGCCGGCCAGGAAAGGGGTGGGGACGAGCGAGCGCCCCCCCCTCCTGAGCCGTACCAGGCCGCGTGCCCTCAACATGGGGGGTGCCCTGGGGAAAGGGGGGCCCCCACCCCAAAGCACCTTGTCCCCATGTTGATGAGGACAAGGGCCTCTTTCCGACAACCCTGGCCGTTGGTTGTCGGGGTCTGCGGGTGGGGGGCTTTTCGGAATACGGGAGCCCCCTTTAAAAAGGGGGCCCCCAGATCCCGGCCCCCCACCCTATGTGAATGAGTATGGGGTACGATGTACCCCTACCCATTCACCTAAAGGTGTAAAAGTGTCAATAAAAAACACACAATGTCTTTTTAATATTTTATTGCACTGCTCCGGGGGTCTTCTTCCGTCTTGGGGGGTCTTCTCGCCGGACTCCTCCACTCTCTTCTGCTCTTTTACAGAGCGGAGGAGCCCGGCTTTCTTTATCGTCGTCGCCGATATCGTCTGGGGGTCTCGATCCGCCTTGGGGGGTCTTCCGGGGGCTCTTCTGTTCTTGCCGCTGTCGCCACTTTCTGCGCCGCCGCCGTCTTCTTCTTCTCCTTCCGATGTTGACTCGTCGCTCTCTCTGGCCGGAATGGCAGAGCCGCGCTGTGTTGTGACTTATATAGGGACAAGGAGGCGGGGTCACATGCTCATGTGACATAGTGACCCCACCCCCCTATGATGTCACAGTCCCAGCATCCTCCGGGACTGTGACATCATAGGGGGCGGGGTCACCATGTGACACGAGCATGTGACCCCGCCTCCTTGTCCTTATATAAGTCACAACACTGCGCGGCTCTGCCATTCCGGCCAGAGAGAGCGACGAGTCAACATCGGAAGGAGAAGAAGAAGAAGAAAAAGACGGCGGCGGCGGGACCACGGGATTGTCCGCCGGACTGCCGAGCGGACAATTTTAAAACAGAACTTAAAACTTAGTCCGTCCGGCTTTTGGCGGGAAAAAGTCCGCCGGCGCCCACACATGGGCGGATTGTCCGACGGACTCCAGTCCGGCGGACATTCCCGCGGGAAAGTCCGATCGTGTGTACGAGGCATAAGGGGTCGATCAATGACAGCTGATCATGTGATGTAAACAGAGCCGGTAATCGGCTATTTGTCCTCCTCACGCTACAAAAAAAAACTGATCATCGGTGGCTGCAAGAGGGACATCGGTCCCGATTGTGGAGCATCACCAGCGCCACCTACCAGTTCCCACAGCGTCACCTATCAGTGCCCACAGTGCTACCTATCAGTGCCACCTATAAATCACCATTGAGTCATCACCAGTGCTGCCTACCAATACCACTTACCAGTGCCCATCAGTGTCACCTACCAGTGCCCATCAGTGATATCTATCAGTGCCACCCATCAGTGGCACCCACCAGTGCCACCCATCAGGGCCCATTAGTGCCGTCTTATCAGTGCCTATCAGTTTTGCCTTATTTGTGCCCATCAGTGCAGCCCATCAGTGCCCCTCAGAGCAGCCTCATCAGCAAATATCAATGAAGGAGAAAAATTACCCGTTTGCAAAGGGTAATAACAAACTATGAAACATTTTTTTTTTTTTTTTCAAAAATGTCTGTCTTTTTTTTGTTTGTTTAGCAAAAAATAAAAATCCAAGTGGTGATTAAATAGCACCAAAAGAAAGCTCAATTTGTGGGGAAAAAAATGATAAAAATCTCATTTGGGTACAGTGTTGTATGACCGCGCAATTGTCATTCAAAGTGTGACAGCGCTGAAAGCTAAAAATTGGTCTGGGCAGGAGGGGGGTTTAAGTGCCCAGTAAGCAAGTGGTTAAAGATAAGGACGCACGTGCAAACCAAACAGCAAACCATAAACAAGTAAACGAGCGCAAGACAAAGCAAACCCCAAAACCACCTAACTATCTAGCTAGTATATATACACAAGCAAAGGAAACAAACATGGAATAAACAAGGCAGGGACAAAAGCAACAGGGGAACAGAAGCCTGGTATAAGGAAGCAGACCGTAAAGGGAGCAGGGAACAGGGAACAGGTCTCAAGGATGGGATTCATGGAACGGGGTCCAGGACAGGCAGAAACAAGGCAGCAACAAGGCAGCAACAAGGCTACCAGAGGGAATTCTGAAGCATTGAGCTTGGGTTCAGGGCTGGTTTATATAGACCAGCAGACTCACAACAGGTGTGCTTGAAAGCTGGTCGGTAGTCCAGGCAGGAAGACACCCGCTAGTGGCCACCAGAATTACACCCTTTGGTGCTGAGCAGAACAGTGCCACCAGCAAGTGAAACCGGTAATGACAGCGTTCCTGAAAGGCCCGGAAGCAAGCCTTCTCGGGTGCCCCCATAGCAAGGTGTTTGTTGTGGGGGTACTTGACCGGAGGGTGGAGCCAGGAGCGCCGTCAGTGGACCCAAGAAGAGGAGGATCGGAGCTGCTCTGTGCTTTTGTGCACTAGTCCAAATCATTTGGTGGAGGGGGGATTATGGTGGGGGGTTGTTTTTCATGGGTTGGGCTTGGCCCCTTAGTTCCAGTGAAGGGAACTCTTAAGGCTTCACCATACCAAGACATTTTGGACAATTTCATGCTCCCAACTTTGTGGGAACAGTTTGGGGATGGCCCCTTCCTGTTCCAACATGACTGCGCACCAGTGCACAAAGCAAGGTCCATAAAGACATGGATGAGGGGGTTTGGGGTGGAGGAACTTGACTTACAGGCCAAACTGACCAGCAAAAGCAACAGTTACAGGAAGTCTGAGCCTCGTCTGCTAAATAGTCGGAGCAGCTGCCAATTATCGATGATTGCTCATGGTTTGGATCTGGGGTAAGCTGGTGAATGTACCAAATCCAAACCCCACTGAAGTCAATGGGAGCTGAATGTTAAAAAAACGGTAATGTCTAATTTCTGGGCTAATAGGCAAGGATTTGTCAAACAAATGGCAGGGGGAACATGTATCAAAGCAAAGCAAATTTTTGAAAATTCCATTTGATGGGGAGAAGCGACTTTAATGATGAGTGTAGGCAGGTGCAGTCTATTTTCTCCACTGTGGGTGGTGCTTGACCGCAGCGGAATTGCAGTTGGAGGGGAAGTCAAGAGGAACTTGGTTCCTCTGTGGTTTCCTAGGTCACTGGGGAAGCTATCCAATTGGGTGCTGCCACCCCATGTGACTATGGCAGCCATCTTCGGTCAGGCAGATGCTATTTAAAGCAGATTTCCGATTAAAAAAAATAATAATTCAAAGTTAGCAGCTACAAATACTCCAGTTTTGCTACGCAGCTGGAAGGCCAATGGTGTCTCCCACACATGGAAATGTTTGTTAACCGCTTCCCGACCGCCTAATGCCGATATACGTTGGCAAAATGGCACGGGCAGGCAAAATCACGTACCTGTACGTGATCGTGCATGTGCCTGCCTGTGGGTCGCGCGCGCGCCGCCAGCGGCACGCTCGCGACCCGGTCGGGAGCTCCGTGACCACGGCCGCGGGACCAGCGGACCCGATCGCCGCTGGTATCCCGCGATCGGGTTACGGAGCTGAAGAACGGGGAGAGGTTTGTGTAAACAAACCTCTCCCCGCGCTTCCTACTCTGCCTGTCATTGATCAGCTGTTCCCTGTCATCGGGAAAGCCGATCAATGACGTCAGACGTACAGCCACGCCCCCCTACTGTAAAAAAAAAACACAACACGTCACACTGACTCCTCCCCGCCCCCTAGTGGTTAACTCCTTCACTGCCACTGTCATTTACATAGGAATCAGTGCTATTTAAATAGCACTGATTTCTGTATAAATGACAAATGTCCCAAAAATGTGTCAAAAATGTCCGATGTGTCCGCCATAATGTCGCAGTCACAATAAAAATCACTGATCGCCGCCATTACTAGTAGTAAAAAAAAAAAATATTAATAAAAATGCTATAAAACTATCCCCTATTTTGTAAACGCTATAACTTTTGCGCAAACCAATCAATAATCGCTAATTGCGATTTTTTTTACCAAGAATATGTAGAAGAATACGTATCGGCCTAAACTGAGGAAAAAAAAAGTTTTTTTATATATTTTTTGGGGATAGTTATTATAGCAAAAAGTAAAAAATATTGCATTTTTTTCAAAATTGTCGCTCTATTTTTTTGTTTATAGCGCAAAAAATAAAAACCGCAGGGGCGATCAAATACCACCAAAAGAAAGCTCTATTTGTGGGAAAAAAAGGACGTCAATTTTGTTTGGGAGCCACGTCGCACGACCGTGCAATTGTCAGTTAAAGCAACGCAGTGGCGAATTGCAAAAAGGGGCCTGGTCCTTTGGCTGCCAATTGGTCCGGGGCTGAAGTGGTTAAGCTGCTATGAACTTGGTTTTACTTTATTTTAAAAATAACATTTTGGAATCTTTTGATATACTTCACCATGGGAGCATTTTTTCCTTTTTCCATTCATGGCATTGATGGTATGGTATGATAAATCCCACATCGAGGTTTCCACGCTACTTCCATCAAACACCTGCTGAGGATTCAGCAACAGCGTTAGGATCGAGCCGCGGTCATAGGATCGTTCATCTGGTACTTTCCATTAAGGCGTTTTTGACTCCTGTAATGGGGGTCACCTCATTCTGGTGAGTAGATTGTGTGGCTGGTGATGGAAGACGTATCCCATTGATCAATACTAAATATAGGAAGACGATATCCTGAATGTATCCAGAATTTGTGTATTTGAACACTTTATTTCCAATTTTTGAATTTTTACATTTTTTTATTTTTTTCGTTTTTTTGAGTGTATTGAATATTTTTGATCATATTTTATGGCCATCTTAGTTGATTGATTTTTGCACTTTGGACCGTGAAGTTTACACATGATTGTATATAATATTAGCAATCTTTTGCATATATATATCTGGTGCTAAGTAGTTTGCACATAAATTGTGGTGTTTATGTAATATTAGGATTATTAGCACTATTTGTACTTTATAGTGAGCGCGGTTCTAATTAATTAAATGTATTAATTATTTCTCTACTGCAGCTGCTGACTTTTAATAATCAGACACTTACCTGTCCCAGGGTGTAGCGATGCGGGGGAATGAAGCCCCACTCATCTCCCCCTCCTCTCTGCGGCGCCGGCATTGTCACTGTGGGCACCCGGCTGTGGCTTCACAGCCAGGCACGCACTGTGCATGCGCAAACCGCGCGGCGTGCTGTGACTGGCCAGGCAACCATCTGGGACCTGTGACGTGTCCCGGATGATTGCCGAGGGGGGGGGAGAGGTTAACTTGCTTCCGGCACTGCTGTGCACCGGGAGGAAGTGGGAGATGGAACCCTCTAAAAAGAGGGGTGTGTAGGGGGAATAGAACTGCGGGATTATGACAGTGCCAAATAAGTGTTTGTCAACAATTCAGTACATTTTGCAAAAAAAGTTTTTATGAGAAAATATTAAAAAATAACAAGTTTAGATTTCTATATATATATATATATATATAGCGATATGAAGGTAGAGCTCTTGGCCCCCGAATTTACATCTTAAGGTCAACATTCATATGAAAAACATCCAATAAAGATATACATATCGATGTCTATGCACAATCACAGGTTAATTCAATACAACCATAGGTCCAAGTCCAATAGGACTTAATTGACAGTGCAGGCCGGTAATTTGCCGACATGTTTCGCCATTACAATGGCTTCTTCAGGGTAGGCCTGCTAATCGTATAATAAGTCTAGATATGAAACAATAAATAAATGTAAGTATTTATAAGAGAACGGCAATTCATTTTTTTTTTTTTTTATTAGAGCATTGTGACAGACCTAGCCGGGACACAGGCTGTTGGAGGGGACTGAAGGCGAGCCTATTACCTTGCGATTATGGGCCCTGGCATTTGGGGGAACAGTGCTCTTTGAGCTGCAAGCCTGGGACCCCTGAGCTGGTGGTACTTGGATTCAGGTCCATGCTGGCCCCCCAATACACATAGAATCTGTATGTGTATTTGGCATATTAGCAAGAGACGCTATGTCATGACTCATGAACTCCAGCCACCTGTCTGTTGTGTTAATGCATATAGTCTGGCTTGTAAGAGTATTTCACCTATTGTTGTATGTGCTAATTAACCCTGCAATTGAATGAAGGAGTCCAGTGTTTATTAAGATAATTAGCTCATGCTAATTAGGTTAAGCTTTAGTCATCTGGCTGTATATATGTGTGACATTTCAAATAAAGAGTAATTCCTGATGTAGCCTACACTGGTGTTGTCTGGTGACTGGGTGAGCTAATGGGTCTTGGATTGTGTGGTACCGGACAGAGGAAGCATTTACGGCGGACATATTGAGTACGAGGTCCGTCACAAGCATATAAGGTTCGTAACTGAATAGTATAGACAGTAAACAGAATCTGTTCATTCCTGTATCTCCAAACCAGCCCAGCACCCGGGAGCACTTACCTAATGAATACCAGAAGGGTATTTACTGGGGAGCATGCGCAGCCTGGGCGGGTCACCAGAGGAGAACTAACCATTGGATGCAGGAGACGCACTAGACCTAGCAATAGAGATCAATTTAAATTATTATCAATTACGATGTGTTCTATTATTCATGTACAATGATGCCTATTGCGGGAAATTTAATCCCACAATTTATAGGCGTAACATTGTAATTGGGACTAAGTCTCAGTACTTACTTTGGGTTAAAAATAATTGATAGTAGACGTGGACAATGATAATCTAGATGGTGGGAGGCGCCTGTGGAATTAATGGGTTTGAATGAATGATAATAATATGGCTGACAAGATGTGCATTGAAAACTTTGTTTGGCTAAATATCCATTTTAGATTGTAAAAGGATATATGCAGACCAAGGATTAAAAATATGGTCAATTGCAGGTTAAATTCTAGACATGTGCAATTCGTTTCATTTTTTTTCGTTTTTCGTTCGTTCGTTTTCGTACGAATTAATGAATCGTTCGAATCGAACGAATTTGAAAAACAACGAAAATCCGAAAAAAAAACTAGTTAGAAACAACGAATGTACGAATGAAAAAAAATCCGAAAAAAAACGAAAACAGGAACAACGAAAATGAACGAAAAAATTCGTAACTTTTTTTTTTTTTTCGAATCGTAATTTTCCGTGTCTCTTACAATGGCGTTGCTTAACGTTCTTCGAATGGATTGAACGAAAAATTTCGTACATTCGTAACTTTTTTTTTTTTCGATTCGTAACTTTTTTTTTCGATTCGTAAATTATTAAAATGTAATGATAGCATACACATTACATAAAATTATGAATGCCAAAAATTCGTACATTCGTAACTTTTTTTTTTCGATTCGTAACTTTTTTTACATAAAATTATGAATTATGCTCCGATTACGAATCTACGAATGTTACGAATGTTACGAATGTACAAATAAATACGAATGCGTCCGAATTTCGAATAAGCGAAAGTTAAACTAACGAAAAAACGAATCAACGAAAAAATAACCCTTACGAATGTACGAATCGTTATGAATACGAACACCGACGACTTACGAATGTACGAATCGTTTACGAATCAACGGAAACGAAAAAAACAAATTTTTTTGTTGTGCACATGTCTATTAAATACATGAAGCCATATAAAATTCAGCTGGCACTATATTGACTATATTGACATTAGTAAATTATAAGGATTTTATTTTTAACTGATTTGGTGATAAAAGAATAGCAAAAACAGTTGCCAGTTGAGGGGTTCGGAGTATGTAGAGCAAGTGATTCAAAATTGGTCAGTGTAGCCAAAAGTCAGTGAAACAACAATGCTAATGCCAATAGAGAAAGGCTCCTAAGAAAGAAGTAAATATATATAAGATCAATTAGAGGCTTTTCAATTAGCCATAGAGCTAGTTCAAAGTAGCTAATTAGGGATTTAGTTATTAGTTATTTAGTTAATAACTAAATCCCTAATTGGCTACTTTGAACTAGCTCTATGGCTAATTGAACAGCCTCTAATTGATCTTATATATATATATACACTGACCAATTTTGAATCACTTGCTCTACATACTCCGAACCCCTCAACTGGCAACTGTTTTTGCTATTCTTTTATCACCAAATCAGTTAAAAATAAAATCCTTATAATTTACTAATGTCAATATAGTGCCAGCTAAATTTTATATGGCTTCATGTATTTAATAGACATGTGCACAGCAAAAAAATAATTTTTTTTTCACGTTTTGTTTTTGTTTCCGTTTCCGTTGATTCGTAACGATTCGTAAATTCGTAAGTCGTCGGTTTTGGTATTTGTAACGATTCGTACATTCGTAAGTCGTCGGTGTTCGTATTCATAACGATTCGTACATTCTTAAGGGTTATTTTTTCGTTGATTAGTTTTTTCGTTAGTTTAACTTTCGTTTATTCGAAGTTCGGACGCATTCGTATTTATTTGTACATTCGTAACATTCGTAGATTCGTAATCGGAGCATAATTCATAATTTTATGTAAAAAAAGTTACGAATCGAAAAAAAAAAAGTTACGAATGTACAAATTTTTGGCATTCATAATTTTATGTAATGTGTATGCTATCATTACATTTTAATAATTTACGAATCGAAAAAAAAAGTTACGAATCGAAAAAAAAGTTACGAATGTATGAATTTTTTCGTTCAATCCATTCGAAGAACGTTAAGCAACGCCATTGTAAGAGACACGGAAAATTACGATTCGAAAAAAAAAATAAAAGTTACGAATGTACGAATTTTTGGCATTCATAATTTTATGTAATGTGTATGCTATCATTACATTTTAATAATTTACGAATCGAAAAAAAAGTTACGAATCGAAAAAAAAAAAAGTTACGAATGTACGAATTTTTTCGTTCAATCCATTCGAAGAACGTTAAGCAACGCCATTGTAAGAGACACGGAAAATTACAATTCGAAAAAAAAAAAAAAAAAAGTTACGAATGTACAAATTTTTTCGTTCATTTTCGTTGTTCCTGTTTTCGTTTTTCGGATTTTTTTTCATTCGTACATTTGTTGTTTCTAATTAGTTTTTTTCGGATTGTCGTTGTTTTTCGCATTCGTTTGATTCGAATGATTCGTTAATCGGATTCGTACGATTCGAACGAAAATAACAAAAAAAAACTAAAAAAATAAAAAACGAAACGAATTGCACATGTCTAGTATTTAACCTGCAATTGACCATATTTTCAATCCTCGGTCTGCATATATCCTTTTACAATCTAAAATGGATATTTAGCCAAACAAAGTTTTCAATGCATATCTTGTCAGCCATATTATTATCATTCATTCAAACCCATTAATTCCATAGGCGCCTCCCACCATCTAGATTATCATTGTCCACGTCTACTATCAATTATTTTTAACCCAAAGTAAGTACTGAGACTTAGTCCCAATTACAATGTTACGCCTATAAATTGTGGGATTAAATTTCCCGCAATAGGCATCATTGTACATGAATAATAGAACACATCGTAATTGATAATAATTTAAATTGATCTCTATTTCTAGGTCTAGTGCGTCTCCTGCATCCAATGGTTAGTTCTCCTCTGGTGACCCCGCCAAGGCTGCGCATGCTCCCCAGTAAATACCCTTCTGGTATTCATTAGGTAAGTGCTCCCGGGTGCTGGGCCGGTTTGGAGATACAGGAATGAACAGATTCTGTTTACTGTCTATACTATTCAGTTACAAACCTTATTTGCTCTAATAATTAATTGCCGTTCTCTTATAAATACTTACATTTATTTATTGTTTCATATCTAGACTTATTATCCGATTAGCAGGCCTTCCCTGAAGAAGCCATTGGAATGGCGAAACATGTCGGCAAATTAACGGCCTGCACTATCAATTAAGTCCTATTGGACTTGGACCTATGGTTGTATTGAATTAACCTGTGATTGTGCTTAGACATCGATATGTATATCTTTATTGGATGTTTTTTATATGAATGTTGACCTTAAGATGTAAATTCGCGGGCCAAGAGCTCTACCTTCATATCTCTATATATATAGAAATCCAAACTTGTTATTTTTTAATATTTTCTTTTTTTTTTTTTTTCAAATTTAAATCTTTATTTATCTTTAGGAGAAGCAAGGAATACACTCTACCGTCATCACATCTCACATTTTTAATATTTTCTAATAAAAACTTTTTTTGCAAAATCTACTGAATTGTTGACAAACACTTATTTGGCACTGTCATAATCCCGCAGTTCTACTCCCCCTACACACCCATATTGTAATATTGGGATGAGGTGCTGTATAACGTTTTGGACCCTCTCAACCACCATTCGCACTCTAAAAAGAGGGTTTAGACTCCCCCCCCCTCCAAAAAATGACATGCCAAACGTGGCATGTCAGGGGTCACCTTCCCTTAAAGCGGAAGTTCCCTTTTTGGGTGGAACTCCGCTTTAAGGCCCTGGCTCACAGGCTTGGTGCACATTTTGTGTGTGGCTAATGTAGGGACAGGTCACCCGTCTGGGCAGGGACAGTGATTAACAGTAGGGAAAGGTTCCAGATGAGTAGGGAAAGGATAGGATGACACCATCCTTCCTGGAAGCCTCGCTATTTGGGTACGGACCATCCAGGCCACATTCCGTCCCTCAAGACAAAAGCTACCAGCACAGCCGAGACCTGCTCTGCTACATACCGCTGTTATATTCTGTGAGTGTTCCCCGTCAGGTGCCTTCCCACAGGGCTTGTGCAAGTTCTGTTCTCTACAACTGGGCTCTGAGTGTTTCCTGCCTCTGCACCACGCTGCACCTCCCCACATGCCTAAAGGGTAAAATTCTTTAAGTAACATGATTGTCAGAAATATTGACACCTAAACAAAGAAAAAGTGTAGTTTAAATTACCAGTAAATGACAGCTAATGACTGACTACTCATGGGGCCCCCGAGCAATAGGAGATTATGGGGCCCCCAGGCAATCAGAGATTATGGGGCCACACAGTATACACACACACAGTATACAATCACACACACACACAGAGTATAAACATTGTGATATTTGGGGGTTCTTTAGCGTCCGTGTAGAGCATACCAGTGAGCAGAGTCCACGCCAGTCATGCGTTTAAGGGCTTGTTTGGCCCATTTTTATTAAAAGAAAGGAAAAAGAAAAACAAAGTTCCATAAATGAAAACAAAAGATGGTTTCCCTCGCAGGGGGTTTGAACTGCCAGCAACAAACAAAAAGAATATTCAGCCTCCTGGCTTAAACATGCAGCATTGCAAAATACCGAGCCACCTGGCTCTCTTCAGCAGCGGATGCACCACTGCTCAGGCTCCCACATGGAGCTCTCCTGACTTCTGTCAGCAACCTCAGACTTAGGTCTCTGGCTAGTCCCGTGCACACCTTCACTCTCTGGGACCTCCCTTGCAAGCCTGGACTCCTCGGGAGGGTGGAGCCCAGAATCATGGTCAGGTGTCTATAAATAGCCCAGCACACACCTGACCAGTCAGTGTGCTGGGGGATCCCAAAACCCGGATCCAGGATTGGGGATTTCAACCCACCCGGATCTCTAAGAAATCCCCGGGCTCCAGGTCCCAAAGTGGACTTTAATAACCATGGAGGAAACTGAAAAGCCAGTTTCCTCCCAAATAAGAAAACACCCTGGAGCCCCTCAACCCGCCTGGTTGAGAATCCTGCATCATTTTGCTGGTGGGGTACCACACCACCACATATCCCCCCCCCTTGTTTCGACCCGGAGGGCGGAACACACAAGTTTATTTTGGCACCTCTGTGCCAGCTACCATTTACAGGAGTCCAATCCTGTCCAACCTCACTTCTCCTAAAGGGGAACTCTACCCAATGCCTCCTTTGGTGTCTCCCTCTAATCCTCACTGTCACTCTGCTATGATCTTTGATGCGACCTTCCCAACTTTTCTTCCGAGTGCATTTCCATAAGCACTTCCTCTCCTGAAATTTTAATGGGTGACCCCTGGTCTTTCTATCAACCCTTCTGCCTCCACGCTTCAGGTTCCCAGGTTTCCCAACACCTCTCTCAGCATTTGTTAGGGCAGTGTCTGCAGAGGGCACACACACCGGAGGTTGGCAATCACCCACGAGAACCTCACAAGATGCCACCTCCCATGGTGTCACCCACTCAGCTGTCCTACCACCTGATCCTTTTTAATACCACCTGGATTTCTATCCAAAACCGGAACAGGCGAGCTCTCGTCTGATCCGTATACCAACCTTACTGTACTTTTTGCCCATTTTCCTGTCTGGTTGTCAGGTTTGTCACATAAACCTATTATTGGACTGGTGACCCCAGTCTCACTAACCACCTCTGTCTGAGTCCCGGTCAGGATTTCTGCTGTTTTCTGGTCCATGCTCGGCCCTTCCATCTCATGTGGTGCTGTATACACGCCCTTCACCGTCACCAAAAACTGATCAGCACCACCCTGAACCATAGCAGCAGAAATGCTTTCCGCCTGGCTGTTAAGAGGTGAAACCTCAGACATTTTGGGCTCATTTTCCATTTTTCCAAACTCTCTCTCATATATTATACCTTCCGGACGTAATCCAGAAGCATACGCAGTGGCAACTTTTAGTAAAACTAGCAAATTCAGGAACAAACCATTCCTGTCCTGTTCTTCTTTGTTCCGTACAGCCTGCCATCTAGTGCTCCCCCTAGTGGTACTCCGCAGTACCAGACCATCAGACTGTGGAGGAGACACACTAGTATGGATTGGTTGTACATCCCAAAGTTCAAGCATCTCTTTTAATGCTTTAGTTACAGCCCAGACCCTTGATCCCAGACCCAAGTCCTTCCTGGGGACTGTTATTACACTGGGAATGCAGACAGACTCATTCGCCGAGACTTGAGAAGTTGCAACTTTCAACTGAACATCCTCCCAGCTGGAGGTAACCACAGCCTGGTGCTCACCCAGGGTGCTGCCAGGTGCTGGACTCATATGCAAATTTTCAGGCTCAGCATCAGTGAACTGCTCCAGATTATTACTAGTGAAAATGTCACTTGGACACTCCATGCCGACATTACTTTTGTGGATCATGGGCAAAGTTTCTGCTGTGCGCTCACCCTCATTTGGTCCATCTTTCCCACAAGGGTTAACCCCTGCAGCAGCCACCGCACCCTCAGGTACAAGCTGTTCTGCAGTCCCTACAGGAGAAACCGTGTCCACCTTATTTTTGGGCATAAAAGCCTTATCTATCAGGGAGATTAGATTTTCACCCCAACTAGTCCAATCTACTATATGTGCGCTCCCTTCAGCGGTACTCCTCAGCACCGATCCATCTGCCCAAGGAGACACATGACTAGGGTAGCCAGATGACTTACTGCCCAGACCCACACATGTACCATATGAATACTTATATGTTTCTATAATAATTATAATCAAGACACTGACACCTGCTGGATGAAAATGGCCTGTTCGGCCTTTTATTTAACATTAACTCAAACAAACAAACTTTATTACTTTTAAACCACTGAAAACTTTTTACCTTTTCTTATACTCCTCATCCAGCTAATCAGCTAATCAACTTATTATTTTCTGATCCCTGACGACCACTTGCAACTGAGCCTGTAATCCCGTTTGTTGGCAAGCTCCCCAGCCGCAGACTCGCCTCGGGGACTTGCCAACTGACCACAGACCCCCCCAACAGATTTAACCCGTGAGTCTGGCCAACTGTCAGACCACTCGGGCGGACTCCATACCAGTGATGGGTCCTAACTTTTGAATAACACCTCTTAACTGAGTCACTTAACTGTCGTCAAGGAAAAAACCAACACGCCACCGCGGGACAAGTGTGACACCTCACACTTGTGCCAGCCGCCACACCTGCATCGCTCTCCTGATGCCTTCTTCCAAGTCCAGAGACCACAAATCAATCCCAACCGGGTTGAGGTGAACTCCGTCTCCCCTAAGGTACCTCCACGTATCTACCTCTAGCTCCCGGTGTCTGACCACTATGCCTCCGTTTCTGGCTACAAACCTGCCAACCTCTTTATTGACCTTAATCCTGGTCTTGTTGATCTTTTCCCATGAGCGGGCCCCTCTCCACGACATGCGGGCCACAATATCTGACCATACTATGATCATGCCGGGGAAAGAGGTGCTGAGCCTGATAAAGTCCCACTGTACATCCTTGATTATCTGACGCATGGGCCGGACCACCAAGTCATTCCCCCCCACATGCAGGACCAGAACGTCCGGATGTCGATCCATTCCTGCAAACCTGTGGACTTCTGGTAACACCCTGTTCCACCTCATGCCTGGGACCCCAATCCACCGAATCCTACCCTCCTCCCTGGACATCCTGAGCTGTCTGCCGTCCGGCCGTACATCTGCCCTTCTAGCGCCCCAGAACACAAACGAGTGTCCCAGGATCCATATGAGACACACAGGGGCTGAAAAACATAAAAATAGATATCTAATACAAATAACCGAAACATATCAAAAAAAAACATGTACCACCCACACACTAACATCCCCAATCCCCCACCTCGTTACACCAGGTGGGGGCGAACGTACACTTGATAACGTGCTGACTCCCATCTGCCAATTCTGCGTATGACTTCCCCCGGTAGACCCCACCTGGAAGCCTCCGTGGCCGCGCCAATCCTGAAAGAGTGACTCGCATACTCACCTGGGGGTAGGCCCCCCGCCTCCAAACATTTCCTAAATACCGCTGTGAACTGGTACCTGGATAAACACGAGCCATCCTCATGAATCAGTAGGGCCCCGTCCCCTACTGGGCGCGCCCTTAAAAATTGGTCTACTGCTGCTACCGGGCATACTTGTGGTTCTGAACCTGCAAAAAGCTCGATCCGTGCCCCTTTTCCCAGCTGGTCCGTCTTCGACCTCCTAATCCATAGGACTACTGCTGACTGTGACAGCGTAACGTCCCCAAACCTCAAACCACCTGGAATGGATTTTGATGGCGACACCAGCTCCCCGATTCTCAATGCCCCGAAAAACGCTAAGAGGAAGGCAGCTCGGAAGAGTTTTTGTTCAAAAACTGTAGAACACACCTTCTTAACCTGTTCCAACACAATGTTCAACACCGCAAACGAAATGGGGCGTCTGGAGTCCCTCTGCGCTAGGCCCCTCCTGTAACCCCTCAATGCTTTTTTAACCAAAAAATTCTTGGTCGCGTCAGGCAGCCCTTTATACTGGAACCTAAATGCCAGCGCTGATACCTTCTTACTAATTGCCGTGCCCGACACCCCCTTCACGTAGCTACCGCAAATGAAACACAATACCCAATGTACCAATACCTCGGGGTCTTCCGACCCTCCTACCTCAGTCAACCAAGCGGACCATTCACTCCACACCCTGTGATACGCCGTCCTAGTGCTCTCGCTGAGCGACTGCATAATCAATCCATCGGCGATCCCAACGCAATCCTCCACAGATCCGGCGGGCACGGGTCCCCCGTCGCGTTTGCCTCTGGAGCCAGTCTGCGGAACTCCTCCCACTGGAAACGAGACAGAGCATCCGCTAACTTATTCTCAATCCCTGGGATGTGAACCGCATACATGTACACGTTCAATTTTAAACAACAAAGTACCAATTGCCGTAACAATCTAACTACCGGGGGGGATGAGGCTGAAATGTTATTAATGGCCACCACCACCCCCATGTTGTCACAATTGAACCGCACCTTCCTGTTTGTTAGCTTGTCCCCCCATAACCTCACCGCTACCAGTATGGGGAAGAGCTCCAGCAGTGCCAGGTTCTTCAAGAAACCCGCTGCTCTCCACTCCTCCGGCCAAGGACCTGCACTCCAACTCCCCTGGCAATAAGCCCCGTAACCCGCAGAACCCGCCGCGTCAGTAAACAGTTCCAAGTCAGCGTTGCTAACTGGTCCCTGCAACATCATTGATCGCCCATTAAACTCCACCAGGAACGAGTACCATACTCTCAAGTCTTCCCTCAACCCTTCTGACAACCTGATAAAATGGTTGGGCATCCTAACCCCCGCCGTTGCTGCCGCCAGTCTCCTGCAAAACACCCGCCCCATCGGTATAATCCTGCAAGCAAAATTTAATTTGCCCAGGAGAGATTGCACTTCCTTCAACCTCAACTTCTTTTTTCCGTGCGCCTCCTTGACTTCCTGCCGCAATGCCACCACCTTGGTCTCCGGCAGCCTACACTCCATCACCACGGAATCAATTGTAATTCCTAAGAACACCAGCTCCGAAATCGGGCCCTCTGTTTTGTCCGCCGCTAGGGGGATACCGAACCTATCCGCCAAGTACTGTAGCGTCCCCAATAATGTCCCGCATCCGCGGGATCCCGGGGGGCCTACGCAAAGGAAGTCGTCCAAATAATGGATAACCGAATTCACCCCCGCCGTCTCCCTAACTGCCCATTCAAAGAATGAACTGAAAGTTTCAAACAGGGCACATGAAATCGAACATCCCATGGGCAGACAGCGATCCACGAAGTACGCTCCTTCCCAATAACAACCCAGCAAATGCATACTCTGGGGGTGGACTGGCAACAGCCTAAACGCTGCCTCTACGTCCGTCTTTGCCATCAAGGCCCCCTGTCCATATTTTCTCACCCATGATACCGCTGCGTCAAACGATGTATAGGTTACCGCACAGGCTTGCGGGTCAATACCATCGTTAACAGAGCCCCCTTTTGGGTACGACAAGTGGTGAATCATCCTAAATTGCCCCGGTTCCTTCTTGGGTACTACTCCCAAAGGAGAAACTACCAAATTGGCCACCGGAGGGGTAGCAAATGGACCGGCCATCCTGCCGAGCGCCACCTCCTTCCCCAATTTACCTGACACCACTTCCGTATGTTTTAACGCCGACCTCAGATTATCCGAAATTGGCGGAACCTCCCCCAACACGCTCGGAATCCTAAACCCCTCCCTAAAGCCCGCTTCCAGCAACTGGGCAGCCGCCCGGTCGGGGTATCTACTTAGGAAAGGCCGCATCCTTTCCAACTTCACCGGCGTCATCCCTTTTTCCAGTGGAATCACCTGCGCGATTTTTCCGGAAACATCTGGAGAAAGGGTGTGCTGCACTGCAACCTGAACATTCATGTTTGTACCGACAAGAGTTCCCAAACTTACATGTTCCGTCATTAAATTGCCAGCACACCCCTTTCTTTTTTGGGGCCGGCGATCCTGCTGAGGAAGCTCCGCCGGCCCCCCCTTGAAAAAACTGTCCCGCAGCCCTGGGAGAAGTCATCAACTTCATCCACAGGCTGATGTCCTTATGGTCCCATCTAATGGCCGGACGCACCGCTTTTCTCTGGCGAAATTGCTCGTCGTAGCGGAGCCATGCCAACCCCCCGTACACCCTATAGGCCTCGCTAATCGCCTCCAGGTAACAGAAGAGAGCCGAACAATGTTCCGGCGCTTTCTCCCCAATCACACTCGCCAGGATCGCGAATGCCTGCAGCCAGTTTGAGAAGGTGCGAGGAATCAGCCTATACCTACGCTTTTCCTCCTCCTCCTTTTTGCTCTCGTCAGGCTTGACCCTGTCCAAATTAAATTTTTCTAACGGTAGTAGGGAAAAAATTTCTACAAATTCATCCTTCCAGATCTTCTCCCTCACCTCTTTCTTCAAATGTGCCCCCAGCGGTCCCTCGAAACACACATAAACCTCGCAGCGGGCCGCATCGGCTAACCTAATTTTCTCAGCATCCTTATCCTTGTTAAGTTCCTTCTCCTTGTCACCCTCCTTGTGCTTCTCCTTGTCCCCTTCCTTGTCCGTTGCCGCTTCGGCCTTGTCCCTCGCTGCCTCCGTCTGAGTTTCCGCCGTGACCCCCACCCCCTGCCTGGGCCCTGTCTCCATCGGTGCGGTGTTGGGGGGCATCCAGGGGTTGGTCGGGGCAGCTGCCTGTGTTGTCCCCCCTCCCAACCTCTGCAGCAAAGCCTTGAGCACGTCCACCACCCCCCCCTCCCCCCCCCGGTGACCTCCCACACCAGTGTCCGCTCCCCACACCCCTAAACCAGCACCCTCCCCCCTCCCCCCCGGATGCCCAGTGACACCCCGTGTCCTACCTGGCTGCCGTAGGTTGGATGGCCCACCAGCCGCACCGATCGCTGCTCCCGCCGGGACTTCTTCTTCCTCCAGCAGTTCTCCTTCCTCGCAGCTGCTGTCCTCGCGCCTTCCGGTCACCGTCCCAGGCCTCTGTGCCGCTCCGCCAGGCACCCCAGGCCGCCTCCGGTCTTCTTCTTGGCTGCTCCGATGGCGGCCGCCATCTTCTTCCGCCGACTTCCGGCCGTCGTCACTGACGTCAGTTCCGCTGGCGTCATCCATCTGCGCCGCCGTCGACGTGCTCGCGCACGCGCTGTAGCGGCCGTCCCTCCCAGACCCGGACTTGGGCCTGGAGGCGTGGCCTCCCGACTGCTGCTGTAGCAATGGCGCTGGCCCTCCTCCAGGAGGCAAGATGGCGCCCACACGTGGCAGGTCACCGGCCGCTTCAACGACAAGGCCGGTACCCGAGGGCCGCATTCTCCCACGTCGGACGGCTGCCCCGACCGGAGCATCGCCAGCAGCAGCCGCCTGGTGTCCTTCTGGATGGATGGTCCTGGAGGGGGCCGCGGATCCGGCCGGGTGAGTGCCCCCCCCTCTCCTGGGACTCAGACGTTTTCGGGGATTCCTCCCAGGGCCCCTGCCCGCCGACCGTGGTGTCCGCTTGGCAGAGGGGCCTGGAGGGTCCCTAGTGGGGCTCCCAATGCGTCGTCGAGTCCGTGGGGTGTTGTCCGGGCTCAGGCGCACCGGAGGGTTAGACCTCCGAGGCCGCAACGGGGGGGTCCCTACTTGTCTGGGGTCCCTGCCCTACCCCCTGCAAATTGGCTGCAATTTGGCTGTGAAGCCAGTCTGAGCCATGTAGTTCAGCTGCCTGCCTAAGCTGTTCCCACAGTTGATCTAATCCACTCATCTTTTTCAGGGTCCTGCTTCCCAACATTTCTCCTTGCCTGCTACCTCTGGACTGGTGACCTTTCCTTGCTCCCCACCACACCAATGACCTGTACTCCACCCACCACTGCTGAACTCCAATAAGGTAAGCCCCCCTAGGTAAATATACCAACCCCCTTTTGCTGACCTCTCGGTAACCCCCTTGCACCCTGTCATGTTTGCACTACGCTTACATTTCACTGCAGCTCCGTACATGTCTTGAGAACAGATTGGCTTAGCTGCAGACTCATTACACAAGTCATTGTAAATCAGGTCAGGTTGTGGTAATACGTATTTTAACACAGCAGGTTGCAATACATCATATTCACCACCATGCTCGGATGGCGCTTCACAAACTTCAGCGACCTTTGCACTTTCTACAGGTTGCATTAACCCACTATTCACCTGCACACATTTAGTATTAGCAGCTTGCACTAAGACATCACCACTATAAGGTGCAGTTCCACTCTGCTCCACCAGAGTGACATCACCGTTGTCCAGGGCAACCTCCGGCTCCAATACATGAAGTTCCCTGGAGATGTCTGGGGACAACTGTGCTGTCTTACCACCAGTTGCTATGGGCAACGGCCCATCTTTAACCACAACGTTTGCTTTGCAAGAACCTGGGGTTTTCCCCAGCAGCAGTACATTTTCCATAATCATCAACATTAATAGTATTTGTACCTCTTGCAGGCTGTCCTAGCCCACGGCCAACTTGAGACTGGTAACCATTAGACATATCGCTATGCCCCTCTTGAGAAGCACACACAGATGCAGGTTTGACTTTAACCCCTGCTTCCCCACTGTACAGGGTGCTGCACAGGGAAAAGTCCCCCCCAAGAACACCTTCAGTGGCCCCACTAACTGGGGTCACTTTCACATCATGAACAGTCTCATAACCAGTCTTTTTCCACATAAACTCAGCATTTCCAGTCATCATTCCATTAAAGTCAGTCTTACCCACCGCAGTAGTAGGGGTCACCATCTTCACTTGAGTACGGCGTCTCACGAACAAGTCCTCTGCTGTACTTTTACTGGGCAACTCCTCCTGGTGGCCACGGGATGAAACTACAGCAGGTATCTCCCACTGTTTAGCACCCCCTGCCGACACAAAAGGAAACTCCTTCTTGTTGCTAAGGGTGACTGCAGACATATTTTCACAGGAATCTGAGCCTGCAAACGAAAACTTTTGCTCAGCAATATTATCTCCAGCCGCATTCCATAATCTAGGGCAAGAAAATATACCATGCCCCAGCTGGCCACATTCCAGGCATGGTACTGGACGACTTTTTCCCAGGGTGCTTCTCTCCTGGCGACTCACAGATGGCAAAAACGCACAGGCCTCTTTGTGGGGACGTTGAGACAAATCTCCCCTGCAGCTCCTCCCTCCAGGCAGAACTTCCACTCTCGTTGCCATGGGAGATCGCATTCTCCCAGCAGAGCTTTGCTGGATCTTTTGAACATGCTGTTTTGGCTCCTCCAGAAGCCACTTGTCACGACCCTTGGCAGGCATACCCCATGGTCCACAGACAGCCCGACTGGCCTCCTCTGTGTTGCTATGGGCAACCACTCTCAGTCCTGGCCTTTGGTCAGCCTCTCTTCTGGCACATAACAAAGGCTTCCCTCCGCTGGACCCTGTCTTAAGCTGTGTCACTTTCACATTTTTCCCAACAACTGCTGGTTTAACTACAGCAGCGTTGCCAGGGGAAACCACACCCCTCTCCCAGGTATGGACATCCGGCAGCTCTCTCTTTGTAACAAAGGTTGGCTTGTCTTTCACTGTAGCTTGGTCCATTCCTGCCAGGTGCCGCTTGCACCAAGCCACTGCAGATTCAAATGCTGGTGGACTCTCCATACTTGCAGTTACTTCACTGCACAGAACAGCAACAGGAGCACTGTCTCTTTAAGGGGCCTCTCCCTTCCAGGTACACCACCTGCTGCACACACTGCAGAGCAAAAGCAGTTTCTGGCAATAGCTCACTGGTATATGCGAGGATCTTCAGTTATGCCCGCATCCGAGCACCACTTGTGATATTTGGGGGTTCTTTAGCGTCCGTGTAGAGCATACCAGTGAGCAGAGTCCACGCCAGTCATGCGTTTAAGGGCTTGTTTGGCCCATTTTTATTAAAAGAAAGGAAAAAGAAAAACAAAGTTCCATAAATGAAAACAAAAGATGGTTTCCCTCGCAGGGGGTTTGAACTGCCAGCAACAAACAAAAATAATATTCAGCCTCCTGGCTTAAACATGCAGCATTGCAAAATACCGAGCCACCTGGCTCTCTTCAGCAGCGGATGCACCACTGCTCAGGCTCCCACATGGAGCTCTCCTGACTTCTGTCAGCAACCTCAGACTTAGGTCTCTGGCTAGTCCCGTGCACACCTTCACTCTCTGGGACCTCCCTTGCAAGCCTGGACTCCTCGGGAGGGTGGAGCCCAGAATGATGGTCAGGTGTCTATAAATAGCCCAGCACACACCTGACCAGTCAGCATGGGCGTCCGCAGAACTTTTTTCAGGGGGGGGCATAATTTTAGGGTCACCCATGCACCGCCCCTTTTCGACAATGTGATTATCACATTATTATGGTCAGAGTCTGCAGACGTATTACAATCCCTAGGATGAGTAATGGGTAATGGCCAACAGGCTCTCTTACCAGACCCAGTGAAACTACAGCAGTGATCACTCTGGCTGGACGATCGTTCACTCTGGGTTCCCCGGGGACGTCTCTGGTCAGTAGTGTAGCATGTCTGTACCCTGGTAGTGGCTCAGTCTTTCTCTCTCTGGTGGTACTGGACAGCATGACTCTTTTGTGGCCCTGGCAGGCTCTCTCTCTGGCTTCCGCCCAGCACACTCCTCGTCCTGTAGCACTCTCTCCCTCAGGTTCTTTCCAGGCTGCAGTCTCTCAATCTCTCTCTTGATCGAGCTGTAGCCTCCTCCCTGTGGAAAATGGAGCCGCCAATCTTTTGGGACTACCTGTCCCATGAAGCTTGCCTCTCCTAGTCGCCTTTGATTGGCCCTCAGTTATGTCCAATAGGGAAGGAACGGAGCAGGGCAGGAAGCTGGGTGGGGAACCTGGTGAGAGCCGCTGTCTCTTCTCCCTGACAGAAGAATGGGTGGGGCGAGCGGGGGAAACCTCTGATAGCCCGCAGCTCGCCATTCTTCCGTCACAGCACCGCCAAGTTCTCTGCTGGACTGAGCAGGGAAAAGAGCCCAAAGTCACACTACACTTGACAGCACCTTAATGGTGTCACCCCACTGGTGGGTGGCACCTGGGTGCGGCACCTCGATAGAGACACAACTGTGCTGAATTTAAGATCTGATCAGGGGCGTACCTAGAGCATTTGGCACCCGGGGCGACTCCTATATCTGGCACCCCCCCCCCCCCCCCTTCAATTTAAAATGTAAAAACACCCCACTGTGTCCCCTGTATACCTCTTCATCCCCAATATCTGTTTGTCACTACTTTGTACACCCTCTCGACAACTGGACCCCTTTACATTACACAGCCCCCCGCAGCTCTGGACCCCTTTACATTACACAACCCTCTGCACCTCCTGGACTCCTTTACATTACACAACCCCCTGCACCTCCTGGACCCCTTTACATTACACAACCCTCTGCACCTCCTGGACCCCTTTACATTACACAACCCTCTGCACCTCCTGGACCCCTTTACATTACACAATCCTCTGCACCTCCTGGACTCCTTTAAATTACACAGCACCCTGCACCTCAGGACCCCTTTACATTACAAAACCCTCTGCACCTCCTGGACTCCTTTACATTACACAACCCCCTGGACCCCTTTACATTACACAACTCCCCTGCACCTCCTGGACCCCTTTACATTACACAACCCTCTGCACCTCCTGGACTCCTTTACATTACACAACCCCCTGCACCTCCTGGACCCCTTTACATTACACAGCCCTCTGCACCTCCTGGACCCCTTTAAATTACACAGCACCCTGCACCTCAGGACCCCTTTACATTACACAGCACCCTGCACCTCAGGACCCCTTTACATTACACAGCACCCTGCACCTCAGGACCCCTTTACATTACAAAACCCTCTGCACCTTCTGGACTCCTTTACATTACACAACCCCCCGAACCCCTTTACATTACACAACCCCCCTGCACCTCCTGGACCCCTTTACATTACACAACCTCCCTGCACCTCCTGGACCCCTTTACATTACACAACCCTCTGCACCTCCTGGACCCCTTTACATTACACAGCACCCTGCACTTCAGGACCCCTTTACATTACACAACCCCCTGCACCACCTGGACTCCTTTACATTACACAACCCCCTGCACCACCTGGACTCATTTACAATACACAGCACCCTGCACCTCTGGACTCCTTTACATTACACAACCCCCTGCACCACCTGGACTCCTTTACATTACACAGCACCTTTCACCTCAGGACCCCTTTACATTACAAAACCCTCTGCACCTCCTGGACCCCTTTACATTACAAAACCCTCTGCACATCCTGGACCCCTTTACATTACACAGCACCCTGCACCTCAGGACCCCTTTACATTACACAGAACCCTGCACCTCAGGACCCCTTTACACTACACAGCACCCTGCACCTCAGGACCCCTTTACATTACACAGCACCCTCGACCTCAGGACCCCTTTACATTACAAAACCCTCTGCACCTCTGGACCCCTTTACATTACACAACCCCCTGCACCTCAGGACCCCTTTACATTACACAACCCCCTGCACCTCAGGACCCCTTTACATTACACAACCCCCTGCACCTCAGGACCCCTTTACATTACACAGCACCCTGAAGCCTTTGGGTTCACACTGGTGTCCTGGAGTTTGTCGCAGTGCTGGGGTATACACAGTTTTTCTGCATTTTATCCCCATTTTTAGCTGCAGTCCCACAGACTTCTATTATTTTGTGTAATTTTACTGTGTTTTCTGAAAGCACATCAAAGATTCAGTATAGAGGACATTTGGTGCGCTTTCAGAAAATGTTGCAAAAATGTGTAACCTAATAGAAGTCTGTGGGACTGTAGTGAAAATTGAGGCAACTGAACCACAGCGCATCAGTGTGACCCCACTTGAGTCCTGGTTCACATATATGCGATGCAGAAATCAGCGCAATTCCAGTGCGGATTCCTGCATTGCATGTTGCTTGACGGCCGTTCACGCTGCCCTTTGCAAACTGCTACGGGTGTCAATGTAAAATTAATGACACCCCCAGATCGGTTTGCAGATTGCAGTGAGAACTGTGAAATGGTGCAGGAATCGGATTGCATAAGTGTAAACACCCATCCAATCCGATTCCAGTGCAGACCAAAAAAAGGGTCCTCTTTGCACAGACATAGCATGTGATTTGCACAGCAATGCGGTGCGAATCACATGCAATGTCTATGATCACACCCTGGTAAAGTAACATGATGGGGCCAACCAGTGGCGGTGCGTGCATAGAGGGCGCAGGAGCGCCGCCCCCCCTCTCCTGCACCGCTCTATCACCAATAGATAGATTCATGCAATGCATGAATCTATCTATTGTCACCGCTGCCGCCCCCTATTCAGGTGTCCGGCCCCCTGATCGGGCGCCGGGCATCTGAATTACAGTGGGGGGGGTGTTGCTGGAAGCGCCCCTATTAGAGCTGTAAGCTCTAATAGGGGACCCTATTAGAGCGGTGTGCTCTAATAGGCTTCCCTAAGTGTAAACAGCGGGCGCACGGCTGTGCGTTCGCTGATTACACAGTATTGTGTTAGGGAAGCGAATACATCGCTTCCCTAACACAGACCCGCCTCTCAGCCAATCAGGTTGCCAGGTCTGTTACCTGTCACCTGATTGGCTGAAGTCACAGGCGCTGTGATTGGACGCTAGGCGTCCAATCACCTAGCGTCCAATCACAGCAGAAGAAGACAGGAGGAGCGCGGGAGAAGACATCCGACGGAGACACCGCTCGTCGCCTGACGCCGTCACCAGCTGCACACCGGGACAAGGTAAGTGCAGAGGGCAGGCAGGGGGCACAGTGGCAGCACTTGAGGGGCACAGTGGCAGCACTTTAGGGGCACAGTGGCAGCACTTTAGGGGTACAGTGGCAGCACTTTAGGGGCACAGTGGCAGCACTTAAGGGGCACAATGGCAGCACTTAAGGGGCACAATGGCAGAACTTGGGGCACAATGGCAGAACTTGGGGCACAGTGGCAGCACTTAAGGGGCACAATGGCAGAACTTGGGGCACAATGGCAGCACTTAAGGGGCACAATGGCAGAACTTGGGGCACAATGGCAGAACTTGGGGCACAGTGGCAGCACTTAAGGGGCACAATGGCAGAACTTAAGGGGCACAATGGCAGAACTTGGGGCACAATGGCAGCACTTAAGGGGCACAGTGGCAGCACTTGGGGCACAGTGGCAGCACTTGGGGCACAGTGGCAGCACTTGGGGCACAGTGGCAGCACTTGGGGCACAGTGGCAGAACTTGGGGCACAGTGGCAGCACTTGGGGCACAATGGCAGAACTTGGGGCACAGTGGCAGAACTTGGGGCACAGTGGCAGCACTTGGGGCACAGTGGCAGCGTTTGGGCACAGTGGCAGCGTTTGATGGGCACAGTGGCAGCGTTTGATGGGCACAGTGGCAGCACGTGGGGCACAGTGGCAGCGTTTAATGGGCACAGTGGCAGCGTTTAATGGGCACAGTGGCAGCGTTTGATGGCACAGTGAGGCTGTTTGTTTGCGCCCCCCCAAAAATTTTGAGCACCAGCCGCCACTGGGGCCAACTATAAGCATAGAGTTAATGAAAGACTCTGGAGGACAACAGAGGAAAGAGGGGGAGTGAAAGAGATTTGGGAGAGAGAGGGCAGAGTCTGGACACAGTGACAGCGCTGATCACTCACTTGGATGTCTCCAGGTTGCTCACACTAGTTCCCTCAGCGGCTACTTGTTTAAATGTTCCCGCCCCCACATTCCTTCCAGACGCAGCACACGGGCTGCACGGAGCATGGACGGGACACAGAAACAGAGGGGAGGGAGGGGGCAGAGCCGATGCAGCCTCTTCCATCTCTGTGGAGGGGGGGGATTTGTACTCGCTGGACTGTTAAAATTTAACAGAGAGCGAGATGCACAGCATTGTGACAGTGGGTCAGTCCGCCTGAGGTCTCCCTGCTCAGCATGTCACATCGCGGCTGCACTACCAAGCCCGTCCCGCTCTCACTGTTTCATACAGGGGAGGATGGGGGAGCCGCCTGACACCCCCCTAATGTGTGGCACCTGGGGCGGACCGCCCCCCCCCCCCGCAAAACATAGTACGCCCCTGGATCCGATCCCTGATTCCAGGGGGGGGCACTTGACCCCCCTTGCCCCTACCTGCGGACGCCCATGCCAGTCAGTGTGCTGGGGGATCCCAAAACCCGGATCCAGGATTGGGGATTTCAACCCACCCGGATCTCTAAGAAATCCCCGGGCTCCAGGTCCCAAAGTGGACTTTAATAACCATGGAGGAAACTGAAAAGCCAGTTTCCTCCCAAATAAGAAAACACCCTGGAGCCCCTCAACCCGCCTGGTTGAGAATCCTGCATCATTTTGCTGGTGGGGTACCACACCACCACAACATGCACAGTATACAATCACACAGTATACACAGACATGTTTCTATTGGCTGAGAAGGTACTGGAGAGGTGGGGCAGCTATAATCTCTGGATTTTTAGACCAAAAGGATGTCGGCAAGGGACATTTCAGAGACAGATGTAAAAAAACACAGATTTTTACTGAGGCTGGCAACCCTGATGGGGCCCCCTAGAGGCCCGGGGCCCTCGGGCAGTGCCCGAGTGGCTGAATGGTCAGTCCGCCCCTGGCTAATGAGTAAGCACGTAAGTGTGAAACGCATCTACTGAGCTTTCCGAAAAAAAATCGTTTTTTTACGTTTCGTTTTTTTTTCTTTTCCGTTGATTCGTAACGATTCGTAAATTCGTAAGTCGTCGGTGTTCGTATTCGTAACGATTCGTACATTCGTAAGGGTTATTTTTTCGTTGATTCGTTTTTTTGTTAGTTTAACTTTCGTTTATTCGTTTATTCGAAATTCGGACGCATTCGTATTTATTCGTACATTCGTAACATTCGTAACATTCGTAATCGGAGCATAATTCATAATTTTATGTAAAAAAAGTTACGAATCGAAAAAAAAGTTACGAATGTACGAATTTTTGGCATTCATAATTTTATGTAATGTGTATGCTATCATTACATTTTAATAATTTACGAATCGAAAAAAAAAGTTACGAATGTACGAATTTTTGGCATTCATAATTTTATGTAATGTGTATGCTATCATTACATTTTAATAATTTACGAATCGAAAAAAAAAGTTACGAATGTACGAATTTTTGGCATTCATAATTTTATGTAATGTGTATGCTATCATTACATTTTAATAATTTACGAATCGAAAAAAAAAGTTACGAATCGAAAAAAAAAAAGTTACGAATGTACAAATTTTTTCGTTCAATCCATTCGAAGCACGTTAAGCAACGCCATTGTAAGAGACACGGAAAATTACGATTCGAAAAAAAAAAAAAAGTTACGAATTTTTTCGTTCATTTTCGTTGTTCCTGTTTTCGTTTTTCGGATTTTTTTCATTCGTACATTTGTTGTTTCTAATTAGTTTTTTTCGGATTGTCGTTGTTTTTCGCATTCGTTTGATTCGAATGATTCGTTAATCGGATTCGTACGATTCGAACGATTCGTTCATTCGTACGAAAACGAACGAACGAAAATAACGAAAAAAAAACGAAAAACAAAAAAAAAAAAAACGAATTGCACATGTCTAGTATTTAACCTGCAATTGACCGTATTTTCAATCCTTGGTCTGCATATATCCTTTTACAATCTAAAATGGATATTTAGCCAAAGTTTTCAATGCACATCTTGTCAGCCATATTATTATCATTCATTCAAACCCATTAATTCCACAGGCGCCTCCCACCATCTAGATTATCATTGTCCACGTCTACTATCAATTATTTTTAACCCACAGTAAGTACTGAGACTTAGTCCCAATTACAATGTTACGCCTATAAATTGTGGGATTAAATTTCCCGCAATAGGCATCATTGTACATGAATAATAGAACACATCGTAATTGATAATAATTTAAATTGATCTCTATTGCTAGGTCTAGTGCGTCTCCTGCATCCAATGGTTAGTCCTCCTCTGGTGACCCCGCCCAGGCTGCGCATGCTCCCCAGTAAATACCCTTCTGGTATTCATTAGGTAAGTGCTCCCGGGTGCTGGGCCGGTTTGGAGATACAGGAATGAACAGATTCTGTTTACTGTCTATACTATTCAGTTACGAACCTTATTTGCTCTAATAATTAATTGCCGTTCTCTTATAAATACTTACATTTATTTATTGTTTCATATCTAGACTTATTATCCGATTAGCAGGCCTTCCCTGAAGAAGCCATTGGAATGGCGAAACATGTTGGCAAATTAACGGCCTGCACTATCAATTAAGTCCTATTGGACTTGGACCTATGGTTGTATTGAATTAACCTGTGATTGTGCTTAGACATCGATATGTATATCTTTATTGGATGTTTTTTATATGAATGTTGACCTTAAGATGTAAATTCGCGGGCCAAGAGCTCTACCTTCATATCTCTATATATATAGAAATCCAAACTTGTTATTTTTTAATATTTTCTTTTTTTTTTTTTTTTCAAATTTAAATCTTTATTTATCTTTAGGAGAAGCAAGGAATACACTCTACCGTCATCACATCTCACATTTTTAATATTTTCTAATAAAAACTTTTTTTGCAAAATCTACTGAGTTGTTGACAAACACTTATTTGGCACTGTCATAATCCCGCAGTTCTACTCCCCCTACACACCCATATTGTAATATTGGGATGAGGTGCTGTATAACGTTTTGGACCCTCTCAACCACCATTCACACTCTAAAGCCCCATACACACGGTCGGACAATCCGCGGACCAGGTCCGTCGGACCATGTCCGTCATACTTTGTCCGATGTTGGTTTTGCGTACACACGGTCGGACAAAGTTGTCGGAAAATCCGATCATTCTGAACGTGGTGACGTTTGTTGCCTACGACGGGACTACGTAGAGGCTAGTAGCCAATAGCTTTGGTCTTGTAATGTGATCTGAGCATGCGTAGCACTTTGTCCGGTCGGACAACCGTACACACGATCGGATTTGGTGTGATCGGACCGGGTTGTCGGCAAATCTTTCCAGCAGGAGATAAGACTTTGTCCGTCGGACAATCCGACGTACACTGTCCGATGGAGCATACACACGGTCTGATTTTTCAACAACATTGTCCGATCGGACAGAATCCATGAAAAAGTCTGACCGTGTGTATGGGGCTTAAAAAGAGGGTTTAGACTCCCCCCCTCCAAAAAATTACACGCCAAATGTGGCATGTCAGGGGTCACCTTCCCTTAAAGCGGAAGTTCCATTTTTGGGTGGAACTCCGCTTTAAGGCCCTGGCTCACAGGCTTGGTGCACATTTTGTGTGTGGGTAATGTAGGGACAGGTCTGGGCAGGGACAGTGATTAACGGTAGGGAAAGGTTCCAGATGAGTAGGGATGAAGCCATCCTTCCTGGAAGCCTCGCTATTTGGGCACGGACCATCCAGGCCACATTCCGTCCCTCAAGACAAAAGCTACCAGCACAGCCGAGACCTGCTCTGCTACATACCGCTGTTATATTCTGTGAGTGTTCCCCGTCAGGTGCCTTCCCACAGGGCTCGTTGTGCAAGTTCTGTTCTCTACAACTGGGCTCTGAGTGTTTCCTGCCTCTGCACCACGCTGCACCTCCCCACATGCCTAAAGGGTAAAATTCTTTAAGTAACATGATTGTCAGAAATATTCACACCTAAACAAAGAAAAAGTGTAGTTTAAATTACCAGTAAATGACATCTAATGACAGGGGCGGACTGACAACTCATGGGGCCCCCGGGCAATAGGAGATTATGGGGCCCCCAGGCAATCAGAGATTATGGGGCCACACAGTATACACACACACAGTATACACACACACACAGAGTATAAACATGCGCAGTATACAATCAAACAGTATACACAGACATGTTTCTATTGGCTGAGTAGGTACTGGAGAGGTGGGGCAGCTACAATCTCAGGATTTTTAGACCAAAAGGATGTCGGCAAGGGACATTTCAGAGACAGATGTAAAAAAACACAGATTTTTACTGAGGCTGGCAACCCTGATGGGGCCCCCTAGAGGCCCGGGGCCCTCGGGCAGTGCCCGAGTGGCTGAATGGTCAGTCCACCCCTGGCTAATGAGTAAGCACGTAAGTGTGAAACGCATCTACTGAGCATCTGTGGACCTTGTGTGTCGTCTTTTTAGGGATTTTCAATAAAGATATTGGTTTTTATTTCCTGGATGTGCCGCCACCTTCTTCATTCTCTATGGATCGTTTTGGCTGTGGACCGGGCAGGCACTCGTTTTTTCATAGCAATGTATGGAATCTCGTGGGCTGCTTTGGAGCAGTGTGTGCCCAGCTTTCTCTTGTAGTAAATGACAGCTCCCAACTGTTTCATTCTGTTTGTAAGAGGCTGGGGATTTTCTACATCTACATACTAGATTTCTAGAAGAGGGTCTGGTATAGATGTTAATAGGGTATATATTTTATAGATATATTTTCACCTTTCACCAATTTTCACCTTTTAAAATGAAAAAAGCCTATTTTGTGCTTCACTTCGGTGACTTTGTCTAGGCTGAGATGATGTAATCTGTCCGCTGCAGGCAGGAGGAAGCATTTTTTCAGTCTCCCATCCAACAGTGACGAGACTGCAACATTTTAACATAAGGTGAGAGGCTGCAAGAACTGTACAGGCACCAGAAGATAAATGCCTGATGGCACCACCCTTCTGAAGAGAAATGCCAATTAAGGCATAATAAATACTGTGTGTAAAATTTGTAAATAATTCCCAATCAGGTGCAAGGAAAGGCTCTTTTGTTTGCACATGATTGAATCATGGAAATCGGCAGATGCATGCTTCTGAAGACATCGCCCAATGATGACGAAACGTGTTAAGAGGAGGTTCCGGTGCGTCACTTCCAGTCCGTAGGTGGAACGAACACCTAGCTACAGAGGGCAACCACCTTGCTTGGTCAGTAGCGGACCGATGTAAATGTTTTTGTGGCACTTTGAATTTTATTTTAAAAACTACATTTTTATTGAAAATTTTGGTAGTACAAAATAAACACAGTATACTAAATAACATGCTGAGTAGGGATGGGCCCAGTGTTCGATTCGGCGAGCCCAGAACTATTTGGGGCGTTCGCATCAAATTCGTGTGATGCGAACGGCCCGCAATGCACTGCGCCAGTCGCAGTGCATTGCTGGCTGATGATTGGCCAAGCATGCACTGTGACCCGCATGCTTGGCCAATCATAGAGTCAGCGGCGAGGAGAGCAATAAATGGCCACAGGCAGGATGCCTGTGGCCAATTATAGCTCAGAGGGTTTAGTACACGCCCCACATTATAAAAGGCTGCCGCGCCGGCGGCCTTGTATATTGTGTTCTGGCGTGTCAGTGTGCTGACTGCTGACATTATGTGCTGTGATTCTGGGGATTAGTGTGTGTGTGCTGTTAGTACAGCATTGCAGTATCACATCTGGGGGGTGTGTATAGTATGCCTGTGAAGGGGGGCATGTTTCCTGTGCTTAGAACTGTTCCTGCACAAAGTGTCATTTTTGCAGGAAAAAAAGCTATTTAAAATCACTCGCGGCTAATGAATTGACAGCTCCCGTAACACAGAGAACAGTCATTTATTGAAAGTCATTGATAAAAAAAAAAAGTCTTTGATAAAAAAAAAAGTCTTTGATAAAAATAAAAAAAAAATAAAAAAAAGCGTGGGGGTCCCCCCAAATTCAATTACCAGGCCCTTCAGGTCTGCTATGGATTTTAAGGGGAACCCTGGCCAAAAAAAAAAATGGCGTGGGGTCCCCCTCAAAATCCATACCAGACCCTTATCCGAGCATGCAACCTGGCAGGCCGCAGGAAAAGAGGGGGGGACGAGAGCGGCCCCCCCTCCCTCCTGAACCATACCAGGCCACATGCCCTCAACATTCCCCCCCAAAGCACCTTGTCCCCATGTTGATGAGGACAGGGGCCTCTTCCCCACAACCCTGGCCATTGGTTGTGGGGGTCTGCGGGTGGGGGGCTTATCGGAATCTGGAAGCCCCCTTTAACAAGGGGACCCCCAGATCCCGGCCCCCCCCTGTGTGAAATGGTAAGGGGGTACAAATTACCCCTACCATTTCACCAAAAAAGTGACAAAAATGGTAAAAATGACAGGAGACGGATCATTAGGCCAGAGCAAGAAGAAGCGGATCGGAGGAAGTAGATGATGGAGGAAGAAGATGGAAGAAGATGCCGGAAGGAGAAGATGAAGAAACCGAAGGATGAAGAAAGGAAGAAGGAAGACCAGAAGAAAGAAGATTTTAATAAAGGAATTGTCAAAGACCGTCTCCTGTAATTTTTAAAATTTTTCACACTTTTTGGTCCCACTTTTTGGTCCCAATGTTGAGGGCATGTGGCCTGGTATGGTTCAGGAGGGACGGGGGGGGGGCGCTCTCGTCTCCCCCTCTTTTCCTGTGGCCTGCCAGGTTGCGTGCTCGGATAAGGGTCTGGTATGGATTTTGAGGGGGACCCCACACCATTTTTTTTTTTTTTGGCCTGGGTTCCCCTTAAAATCCATACCAGACCCTTATCCGAGCACGCAACCTGGCAGGCCACAGGAAAAGAGGGGGAGACGAGAGCGCCCCCCCGTCCCTCAAGGGTGTGGTATGGATTTTGAGGGGGACCCCACGCCATTTTTTTTTGGCCGGGGTTCCCCTTAATATCCATAGCAGACCTGAAGGGCCTGGTAATTGAATTTGGGGGGACCCCCACGCTTTTTTTTTTTTTTATAAATGACTTTTTTTTTATCAATGACTTTCAATGAATGACTGTTCTCTGTATTACGGGAGCCGACAATTCATTAGCCGCGAGTGATTTTAAATAGCTTTTTTTCCTGCAAAAATGACTTGCAGGGACAGTTCTAAGCACAGGAAACATGCGCCCCTTCACAGGCATACTATAGACACCCCCCAGGTACGAAATTTAAAGGAATATTACACTTTTATTGTTTCACTTTAAGCTTTATTAAAATCACTGCTCCTGAAAAAACGGCCGTTTTTTTAAAAACTTTTCTTTGCATTGATACATGTCCCCTGGGGCAGGACCCAGGTCCCCAAACACTTTTTATGACAATAACATGCATATTAGCCTTTAAAATTAGCACTTTTGATTTCGAACGTTCGCATCCATTGTAACTAATAGGGTTCTTATGTTCGCACGGACTTTTAGTCGTTCGTGGGTTCTGGTGCGAACCGAACCCGGGGGTGTTCGGCTCATCCCTAGTTATGAACAGAAAAAAAAAATTGAACCTATGAACACGGGTTATGTGCATTATAAAACAATAGTACATTGATTTCAGGTGTAAACATCAAGATGAAAATTGCTCTTTACCCAAATTTTCCACTGCTTTATCTATTATGTGAGAACATTTTCTCAAAAGAGTATTGAACATTCACCAGATCTAGACCTTCAGAAGGGTTAGGTGCCAGGTTCTTGGTCCAGTGCCTTGCTATTACTGTTTTCGCTGGAACGAGGACATGAAGTGTTACTGTTCTAAAAGTGCAAAGGAACCCCTCAATACCCAAATGAAGAATGGCTAATGCAGAGTTTGGTTTGGTCAGGACCCCAGTGATCTCTGCGATGATGGAAAAGATTTTCCTCCAAAAGCTGGTGAGGCTTTTGCAAGCCCAGAAGATGTGGACCAAATTTCCAGTCTGTCCACATGTATTATTATTATTATTATTATAAAGGGTTGGTATAGTGCCAACAGTTTACGCAGCACTTTACAATATAAAAGGGAGACAATACAGTTACAATACAATAAAATACAAGGGGATTAAGAGGGCTCTGCTCAGAAGATCTTACAATCCAATAGGGTGGGGCAGGTGGTACAAAAGGTTGTAACTGTGGGGAATGACCCCGGTCGGTCACCAGCCCCGCACTAACCCCATCTAGGTCGCGGGCAGTGCTTCATCCGGGTGTGGCGGGCGTTGGTTTCCCCTGCGTCTCCTTCTCCTCGGCATCACAGTGGCTTCCCCTGTAAGGCCCCTTTCACACTGGGGCGTTTTTCAGGCGGTACAGCGCTAAAAATAGCGCCTGTGCACCGCCTGAAAAAATCCAGCCCCTTTAACTCCAATGTGAAAGCCGGCGGGCTTTCACACTGGAGCGGTGCGCTAGCAGGACGGCAAAAAAAGTCCTGCTAGCAGCATCTTTGGAGCGGTATAGGAGCGGTGTATTCACCACTCCTATACCGCTCCTTCCCATTGATTTGAATGGGAAACTGCGGTAAAACCGCGGCAATACCGCCGCAAAGTGCCGCTACGGCGGCGCTCTGCGGGGGTGTTTAACCCTTTTTCGGCCGCTCGCGGGGGGTAAAACCGCACTGCGAGCGGCCGAATACCGCGGTTAAAACGACGGTAAAGCAGCGCTAAATATAGCGCTGCTTTACCGTCACCGCGACTCCCCGCCCCAGTGTGAAAGGGGCCTAAGTCTCTTCCCTCCTCCTCCTAGATGGCCAATATGATTGCTTCTCCTCTCAACCAATTGGGTGACGGGCCCCAGGACTATTAATTTGCTATTGTCACACAAGTGGGTGGGATTGCCTGAAGGCAGCTAGAGTAGATTATAGCCAGACAGGTTGAGGTAGCAAGTTCCAGAGGATGGGAGAGGCTCTGGAGAAATCCTTGAGACGAGCATGGGAGGAGGAGACAAGGGAGCTTGAGAGCCGGAGGTCTTGAGAGGAGCGGAGAGGACGGTTTGGGTGATATTTGAAAATAGCATTGGTGATGTAGCTCAGGGCAGAGTTGTGGATGGCTTTGTATGTTGTGGTTTGTATTTTGAATTTAATTTGCTGGGCGATCGGGAGCCAGTGTAGGGATTGTAGGAGAGGGGTGACTGACACTGAACGGTTGGTAAAGTGGATGAGTCTGAAAGCAGCATTCATGATAGACTAAAGAGAGCATAGCCTATGGAGATTTAGGCCAATAAGAAGGGAGTTGCAATAGTCAAGGCGAGAGATAACAAGGGAGTAGCTTGGTGGTCTCATTTGTTAAACACTTTCAGACCGGACCAATTTGCAGCCAAAGGACCAGGCCCCTTTTTGCGATTCGGCACTGCGTCGCTTTAACTGACAACTGCGCGGTTGTGCGACGTGGCTCCCAAACAAAATTGACGTCCTTTTTTCCCCACAAATAGAGCTTTCTTTTGGTGGTATTTGATCGCCCCTGCGGTTTTTATTTTTTGCGCTATAAACAAAAATAGAGCGACAATTTTGAAAAAATGCATTATTTTTTATTTTTTGCTATAATAAATATCCCCAAAAAATATATAAAAAAACATTTTTTTTCCTCAGTTTAGGCCGATACGTATTCTTCTACATATTTTTGGTAAAAAAAATAGCAATAAGCGATTATTGATCGGTTTGCGCAGAAGTTATAGCGTTTACAAGATAGGGGATAGTTTTTATAGCATTTTTATTAATAATTTTTTTTTTATAGTAATGGCGGAGATCTGCGATTTTTTTTTTTGTGACTGCGACATTATGGCGGACACATCGGACATTTTTGACACATTTTTGGGACCATTGTCATTTTTACAGCAATTAATGCTATTTAAATGCATTGATTTCTGTATAAATGACACTGGCAGTGAAGGGGTTAACCACAAGGGGGCAGTGTAAGGGTTAAGTATGCCTAGGGGGGTGCTTTTTACTGTGGGGGGGGGGGGCGTGGCTGTCAGCTAGTGAATGCTGATCTCTGCTCCAATCACAGGGAGCAGAGATCGGCGTCACTAGTTGCTAGGCAGAACGGGGAGATGCTGTTTATCTCGGCATCTCCCCGTTCAGCCGCCCCGTCAGACGATCGTGGGGGTCCCCGCGGCGATCGAGTCCGCGGGGGCCGCGATCGGACTCACGGGGGTCCTGACCGGCGCGCTCCCGATGGCACGGACAGGCAGAAAGGAGGGACTTATATATACGCCCTCCTGCCTGTACGTGCCATTCTGTCGACGTATATCGTTGTGCGCCGGTCGGCAAGTGGTTAAAAAGGGATGTATTTTAGAAAGTCTACATCCCCTCCAGCAGAGGGAGGAGTGGTATGCAGAGAACTTTGAGAGCTGATAGGATGTCAAATACCAACGCGTGATTCATTTTTGCGCTTGTTCCAAGTGGGAGATGCAGTGAGACATAGTAAGTACATTTTTGTGCTGAGGACCATTGTTCTTTGGTGAATGATTGATTGAGGTCAGTTTCCCATTTTACCATTGGAGGGGTTTTGGTGAATTATACCTGTTTGTTTTGTAGAGTGTTGTAAAGAAGAGAGATGCCCGTTTGTGTAGAGTTGGGGGACTGTAGGAACTGCCATATATTTAATGGAATCTCCATGGTAGATGGAGGGTATTTATTGAAGAAGCTCAATAATCATAAATGGAGGAAGCTAGTGGATTTAGGTATATTATTTGTTGAGACCAGAGACTCTATGTCTTTAATGGCATTTCTATGGAATATTTCATCCACCCAATATATGCCTGCATCTATCCACTATCTGAGAGAAAGAAAGAAATGAGAATTTCCAGAGTCTTTGACATAAACGTGTTCCTGGGGGTATCTGAGATAATAATTTCCTCCATAATTAACCTACAGTAAGTTTGGATTAATGGGTCTCCAAGAATCTGCAAGGAGAAGAAGATGAAGACTAGAGGTTTGAGATAGCGAGGACTCAATGTCCACCCATTGTATATCATTTGAGTGTGGGAACCACTGTCTAAGGTGGGCAAGTTGGGAAGCCATGAAGTAATCCTCAATATCTGGAAGGCCTATAACTCCTACCCGTCTGTGTTTGATAAGAGGTTGGTATGTGCCTTGCGCACATTTACCATTCCAGAGGAACGATCTCAATGGGAGAAAGATTGGGATCACATCAAGGAGGGGATCCAAGCCAGGAGCGGTCTGGAAGGTCGGGAGAGGTCCCATTAGTGACCAACAAAGCAGTCATAACTTCTCTTGCTGTGCAGTAAGGGGGTCATTGGAGTCTGGAGAGTGCTGTGCAGTAAGGGGGTCATTGGAGTCTGGTGAGTGCTGTGCAGTAAGGGGGTCATTGGAGTCTGGTGAGTGCTGTGCAGTAAGGGGGTCATTGGAGTCTGGAGAGTGCTGTGCAGTAAGGGGGTCATTGGAGTCTGGAGAGTGCTGTGCAGTAAGGGGGTCATTGGAGTCTGGAGAGTGCTGTGCAGTAAGGGGGTCATTGGAGTCTGGAGAGTGCTGTGCAGTAAGGGGGTCATTGGAGTCTGGAGAGTGCTGTGCAGTAAGGGGGTCATTGGAGTCTGGAGAGTGCTGTGCAGTAAGGGGGTCATTGGAGTCTGGAGAGTGCTGTGCAGTAAGGGGGTCATTGGAGTCTGGTGAGTGCTGTGCAGTAAGGGGGTCATTGGAGTCTGGAGAGTGCTGTGCAGTAAGGGGGTCATTGGAGTCTGGTGAGTGCTGTGCAGTAAGGGGGTCATTGGAGTCTGGTGAGTGCTGTGCATGTCACAAGAGCACAAGGTGGAATAGCACTATAAGGTGTCCTTTTGGGACTTGGTGTTTAAAGCACTCAAGTTTTTTGGATCATCCACAGGGACTGTCACATTTATTTATTTCATGGACTTTTAATTTATGGACTTTTTGCTAAGCAATTTTACCATAGATGTTTGGTTCTTTGGAGGTTTGGCATCAGTGGGTTAGCAATTTCAAATGATTAAAAAGTACGTATGGTATATTTGATCTGTTTATGCACACTATAGCAAGCGCTGTTTAGATATAGTACCTTACCAGCTGTTTTTTATATATATATATATATATATATATATACACACACATACATACAGTATCTCACAAAAGTAAGTACACCCCTCACATTTTTGTAAATATTTAATTCTATCTTTTAATGTGACAACACTGAAGAAATTACACTTTGCTACAATGTAAAGTAGTGAGTGTACAGCTTGTATAACAGTGTGAATTTGCTGTCCCCTCAAAATAACTCAACACACAACCATTAATGTCTAAACCGCTGGCAACAAAAGTGAGTACACCCCTAAGTGAAAATGTCCAAATTGGGCCCAAAGTGTCAATATTTTGTGTGACCACCATTATTTTCCAGCACTGCCTTAACCCTCTTGGGCATGGAGTTCACCAGAGTTTCACAGGTTGCCACTGGAGTCCTCTTCCACTTCTTCATAAAGACATCACAGAGCTGGTGGATGTTAGAGACCTTGCACTCCTCCACCTCCTGTTTGGGGATGCCCCACAGATGCTTAATAGGGTCTAGGTCTGGAGACATGCGTGGCCAGTCCATCACCTTACAATCCACAAAGCAAGGTCCATAAAGACATGGATGAGCGAATTTGGGGTGGAGGAACTTGACTGGCCTGCACAGAATCCTGGCCTTAACCCCATAGAACACCTTTCGGATGAATTAGAGTGGAGACTGCAGGCCAGGCCTTCTTGTCCAACATCAGTGCCTGACCTCACAAATGTGCTTCTGTAAGAATGGTCAATCATTGGCCAAAGAGACTCACAGAAGTTGAAGTGCTGGATGGAAGATCAGAGACACTTTAAGCATAATACCCCTTCTTTTATAAGGTGCTTTCAGCCCCAGTTTTCAGTAACTTAGAGGGTCACTTAAATTTGATAAAGTCCCAGAGGGCCGCATTTTCAGTATGAAGCTGAGACCTAGAACATGGAGACATGACCTAAGTCTAGCAAGCGGGCAAAAGTATTATCTTACCAAAAGAGTAGTGGGTGTTTAGAACAGACTTCTAGAAGCGGTGGTGTACATTTTTAATATGCTTGGGAGAAACTTAGATCTTTATTTAGACAAACACAATAAAACAAAATAAGGCAAACTAGAAGAACCACTTGGTCTTTTTCTGCCATTAGACTTCTATGTAGATACACTATATTGTCAAAAGTATTGAGTTGGCCCACTCTTTGCAGCTATAACATCTTCAACTCTTTTGGTAAGGCTGTCCACAAGGTTTAGGAGTGAGTCTATGAAAATATTTGACCATTCTTCCAGAAGCGCATTGTTGGACAAGAAGGCCTGGCTCATAATCTCCGCTCTAATTCATCCCAAAGGTGATCTCTCAGGTTGAGGTCAGGACTCTATGCAGGCCAGTTAAGTTCCTCCACTCCAAACTCGCTCATTCATGTCTTTATGGACCTTGCTTTGTGCACCGGTCCAAATCATTTGGTGGAGGAGGGGATTATGGTGTGGGATTATTTTTCCGGGGTTGGGCTTGGTCCCTTAGTTCCAGTGAAGGGAACTCTTAATGCAACAGCATACCAAGACATTTTGGACAATTTCATGCTCCCAACTTTGTGGGAACAGTTTGGGGATGGCCCCTTCCTGTTCCAACATGACTGCACACCAGTGTGCAAAGCAAGGTCCATAAAGATGAATGAGTGAGTTTGGGGAGGAGGTACTTTTCTGGCCTGTCTGGACCTCAACCCGATAGAACACCTTTGGGATGAATTAGAGTGGAGACTGTGAGCCAGGCCTTCTCGTCCACATCAGTGCCTGACCTCACAAATGCGCTTCTGGCAAAATGGTCAAACATTCCCATAGACACACTCCTAAACCTTGTGGACAGCCTTCCCAGAAGAGTTGAAGCTGTTATAGATGCAAACGGTGGGCCAACTCATTATTGTACCGTACGGAATAAGACTGGAGTCTTATTCCTTAGATCATGTGCCTGTAAAGGCAGACGTCCCAATACTTTTGACAATATAGTGTACCTATGTACCTTATACCAATTAATGTACAATAAACACTAAGGAGTCTATTTATAAAAAAACATTTAGATGAATGTCACAAGCATTCATCCAACCCTCACAATTTCTGACCTTTGCTTATTACGGTAACCATAATTGCAGCAATTGTCCTGACTGAGGTATTTCAGGAATACCACATTATGGTCACTAGATGGAGCTAATTATCATAGGAAATTAGCCTATTAAGCAAAATATGGTCATAATTCCTTAGGGCTGGGTGAATGCTTATGACATTTGTCAAACATATCTTTGTGGAGTACTTTTATATACAATATATCTTCTTGAAGTTCACCTTGAAGGGGGATCCTTAAGAGCACATAAAATAAAGACAATTTTACTATAAATATAGGAAGGGGCTCTTTATGGTACCATGGTTAAATCAAATCTTAGAGGCCATTAAAATAGCTGTATAACATCACTAACAAAAAATACAGTATACATGGACTCTGTGTGCCCCCCAGCATTGCCTGGATCTTCTTCCACTTCTATCTTTCCATTCACTTCTTGTCCCATACCCTCAATGGGAAGTTAAAGGAAATCCCTCCAAAGTGAGGAAAATCCCTCATGGTTGGCACCAGGATCACCAGAATTACGGGAAGATTTCTCCTTTTTTCCTGTTCTGGTGACAACTAGTAATGAGCCAAGGTTCAACCCAAACTGGGTTCAGAAGCTGTCACATGAGAGGCCCAATCAACTATGTCTGTGCAATTGCTAGCCCCTGTGCCACACATAACAAAGGAATACTAGGAAGCAATGAGCGCCTGATGTCCAAAAGAATGCAAGTTTGATGGTAGATTAAGTAGCGTTTATTGAGAATAGAGACAAGTATATCAGGTCAATGCGTTTCGGGAGAAAGGGCTCTCCCTTTATCAGGGCTATTGAACAAGTCCAAAAAATATACCAAAAACAGATGTATAAGAATACTTACATCTGTTTTCTGTATATTTTTCCTACCTGTTCAATAGCCCTGAAGAAGGGAGAGCCCCTTCTCCTGAAACTCGTTGCCTTGATACACTTGTTTCTATTCTCTATTTTACCATCAAACTTGCATTCTTCTGGACATCGGGCAGTCCTTCTTTCCTATTATTCCAAGTCTACATGTGAAAATGGCCTTAAGGCCGTACCAGAAAGGCAGCAGCCCTAAGAGGGTTTACCACCAGTATTCACTGGAGTTATATGTCCTTACTCATCCACATAATGACCCAACCAAGACCAGTGACTGATCCAGTCAGTCCAGCGTGGTCTTAAGCACAAACAAGATACACATAACAAAGGGGCAGGGATGCTAGCGATATCACTGACCTAATATGTCCACATGTCCATATTTGGTCAATGACATCACCCAAATATAGCTGGAATCTTAGCTCATCAGTAGTGACAACCCAAAATTTGGTATTTTCTTACTCTTTTTCTCTTAGTAACATTGATTACCCGGACACAAATTTCTTGTTATCAGTAGCAAAAATTTTTTACCCAAATTGTAAGAGGTACATGGTACATTTTATGAAAATTTCAGCATCGCCTTTTGCATCTGTTAAAATACAGTTTTTATGGTAGTAATATAGATATTCTGTAAATTATATTGATGAGGAAAGTTAAAAGAAAATCCGCTCAGTTCTGCTGTAAAAACTGATTTAATAATAAAATAGCAAAATATTACAAGAACAAATATCAAAGGGTAAAATGTAAAAATAACATCAATAATGTAAGATGAAGATTGAATCAGATGTGTGTCTTTGCGTGTGTGTGTGTAGCTGTGGCAGCTTCCTTCAATGTATGCCTGAATCAGTCTGCCCAGCTGTGTTTCTGTTACTAGCTTTTACTCCTAAACTCTAACCCCTCCTTCCTAAAAAAGGCTGGTTTAAGGTTCTCATTTGTCTTGCAGTGCGACAGAAAACCACGGGCTTTAACCCCCTCACGTAATGGTGGGAGTTGCTCAGTCTCTATGCATTGGCATTCCTGAGGAGTGGGCAAGAACAATGTGTGAAAGCATTAAACGTATACAATATAACATCTGAATCAAATACTACATAAATCAGTATGTATATTATATTCATTGAAAACCCAATGGTCTTATTACTATCCTATTCAAGAAATATTGTAAGAATTGCGCTAGGTGTGTGAATAATTAATAAATCAAATTAACATAATAGACTGTGAAGGATATCCTGCAGCTGAACACTATAACCCTGATATAGGGCACAATGATGGATGTATAAAAAGAAAGTGCAGCGCTGGATAATATATAAGAAGTAAACAACTCCTAGTGAACATAGTCAACCAAAGTGAACAATATGGTGCTGATTTAAATACATAAATAAGTTGCTATATATAGCTTAGTCAGCCAAAATAAACAATATAAACCCAAATAATGTTGATTTAAAATGAATAAGTGACCACATGTAGCAAACGTGCTTAATATGCAAAAGAAAGTTCATAAGTAAACGTCCAGACAATTTATATGTGAAGACAGTTCATGTGTAGATACATCCAGAAAGTGTCAAGATGCAATTCAAGTGGATAAATGTTTTTACCGCTCATGCGGCCCGTCACCATATAGTGAAACAATGGAGGCTTACCAGAAAGCCAGCGCCCTTATTCAGGGGGGTCAAACTAGGCTTAGTTGAACAGCCTTGGTGCTGTTGGATGTCACAGGCTTCCTCTCCAGTGTTCAATCTGCATCAGCAATTCACTTGTATGGTGGACTGTAACCAGGCATTCAGTTCCCACAGAGTGGGTATAGACATCCAGTGGGTGAAGAGCGGGGAAAACAGAAAGAAACTCCAATAGTGTAGATGTTCCTTGTAAAAATGTATTTAATAAAAAGGATCCGATACATAAAAAAGCCTTGCAAGGTAAAAAACAAGCTCCGTGTGTCTGCGGGAGAAACAATCGCGCATGCGCAGTTCGTGTCTGCGTGGCGTCCCTACGACCGTTTCGTCACAACTGACGTCATCAGGGTATGATGACGTCAGTTGTGACTTTCTGGTAAGCCTCCATTGTTTCACTATATGGTGCCGGACAGCACGAGCGGTGAAAATGTTTATCCACTTGAATTGCATGTTGACACTTTCTGGATGTATCTACGCATGAACTGTCTTCACATATAAATTGTCTGGACGTTTACTTATGAACTTTCTTTTGAATATTAAGCATGTTTGCTACATGTGGTCACTTATTCATTTTTAATCAACATTATTTGGGTATATATTGTTTATTTTGGCTGACTAAGCTATATATAGCAACTTATTTATTTAAATCCGCACCATATTGTTCACTTTGGTTGACTACGTTCACTAGGAGTTGTTTACTTCTTATATATTATCCAGCGCTGCACTTTTTTTTTATACATTTGTAATATAAAGAACTTATATTCTCATATATACACAAACTTTTCCATCTTAAAAAATGTGAAACCTTTCTTCTCCCCTATTGGGGAAGGTGAGGGAAACCAACTCAAGATTTCTAATTACTAACACAAGTTTGGTTCTCCATAGGAATGCTTATGAAGCTTATACCAATATGTATACCTTTACAAGTATAAGAGTCTATATAATTTCACTTTATCCATGCCTAGAAGATATAAATATAAATATATATATATATATATATATATATATATATATATATATATATATACACAACTCAATTATATAAAGATCTAATCCATTCATTCATTTGTTAATATTTGTTAATTGATAAATATTAGATATTAGATTAAAGAAAACTTCAAACAGCATTGGATTCATAAACTCTTTTTTGAGCCCTAAAAACAATTGTTGGTATGTGCAATGCACAAATCTTACCAGTTCATACACGTATGTGTAGTAAATAGAAGATAGTATGGAGACAAAAAGGATGAAAAAAAAAAAACCCTTGTAAAATATAAGATGGGTTGAGGTGCTGAAAATAAAATATTTGGGGGTGGTTACCCTTTTCCTAAGTGTACCTCAGCTAATAAATAGACTCAATAATAATAAAATATATACACCTCTTTCTTCATTAAGAAAGTTAAAAATAATCTATAAAAATCATGTCAGTTTTAGCTTATAAATAAATTAAAAAGGATCCAACATTTCCATTTTTCCATACATGTCATGGTCGTTGATACATTAAAAGCTAGTCTTATTTTTTTGGCCAGCTCTGTCTGAACATTGTAATCATTTGATAACGGCTTTTGTAGGCTCACATTTTGCTTCTTGACCTATGAACCACCGGGGGACCTGTAAGCCACAGGTATCAAAATCCAGCCCCCAAATGTAAAAGTCATCGAGCAGGGTTGTGCATCGGATAGAAAATAAGGGTGTTGGGAATTTGTAGAAAGGGACCTTGAGAAGTGGATCTTAGAGAGAATCTTATGCCGCGTACACACGGTCGGAATTCTCGTCGGAAAAAGCTCTGATGGTTTTCCCGTCGGAATTCCGACAGAATTTTGCTCAAACTGTCTTGCCTACACGGTCACACCAAATTCCGACGGTCTGTAACACAGCGGCATAAAACACGTTCGACTGCACTATAAAAGGGAAGTTTAATGCTTCCGAGCATGCGTCGAATTGTTTCCGAGCATGCGTCGAATTGTTTCCGAGCATGCGTCGGAATTTTGTGTGTCGGAATTGCCTACACACGATCGGAAAATCCGATAGAAAGGTTTTCCGTCAGAAAAATTGAGAACAGGTTCTCAATCCAAAGTCCGTCGGAAATTCCGACAGAAAAAGACCGTTGGGCATACACACGGTCGGAAAATCCGATGAAAAGCTCCCATCGGAAATTCCGACCGTGTGTACGCCGCATTAGTCTTGTATATTTTTTTTTGACCAGCTTGGCCCGAACATTGTGGTCATTTGATAATGGCTTTTAAAAGACTCATACTTTGCTTCTGGACTTCTCTCCATGTTTTTCCATATTGACCCAGTGAACTACCGTATTTATCGGCATATAACACGCCCTTTTTCCCCCTTAAAATTGGGGGAAAGTCGTGGGTGCGTGTTATACGCTGATACCCCAAAAAAAAAAAAAATGACAAAAATCGGTTGCGGCGCCGAAAAATGGCGACCGCGGCCGGAAAAGGCCGGAAAAAGCCGAAGCGCGGCCGAAAAAGACCGAAGCCGGCTGTTCAGCTACGCTCGTAGTCCCGCCTCCCTGCGCTCGCTCCCGAAACAGCAGGGAGGCGGGACTCCGAGCGGAGCTGAACAGTCGGCTCGGTCTTTTTCGGCCGCACTTCGGCCTTTTTCGGCCGCGGTTCGGTCTTTTTCGGCCACGCATGCGCGGTATTTCTCGCGGCGGGAAATTTAAACGCTGGCGAACTGCAAATGACACTAGCAAGCTGCAAATGACGCCGGGCAAGCTACAAATGACGCTTGGCAAGCTACAAATGACGCTGGGCAAGCTACAAATGATGCTGGGCAGGTTGCAAATGACGCTGGGCAGGTTGCAAATGATGCTGGGCAGGTTGCAAATGACGCTGGGAAAGGCTGCAAATGACGCTGGGCAAGCTGCAAATGACGCTGGGCAAGCTGCAAATGACGCTGGGCAAGCTGCAAATGACGCTGGGCAGGTTGCAAATGACGCTGGGCAGGTTGCAAATGACGCTGGGCAAGGCTGCAAATGACGCTGGGCAAGCTGCAAATGACGCTGGGCAAGTTGCAAACGATGCTTAAATTTAAGTTTTTTTTTTTTTCCCCTAAACTTCTCTCCTAAAACTTTTTTTCCTTAAAATTCCCTCCTAAACTTGGGGTGCGTGTTATACGCCGGTGCATGTTATACGCCGATAAATACGGTACCAAGGTAAGCCCTGGAAGCCACAGGTAACAAAATCTAGTCCCCCAAATGTAAAAAAGTCATTGTGCAGGGTTAGGTTGGAGGCCAGGATCAGTAAGCCCAGATACACATCCAATGGGAAGACGGGGATATCCAGAGTATCCTGGTAGAAGATATCGACTGAGGCTCCTTTCAGGAGAAATCCCCTGTCGGACAGAAAATAAGTGTATTGGGAATTTAGAGACGATATTAATAGCAGCTTTTGTAGGCTCACACTTTGCTTCTTGCCCCTCTCTCCATGTTTTCCTATATTAACTCTGGAAACCACCAGGACACCTGGTGTCCCAATCCAGCCCCCAAAAAGTCATTGTGCAAGGTTAGGTTGGAGGACTGGATCAGGAAGCCCAGATACACATCATCCAATGGGAAGACAGGGATATCCTATGTATCCTGGTAGAGGAAAGGGGCTGAGGCTCCTGGCAGGAGAATCCCCCCACTGGACAGAATATAAGGGTTTGGGAAATTTGGAGACAGGGATCTTGAGAAGTGGTATTTGTAATAACAGAGGACATCAATAATAAGTCCTATTTTTTTTTTTTGGACCAGCATGGCCCACTCATTGTGGTCCTTTGATAGCGACATTTGTAGGCTCACACTTTGCTTCTTGGACCTCTCTCCACATTTTTGTTAAATTCTCTATAGCGATACTGTGAACCACCAGGGCTTCCTGGAAGAGGCAGGCATCAAAATCCAGTCCCCAAACATGAAAGCGTTTTTCATCCCGCAGGGTTAGGTTGCTGGCCAGGATCAGGAAGCCTAGATACACATCATCCAAAGGGAAGACAGGGATTTCCTGGGAGGCCCGATAGAGCAGTGGGACTGCAGCTCCTGGGAGGATAAATCCCCCGCCGGACAGGAAATAGGGGTATTTGTTGTTTGGAAACAGAGACTCTGAGACTCTGTATTTGGAGTGACGGAGGACGACAGAGTGATGCTGCACCGCGCCATGTAGTGAATGCGGGGTTCCGTATTCCTTGATGTACCGGACCAATGCGGCAGGATTCACAAATTCATCATCGTCACCTGAAAGATAGCAACATTATATATCATAAGTTAAAAGAATTATAAAACTCAGTGTTTTGTAAATCATTAAAGCCGAACTCCAGGATTTTATCTATTAGCGCTGGTTGAATGCATATATGTGGTAGCATGGCGGTGGGTCTTAAGACTGGGCTATCACATAGATGATTCCATGGGACTCTGCTGTTCTCTGCTGGGAGTGGCTCCCAGTAACTGTTTACGATCGGGAGAGGGCGGGACAGCCTCCCGATCATGTGAGTGCTCTGACAGCCAATTACAGTGATCAGTGATACAGTAGAAAGAAGAAACTCGGGGGGGGCGGTCACACAACTGGTGGAAGCCTGCCAGAGGGTGTTATAAGGTAAGTATTACAGCCAATTCCTCTATCCCTGGACTTAAAGAGGAGCTCCTCCCCAGTTTCCCCAAAAAGATTAAAAGTCAGCAGCTGACTTTTAATATAAGGACACTTACCTGTCCAGGGATCCAGGGATGTCCTCATCCGAGCAAATTCTTCAATCGGCTTCGGGTCCAGGCACTGGCATCTTAGGTTAGGGAAACCGGCATTGAAGCCTTCCAGCTTTACAGCCAGTTCCCTACTGCGCTGCACTTTGTGAATGGTCCCACACAGTGGGGGCTGGTGCTCTAATTTTGGGGGGCAGCAAACAAACCATCCAACCTCTCCCGTTCGTTCGGTCACTCAGACCTTACACACCCCCACCACTGTCGATTGGTCGGTCAAACCCCACCCCTTCACTCAGTCAGTCAAATCCCCCCCGTCAATTGGTCAATCGTCTGCCCGTCAGTCAGACCTGCTTCCTGCTGTTCCTCTTCTAGGTTGAATGACACCCAGTGACACTAACCTGCTTCCTGTGGGTGTCATGGACACACCCTATGGGTGTGGTATCATGCTGACTTCAGCTCATAGCAATACTGTGCAGGACATTGCTCAGACTTCATTTTGTGAGGGTCATTCCATTCAGGAATAAGTACCTCCCACTGGAAGAAAAGCACCCTGTTCATCATGTGACCAGAAAGGAGACGCCTGAAAAAAGGTATATACGGTACTGTGCAAAAGTTTTAGGCAGGTGTGAAGAAATGCTATAAAGTAAGAAATGCTTTCAAAAATATATATTTTATTATTATTGAGTTAGCGCCCCCCCCCCCTCTTGAACCAGACCAGATCACATGCCCTCAACATGGGGGGGGGGGTGGGTGTTTTTGGGCAGGGGGGCTCCCCAAAGCACCTTGTCCCCATGTTGATGGGGACAAGAGTGTCTTCCCCACAACCCTGGGCTGTGGTTATGGGGGTGTGCCGGTGGGGGGCTTATCGAAATCTGGAAGCCACCTTTAACAAGGGGGCCCCCAGATCCCGCCCCCCCCCATGTGAATGGGTATCGGGTACATAGTACCCCTAACCATTCATCAAAAAAGTATTAAAATGTAAAAAAAAGAGACACTTTTTGACAATTCCCTGAAAAATAAAAAATTAATTTAAAAACTCTTTTGCCTCCTGGGAGGCCTCCCCCCTCTGCGATTTGACAGTTTTTATATAGGCAAGGGGCCCTTGTGACGTCACATGCCCCGAACACACTAGTAAGTGACATCACAAGGGGTCTACCTCACCCGGTGGCCCCGCCCCTTACCTATATAAGAAATGTCAAAGCACAGAGCGGGCATACGGCGGGAGGCCTCCCAGGTGGCGAGAGCGTTTTTGATCTTTTTGATTTTCCGGGTCCGGTGGGCGTTGTGATTTACGATGGATTTACATAGAGGGACACTATTTTTTATTTTTTAATAAAGGATTTGTCAAAAACTGACTCTTGTGTTTATTACTTTTTGACACTTTTTCGGTGCACGGGTAGTACCCAATACCCATTCACATGGGGGGGGGGGATCTGGGGGCCTACTTGTTACAGCAATTATAACTGTGAGTAATTTTAAATGTGATTTGACTCTTTTTTTTTTCTTTAGAGATTACATTTTCACTACAGCGTGTTTTATGCATGCTACAGATGCGCCACTTTACAGGCACATTATAGGGGGACCCCCCCCACATACTTTTTTTAAAGGAATTTTTCATTTTTAATGTTGCACTTTAAGCATAATTAAAATCCCTGCTCCTGCAAAAACTATAATTTAAAAAAATAAAAATAGTAATTATTGATACATGTCCCATAGGGCAGAACCCAATACCTCTAATTATATATATTATATATATATATATTATATATATATATATTTTTTTATATATATATATATATATATATATATATATATAATTAAAAAACATAATACATGAACACTTTAACTCCTCTCCAACCAGCCCTGTATCCCTTTGATTGGGTCTTTATAGTGGGGTTCCAGTAAAAAAAAAAAGGGGGCTTAAAAATCCTAAAAAAAATCAAAAAAAAATAATTGGAAAAAAAATTTTTTTTTACTCACCTCCAAATGCCTGTTGCTATGGGGTCCCTCGTAGTCTGCCACCTTCAGTGCCCGGGCTAAACGTCACTTCCCCCTCGGCACCACACAGTCATCTGGGACCTGTCACGTGTCCCAGATGACTGAGCGTCAAATCACGGCGCACGGTGCCGCTCGCGCATGCGCAGTGGGTGCCCGGCTGTGAAGCCACAGCCGGGTTCCCACATTAGGAATGCCGGTGCCGCGAGCGGCTCGTGGAACGAGGGGGGGTCTCGTTCCCCCGCATCGCGGGCCCCCTGGACAGGTAAGTGTCCGATTTTTAAAAGTCAGCAGCTGCAGTATTTGTAGCTGCTGACTTTAAAATAATATTTTTTTTTTCCCCCAGGACGGAGCTCCACTTTAAGCCTTAAGGGGCAGGAAGGACTTCCTGATCACATGATCACTGTGATTGGCTGTCACAGTGATCACATGATCAGAGGCCTGTCCCGATAGCTCATTCATAGCAGACTTCAGTCACCCCAGCGGAGATATGGACCTGGCATCAGAGTTCCCGGGGCTGCTGAAGTTCGTTCTTTCAGCATACTCCAAAACTGGTGTTTTGCTTAGTTCTTGGGGTAACTATAGCCAGATTCACTGATCTCGTGTTCCAGGGCTTGGAAAGCAACGTCTTGGCGGAGATACCCAGTCAAGGTGTCGGGGTTCCGTCACATCCATGACTAAGCTCTGTTGGGGGGGGATAAAATGCGTTGGCGGTGTGACGGGGATGTAAATAGACTGAGGCTGCTGTCATCTCTCTGAGGCACAGGATTGTTCCTTGCGCGGCTTGTGGGACTCCATTTTCATTCTGCAACTCTGAGAGAAGTTTAGATGGACTCTGGAAATTGGGAAAGACTCCCCCACATTGGGGTTTTTAGGTAGCAAAATTAAAGAGTAGATGAATAATGTATAAAAAATTCTGTATTTATTGATATAAAGTGTAGAGGCCATAACCCCTAGGGGCGACCTTGACTTTTCTGGGCTTACCAATTACCTCCTCCTTGTAGCTCGTCGGTTGTTGTCTAGGGGTTCCCAGGGTTAGTACCCAGTAACTTCAGATGCTGACACTCAAAAGTCCTTTTTAGGATTTTTATTTTGCAGGGGTAACATCCAACTATAATAACACAGTCTCATTTGGGAATAGAGGGCACGGGTGATAAAACTCAGGCACTTTGAGCTGCTGACATCCACTGAATGTCTCTTAGATAGCCCAGAGAGTAGCCACTCGCAGCTGGGCACTTCGCTGCTGGATAAACCTCTAGCCAGAGATTTAGCAGCCAACATGTGATCCGGAAACTTTGCAAAGTCTCTGCCACAGACTAGATTGTAACTAAAGACAAATAGTAACCTTTCCCACAGTACCTGGATCTCTCAGCCTTCTAGGCGATACTGTGTGAAGTGTGGATTCTCTAGTGTCCATACAACTCAGCTCCCAGGCTCTTACCGAGCAGCCAGTTTCTTGGCTCTCCTCCGAAGAGTCCTCCCCCGGTCCCTTGTGCGAGTTGCCGCGTCCCTCCAATACCGAGAGCACATCGGGACGCCTCCGAATCCTCCTTCAGTTACTGGGCCTCCAACTAGCCAGTTCCGAGGCTCGGGAACGGACAGATCCCCACCCCAGACCATGAGGGCCTCTGGGGCTGGTCAGGGTGACCATGCTTGCCGGGACGGCAGACACTCCTGGGTCCGGGACCCCTCACGGGGTTGGTCCAGACCGGAACCAGGAATCAAAGAGCAAGCCGACCCCCGAGCACTCGACTTCAGCATCTTAAATACCCCTTCCCAGACTACACAGCGGGGTCAGACGCACCTACTGATTGGCTCCGGGAAAGATTGGTACCTAACGCGTCCAACCAGGCCTGGTTCTCAGCCTGTCACAGGGGCCTCACTGCACCTATGACCAGGCAGAACTTCAGTACAGCCCAGCCAGACTGATGCCAAAGTAAAAAACCTAAAACAATTAACCCCAGAACTCTGTTACAGTTCTGGAAAACAAAATTTACATAATTTGACATATGTGTGGTTGTGTATAACTTCCGCCCACACTATTGCAATGTCCTGTGACTTATTGCTCGCTTAATTCCGAGCAGGTTAAACTAAATATTATTTCCCTTTTGGACCTCTGCCACAGGTGCCGCCTGTACATATCCTGACCATTGGTGGTTCCGCTCCTTCCCTAGGAGGTTCTACAAGAGTGACCTCAAGTAAGCCATACCTTTGGATTTGGTCCTTCCCCCGTTGCGGCAGCCATCTTAGGACCCCTTGTGGGGAGTCAAAGGTGTCTTTTAAAAGGTTCTCCATGTAGGAATACTTTTCTTCTTTTTGGATATGCACTACGGGGTAACTACCGTATATACTCGAGTATAAGCCGAGTTTTTCAGCACATTTTTTTGTGCTGAAAATGCCCCCTTGGCTTATACTAGAGTCAAGCACTTTTCTGCAGCAGGAAATAAAATTTTCCGACCCGAATTTGGGGCCCCGTATCTCAGGGCCACTTGGTGCTAGGAACCCCGAATTTGGTATGCCAACCCAGCATTACAACATATCCAAAGATGGGGTCCCTAGCACTAAGTGGCCCCGAGATACGGGGCCCCAAATTTGGTTCGGTCGGTCAACTGTGTCCATCTGCAGCAATGTCATTCCGGGACCCTTTGGGTGCAGAGACCCCAAATTTTGGCTGCAGCTAGGGGGCATCTAGGAACCCTTAACTACAAAGTTTGGGGGACCTATGGCTTCAAATGGGCACAGTGAGGCAGGCAAATGGGCACGGTGAGGCTGCAAATGGGCATTGTTGACCCTCTTTTCCACTTACAGTAGCTGCGCATTTCTCACCCAAGGCTTATACTCGAGTCAATAAGTTTTCCCAGTTGTTTGTGGTAAAATTAGGTGCCTCAGGTTATATTCGGGTCGGCTTATACTCGAGTATATATATATATATATATATATATATATATATATATATATATATATATATATAAAAAAATGTTCGCACTTTATGTTATTACTAAGTGTGTACACTGTGCTTAACAAATAACTGTTATATATATTCATGATATATTTTTTTCTGCAGACTTGTCCCTCTGAAGAAGACCCCCGCTGTGTGGGTTGAAACGCGTCAGAGCTACTTTTTCATATTTTTGACATTTACTGTATAATGTTGGTATCAAATTCTTGTCTGCAAGTGTATATCCGTTTTCTTTTATAATTATTTTCCTACTGGAGCAAATTTTTTAGCTATTATGTTATGTTTCTTTATATCAATAAATACTGATTTTTTTATACATTATTCATCTACTCTTTAATTTTGCTGCCTAAAAACCCCAATGTGGGGGAGTCTTTCCCCATTTTCTATTTTTTTCAGGGGTTGTGAGCAGCACACTCTAACCTTTTGATATGTGTCTTCCCTTTGTTGTTTAGATGGACTCTTAACCCAGCCTGCACCCTAGATGGAATCCACTGGATGTGGCTGCACCAGCCAGAGTGGGGACCCAAAGTTGTTACTCAGTTAACACAATAATACACATTAACGGGCGTTAAAGCAACGTACATGAACAGGCAATTCCAAATGGGATCTTGAAATTCTGGGTGATAGACATGTGCAATTCGTTTAGTTACGAATTAGTTTTCCGCTCAAATTCGTTATATTCGTTCATTCGTTATCGTACGAATGAACAAATGGTTTACTAAAAATTCTAACGAATAACGAACTATCGAAAAGAACGAATATGAAAAACAACGAAAATCCGAAATAATTAAATTAGAAACAACGAAACTACGAAAGAATGAAAATCCGAAAAACGAAAACAGAAACAACGAAAATACCGAACAAAGATTCAAAAATAACGAAAATCAAACTGAATGAAAAAAATCAAAATTACGAATATCCGTAAAAAGGAAATCAAAACAACGAAAATACGAAATAACAAAAATTCTGATGATCGAGAATTCGAAAGAACGAATGTTAGTTCTGATTCTGAAATATTCCATCCAGAGCCCAGATAGGGTGTGGTTGGGTCGGAGGCTCTGTGTTTTGGTGGATTTTTGAGTTAAGTTCTGACTTGTGAGAGAGAAATTCTTTGTTTCTTAAACATGTAAATAGCATACACATTACATAAAATTATGAATTATGCTCCGATTACGAATCTACGAAAACAATGTTACGAAAGTACGAATAAATCAATCTTACGAAAGTACGAATGCAACTAAATCTACGAAAATACGAATTTCGAATCAACGAAAATTAGATTAACGGAAATACGAATCTTTTTAAATCAACGAAAATATAGCTCTTCCGAAAATACGAATGCGTCCGAATACGAAATATAACGAAAATACGAATTTCGAATAAACGAAAATTAGATTAACGGAAATACGAATCTTTTTAAATCAACGAAAATATAGCTCTTCCGAAAATACGAATGCGTCCGAATACGAAATATAACGAAAATACGAATTTCGAATAAACGAAAATTAGACTAACGGAAAAACGAATCAACGAAAAAATAACTCTTACGAAAATACGAACGAGTCCGAATACGAATCTTTTTAAATCAACGAAAATATAGCTCTTCCGAAAATACGAATGCGTCCGAATAAGAAATATAACGAAAATATGAATCAACGAAAAAATAACTCTTACGAAAATACGAACGAGTCCGAATACGAACACCGACGACTTACGAAATTTACGAATCGTTACGAATCAACGAAAACGAACAGAAACAAAACGAAACTAAATGAATTTTTCTATTGTGCACATGTCTACTGGGTGACTTCAAATATTTTAGGAGCCCAGCAGCCCCCCTTTTTTTTGTATAATTTTTGTTCTCATTTTTTTGTACCTGCTGACATTGGCAGCACAATAACATCTTGACGTTGGCCACTTACCTTTGAATACGTAGGCTACATGGGGCATCTTAAAGTGCAGCCACTCCAGCAAGCACCTCTCCTTCAGAGACAGGTTATGATGGCCCTCGATAAAGTCCCACTGCAGGACATCATTATACTCCTCGCTCTCCCTCTCCACTAGGCTCATGTAGCCAACGCTGTTGACCTGAGCCATCAGGAAGACCGGCCTCACCCGGTAGCCCTCAGTCACCCCTTCCCTGGCCCAGGTCTGCCTTAGTGCAGCCCTCCTGTCGGTGGAGCATGGGTGGGACTTGACCGCCAGCAGTAGCAGGGGTTCCGGCGGGTCCTGAGTCAGCTCTGACTGCGGGGAAAGAAGGACCGAGCAGCGATAATTCTGCAGGTGAGGGAACTCAAACAGGAACCAAGGAAATTCGAGGTGATAGATGTAAGTCGAATCGCGGAGATCCACTGAATGTCGCCGAGATTGAGGCGGGTTTTCTTGGGTGCCGTGGTCCTTAGTGGGGGGATTCCGAAATTGTTTTGCAATAAAAAGGATTATAGTTGTAGACAGGCAGGCCTGGAGCAAAAATACTATCCGCATCTTCATGTTGGCCTGCAAAAGCAGATCAGAAGATAATTAAAGCACAAGAATCAATTTATTTAAAAAAAATAATAATTACTGTCATGAATAAGCCCCTTATTCTGCTAATGTGCATTTTATATGGTAGTCAGCTCCATCTAGTGGCCACAATGTGATATTTTCTGAAATACTTTAATTAGGAAAATACCACCTTATGCCGCTAGATGGCAGACTTTTTTTATTATTATTCAAGGGATTCAAACAATTTATTGTCATTATCCACTTAACTACTTCAATACTGGGCACTTAAACACCTTCCTGCCCAGACCAATTTTCATCTTTCAGCGCTGTCGCACTTTGAATGACAATTGCGCGGTCATGCTACTCTGTACCTAAACTAAATTTTTATAATTTTTTTCCCACAAATAGAGCTTTCTTTTGGTGGTATTTGATAACCTCTGGGATTTTTATTTTCTGCTAAACAAATAAAAAAAGAAGGGAATCTTTTGGAGGTCAAGTGGTTATTCTGCCTAATTTTTTTTTTTTTTTAATGGTAGTCAGCTCCATCTAGTGGCCACAATGTGATATTTCCTGAAATGCCTTAATTAGAAAAATACCACCTTATGCCGCTAGATTGCAGTAAATATTTTTTTTTTTTTTTTGTTATTATTCGAAGGAATTCAAACAATTTGTTTTCATTATACAATCAGAGATCGTACAAGGAATTTCCGGTGTAGCTTTTCACAGACACTCATGTATAACCATTTAAAACACACACAAACGCACTTAAAAAGAAATCACATGCCTGCAAAAAAAACACATTTTAATCTATTATTTCAATGCTTCTTCCCCAATGGTAGCATCTTAAAATACTCAAAAACTCAGATGGGTAATATCCTTTAACCACTTCCTAACAGGTGGACGTCCTTGACTTTCGGTTGTTATACTGGGAGGATGTCTGGAGCTATGGGCGTTATCCCAGTCTTGTTGTTTTCAACCAGTGATTCCCTTTTTTGTAAAAAAAAACATCCTAGCAGCTAATTAGCTCCTGGATTGCTTTCACAGGCAGGAGGAGGGGAGGCCCCCTCCCGGTGCCCACCGGCGCCTCTCTGAGCTCTGCGATCCCAGGCCATCTGGTTATCAGAGTTGGCCATGGACCATGTACCTGCCAACTTTTTGAGATGGGAATGAGGAACACCTATAAGCAAAAGTATGTAGGCATAGGACACAGCCCTTGCAACGACCCCCTTAAAGGAGAGGGGGAAAGAGGGACTTTGTTCCAAATCAGGGACAGTCCCTCGAAATCAGGGACAGTTAGGAGCTGGGACAATCCATTTTTTTGTTCTGGAAAACGTGAGATTAATTTAGTTTTTTTTTTTTTTATATCTCACGATTTCCAGGGTAGAGGAAGGATCTTTGGTCTTATAGACCCCAGATGTCTCCATAAAGAGGACCTGTCATCCCTTATTTCTATCACAAGGGATATTTACATTTCTTGTGATAGGAAAAAAAAGCAATAAAAAATAAAAATAAAATGAATAAAAAATGAATAATACTTTTTTAAAAGCGTCCCCATAAGTATCAGAGTTTGTCATCATTCCACGAGCGTGTTCAATTTGAAAGCGTGACATGCTAGGTATCTACAGTGACTATAAAAAGTCTACACACCCCCTGATAAAATGTTGGGTTTCTGTAATGTAAAAAAAGGAGACAAAGATAAATAATTTAATAACTTTTTCCACCTTTAATGTCACCTATAAAACCGTACAACTCAGTTGAACAACAAAACTGAAATCTTTTAGGTGGAGGGAAGTGAAAAAAAATAAAATAAAATAAAATATGGTCGCATAAATGTGCACACTGGTGTATCTGGATTTTGCAAAAGCATTTGACACAGTTTCCCATAAACGTTTACTGTACAAAATAAGGTCCGTTGGCATGGACCATAGGGTGAGTACATGGATTGAAAACTGGCTACAAGGGCGAGTTCAGAAGTTGGTGATAAATGGGGAGTACTCAGAATGGTCGGGGTGGGTAGTGGGGTCCCCCAGGGTTCTGTGCTGGGACCAATCCTATTTAATTTGTACATAAACGACCTGGAGGATGGGGATGGTGGAAACAGTTCAATCTCTGTATTTGCGGATGATACCGAGCTAAGCAGGGCAATAACTTCTACGCAGGATGTGGAAACCTTGCAAAAACATCTGAACAGATTAATGGGGTGGGCAACTACATGGCAAATGAGGTTTAATGTAGAAAAATGTAAAATAATGCATTTGGGTGGCAAAAATATGAATGCAATTTATACACTGGGGGGAGAACCTCTGGGGGGAATCTAGGATGGAAAGGGACCTGGGGGTCCTAGTAGATGATAGGCTCAGCAATGGCATGCAATGCCAAGCTGCTGCTAACAAAGCAAACAGAATATTGGCATGTATTATAAATGGGATCAACTCCAGAGATAAAACGATAATTCTCCCGCTCTACAAGACTCTGGTCTGGCCGCACCTGGAGTATGCCGTCCAGTTCTGGGCACCAGTCCTCAGGAAGGATGTACTGGAAATGGAGCGGGTACAAAGAAGGGCAACAAAGCCAATAAAGGGTCTGGAGGATATTAGTTATGAGGAAAGGTTGTGAGCACTGAACTTATTCTCTCTGGAGAAGAGACGCTTGAGAGGGGATAGGATTTCAATATACAAATACCGTACTGGTGACCCCACAAAAGGGATAAAACTTTTTCGCAAAAGGGAGTTTAACAAGACACGCGGCCACTCATTAAAATCATAAGAAATGAGGTATAACCTTAAACTATGTAGAGCGTTCTTACTGTAAGAGCGGCAAGGATGTGGAATTCCCTTCCACATGCGGTGGTCTCAGCGGGGGGCATCGATAGTTTCAAGAAACTAGTAGATAAGCACCTGAACGACCGCAACCTACAGGGATATACAATGTAATACTGACATATAATCACACACATAGGTTGGACTTGATGGACTTGTGTCTTTTTTCAACCTCACCTACTATGTAACTATGTATAAAGTATATCTATCTAGGTGGCTCCCCTCTCTGACAGCTCCGGAACACTCCTACACAGCCGGAGTCCTCTCCAGGTCCCTCGAGGCTTCAGCTTCCCGCTAACACACGGCGCTTGTCGACTCTTCCACAGGGACTTCCCGGTGAGTCTGCTATGATGCCGGATCTGGAAAGCACCTACCCCCCACTAGCACTGTAAGTGCACCTTATACTGTCAGCAATTTGTATGTTAATCAAATAAAATAGTGCTGCCCTAGGATTTGCCTGGCACTTCGCTTCCTTTTTTTTTTTAGGGCTGTTACTGATTAAAATTTTCGTGTTCGATTAATCTATTTTTTTTTTAATCGATTAATCAACTAATTTTGATTGATTATAACGCACATACAGATCCAACTACTTTTAGTTGATTTCCTTGCATTGCAACTCTGCATTGGTCAGTGGTAAATGTGGTATACACTATATACAATCACCCGACACTAGTTAGTTTCCACAATCCATGACTTAACTTCACAGTTCACACAAATACGTTTTAAATTCAAACTGTAGCACTGACGTAAGGATTTTTTTTCCCCACAGTAGCGTGACAATCCCTCCACCTCCGGTCTAACTAATCACTCTCACCTTATGGCATGGACCCCTGTGCAAACAGGTGGTCATGCAAGCGGGTATCAAAAGGGTTAACACGGATCATAAACTTCTCTCACGTCTCCTTAGATCTGAGCAAGGACGCCGGGTCATGGGTAGAAAGAAAAGATCTAAGTGCTCACCGCTTAAGTATAAGATTGAATTTTTGTGTTCAAACACAAACTACTCACATAAAGATGATAAAAACACAGCATGTAAAGCCCATCGTGTTAGTTCCGTAGGGCAGCAGCGGGTGACGTCATGCGTAGCTCCTCCCTCGTACGCGTTACGTTCAATCAGAACTTCAACGTCACCGGACTCCTCCCCCCTTCCCTTCGTTAGCAGACAGAGCCACTTGGGGAAGAGGGGAGGAGTCCGGTGAATTCGATGTCCGTGACGTCACCAGATCTCCGACGGAACTCCCTGAAGCCGGCGGAGAGGCGAGTACTGATCAAGATAACTTTGATCGATCAAAAGAATTTTGATCGATCAAAAAAATTAAAGATTAATCGAGGAATTAATCTTTAATTTTCACAGCCCTATTTTTTTTTCCTTCCTTTTCTATTAATGTGAATGCATTATTGCACTTCAATGGATGGCTCAGCACGCATTCACACTAGTGTAGGGCTTGTATGCACACAAGACTCCACAATCCTACCCTCATTCAGTAAAACATCAACATACACACATCGCTCTCGCAGCGCCATTTATTGTTAGATACACCCCAAATGCAGCAAGTAAGAGGCGTATGCATGCGTGCACAAGAACCTGCAAAAACGCAAAAATCTTGAAGCTCATAAAGATTAGACATGTGTAATTCGTTTCGTTTTTTTTTTAGTTTTTCTTTTTTTTTCGTTATTTTCGTTCATTCGTTATCGTACGAATGAACGAACGATTCGCTAAAAATTTTAACGAATCGTTCGAATCGAGCGAATCCGAAAATAACAAAAATCCGGAAAAAACACATTAGAAACAACGAATGTACGAAAGAAGAATATCCTAAAAACTAAAACAGGAACAACGAAAATGAAAATGAACGAAAAAATTTGTACATTCGTAACTTTTTTTTTTTTGTTGAATTGGTAATTTTCTGTGTCTCTTACAATGGCGCTGCTTAACGTGCCTCGAATGAATTGAACGAAAAAATTTGTACATTTGTAACTTTTTTTTTTTTTTTTCGATTCGGAATTTTCCCGTGTCTCTTACAATGGCGTTGCTTAACGTGCCTCGAATGGATTGAACGAAAAAATTCGTACATTCGTAACTTTTTTTTCTTTTTTTTCGATTCGGAATTTTCCATGTCTCTTAAAATGTAATAATAGCATACACATTACATAAAATTATGAATTATGCTCCGATTACGAATCTACAAATGTTACGAATGTACGAATAAATACGAATGCGTCCGAATTTGGAATAAACTAATAAACGAAAATTAAACGGAAAACGAATGATTCGCTAAAAATTTTAACGAATAACGAATTATCGAATCGAACGAATACGAAAAACAACGAAAATCCGAAATAACCAAATTAGAAACAACAAAACTACGAAAGAAGAAAATCCGAAAAACGAAAACAGGAACAACGAAAATCAAAATGAACGAAAAAATTTGTACATTCGTAACTTTTTTTTTTTTGTTGAATTGGTAATTTTCCGTGTCTCTTACAATGGCGCTGCTTAACGTGCTTCGAATGGATTGAACGAAAAAATTCGTACATTCGTAACTTTTTTTTTTTTTTCGATTCATAATTTTCTGTGTCTCTTACAATGGCGCTGCTTAATGTGCTTCGAATGGATTGAATGAAAAAATTCGTACATTCGTAAAAAAAAAATTTCGATTCGTAATTTTCCGTGTCTGTTACAATGGCGCTGCTTAACGTGCCTCGAATGGATTGAACGAACAAATTCGTACATTCGTAACTTTTTTATTTTTTTTTCGATTCGTAATTTTCCGTGTCTCTTACAATGGCGCTGCGTAACGTGCTTCGAATGGATTGAACGAAAAAATTCGTACATTCGTAACTTTTTTTTTTTTATCGATTCGGAATTTTCTGTGTCTCTTACAATGGCGCTGCTTAACGTGCTTCGAATGGATTGAACGAAAAAATTCGTACATTCGTAACTTTTTTTTTTTGTTGAACTGGTAATTTTCCGTGTCTCTTACAATGGCGCTGCGTAACGTGCTTCGAATGGATTGAACGAAAAAATTCGTACATTCGTAACTTTTTTTTTCGATTCATAATTTTCCGTGTCTTTTAAAATGTAATAATAGCATACACATTACATAACATTATGAATTATGCTCCGATTACGAATCTACGAATGTTACGAATGTTACGAATGTACGAATAAATACGAATGCCTCCGAATTTCGAATAAACGAAAATTAATTCGTACATTCGTAACTTTTTTTTTTTTTTGTCGATTCGTAATTTTACGTGTCTCTTACAATGTAATAATAGCATACACATTACATAAAATTATGAATTATGCTCCGATTACAAATCTACGAAAACAATGTTACGAGAGTACGAAATAAATCAATCTTACGAAAGTACGAATGTAACTAAATCTACGAAAATACGAATGCGTCGGAATACAAAATATAACGAAAATACGAATTTCGAATAAACGAAAATTAGACTAACGGAAAAACGAGTCAACGAAAAAATAACTCTTACGAAAATACGAATCGTTACGAATACGAACACCGACGGCTTACGAATTTACGAATCAGCGGAAACGAAAAAAAAAAACGAAAATAAACAAATTTTTTTGTTGTGCACATGCCTAATAAAGATGCGTTTTGTTTCTTTTTCACATGTATGGCAGCCCATTGAAGTGGATGGGTTGCCCTATGCACAAAGCGTGACTACACACAAAATCTTGACACCCCGTGTCTTCCTACTCTGGTGCGATTTGGGGTCTCCTGAGCCCTTTAGGTTTCTTGCAGGTAAAGGGATTCATTCAGGTACGTACCTTCTGACTGCGTGGCCGGCAACCGATAGACTGACTAGCAGCCTGGAGGAAAGGGGCTGAAATGGGCGAGCTTAAGACTTGTCCACCTAGCCAGAAGAGCTTACAGAACTTGCTTGACAGGTCATCCAGGTCAATATCTACCACCTAATCCCTTTAAAACCGAACACATATCAATTACACGGGTTCTGTGGCTGATTAAGGTGGTCACTTGGTGCCTTATCTGCATTAAATTAGCCTCAATTTGCCTAAATTAGCTAAATTAGCCTGAATTACCTGTGTAATACCTGAGAGTTTGGTTTTAGAGGGATGAGGTGGCAACCAGTGATGTAAGTAACTGAGTTAAAATAAACTGAGTTACGTAACGCAGTTACTTTAGAGGGTAACTAGTAATCTAACTGATTACTTTTCTCCTCATGGTAACTCAGTTCCCATTACTTTGGCTTAGTTACCCCAATTACATCTACCGTCACTAGATGGCAGTAGTGTAATTCCGGTGTCCTGCCAAAAAAGTTCCCCCGCCGGATAAGGACCCCCTGTACTGCGCAGGCGCAGCGCTTGCGCAGTACGAAGGACTACGGAGCTTCCGAAAATTGCCGAACCTAAACAGCTCTGAGTGAACTCTACACCGCGCAGGCGCAGTTAACATGTAATTGTACGAGGCGATGCCGCACCCTCATGATGCTCGTGCTACTCTGCAAGGGGCGTCTATTGTGTAACTAAGGGGCGGGTCTAGTATTACTGTAACCAAGGGGCGCATTTATTATTATTGTTATATATCGAGCTCTTCCCATTAATTTAACATTCGCCCTCTTCTGTAGCCATCCGCCCCTTACACGATATAATAATAATAGACCCGCCCCTTACACGATATAATAATAATAGACCCGCCCCTTACACGATATAATAATAATAGACCCGCCCCATACACAATATAATAATAATAGACCCGCCCCTTACACGATATAATAATAATAGACCCGCCCCTTACACGATATAATAATAATAGACCCGCCCCTTACACGATATAATAATAATAGACCCGCCCCTTGCTTACACGCTATAACAGATCTGCCCCTTGGTTAGAGTAATAATAGAGCAGCCCCTTGGTTACACGATATATAAAAATAATAAATGCGCCCCTTGGTTACAGTAATACTAGACCCGCCCCTTAGTTACACGTATAGAATATTTTAAAAAAGTCAGTTACTTTGCTGCGTAACTAATTACTTTTCCAATGTAGTAACTGAGTTACTAACGCAATTACTTTTTGGGAGAAGTAATTTGTAACTTAACTAAATTTACTTTTTTAAAGTAAGATGACCAACACTGGTGGCAACCCTACCAATATCACTCAAATATACTTATGCCCCGTACACACGATCGGAAATTCGTCCAGCAAAAGTCCGATGTGAGCTTTTGGTCGGAAAATGCGACCGCGTGTAGGCTCCATCAGACTTTTGCTGGCCGAATTCCAGCCAGCAAAGTATTGAGAGCAGGTTCTCAATTTTTCGGTCGGAAAAAAAATTCCAATCGTCCGACGCGCAAAATTCTTGGAAACAATTTGACGCATGCTCGGAGGCATTGAACTTAATTTTTCTCGGCTCGTCGTAGTGTTGTACGTCACCGCGTTCTTGGCGGTCGAAAGTTCAGGGAACTTTTGTGTGACCGTGTGTAGGCAAGCCAAGCTTGAGCGTAATTTAGTCGGAAAAAACATCCAAGATTTTTGTGACGGAAAATCCGCTCGTGTGTACGCGGCATTAGAGCAGCATGATGCCTAAATAAAGCCTTGTTCACACATACAGGCCCCGTTCTCGTTTTCTAAATGCGTGTGTCCGGGTTTGAGACTGCCTGAAACCCGGACACAATATTCATAATGGACTGTGGCTTCCCAAGTAACTGAGTACCACAACCATTAAGTGCATAGGGGTGCGCACGAGCCCCATCCCCATACACCAACAGGAGAGAGCACTTGACCTGCTCCTCCTCCTCCCACCCCTACCTCTCTGTCTGCCCACCCACATTCCAATCCCTGGCGTTCTGTGCCTCATGAAAGGGATGTGTGGGCTGGAAATTCAAAGCTCTCAAATGGACTGGCAGATACATCATGGATGAAAGGTGGCAATACCTGAGCCTCCATCCTCGGGTGAGTGAGCTCACCATCCAATGTCTGTAACTGAAGTCTCCCCCTTCCCTTCATTCTCTCTCCTGCCTCTGAGCGATTGAGTACACTAAGGTAAGAGAGACTCAGGTGTAGGGGTGCCCTGTGGATTCTGATGTAAGGGGGCTTTGGGAACCCTAATTTAAGGGGGGATGCTGGAAACTCTAATGTAAGTGGGGGATTGGTAAGCAGAAACCCCCTTACATCACAGCGATCCCCCTTAAAAAAAAAAAATAATAAATTCTGTGCGCCGCTAAGGTGTTCGGGTTTGGCTTGAAGAAAAGGTGGCAACCCTAGTGCCGCCATCTTGGATGTGTTATCAGCAGCTCAAGTATTTCCCTTCACTCCTCCCATCAATTAAGCTCTGGAGTGAAATGCTTTGGGGGAGGGGTTGGGCATGGCCTGGTTGGATCCCGGGCTGAGGGTTTTTGCTGTGATGTGCGACTTTTAGGACTTTCTTTCCTCACCTAGCTGCCGCGTAAAAGTTTATTTCGGGGCGTAGGAGCTGGGCCAGCACTCTTTTCCTCGAATTTTCCAATTTGCAAGTTCAGAGGCACATTGCAAACCAATAGGTAAACAATTCTTGGAAAGTGAGGCACGGAATGTAAGACTGCAGGGAATGGAATGCAGGGCCGGGGCATGACAATGGTGACTAAGGGCTACAATGGGTTAATGGTACACTGAGGAGAGATGAACAGGAAGGGGTTTGTCTGTGGAGTTAATTTTGGAAGGAAGGGGAGGGCTGATATAAAGGTGGGGGGTGGAGTCAGGTGGTCACTTTCAGAATTGTAACACACAGAGGAGGCAGTTTTTCCCACCCTCCCTCCCTAATTTTGATGTTTTTGGTGTTCCTGCTTTCGTTTTTGTATTTTCAGGTATCGTGGGAAGGAGTCATGACAGCACATTGGATCCGAAAGTTGGCGGTCTTTGACGGTGACGGTGTATCAGAGGTGATCGTAAATGGGTGGGGGGCTCATAGTGTATCTGCCCCTCCTGGGTATTCCTGAACGGTGGAGGGAATACTTGTTTGTTCACTGATGGAAGGTTGTCTCCGAGAGTTCCCAGTTGGAGGCCGGGTAAAATGTGTAATGGGTACCGCAGTGACCTTGTTGCTTGGCAACAAGTTTGTTCACCATCAGAGATCACCAGACTGGGTTGTACAGTTATATCTTGTTATGTTTATGTTTATGGTTTTTTATTTATATATATATATATATATATATATATATATATATATTTATATTTTGGTTGGAGTGTGTTTAATTGGTTAATAAAGGCTGTCGTGGCCATTTTTACTCCAAAAAGAAGGTGTGGTCTCATCCTTTATAAGGGAAGTTCAAAGGTTGGGGTATTATGGCCATGGTGGTAGAAGGATAAAAAGGGGACATTTAGGCTACACTGGTCAAGGGAAAAATAGAAGCATGTAAAATACTTTAAATTTTCTAGGCTTTTACCCACAAGTTTTGTAAGCTTGTACAAGCTTTCTTTCATCGGTCACCACAGCCAAAGGGAGCTGCCCAAGACTGAGGAGAGGTGAGTATACGATGCCGAAGGGGATGATAATGACCATGTGCTCCCCCCCCATTGACATGACCAGGAACGCTTGGCTGGACTGAAGCTTCAAGCTTTGCTGGACTGAAGCTTCAAGCTTGGCTGGACTGAAGCTTCAAGCTTGGCTGGACTGAAGCTTCAAGCTTGGCTGGGCTAAACCTCTTAATTTGTTTTGTGATGGACACGGTCCAAGTTTGGATCTCACTGACCGTTGTGCAAGGACCATGCTGTAACGAGCAAATATTTAGAAATCTTTGAAGTATACAATAGTATGAAAACCTTATAAATGAGCTTCTAAGGATCGGTAAGCTGCACTATATTACATTTTTGGTTTATGGCTTTATCATGAGCTACAAATCTGTGCCTTGTAGTTAATTGTTTGGCACATTAGCTATGAAGATTACCCTATCTTCTACAGATAAAGGACTCGATACTAATTTGGCTGAACGCCCAGAATTAACTGGGGTTTATCGCAGTGAGTTTCAAAAAATTTTCTTTGGCCCTTGAAATACAGACAGAATTTAACCGCTTCCAGGCCCCCCCCCCCCATGCACATATATTGCGGCAGGCGCTCTGTGCCAGTTCACGTACCTAGTATGTGATCTGACACTTCTGGGTCTAGGGCGGGCACGTGCCACCCACAATCTTCTCCCACTGTGATTGGACACAGCGGAAGCCGACAAGCGGGTCCCAGCGGACATCGAGTCTGCCGGACCCACTCATTGGCTTCCGCTGTGTCCGATCACAATGGGAGAGAATTGCGGGCGGTGTGCGCCCCCGCCCTAGTTCAGGAGACAGGCAGAACGGCGGTCTGCCATTGTAAACAAGGCACTTGTAAAAAAACTCTGCATTACCCTGCCAATACTCTGCGATACCCTGCCAATACTCTGCGATACCCAGACAATAATCTGCAATACCCTGCCAATACTCTGCAATACTCTGCATTGCCCTGCCAATACTCTCAATTGCCCTGCCAATACTCTCCATTGCCCTGCCAATACTCTGCGATACCCTGCCAATACTCTGAGATACTCTGCAATACCCTGCGATACCCTGCCAATACTCTGTGATACTCTGCCAATACTCTGCGATACCCTGCCAATACTCTGCGATACTCTGCGATACCCTGCCAATACTCTGCGATACCCTGCCAATACTCTGCGATACTCTGCCAATACTCTGCGATACTCTGCCAATACCCTGCCAATACTTTGCGATACCCTGCCAATACTCTGCGATACTCTGCCAATACTCTGCGATACTCTACATTACCCTGCCAATAGTCTGCATTACCCTGCCAATACTCTGCGATACCCTGCCAATACTCTGCGATACCCTGCCAATACTCGGCCATACTCAGACAATATTACAGTGGGGGAGATGACGTGGATATTGCAGTGGAGGAGATGACGTGGATATTACAGTGGGGGAGATGACGTGGATATTGCAGTGGAGGAGATGACGTGGATATTACAGTGGGGGAGATGACGTGGATATTGCAGTGGGGGAGATGACGTGGATATTACAGTGGGGGAGATGACGTGGATATTACAGTGGGGGAAATGACGTGGATATTACAGTGGGGGAGATGACGTGGATATTGCAGTGGAGGAGATGACTGGGATATTGCAGTGGAGGAGATGACGTGGATATTACAGTGGAGGAGATGACGTGGATATTGCAGTGGAGGAGATGACGTGGATATTACAGTGGGGGAGATGACGTGGATATTACAGTGGGGGAGATGACGTGGATATTACAGTGGGGGAGATGACGTGGATATTGCAGTGGAGGAGATGACTGGGATATTGCAGTGGAGGAGATGACGTGGATATTACAGTGGGGACTATATGGTGGTGGAATTTTCACAGGTTTTTGCAAATTCAATTATTATTTGCTGATCCGAAAAATGATCCGATCCGTGACTCTGATCCGAGGATCGATCCGATCCATGAGTTTTTTGACCCGTTGCACCCCTAGTGATGGGGGTCCATAAGGGGCGTTGCCCCCCCTGGTTTGCATGCGGGGGCACCAAACTAATGCCTTTCTATGAGGTCTGCCTTTTATTTTCAAGTGCATGATCGGAGCCTGAGGCTCTAGACATGTGCACTGCCCAAAAAAATGTGTTCGCTTTAGTTTCATTCGTTTTTCGGGTCATTCGTTATGATCGCAATTCGTAAATTCGAAAATTTGTAAATGCGTAAATTCGAAAATCTGAAAATAAGAAAGAAAATCCGGAAATTCTAAAGTATAACTAACTATTAAACGCTTGCTGACCGACTCACGCCGATAAACGTCGCCAGAAGGGCACGTACAGGCAGATTAACGTACCTGTACGTTGCCCTTTAACCGCTTCAATACAGGGCTTTTAAACACCCTTCCTTACCAGAGCACTTTTTGCGATTCGGCACTGCGTCGCTTTAACTAACAATTGCGCGGTCGTGCGACGTTACACCCAAACAAAATTGACGTCCTTTTTTTCCCACAAATAGAGCTTTCTTTTGGTGGTATTTGATCGCCCCTGCGGTTTTTATTTTTTGCGCTATGAACAAAAGAAGAGCGACAATTTTGAAAAAAAACACAATATTTTTTACTTTTTGCTATAATAAATATCCCATTTTTTTTAAAAAAAACTATTTTTTTCCTCAGTTTAGGCCGATACGTATTCTTCTACATATTTTTGTTAAAAAAAATCGCAATAAGCGTATATTGATCGGTTTGCGCAAAAGTTATAGCGTCTACAAAATAGGGGATAGATTTATTGAATTTTTTTTTTTTTTTTTTTTACTAGTAATGGCGGGGATCTGCGATTTTTTTTTTTCGTGACTGCGACATTGCGGCGGACACTTCGGACACTTTTGACACATTTTTGGAACCATTCACATTTACACAGCGATCGTTGCTATAAAATTGCAGTGATTACTGTGTAAATGTGACTGGCAGGGAAGGGGTTAACACTAGAGGGCGCTGCAGGGGTTAATGTGTTCCCTAATAGACGTGATTCTAACTGTAGGGGGAGGGGACTTAAGGGGAGGAGACCGATCATGTGATCCTCTGTACTGGGATCACATGATCGGTCTCCTCTGCACTGACAGGACGTGGGGCGGGGTGTTTACACACACAGCGCCACGTTCCCGCCCGGTCCCGTTGTTTTAACGGGCAATCGCGGGTGCCCGGCGGACATCGCGGCCGCCGGGCACTCGCACCGGGTCCCGAGCGATGCCGCGGGCACGCGCCGCCGGCGGCGCGCGCGCGCGCCCCCCAGGCGGCCGGGAATCCGAGGACGTCATATGACGCCCACCCAGGATGGTAGATCCACCTTGTGGGCGTCATATGACGGCGGGCGGTATTGAAGTGGTTAAGAAGCCCTTTAATGTCGCAGTCATGATAAAATCGCTGATCGCCGCCATTACTAGTAAAAAAAATTTAGCTTATTGTGATTTTTTGCGATTTTTTTAAGCAAGGAGCTTACATTCCAAGGTCCCCTACTCACATACATACAAAGGGGCAATTTAGACCAGAGCCAATTATCTTACCATGTCTTTGGAGTGTGCAGGAAGACCAGAAGAAAGTACCAGAGTACCCAGAAGAAAAGTCACACAAGCACAGGGACAACATCCAAACTCCATGCAGATAGTGCCCTGTTGGGATTTGAGCTGCGGACCCTAATGCTGCAAGAGAGAAGAGCTAACCACTAAGCCACATTGCTACCCATTATATGTGCATGCAATGTATGGTATTGTCCTGATTAACTGTAAAAGCCTCCTTTGAGTAGACCTTCAAAAGCCTTATGCCCCGTACACATGAGCGGATTCTCCGTCGGAAAAACCATCCAAGTTTTTTCCGACGGAATTCCGCTGAAGCTTGGCTTGCATACAAACGGTCACACAAAAGTTCTATGAACTTTCAACCGCCAAGAACACGGTGACGTACAACACTACGACGAGCCGAGAAAATTAAGTTCAATGCTTCCAAGCGTCAAATTGTTTCCGAGCATACGTAGGAATTTTGCACGTCGGAATTAGTACAGACGATCGGAACTTCGGATCGGAACTTTTTCCGACCGAAAAATAGAGAACCTGCTCTCAATCTTTTGCTGGCGGGAATTCCGTCCGATGGAGCATACACACGGTCGGAATTTCCGACCGAAAGCTCTCATCAGACTTTTGCTGGCGGAATTTCAGATCGTGTGTACGGGGCATTAGATTGCTGCTGGGTGCCGCCATCTTGGATGTGTTATCAGCAGCCCAAGCAAGTATTTCCCATCAATTAAAGATGATGGGTTTTACTTCCTCTTTGTTTCCCTGCAAAGGTTAAGCATAATGGACTACTATGCATCGCATAGTAGCCCATTGTGTGTCACTTACCTGACACAGGAGCCAGCGATGTCACCGCTGTCCCCTGTTCCACGAAGCATCAATCTTCCCTCCGGGTATGCGCGCGGGAGCCATCAGTGATGGCATGTTAGCCTTCACTGACGGCATGCTCAGTGCCCTTGTGCCAGTGTCTACGGCACGCAAGCACCGTAGACATGGGTGCCCCTTTTTAGGAAAATATCTCCTTAACCGTGTAGGTTAAGGAGATATTTATTGAACCTACAGGTAAGCCTTAATCTAGGCTTACCTGTAGGTCAAAGTGGTCTGTAAGGGTTTACAACCACTTTAAGCTCTGGGGGCAGAGTGAAATGCTTTTTGGAGGAGGGGCACGTGGCTTGGTTGGATCCCGGCTGAGGCTGTCATACACCCCCTCACAGGATTTTGCTGTGATGTGCGACTTTTAGGACTTTCTTTCCTCAACTAGCTAAAAGTTTATTTCGGGGCGTAGGAGCTGGGCCAGCACTCTTTTCCTAGAATTTTCCAATTTGCAAGTCCAGAGGCACATTGCAAACCAATAGGTAAATAATTATTGGAAAGGGAAAAATAGAAGCATGTAAAATAATAAATTTTCTAGGCTTTTACCCACAAGTTTTGGAAGCTTGTACAAGCTTTCTTTCATCGGTCACCACAGCCAAAGGGAGCTGCCCAAGACTGAGGAGAGGTGAGTATACGATGCCAAAGGGGATGATAATGACCATGTGCTCCCCCCCATTGACATGACCAGGAACGCTTGGCTGGACTGAAGCTTCAAGCTTGGCTGGACTGAAGCTTCAAGCTTGGCTGGACTGAAGCTTCAAGCTTGGCTGGACTGAAGCTTCAAGCTTGGCTGGGCTAAAGCTCTTAATTTGTTTTGTGATGGACACGGTCCAAGTTTGGATCTCACTGACCGTTGTGCAAGGACCATGCTGTAACGAGCAAATATTTAGAAATCTTTGAAGTATACAATAGTATGAAAACCTTATAAATGAGCTTCTAAGGATCGGTAAGCTGCACTATATTACATTTTTGGTTTATGGCTTTATCATGAGCTACAAATCTGTGCCTTGTGGTTAATTGTTTGGCACATTATCTATGAAGATTACCCTATCTTCTACAGATAAAGGACTCGATACTAATTTGGCTGAACGCCCAGAATTAACTGAGGTTTATCACAGTGAGTTTCAAAAAATGTTCTTTGGCCCTTAAAATACAGACAGAATTTAACCGCTTCCAGGCCCCCCTCCCCCCATGCACATATATTGCGGCAGGCGCTCTCTGCCAGATCACGTACCTAGTATGTGATCTGACACTTCTGGGTCTAGGGCGGGCACGTGCCATCCACAATCTGCTCCCACTGTGATTGGACACAGCGGAAGCCGACAAGCGGGTCCCAGCGGACATCGAGTCCGCCGGACCTACTCATTGGCTTCCGCTGTGTCCGATCACAGTGGGAGAGAATTGCGGGCGGTGTGCGCCCCCGCCCTAGTTCGGGAGACAGGCAGAACGGCGGTCTGCCATTGTAAACAAGGCACTTGTAAAAAAACTCTGCATTACCCAGCCAATACTCTGCATTACCCAGACAATAATCTGCAATACCCAGCCAATACTCTGCAATACCCAGACAATAATCTGCAATACCCAGCCAATACTCCGCGATACCCTGCCAATACTCTGCGATACCCTGCCAATACTCTGCGATACCCTGCCAATACTCTGCAATACTCTGCATTACCCTGCCAATACTCTCCATTGCCCTGCCAATACTCTGCGATACCCTGCCAATACTCTGAGATACTCTGCAATACCCTGCCAATACTCTGCGATACCCTGCCAATACTCTGCGATACCCTGCCAATACTCTGTGATACTCTGCCAATACTCTGCGATACCCTGCCAATACTCTGCGATACTCTGCAATACCCTGCCAATACTCTGTGATACTCTGCCAATACTCTGCGATACCCTGCCAATACTCTGCGATACTCTGCAATACCCTGCCAATACTCTGCGATACCCTGCCAATACTCTGCGATACCCTGCCAATACTCTGCGATACTCTGCCAATACTCTGCAATACTCTGCATTACCCTGCCAATACTTTGCGATACCCTGCCAATACTCTGCGATACTCTGCCAATACTCTGCGATACTCTACATTACCCTGCCAATAGTCTGCATTACCCTGCCAATACTCTGCGATACCCTGCCAATACTCTGCGATACCCTGCCAATACTCGGCCATACTCAGACAATATTACAGTGGGGGAGATGACGTGGATATTGCAGTGGAGGAGATGACGTGGATATTACAGTGGGGGAGATGACGTGGATATTGCAGTGGAGGAGATGACGTGGATATTACAGTGGAGGAGATGACGTGGATATTGCAGTGGAGGAGATGACGTGGATATTACAGTGGGGGAGATGACGTGGATATTGCAGTGTAGGAGATGACGTGGATATTGCAGTGGGGGAGATAACGTGGATATTACAGTGGGGGAGATGAAGTGGATATTGCAGTGGGGGAGATGACGTGGATATTGCAGTGGAGGAGATGGCGTGGATATTACAGTGGGGGAGATGACGTGGATATTGCAGTGGAGGAGATGACGTGGATATTGCAGTGGGGGAGATGACGTGGATATTGCAGTGGAGGAGATGAAGTGGATATTACAGTGGGGACTATATGCTGGTGGAATTTTCACAGGTTTTTGCAAATTCAATTATTATTTGCTGATCCGAAAAATGATCCGATCCGTGACTCTGATCCGAGGATCGATGCGATCCATGAGTTTTTTGACCCGTTGCACCCCTAGTGATGGGGGTCCATAAGGGGCGTTGCCCCCCCTGGTTTGCATGCGGGGGCACCAAACTAATGCCTTTCTATGAGGTCTGCCTTTTATTTTCAAGTGCATGATCGGAGCCTGAGGCTCTAGACATGTGCACTGCCCAAAAAAATGTGTTCGCTTTAGTTTCATTCGTTTTTCGGGTCATTCGTTATGATCGCAATTCGTAAATTCGAAAATTTGTAAATGCGTAAATTCGAAAATCTGAAAATAAGAAAGAAAATCCGGAAATTCTAAAGTATAACTAACTATTAAACGCTAGCCGACCGACTCACGCCGATAAACGTCGCCAGAAGGGCACGTACAGGCAGATTAACGTACCTGTACGTTGCCCTTTAAGAAGCCCTTTAATGTCGCAGTCATGATAAAATCGCTGATCGCCGCCATTACTAGTAAAAAAAAAAAATATTTATAAAAATGCCATAAAACGATCCCCTATTTTGTAATCATTAAACGCTTATTGCGATTTTTTGAGATTTTTTTAAGCAAGGAGCTTACATTCCAAGGTCCCCTACTCACATACATACAAATGGGCAATTTAGACCAGAGCCAATTATCTTACCATGTCTTTGGAGTGTGCAGGAAAACCAGAAGAAAGTACCAGAGTACCCAGAAGAAAAGTCACACAAGCACAGGGACAACATCCAAACTCCATGCAGATAGTGCCCTGTTGGGATTTGAGCTGCGGACCCTAATGCTGCAAGAGAGAAGAGCTAACCACTAAGCCACATTGCTACCCATTATATGTGCATGCAATGTATGGTATTGTCCTGATTAACTGTAAAAGCCTCCTTTGAGTAGACCTTCAAAAGCCTTATGCCCCGTACACATGAGCGGATTCTCCGTCGGAAAAACCATCCAAGTTTTTTCAGACGGAATTCCGCTGAAGCTTGGCTTGCATACAAACGGTCACACAAAAGTTCTATGAACTTTCAACCGCCAAGAACACGGTGACGTACAACACTACGACGAGCCGAGAAAATTAAGTTCAATGCTTCCAAGCGTCAAATTGTTTCCGAGCATGCATAGGAATTTTGCACGTCGGAATTGGTACAGACGATCAGAACTTCGGATCGGAACTTTTTCCGACCGAAAAATGGAGAACCTGCTCTCAATCTTTTGCTGGCAGCCAGCAAAAGTCCGATGGAGCATGCACACGGTCGGAATTTCCGACCGAAAGCTCTCATCAGACTTTTGCTGTTGGAATTTCAGATTGTGTGTACGGGGCATTAGATTGCGATGTCACCGCTGTCCCCTGTTCCACGAAGCATCAATCTTCCCTCCGGGTATGCGCGCGGGAGCCATCAGTGATGGCATGTTAGCCTTCACTGACGGCATGCTCAGTGCCCTTGTGCCAATGTCTACGGCACGCATGCACCGTAGACATGGGTGCCCCTTTTTAGGAAAATATCTCCTTAACCGTGTAGGTTAAGGAGATATTTATTCAACCTACAGGTAAAGCCCCATACACACGGTCGGACAATCCGCGGACCAGGTCGGTCGGATCCTGTCCGTCATACTTTGTCTGATGTTGGTTTTGCGTACACACGGTCGGACAAAGTTGTCGGAAAATCCGATCATTCTGAACGTGGTGACGTTTGTTGCCTACGACGGGACTACGTAGAGGCTAGTAGCCAATAGCTTTGGTCTTGTAATGTGATCTGAGCATGCGTAGCACTTTGTCCGGTCGGACAACCGTACACACGATCGGATTTAGTGTGATCGGACCGGGTTGCCGGCAAATCTATCCAGCAGGAGATAAGACTTTGTCCGTCGGACAATCCGACGTACACTGTCCGATGGTGCATACACACGGTCTGATTTTTCAACAACATTGTCCGATCGGACAGAATCCATGAAAAAGTCCGACCGTGTGTATGGGGCTTAAGCCCTAATCTAGGCTTACCTGTAGGTCAAAGTGGTCTGTAAGGGTTTACAACCACTTTAAGCTCTGGGGGCAGAGTGAAATGCTTTTTGGAGGAGGGGCACGTGGCTTGGTTGGATCCCGGCTGAGGCTGTCATACACCCCCTCACAGGATTTTGCGACTTTTAGGACTTTCTTTCCTCAACTAGCTAAAAGTTTATTTCGGGGCGTAGGAGCTGGGCCAGCACTCTTTTCCTAGAATTTTCCAATTTGCAAGTTCAGAGGCACATTGCAAACCAATAGGTAAATAATTATTGGAAAGGGAAAAATAGAAGCATGTAAAATAATTAATTTTATAGGCTTTTACCCACAAGTTTTGTAAGCTTGTACAAGCTTTCTTTCATCGGTCACCACAGCCAAAGGGAGCTGCCCAAGACTGAGGAGACGTGAGTATACGATGCCGAAGGGGATGATAATGACCATGTGCTCCCCCCCCATTGACATGACCAGGAACGCTTGGCTGGACTGAAGCTTCAAGCTTGGCTGGACTGAAGCTTCAAGCTTGGCTGGACTGAAGCTTCAAGCTTGGCTGGACTGAAGCTTCAAGCTTGGATGGACTGAAGCTTCAAGCTTGGCTGGGCTAAAGCTCTTAATTTGTTTTGTGATGGACACGATCCAAGTTTGGATCTCACTGACCGTTGTGCAAGGACCATGCTGTAACGAGCAAATATTTAGAAATCTTTGAAGTATACAATAGTATGAAAACCTTATAAATGAGCTTCTAAGGATCGGTAAGCTGCACTATATTACATTTTTGGTTTATGGCTTTATCATGAGCTACAAATCTGTGCCTTGTGGTTAATGGTTTGGCACATTAGCTATGAAGATTACCCTATCTTCTACAGATAAAGGACTCGATACTAATTTGGCCGAACGCCCAGAATTAACTGGGGTTTATCACAGTGAGTTTCAAAAAATGTCTTTGGCCCTTAAAATACAGACAGAATTTAACCGCTTCCAGGCCCCCCCCCCCATGCACATATATTGCGGCAGGCGCTCTGTGCCAGTTCACATACCTAGTATGTGATCTGACACTTCTGGGTCTAGGGCGGGCACGTGCCACCCACAATCCGCTCCCACTGTGATTGGACACAGCGGAAGCCGACCAGCGGGTCCCAGCGGACATCGAGTCCACCAGACCCACTCATTGGCTTCCGCTGTGTCCGATCACAGTGGGAGCGGATTGCAGGCAGTGCGTGCCCGCCCTGGTTCAGGAGACAGGCAGAACGACGGTCTGCCATTGTAAACAAGGCAGACCGCTGTTCTGTGAGAGGGGAATGTACCGGTCAGTGATGGGGGTCCATAAGGGGCGTTGCCCCCCCTGGTTTGCATGCGGGGGCACCAAACTAATGCCTTTCTATGAGGTCTGCCTTTTATTTTCAAGTGCATGATCAGAGCCTGAGGCTCTAGACATGTGCACTGCCCAAAAAAATGTGTTCGCTTTAGTTTCATTCGTTTTTCGGGTCATTCGTTATGATCGCAATTCGTAAATTCGAAAATTTGTAAATGCGTAAATTCGAAAATCTGAAAATAAGAAAGAAAATCCGGAAATTCTAAAGTATAACTAACTATTAAACGCTAGCCGACCGACTCACGCCGATAAACGTCGCCAGAAGGGCACGTACAGGTAGATTAACGTACCTGTACATTGCCCTTTAAGAAGCCCTTTAATGTCGCAGTCATGATAAAATCGCTGATCGCCGCCATTACTAGTAAAAAAAAAAAAATATTTATAAAAATGCCATAAAACGATCCCCTATTTTGTAATCATTAAACGCTTATTGCGATTTTTTGAGATTTTTTTAAGCAAGGAGCTTACATTCCAAGGTCCCCTACTCACATACATACAAAGGGGCAATTTAGACCAGAGCCAATTATCTTACCATGTCTTTGGAGTGTGCAGGAAAACCAGAAGAAAGTACCAGAGTACCCAGAAGAAAAGTCACACAAGCACAGGGACAACATCCAAACTCCATGCAGATAGTGCCCTGTTGGGATTTGAGCTGCGGACCCTAATGCTGCAAGAGAGAAGAGCTAACCACTAAGCCACATTGCTACCCATTATATGTGCATGCAATGTATGGTATTGTCCTGATTAACTGTAAAAGCCTCCTTTGAGTAGACCTTCAAAAGCCTTATGCCCCGTACACATGAGCGGATTCTCCGTCGGAAAAACCATCCAAGTTTTTTCCGACGGAATTCCGCTGAAGCTTGGCTTGCATACAAACGGTCACACAAAAGTTCTATGAACTTTCAACCGCCAAGAACACGGTGACGTACAACACTACGACGAGCCGAGAAAATTAAGTTCAATGCTTCCACGCATGCGTCAAATTGTTTCCGAGCATGCATAGGAATTTTGCACGTCGGAATTGGTACAGACGATCAGAACTTCGGGTCGGAACTTTTTCCGACCGAAAAATAGAGAACCTGCTCTCAATCTTTTGCTGGCAGCCAGCAAAAGTCCGATGGAGCATGCACACGGTCGGAATTTCCGACCGAAAGCTCTCATCAGACTTTTGCTGGCGGAATTTCAGATCGTGTGTACGGGGCATTAGATTGCTGCTGGGTGCCGCCATCTTGGATGTGTTATCAGCAGCCCAAGCAAGTATTTCCCATCAATTAAAGATGATGGGTTTTACTTCCTCTTTGTTTCCCTGCAAAGGTAAAGCATAATGGACTACTATGCATCGCATAGTAGCCCATTGTGTGTCACTTACCTGACACAGGAGCCAGCGATGTCACCGCTGTCCCCTGTTCCACGAAGCATCAATCTTCCCTCCGGGTATGCGCGCGGGAGCCATCAGTGATGGCATGTTAGCCTTCACTGACGGCATGCTCAGTGCCCTTGTGCCAGTGTCTACGGCACGCAAGCACCGTAGACATGGGTGCCCCTTTTTAGGAAAATATCTCCTTAACCGTGTAGGTTAAGGAGATATTTATTGAACCTACAGGTAAGCCTTAATCTAGGCTTACCTGTAGGTCAAAGTGGTCTGTAAGGGTTTACAACCACTTTAAGCTCTGGGGGCAGAGTGAAATGCTTTTTGGAGGAGGGGCACGTGGCTTGGTTGGATCCCGGCTGAGGCTGTCATACACCCCCTCACAGGATTTTGCGACTTTTAGGACTTTCTTTCCTCAACTAGCTAAAAGTTTATTTCGGGGCGTAGGAGCTGGGCCAGCACTCTTTTCCTAGAATTTTCCAATTTGCAAGTCCAGAGGCACATTGCAAACCAATAGGTAAATAATTATTGGAAAGGGAAAAATAGAAGCATGTAAAATAATACATTTTCTAGGCTTTTACCCACAAGTTTTGTAAGCTTGTACAAGCTTTATTTCATCGGTCACCACAGCCAAAGGGAGCTGCCCAAGACTGAGGAGAGGTGAGTATACGATTCCGAAGGGGATGATAATGACCATGTGCTCCCCCCCCCATTGACATGACCAGGAACGCTTGGCTGGACTGAAGCTTCAAGCTTGGCTGGACTGAAGCTTCAAGCTTGGCTGGACTGAAGCTTCAAGCTTGGCTGGATTGAAGCTTCAAGCTTGGCTGGACTGAAGCTTCAAGCTTGGCTGGGCTAAAGCTCTTAATTTGTTTTGTGATGGACACGGTCCAAGTTTGGATCTCACTGACCGTTGTGCAAGGACCATGCTGTAACGAGCAAATATTTAGAAATCTTTGAAGTATACAATAGTATGAAAACCTTATAAATGAGCTTCTAAGGATCGGTAAGCTGCACTATATTACATTTTTGGTTTATGGCTTTATCATGAGCTACAAATCTGTGCCTTGTGGTTAATGGTTTGGCACATTAGCTATGAAGATTACCCTATCTTCTACAGATAAAGGACTCGATACTAATTTGGCCGAACGCCCAGAATTAACTGAGGTTTATCACAGTGAGTTTCAAAAAAATGTCTTTGGCCCTTAAAATACAGACAGAATTTAACCGCTTCCAGGCCCCCCTCCCCCCATGCACATATATTGCGGCAGGCGCTCTGTGCCAGATCACGTACCTAGTATGTGATCTGACACTTCTGGGTCTAGGGCGGGCACGTGCCACCCACAATCTGCTCCCACTGTGATTGGACACAGCGGAAGCCGACCAGCGGGTCCCAGCGGACATCGAGTCCACTGGACCCACTCATTGGCTTCCGCTGTGTCCGATCACAGTGGGAGCGGATTGCAGGCAGTGCGTGCCCGCCCTGGTTCAGGAGACAGGCAGAACGATGGTCTGCCGTTGTAAACAAGGCAGACCGCTGTTCTGTGAGAGGGGAATGTACCGGTCAGTAAAGGGGGTCCATAAAGGGCATTGCCCCCCCTGGTTTGCATGCGGGGGCACCAAACTAATGCCTTTCTGTGAGGTCTGCCTTTTATTTTCAAGTGCATGATCGGAGCCTAAGGCTCTAGACATGTGCACTGCCCAATAAAAAGTTTTCTTATATATTTTTGGGGATATTTATTATAGCAAAAAGTAAAAAATAATGTTTTTTTTTTCAAAGTTGTCGCTATTTTTTTTTTTTATAGCGCAAAAAATAAAGAGGTGATCAAATACCACCAAAAGAAAGCTCTATTTGTGGACGTCAATTTTGTTTGGTAGCCACGTCGCACGGCCACGCAATTGTCAGTTAAAGCGACGCAGTGCCGAATCGCAAAAAGTGCTCTGGTCTTTAGGCAGCCAAATGGTCCGGGGCTTAAGTGGTTAAAATTACAGGTATTGGAATTTCTTTTCAAATTTGGCTGTTATTGAGCATAACGAATACGAATTTATCCGAAGTTACAAATTATCCAAAATAACAACTGCCGTATCTAAAGAAATGGAATGTAACAAATTAATAATAATAAATAATAATAATTATAAAAAGATTTTATTATTATTTATGTTATTTATTATTATTAATTTGTTCCATTTGTTAAGATGCGGCACTCGTTATTTCGGATAATTCATAACTTCGGATAAATTTGCATTCGTTACGTTCACTAACAGCCAAATTTGAAAGGAAATTCCAATACCTGTAATTTTAATAGTTAGTAATAGTTATGTTATTATTCGTTATTACTTCAGATTTTCAAATTTTCGGGTTTTTGGATATTCAAATTTAGAATTTTCGAATTTCCAAATTTTCAAGTTTTCGAATATTCGAATTTACGAATATTAAGAAAAAATTGTTAAATTGTGGTTTTCGTTAATTCGGATATTTCCAAATTAACGAATTTGTCGAAATTTCGTTAAAAAAGTAATTTGGGGTGGGAGGAGGGTGTAGGGAGGTAGAGGAGGGTGAAAAGAGATGGCAGGCCAATGGGATTCTGAGGCATGGACCCTTAGACCAGAAACGCTGAATTTCTAGGTCAGATAGAACAAAGGTAACTCATTTTAAAACCTTTTTCTTATTGGTTGACCAGGTAAAGAAGGAAATTATTTAATTGTTACTTAGGATATATATTACCGGTAATTATATTGAGCCTGGGAATGCCCAATAGGCACTGTTTTGTATTTCAAGCCTTTGAAATTGAATAAAGATAACATTTGAAATAAAAAATTTTTTAAAAAATTTGGAACGAAATGAATTGCACATGTCACATGCACATGCACATGCACTATGAGGCTCTAATTGGCTTTAAAAAAAAAAAAAAAAAAGGTTGTGCTCGGGGCGCAAAGCACTGTGCCCGAACCCTCCCCCTTGTGATACTAGCGAATCATTATTCTCTATCTATTCACTATTCTCTATCTCTATCAAAACACCTCCCCCACAGTTAGGAACCACTCCCTAGTGTAGTGATATAAACACATTACAACACCTAGGATCACATTTAACCCTTTGATACAGTGACAGTGCATACTTTTAGCACTAATCACTGTATTGGTGTCACTGGTCCCCAAAAAGTGTCAGTTAGATGTCTGATCTGTCCTCCGCAATGTCTCAGTCCCACTATAAGTTGCTGAACGCCGCTATTACTAGAAAAAAAAAAAAATATATATGTATATAAAAATACATTTGTAATTTTTCAAATCTAAATCCACAATGTGCCTCATCTAAAGTCCCAACAAGCACACCCCCCCCCCCCTTTAAAAAAAAATGTATATATATATATATATATATATATAAATAAATATCCCATAGTTTGTAGGCGCGATAACTTTTGCGCAAACAAATTAATATACGCTTATTGGGATTTTTTTTACCAAAAATATGTAGCAGAATACATATTGGTCTAAACTGATGAAGAAATTAGTTTTTTTTTACATTTTTTTTAATGGGTATGTTTTACAGCAGAAATTAGCAAAGGATCTTATGTTGGCGAAACAGGACAGGAGTTGCAAGGGAGGATGAATTTGCACAGACACCATCAAGGAACATAAAGAAGATGAGTTATGCACACTTGTGGGACATCATTTCTCACAACGAGACCACACTATGAAAGACCTCAATGCAGCGCCGTCCCCTCTATCTACGGCCGCCAAACCCCATGTTTTATCCAGTCCACGGCCCCCACCCCCTATTCATGCATCCGGCCCCTTTCAGGGCGCAAAAATTACACCGGCCAGGTTTATTTTTGAAGCACCTGATTACAGCCAGAAGCTCTAATAGACTTCAAAATAGGGTGGACTCATGCCGCAGAGCGTTGCGCTACGCACCTACCCAGGTGTTGCAACAGCGAATGAATATGATTCACTGATATACACTGATCCTCAATTCGGACAATCAGAAGTGGGTTTAAGACCCCATTTTACGATTGGCTGAAAAGAGAAGAGTCCCAATTGTCCACCGAGGAGGAGGGAGGAAATGGAAGCTGCCGTGATGCCCGCGGAGAGCAGGGGAAGCCACCGCTGCTGCCACCGGACAGGGAAAGCCGCCGATGAAGCCTGGGGTAAGTGCTCCAGACCCGACCGACCACGGGGGTACTGTTTGCATGGGGACATCCCTATGGCTTCCCCGTAGCATCAGTGGGGGCGGGGCCACCCAGTTACGTCATTGTGTGGCCCCGCCCTCAGTTATAAAAGAGCTGTCACCTGAGAGGCCTGTCATTACGGTGGGTGCCTCCCATGGTGGCAGATCGTAGGTGGCGTGCAGGTTTTTTTTTATTTATTATTTTCGGTCCATCTGAGCGAGAGAAGAAGAAGAAGAAGGCTTTGTGGGACAGTTTTATTTTCCCAAGGCGTGTATTGTCTTTTATTTACCATTTTCACACAATTTTTTGTGAAATGGTAGGGGTACATTTGTACCCCGTTACTATTTCACACAGGAGGGGGACCAGGATCTTGGGGTCCCCTTGTTAAAGGGGTCTTCCAGATTCCGACAAGCCCCCTGCCCGCAGACCCCCACAACCACCGGGCAAGGGTTGTGGGGATGAGGCCCTTCTCCCCATCAACATGGGGACAAGGTGCTTTGGGGGTGCTACCCCAAAGCACCCACCTAATGTTGAGGGCATGTGGCCTGGTACGATTCAGGAGGAGGGGGGTGCTCTCTCGTCCCCCCTCTGTTATCGCGGCCTGCCAGGTTGCGTGCTCGGACAAGGGTCTGGTATGGATTGTGAGGCAGACATTTTCTTTTTTTTTTTGGCACGGGTTCCCCTTAATATCCATACCAGACCTGAGGGGCCTGGTATGGAATTTGGGGGGACCCCCATGCATTTTTCTTTTAAATTTTGGTTCGGGGTTCCCCTGTGGGGGAATCCAATGCCGTTTTTATCATTTAATTTTTATGGGTATTGCCGGGACCTACAATTCATTATAGTACTTTTAAATGACTTTTTTTCCTTTAGAAATGTGATTTTGCTCTCGGACTGTTCTAAACACGGGAAACATGCACCACTTTACAGGCATACTATAGACACCCCCCAGGTACGAAATTTTGAGAAATATTACACTTTAATTGTTTCACTTTAAGCATTATTAAAATCACTATTCCCGAAAAAACTTCTGTTTTTAAAACTTTTTTTTGCATTGATACATGTCCCCTGGGGCAGGACCCAGGTCCCCAAACACTTTTTCTGACAATACCATGCATATAAGCCTTTAAAATTAGCACTTTTGATTTCTCCCATAGACTTTTAAAGGGTGTTCTGCGGCTTTCGAATTTGCCGCGTACACCACAAATTGTTCGCTATTAGGTGAACACCCGATGTTCGAGTCGAACTTATGTTCGATTCGAACTTATGTTCGATTCGAACATCGGGCTCATCCCTATTCCTTACATTGGTGATCACTGGGAAGAATGTTCCTTACATTGGTGGTCAGTGGGAAGAATGTTCCTTACATTGGTGATCAGTGGGAAGAATGTCCCTTACATTGGTGATCAGTGGGAAGAATGCTCCTTACATTGGTGATCAGTGGGAAGATTGTCCCTTACATTGGTGATCAGTGGGCAGAATGCTCCTTACATTGGTGATCAGTGGGAAGAATGCTCCTTACATTGGTGATCAGTGGGAAGAATGCTCCTTACATTGGTGATCAGTGGGAAGATTGTCCCTTACATTGGTGATCAGTGGGCAGAATGCTCCTTAAGCCCCATACACACGCGCGGACAATCCGTGGACCAGGTCCGTCGGACCATGTCCGTCATACTTTGTCTGATGTTGGTTTTGCGTACACACGATCGGACAAAGTTGTTGGAAAATCCGATCATTCTGAACGTGGTGACGTTTGTTGCCTACGACGGGACTACGTAGAGGCTAGTAGCCAATAGCTTTGGTCTTGTAATGTGATCTGAGCATGCGTAGCACTTTGTCCGGTCGGACAAGCGTACACACGCTCGGATTTGGTGTGATCGGACCGGGTTGACGGGAAATCTTTCCAGCAGGAGATAAGACTTTGTCCGACGGACAAACCGACGAACACTGTCCGATGGTGCATACACACGGTCTGATTTTTCAACAACCTTGTCCGATCGGACCAAATTGATGAAAAAGTCCGACCGTGTGTATGGGGCTTTACATTGGTGATCAGTGGGCAGAATGCTCCTTACATTGGTGATCAGTGAGAAGAATGCTCCTTACATTGGTGTTCAGTGGGAAGAATGTTCCTTACATTGGTGGTCAGTGGGAAGAATGCTCCTTACATTGGTGATCAGTGAGAAGAATGTCCCTTACATTGGTGGTCAGTGAGAAGAATGTTCCTTACATTGGTGATCAGTGGGAAGAATGTTCCTTACATTGGTGATCAGTGAGAAGAATGCCCTTTACATTGGTGATCAGTGGGAAGAATGTTCCTTACATTGGTGGTCAGTGGGAAGAATGCTCCTTACATTGGTGGTCAGTAGGAAGAATGCTCCTTACATTGGTGATCAGTGAGAAGAATGTTCCTTACATTGGTGGTCAGTGGGAAGAATGCTCCTTACATTGGTGGTCAGTAGGAAGAATGCTCCTTACATTGGTGATCAGTGGGAAGAATGTTCCTTACATTGGTGGTCAGTGGGAAGAATGCTCCTTACATTGGTGGTCAGTAGGAAGAATGCTCCTTACATTGGTGATCAGTGAGAAGAATATTTCTTACATTGGTGATCAGTGAGAAGAATGTCCCTTACATTGGTGATCAGTGGGAAGAATATTTCTTACATTGGTGATCAGTGAGAAGAATGTCCCTTACATTGGTGATCAGTGAGAAGAATGCCCTTTACATTGGTGATCAGTGGGAAGAATGTTCCTTACATTGGTGGTCAGTGGGAAGAATGCTCCTTACATTGGTGGTCAGTAGGAAGAATGCTCCTTACATTGGTGATCAGTGAGAAGAATGTTCCTTACATTGGTGATCAGTGAGAAGAATGCTCCTTACATTGGTGATCAGTGGGAAGAATGTCCCTTACATTGGTGATCAGTGGGAAGAATGTTCCTTACATTGGTGATCAGTGGGAAGAATGTCCCTTACATTGGTGATCAGTGGGAAGAATGTTCCTTACATTGGTGATCAGTGGGAAGAATGCTCCCTACATTGGTGATCAGTGGGCAGAATGCTCCTTACATTGGTGATCAGTGAGAAGAATGCTCCTTACATTGGGGATCAGTGGGAAGAATGTTCCTTACATTGGGGATCAGTGGGAAGAATGTTCCTTACATTGGTGATCAGTGGGAAGAATGTTCCTTACATTGGTGGTCAGTGGGAAGAATGCTCCTTACATTGGTGGTCAGTATGAAGAATGCTCCTTACATTGGTGATCAGTGAGAAGAATGTTCCTTACATTGGTGGTCAGTGGGAAGAATGCTCCTTACATTGGTGGTCAGTAGGAAGAATGCTCCTTACATTGGTGATCAGTGGGAAGAATGTTCCTTACATTGGTGGTCAGTGGGAAGAATGCTCCTTACATTGGTGGTCAGTAGGAAGAATGCTCCTTACATTGGTGATCAGTGAGAAGAATATTTCTTACATTGGTGATCAGTGAGAAGAATGTCCCTTACATTGGTGATCAGTGGGAAGAATATTTCTTACATTGGTGATCAGTGAGAAGAATGTCCCTTACATTGGTGATCAGTGAGAAGAATGCCCTTTACATTGGTGATCAGTGGGAAGAATGTTCCTTACATTGGTGGTCAGTGGGAAGAATGCTCCTTACATTGGTGGTCAGTAGGAAGAATGCTCCTTACATTGGTGATCAGTGAGAAGAATGTTCCTTACATTGGTGATCAGTGAGAAGAATGCTCCTTACATTGGTGATCAGTGAGAAGAATGCTCCTTACATTGGGGATCAGTGGGAAGAATGTTCCTTACATTGGTGATCAGTGGGAAGAATGTTCCTTACATTGGTGATCAGTGAGAAGAATGCTCCTTACATTGGTGATCAGTGAGAAGAATGTTCCTTACATTGGTGATCAGTGGGCAGAATGCTCCTTACATTGGTGATCAGTGGGAAGAATGCTCCTTACATTGGTGATCAGTGGGAAGAATGTTCCTTACATTGGTGATCAGTAGGAAGATTGTCCCTTACATTGGTGATCAGTGGGAAGAATGTTCCTTACATTGGTGATCAGTGGGAAGAATGTTCCTTACATTGGTGATCAGTGAGAAGAATGTCCTTTACATTGGTGATCAGTGAGAAGAATGTCCCTTACATTGGTAATCAGTGGGAAGAATGTCCCTTACATTGGTGATCAGTGGGAAGAATGTCCCTTACATTGGTGATCAGTGGGAAGAATGCTCCTTACATTGGTGATCAGTGGGAAGAATGTCCCTTACATTGGTAATCAGTGGGAAGAATGTTCCTTACATTGGTGGTCAGTGGGAAGAATGTTCCTTACATTGGTGGTCAGTGGGAAGAACGCCCCTTACATTGGTGATCAGTGGGAAGAATGTCCCTTACATTGGTAATCAGTGGGAAGAATGCCCCTTACATTGGTGGTCAGTGGGAAAAATGCTCCTTACATTGGTGATCAGTGGGAAGAATGTTCCTTACATTGGTTGTCAGTAGAATGAATGCTCTTTAGATTGGTGCTCAGTGGAGTGGATGCTCCTTATATTGGTTCTCAGAGGAATGGATGCTCCTTACATTGGTTCTCAGTAGAAGGAATGCTCCTTACCTTAGTGGTCAGTAGAGTGGATGCTCCTTACATTGATGGTGAGTGGAATGGATTCTCCTTACACCGGTGGTCTGTAGAATGGATGCTCCTTACATCAGGGGTCAGTAGGATGGATACAAGCCCTACAGTGGTAGTCAGAATGTAACCTTTACAAACAGCTAAAAAGAACTCGGATGCCACTCTACTGGCTTTGCCAAATGATGTTGACCCGAAAACTATGCAGGCACCATCAGACGAGAGGTTAATCATCCACAGCTCAAGGACCCCCAAGGAACCCTGGAGGAGAATGACTACTCTATATGATTATGTTGTATACCCTATACTGCTCCAATAAGTACATTATATTTGTATACCCATATTCATCACAATAGTCTGAATAGAAAAAAAAATCTTTCCTCTAGGAATTCCACCCATTCAATGAACAAGAAAAAAATAATAATAATAATAATAATCATAATAATAAAATATAATATATATATATATATATATATATATATATATATATATATATATATATATATATATACACATACAGTATAAGTTAAATATAATATCCATACACCCCGTACCTATTGTAGAAAAAAATTATGATGTGAATGTACAATGTATATGTAAAGCGCTACGTAAATTGACGGCGCTATACAAGTACCTTAAATAATAATAATTATTCAGAAAGAGAAGTCATTGGGTTAGCTGTTACCAAGTTCGCCGTTATGGTGCAAACATACAGTATTGTCAGTTTTGTTGCAAGCCATGGTAGTACCTGTCTGCAGGACCGTTTCCACTTGCAGAAGTTCTAATTAGGAAGATCAATCCCCGTTTGCCTGACCACAGAGGCAGCACAGAGGGTCCTTGTTGGGCACTCACCAACAGACACGGAATGTGTGTGTTCCAGTCCCAGTTCAGGCTGCAGCAAGTCTGCCACGAGAACAGTGCATTGTGCCAACAAGATTGAACGGAAATAAATGATTCTCTATTGTGTTGTCTACCTCATCAACTCTAATCATTGTGCACAGTGATTGATTGTGTTCTTTTTCAAGTTAGTTGGGATTTGTTAAATAGAAACTATGAAGGGTCAAACCAATTTCCTTAGATTTAAACGTTTTGTAATCCATATTACTTCTCATATCTTAAAGGCTATCTTCAGTCAAAGATATATATCCCCTTATATGAACTTGTTGGATACCTCATTCCAAAACTATAACCATTAATATTCGTTTCCCCTTCTATGGGGCTATAACACCCTCCACTTTTCTGAGAAGGCTTTCCACTAGACTTTGCAGTGTGTCTGTTGGAATTTGTGCCCATTTGTTGAGTCAGTATTGATGTTGGAAGAGAAGACCAGGCCTGCAATCAGCATTCCATGGGTTCAAGTAGATATTGAGGTCAGCGCTTTGTGCAGGTTCCTCGAGATCCTCCACACCAAACTGGTCATACCAACCTTCCTTTCTGGTCTTGCTTTACTGAAGCCGGACATTACCTAACCCAGGGGTCTTCAAACTACGGCCCTCCAGTTGTTCAGGAACTACAATTCCCATCATGCCTAGTCATGTCTGTGAATGTTAGAGTTTTACAATGCCTCATGGGATGTGTAGTTCTGCCACAGCTGGAGGGCCGTAGTTTGAGGATCCCTGACCTAAGGCCCCTTTCACACTGGGGCGGTGCGGGGCGGCGACGGTAAAGCAGCGCTATATTTAGCGCTGTTTTACCATCGTTTTACCCGCGGTATGCGGCCGCTAGCGGGGTGTTTTTAACCCCCGCTAGCGGCCGCAAAAGGGCGGTTTGCGGGAGCGGTATCCCCGCGGTTTCCCATTGATTTCAACGGGAAGGAGCGGTATAGGAGCGGTAAATACACCGCTCCTTCACCGCTCCAAAGATGCTGCTAGCAGGACTTTTGTTGCGGTCCTGCTAGCGCACCGCTCCAGTGTGAAAGCCCGCCGGCTTTCACACTGGAGTGAATGGGGCCGTTTTTTTCAGGCAGTATACAGGCGCTATTTTTAGCGCTGTACCGCCTGAAAACCGCCCGTCGATGCTTCCTCTGTAAGCCCCCGTACACACGGTCGGAAATTCCGACGGAAAGTGTCCGATCGGACCATGTTGTCGGAAAATCCGCCCGTGTGTGGGCTCCATCTGACTTTTTCCGTCGGAAAAAATTTGAGATCCTGCTCAGATCAAATCAAATCGAGACCAAAGCTATTGGCTACTAGCCTCTACATAGTTCCGTCATACGCAACGAACGTCACCACGTTCAGAATGATCGGATTTTCCGACAACTTTGTCCGACCGTGTGTATGCAACACCAGTGTCGGACAAAATCCGTCTGAAAAAATCAGACTGATTTTGTGGTCGGAATTTCCGACCGTGTGTACGGGGGCTTATGCCCCGTACACACGGTCGGATTTTCAGACGGAAAATGTCCTATCGGACAATGTTGTCGGAAATTCCGACCGTGTGTAGGCTCCATCGGACTTTTTCCGTCTGATTTTCCGACGGACAAAGTTTTACCTCCTGCTCTCAAATTTTCCGACAACAAAGTCCGATCGGACTTTTTCCGATCGTGTGTAGAGAATTCCGACTGGCAAAGTGCCACGCATGCTCAGATCAAATTACGAGACCAAAGCTATTGGCTACTAGCCTCTACGTAGTTCCGTCGTACGCAACGAACGTCACCACGTTCAGAAAGTTTGGATTTTCCAACAACTTTGTCCGACCGTGTGTATGCAACACCAGTGTCGGACAAAATCCGTCTGAGAAAATCCAACGGATTTTGTGGTCGGAATTTCCGACCGTGTGTGCGGGGGCTTAGAGTTGACATAAAGTCCACCAGTGGAGCTAGGAGCCAGTGTGCCTTTTTTCTCAAAGATATTTTCCCCAATCTACATGGATCATAAGAACCTGCAATACCTTCAGTCTGCAGGTCACTAGAATCCCAGGCAGGTCTGTTGGTCCTTATGCCCGGTACATGCGATTGAGAAATTCATATGAAAATAAGCGCTTTCGGAGAGATTGTTTGATAATCTAATCATTAGTACGCGGCTAGTCGCATCCGACCACGGCTGGTCGTACGTAATTTACAGGAGGAACAAGATTGAAAATTATTTTAGTTTGTGAACAGAACGAACGATTATCGTATCAATAGTATAGTAATCGGAAGGGATTGGTAGTGTGCATGATCAGAAACAAACAAAAGATTCGGAAAGAAAACAATGATCGTGGGAAAGGAAAAATCATCTTTTCCATTGTTATTTGACTTTATACCAATTTTATAACATCATTATACTTATGCAGAATTTCAGTGCATAATATTGTATAATACAGTGCATCCAGAAAGTATTCACAGTGCTTCACTTTTTCTAAATTTTTCTATGTTACAACCTTGAAATTCATTTTTTTCCTGAAAATTCTACAAACCACTCCCCCCCCCATAATGACAACGTGAAAGAAGTTTGTTTAAAAATCTTTGCAAATTTATTAAACATAAGTACATAAGTATTCACAGCCTTCGCCATGACACTCAAAGTTGAGCTCAGGTGCATCTTGTTTCCACTGATCATCCTTGAGATGTTTCTACAACTTGATTGGTAAATTCAGATGATTGGGCATGAATTGGAAAGGCAAACACTTGTCCATATAAGGTCCCACAGTTAACAGTGCATGTCAGAGCACAAACCAAGCCAAGAAGTCCACAGACACAGATCTGGGGAAGGGTACAGAAAATGTCTGCAGCATTTAAGGTCCCAATGAGCACAGTGGCCTCCATCGTCCTTAAATGGAAGAAGTTTGGAACCCTTAACAGTGCATGTCAGAGCACAAACCAAGCCAAGAAGTCCACGGAATTGTCTGTAGACCTCCTAGACAGGATTGTATGGAGGCACAGATCTGGGGAAGGGTACAGAAAAATGTCTGCAGCATTTAAGGTCCCAATGAGCACAGTGGCCTCCATCATCCATAAATGGAAGAAGTTTGGAACCCCCAGGACTCTTCCTAGAGCAGGCCGCCCGGCCAAACTGAGCGATCGGGGGAGAAGGGCCTTAGTCAGGGAGGTGACCAAGAACCCAATGGTCACTCTCAGGGGTCAAGTCCTGGAGGAAAAAGTGTAGGAACTCCCACCCAAGATCCACTCGCCCACCAAAAAAAAAATGATACGCTCATATGCACGAAAGTGGTATTTTTCATCCAATTTTCGTATTTCGTAGTTTTTGTGGAAAAAGTACAGGAACTCTGTTCCCATGCGTTTCCGCAGGACTTGAGCCCTGGTCACTCTGACAGAGCTCCAGCATTTCTCTGTGGAGAGAGGAGAACCTTCCAGAAGAACAACCATCTCTGCAGCACTCCACCAATGAGGGCTGTATGGTAGAGTGGCCAGACGGAAGCCACTCCTCAGTAAAAGGCAAATGACAGCTCGCCTGTAGTTTTACAAAAGGCACCTGAAGGACTCTCAGACCATGAGAAACATAATTCTCTGGTCTGATGAAACAAAAACTGAACTCTTTGGCCTGAATGGCAAGCATCATGTCTGGAGGAGACCAGGCACCACTCATCACCTTTCCAATACCATCCTTACAGTGAAGCATGATGGTGGCAACACCATGCTGTGGGGATGTTTTTTAGTGTCAGGAACTGGGAGACTTGTCAAGATCGAGGGAAAGATAAATGCAGCAATGTACATAGACATCCTTGATGAAAACCTGCTCCAGAGCGCTCTGGACCTCAGACTGGGGTGAAGGTTCATCTTCCAACAGGACAACGACCCAAAGCACACAGCCAAGAAAACAAAGGGGTGGCTATGGGACAACTCTGTGAATGTCCTTGAGTGGCCCAACAAGAGCCCAGACTTGAACCCCGATTAAACATGTCTGCAGAGATCTGAAAATGGCTGTGCACTGACGCTCCCCATCCAACCTGATGGAGCTTGAGAGGTCCTGCAAAGAAGAATGGGAGAAACTGCCCAAAAATAGGTGTGCCAAGCTTGTAGCATTATACTCAGAAAGACTTGAGGCTGTAATTGGTGCCAAAGGTGCTTCACCAAAGTATTGAGCAAAGGCTGTGATACTTATGTACATGGGATTTTTTTCATATTTTATTTTTAATAAATTTGCAAAGATTTGAAACAAACTTCTTTCACGTTGTCATTATGGGGGATTGTTTGTAGAATTTTGAGTAAAATAATGAATTGAATCCATTTTGGTATAAGGCTGTAACATAACAAAATGTGGAAAAAGTGAAGCGTTGTGAATACTTTCCGGATGCACTGTATGCTGTTAATTAATATCCCCCATGCATCCCTTGTGAAATTGTAATACAAAATTGAAAAAAATATGAGTTGTACTGTTGCAATGGATATTTTTATGCGATTATACAATGTCATTGAATTACATTGCGTAACATCATCAGGCCATGGTTCAGTTTCCAAAGCCATTAACATCCTCTCTTTAGAACATTATGTGAGCATAGATTTAAAAAAAAACATAATAGAAAACCATTAACTACTTGTCTACTGGGCAATTTTATCCCCTTTATGCCCAGGCCAATTTTAACCACTTTCAGACCGGACCACTTTGCAGCCAAAGGACCAGGCCCCTTTTTGCGATTCGGCACTGCTTCGCTTTAACTGACAATTGCGCGGTCGTGCAATGTGGCTCCCAAACAAAATTTGCTTCCTTTTTTTCCCACAAATAGAGCTTTCTTTTGGTGGTATTTGATCGCCCCTGCGGTTTTTATTTTTTGTGCTATAAACCAAAAAGAGTGACAATTTTGAAAAAACGCATTCTTTTTTATTTTTTGCTATAATAAATATCCCCCAAAAATATATAAAACATTTTTTTTCCTCAGTTTAGGCCGATACGTATTCTTCTACATATTTTTGGTAAAAAAAAACACAATAAGCGATTATTGATTCGTTTGCGCAGAAGTTATAGCGTTTACAAAATAGGGGATCGTTTTATAGCATTTTTATTAATAATCTTTTTTTTTATTAGTAATGGCGGCGATCAACGATTTTTATTGTGACTGCGACATTATGGCGGACACATCGGACATTTTTGACACATTTTTGGGACCATTGTCATTTATACAGCAATTAATGCTATTTAAATGCACTGATTCCTGTGTAAATGACACTGGCAGTGAAGGGGTTAACCACTAGGGGGCAGTGTAGGGGTTAAGTCTGCCTAGAGGTGTGTTTCTTACTGTGGGGGGGGGGGGGCGTGGCTGTCAGCTAATGAATGCTGATCTCTGCTCCAATCACAGGGAGCAGAGATCGGCGTCACTAGTTGCTAGGCAGAACGGGGAGATGCTGTTTATTTCCGCATCTCCCCGTTCAGCCTTCCCGTGAGACGATCGCGACATTTAAACAATTCTACAGGTTGCATTTTTTGAGTTACAGAGGAGGTCTATGGCTAGAATTATTGTTCTCGCTCTACCGATCGCGGCGATACATCACATGTGTGGTTCGACTACCGTTTTCATATGCGGGCGCTACTCACGTATGCGTTCGCTTCTGCGCGCGAGCTCATCGGAACGGGGTGTTTTAAAAAAAAAAAATTTTATTTTTCTTATTTATTTTACTTAAATTTATTATTTTTTACACTGTTTTTAAAAAAAAATAAAAAAATGGATCACTTTTATTCCTATTACAAGGAATGTAAACATCCCTTGTAATAGAAAAAGGCATGACAGGTCAAAAAGTCCTCAGATCTCATATTTAGACTTAAATGCAAAAAAAAAAAAAAATGTAATTTAAAAAAATGACATTTGGAAATTCCCCTTTAAGACGTATGGGCCCTCCTATGGTATAGAGATGGGTGGCGGCCATCTTAGCCTCACTCGTCTCTATACCCGGCACATACCCTGTTTCCCCGAAAATAAGACCTAGCGTGATTGTCGGTGATGGCTGCAATATAAGCCCTACCCCCCAAATAAGCCGTAGTTAAAGTCCTTGTAGGTCTTATTTTCAGGGTAGGGCTTATTTTTGGGGAAACAGGGTAGGGCTTATTTGGGGGGTAGGGCTTATATTGCAGCCATTACTGACAATCACGCTAGGTCTTATTTTCGGGGAAACAGGGTAGAAGGACCCGATCGCCTCCGTCGCTGCCGATGGCTCCGGTAAGCGGCGGAAGGCGCGGGAGACCGGTGGGAGGGGGGGGCACCTCTCCCGCCGCCGATAACGGTGATCTCGCAGCGAACCCGCCGCAGAGACCACCATTATCGGAATAAGAACCGCTCACTGTGAAGAGGGATACCTCGGTTGTGGCAGCAGCTGCTGCCGTTACCGAGATATCTCTCTTCAAAAAAATGACGTATATATACAGTGAGCGGTCGGTAAGTAGTTAAAAACGGCAGTTTTTTCGGGAGCAGTGATTTTAATAATGCTTAAAGTGAAACAATAAAAGTGTAATATTCCTTTAAATTTCGTACCTGGGGGGTGTGTATAGTATAAAGAAAAAAGGGGGAGCTGCGCTAAATAAATAGACCACACCAAATAATAAACCTGAATATAAAGTGTGCTAAATATAAATAAAAAATGATATATAATTAATATTACCATACACTAAAATAATACCAATATCAGATTAATATCACCTCACCAAAATGTTAATTATGTGCTTACGTGCAAAATAACTAGTAAAAATATCATATAGTGAATAGTTCTGATGGGAATGAACCAAAAGAAATTATTACTAAATAGGATAATGTAAACAATTCCCAAAATTATAAATCATAAAACTGGAAAAATATCAATCAAGAAAGTCCACATCATAAAGTGTCCCAAACGAAAACAGTGAAAATTCTGAATGTCCAAAATTTTCTGTGTGTATCATAAGCAGTGACTTCACAGCAAACTAAGGCCCCTTTCACACCGGGGCGTTTTTCATGCGGTGCAGCGCTAAAAATAGCGCCTGTTCACCGCATGAAAAAATCCGGCCCCTTTAACTCCAGTGTGAAAGCCGGCGGGCTTTCACACTGGAGGGGTGCGCTAGCAGGATGACAAAAAAAGTCCTGCTAGCAGCATCTTTGGAGCGGGATAGGAGCGGTGTGTTCACCGCTCCTATACCGCTCCTTCCCATTGATTACAATGGGAGACCGCGGCAATACCGCGGTTACCGCGGCAATACCGCGGCTACGGCGGCGCTCTGCGGGGGGTGTTTAACCCTTTTTTCGGCCGCTCGCGGGGGGTAAAACCGCACCGCGAGCGGCCGAAAACCGCGGTGAAAACGACGGTAAAGCAGCGCTAAATATAGCGCTGCTTTACCGTCACCGCGGCTCACCGCCCCAGTGTGAAAGGGGCCTAATGAGTGAAAAGAACCTGAAAAGAGCTGGGTGGTCCCTTATTACAGGGGACCACACTGCGCAGATGGCTCTAACCCCAGCCTGGGATATAACGTGGCACGGTTCTGGACTCCTTAGCCCCAAATAGGATATGTCCACTTGCAACTGCTACAGACCCGGAAGTATCACCAGATCCAGAACGTCAGGGTGACAGGTATACAGCAGGTGCCAAAAAAGAATAGAAATACTCGCATAGCATAAAATCTAGACATGTGCACAATAGAAAAATTTGTTTAGTTTCGTTTTGTTTCTGTTCGTTTCCGTTGATTCGTAACGATTCGTAAATTCGTAAGTCGTCGGTGTTCGTATTCGGACTCGTAGAGTTATTTTTTCGTTGATTCGTTTTTCCGTTAGTCTAATTTCATTTATTCGAAATTCGTATTTTCGAATTTTCGTTATATTTTGTATTCGGACGCATTCGTATTTTCGCAGATTTAGTTACATTCGTACTTTCGTAAGATTGATTTATTCGTACTTTCGTAACATTGTTTTCGTAGATTCGTAATCGGAGCATAATTCATAATTTTATGTAATGTGTATGCTACTATTACATTGTAAGAGACACGGAAAATTACGAATCAACAAAAAAAAAAAAAAGTTACGAATGTACGAATTTTTTCGTTCAATCCATTCGAAGCACGTTAAGCAGCGCCATTGTAAGAGACACGGAAAATTACGAATCAACAAAAAAAAAAAGTTACGAATGTACAAATTTTTTCGTTCATTTTGATTTTCGTTGTTCCTGTTTTCGTTTTTCGGTTATTCATTCTTTCGTAGTTTCGTTGTTTCTAATTTAATTATTTCGTATTTTCGTTGTTTTTCATATTCGTTCGATTCGATAATTCGTTATTCGTTAAAATTTTTACCAAATCATTCGTTCATTCGTACGATAACGAATGAACGAATATAACGAATTTGAACGGAAAACGAATCGTAACTAAACGAATTGCACATGTCTAATAAAATCCATAGGGCGTTTATTATATAAAAAATGACAAATGAACACTTACAAAACGAAAGATGTATATCAGCAAAAAGAGAGCCGGCCAGTCTCGCAAACAGCCTGTGGTTCCGAGACTTTGGCGTATCGCGGTGACGTCAGTAAGTCGCTCCCCCTCCCTACGCGTTTCGTCACTAGTAGGACGTCGTCTCGCGATACGCCAAAGATATTTAGCAAAATATTTTTTATCAATGACTGTTCTCTGTGTTACGGGAGCCGACAATTCATTATAGCCGCGAGCGATTTTAAATTACTTTTTTTCCTGCAAAAATGACACTTTGTGCAGGGACAGTTCTAAGCACGGGAAACATGCGCCCTTTTACAGGCATACTATAGACACCCCCCAGGTACGAAATTTAAAGGAATATTACACTTTTATTGTTTCACTTTAAGCATTATTAAAATCACTGCTCCTGAAAAAACTGCAGTTTTTAAAAGTTTTTTTTTGCATTGATACATGTCCCCTGGGGTAGGACCCGGGTCCCCAAACACTTTTTATGACAATAACTTGCATATAAGCTAGACATGTGCATTTCGTTATGTTCCGAATCGAAATTCGGACAAATTTTTCATTATTCGGACATTCGGATGCATCCGAATTACCGAATTACAATACTAACGAATTTAACCGAATCCGAATTTTTTTCGAATCGAAAAATTGCGGACGAAATTCGAAATATCTCAGGGTCACTTAGTGATAGAAACCAAATATGGATATGTTATAGTGCTAGTTCTACTGTGTTTGCATACCAAATTTGGGGTTTCTAGCTACAAGTGGCCCCGAGATATGTGGCCCCAAAGTCGGGTCGAAAAATTTCATTCTCTGCTGCAGAAAAGTGCTTGACATTTTGTGACCCGACTTTGGGGCCACATATCTCAGGGCCACTTATAGCTAGAAACCCCAAATTTGGTATGCAAACACAGTAGAACTAGCACTATAAACTCTCCAAATTGGGGAGATACGTGGACGTCCAGATACGTGGACCCAAAGTCGGGTCGCAAAATATTTTCGAATTCGGTTGAAATAATTTCAAATGCAGTTGAAATATTTTCAAATGCAGTTGAAATATTTTCAAATGCAGTTGAAATATTTTCAAATCTGGTTGAAATTATTTCAACTGCATTAGAAACTATTTCAACTGCATTAGAAACTATTTCAACCAGATTTGAAAATATTTCAACTGCATTTGAAATTTTTTCAACTGCATTTGAAATTTTTTCAACTGCATTTGAAATTTTTTCAACTGCATTTGAAATTTTTTCAACTGCATTTGAAATTATTTCAACCGAATTCGAAAATATTTTGCGACCCGCAGTTGAAAAAATTGAAAATTGCAGTTGAAAAAATTTCAAATGCAGTTGAAAAAATTTCAAATCATGTTGATACTATTTCAAGCGGATTCAAAAATATTTTGCGACCCGACTTTGAAAAAAAAAAAGTCGGGTCACAAAATGTAATTCTCTGCTGTAGAAAAGTACTTGACATATCCCCCATATCTGGGGGTCACTTGGTGCTAGGAACCCCATAACTTGTGGCAGGTGACATGGCAAGTGGACAATCCACAACTTGGTCACGGGGCAGGTCACGTGGCACTTGTGGTCGGTCACGTGGTACTCGTGGCCGGTCATGTGGCAATCGTGGCAGGTGTCTTGGCACTTGTGGCAGGTGGTGGGCAAATGGACAATGACATACAGCATATGTACTTGCCTTGCGATCGACATCCGTGACAGCCATTTCTTTTTTTTATGTGACAGATGTGTATAATAAATAACCATCTTCCAAAATTTATAATTCAAATAGAAAAGATTAGAACAGAATAAAAAAGCATATATAATTTAATAGCAGATCTCCTGTAGACTATTAACAGCCATTTCACTTCTTTTTTTTTTGCAGATCTTCTGCAGACTGTTAGAATCAATTTCATTTTTTTTTTTCAAAGTCAGGTCGCAAAATATTTTCGAATCCGCTTGAAATAGTATCAACATGATTTGAAATTATTTCAACTGCATTTGAAATTTTTTCAACTGCATTTGAAATTTTTTCAACCGAATTTGAAAATATTTTGCGACCCGACTTTGGGTCCACGTATCTCGGGGTTACTTGGTGACAGAAACATTTGGAGAGGTTGTAGTGCTAGTTCTACTGTGTTTGCATACCAAATTTGGGGATTCTAGCTATAAGTGGCCCAGAGATACGTGGCCCCAAATTCGGGTCACAAAATGTAATTCTCTGCTGTAGAAAAGTACTTGACATATCCCCCATATCTGGGGGTCACTTGGTGCTAGGAACCCCATAACTTGTGGCAGGTGACATGGCAAGTGGACAATCCACAACTTGGTCACGTGGCACTTGTGGTCGGTCACGTGGCACTCATGGCAGGTGTCTTGGCGCTTGTGGCAGGTGTTGTGCCAAGTGGACAATGACATACAGCATATGTACTTGCCTTGCGATCAACATCCGTGACAGCCATTTCACATCTTTTTTTTTATGTGACAGATGTATATACCGTAAGTAAATAACCATCTTCCAAAATGTATAATTCAAATAGAAAAGATTAGAACAGAATAAAAAAAAATATAATTTAATAGAAGATCTCCTGTAGACTATTAACAGCCATTTCACTTCTTTTTTTTTGCAGATCTTCTGCAGACTGTTAGAATCAATTTCATTTTTTTTTTTTCAAAGTCGGGTCGCAAAATATTTTCGAATCCGCTTGAAATAGTATCAACATGATTTGAAATTTTTTCAACTGCATTTGAAATGATTTCAACCGCATTTGAAACTATTTCAACCGAATTCGAAAATATTTTGTGACCCGACTTTGGGTCCACGTATCTCGGGGTTACTTGGTGATAGAAACACCAATTGGAGAGGTTGTAGTGCTAGTTCTACTGTGTTTGCATACCAAATTTGGGGTTTCTAGCTATAAGTGGCCCCGAGATACGTGGCCCCAAATTCGGGTCGCAAAATGTCAAGCACTTTTCTGCAGCAGAGAAGAACATTTTTCGACCCGATTTTGGGGCCACATATCTCGGGGCCACTTGTAGCTAGAAACCCCAATTTGGTATGCAAACACAGTAGAACTAGCACTACAACATATCCAAATTTGGTGTTTCTATCACCAAGTAACCCCGAGATACGTGGACCCAAAGTCGGGTCGCAAAATATTTTCGAATTCGAAAATCGGTCGAAAACTAAACGAAATCCGAAAACGAATTTAACAAATGTAACGAATCTAACTAAACGAAATTAATTAATTAATTAATTTAAACGAAACAAATTTTTTCCTTTTGCACATGTCTAATATAAGCCTTTAAAATAAAATTAAAATAGATTTTGAACATTCGAGTCCCATAGACTTTAATAGGGTTCTAAAGTTCACACGAACCTTAGGTCTGTTCGCAGGTTCTGGTGCGAACCGAACAGGGGGGTGTTCGGCTCATCCCTATTCACATACAGTATCACACAAAAGTAAGTATACCCCTCACATTTTTGAAAATATTTTATTCTATCTTTTCATGTGACAACACGGAAGAAATTACACTTTGCTACAATGTAAAGTAGTGAGTGTGCAGCTTGTATAACAGTGTAAATTTGCTGTCCCCTCAAAATAACTCAACACACAGCCATTAACCACTTGCTTACTGGGCACTTAAACCCCCCTCCTGCCCAGACTAATTTTCAGCTTTCAGCGCTGACGCAATTTGAATGACAATTGCACGGTCATACAACACTGTACCCAAATGACATTTTTATCCTTTTTTTCACACAAATAGAGCTTTCTTTAGGTGGTATTTAATCACAGCTGGGGTTTTTATTTTTTGCTAAGCAAAGAAAAAAAGATGGAAAAGTTTGAAAAAAAAAAAGTTTTATAGTTTGTTATAAAATTTTGCAAACAGGTAATTTTTCTCCTTCATTGATATGCGCTGATGAGGCGGCACTGGTGGGCACTGATAGGCTGCACTGGTGGGCACTGATAAACTGCATTGATGGACACTGATAGGTACAGTTAAGGCGGCACTGATAGGCACAGATAAGGCGGCACTGATGGGGACAGATAAGGCGGTACTGATGGGCACAGATAAGGCGGCACTGATGACCACTGATAGGTGGCACTGATGTGCAGCACTGTTGATGAGGCACTGATTTTGGGCACTGATGGGTGGCACTGTGGGCACTGATAGGTGGCGCTGGTGGGAACTGGTAGGCGGCACTGTTGTCTACTTCTAGGTGGCACTAACAGGTAGCACAGGTGGGCACTGAGGAGCTGGCCGCAGCTCTCCATGATCGGGAATGATGTCCCTCTCACAGCCACCGGTGACCGGCTGATGGAATTCCGCTCAAGCTTGTGTTGCCTACACATGGTCACACCAAATTCCGACTGTCAAGAACGGAATTTGCTTCCGAGCATGCTTCCGAACGTCGGAATTGCTACAGACGATCGGAATATCTGATAGAAACTTTTTCCGTCTGAAAAATTGAGAACATGCTCTCAATCTTTTGCTGGCCGAAATTCCGCCAGCAAAAGTCCGATGGAGCATACACATGGTCGCATTTTTTGATGAAAAGCTCTCATCGGTCTTTTGCTGGCCGTATTTCCGACCGTGTGTACGCGGCATTAGAGTCTGCAAAAGACTTGAGACTGGGGCGGAGGTTCACCTTCTAGCAGGACAACGACCCTAAACATACAGCCAGAGCTACAATGGAATGGTTTAGATCAAAGCATATTCATGTGAGAATTCAATTGAGAATCTGTGGCAAGACTTGAAAATTGCTGTTCAGACGCTCTCCATCCAATCTGACAGAGCTTAAGCTTATTTGCAAAGAAGAATGTACAAAGCTGGTAGAGACATCCCCAAAAAGACTTGTAGCTGTAATTGCAGTGAAAGGCGGTTCTACAAAGTATTGACTCAGGGGGGCGCCATGCAAATGTACCCCCCACACTTTTCAGATCTTTATTTGTAAACAATTTTGAAAATGTATAATTTACCTTCCACTTGACAATTATGTGCCACTTTGTGTTGGTCTATCAAATAAAATCCCAATAAAATCCATTTACGTTTTTGGTTGTAACATGACAAAATATGGAAAATTTCAAGGGGTGTGAATACCTTTTCAAGGTACTATAGAAAAAAATATATGTTTCTCTATAAAAAACACATATTTTTCCCCTTCTGTAATCATGGAGCCACTTGTATTAGTTTATTTTTGTGCACCAACATTGTGTCAATTTATAGTGCAATAAAAATATTTTTTTTGGGTGATTTTTTTAAAGTGTGTTTTTATTGTGTTTGTAGATATGTTTCACATAACCAGTTTTAACCACTTGGCATCCGCTCTATAGCCAAATGACGGCCACAGCGCGGACCTGAATTTGCGGGAGGCCTTCATATAACGTCCTCCCCATTGCACGCTCCCTGCGTGCGGCACGCGCTGTGATCACCGAGTCACTGAGACTCGGGTGATCACAGATCCAAGTAAGGGGCCGATCCCGGCCCCTTACCATATGATCAGCTGTCAGCCAATGCTTGGTAATCGTTTTTTTTTCTCCTCACGCTGACAGCACGAGCAGAAAAAAAAGCCGATCACCGACTTATGTGCAAGGGACATCGGTCCTGAAGAGGAAGAGGCAATTCTGCCTCATCTGTGCCCACCAGTACCCCTTGCCAGTGCCACCTGCCATTGCCAGTGCCCACAGTGCCCACCAGTGCCATCTATCAATGCCCATGAGTGCCACCTATCAATGCCCACAAGTGCCACCTATCAATGCCCACCAGTGGTGCCAATCAGTGCCACCTAGCAGTGCTGCCTATCAGTGTAGCCAACCAGTGCCGATCAGTTCCCATTATTGCCACCCATCAGTGCCACCTATCGGTGCCCATAACTGCCGCCTCATCAGCGTACATCAATGAAGGAGAAAAATTACCTGTTTTGCAAAATTTTAGAACAAAATATTTAAAAAATTTTTTTTTTTTTTTTTTTTTAATTCTGTATTTTACATTTTTTTTTAGCAAAAAATAATAACCGCAGAGGTGATCAAATACCACCAAAAGAAAGCTCTATTTGTGGGAAAAAATATATAAAAATTAATTTTGAAAGCTGAAAATTGGTCTGGACAGGAGGGGAGTGCCCAGTAAGCAAGTGGTTAATTCACTACTTGCCTTGTTGTTTGCTGATAGTTTGCATTGTTCTGAATTGATACATGTGCAATACAATTATTTGGTCTACAGACACCTGGCACAGACACATTACAAATTACAGAACTTTAAAAAAGAAAACTGCATTGTTCACACTATCAACAGCATGAGGAACAAGAACATATTTATTAAAGCATATTATTTATGATTTTTAAAGTGTGTTACAAATCCAAAGTGTGCATTATTCAAGAAATAATTGATTAAAACAACTGATTAAAGAATTTGCAGTGTATTTAAAGCTATATAAATCCAAAGTATTAACTGTATTGTTCACACATGTCACATCTAGGGTTGCCACCTTTTCTTCAGGTGAAAACTGAACTTAAAGCGGAGTTCCACAATTTTTTTTCACTTTCAATAAATCCAGTGCATATCCCCATTTCGTTTATAAATGATTTTTTTTTATCTTCTAAATATCTTTAATTCATTATCTTCTGGAGCATTTCAAGCTCTGGCCACCTAGGCAATGACGTAATTAGGCGATTCGCATGGACACCTGGGATATCGGCGTCATGTATTCCAGGAGTCCATGGGAATCGCCTAATACCTAAATATCGCTCTATTTTCCGAACGGAAATGACGCTAACAGGAGGATGTCCACTGATTGACCTGGGCGGGAATTTCTGATGATGCCGCCATTGCTATAGCAACGTGTCAGGAGCAAGGAGCACCGCTCAGTGGCATTACTGCGCAGCCCGAGATTGGGAGGTGCATGCTAGGTAGCTGGCTGCACCGAATCCCGGAAATAGATACAAGAGGGCTTTAGATGCCCACAGTGGACATGAATCCTGACTGCTTCTGAGATCCAGGTAGTTTTACTCTATTGAAACCTAAATTAAAGGGACTGCACTAAAAATGCTATGTAAATGTTGCTAATAAAGTGGAGCAAATTACAGCAGAGTATTAAAATAAAGTGACTGGAACTGCGCTTTAAATAGTTATGAAGGACACAACAGCAAAGGACTATAGTATCAATTTTGTACATTGACATATTGATGCTTGTTAAAAACAAGCAAAATCGGTTTTCCATAACTCCAAAGGCGTTTTCATCAACCCTGCAGGCCCTTGAAAGTCTATAATAGAAGATCCTTTGTTCCAGTGTAAGATTCCCCATAGAAAATGGTTTCAAAATATGTTCACCTAATGCAAATGCATCGTCTGCCACAAAAACAATGTTTTAGGTGTCCTCACGTGTGGGCAAGTTGAGTGTTCAGTCTGCAGGCGATCAATGACACTGCCATCAGAATTCCTCCCATTCTTTTCCATATCTAAATACATTAAATTATATTTATCATCGACTACTGCGGGCATTATAATGCTATAAAAAATCTTGTAGTTGAAGTAAAATGATGATGAGTTTGGACGTGTTTTCCATCGATGGCTCCTCCACCTTTGGGAAAATTCCAGAGGTCCCTGAAATTATTTCCAACTTCCATCCACTCAAGTGGACTGCTGGGAAACTGTAAAAGGAAAAATATAGTGTTTAAAAATATATACACATAATATCTCACAAAAGTGAGTACACCCCTTAAATATTTTATTATATCTTTTCATGTGACAACACTGAAGAAATTACACTTTGCTACAACGTAAAGTAGTGAGTGTACAGCTTGTATAACAGTAGAGCTGCACGATTCTGGCTAAAATTAGAATCACAATTTTTTTGCTTAGAATAAAGATCACGATTCTTTCACGATTTTCACGGTGTCACATCATCTTTCACATTATACAAAAAAAATTGGGCTACCTTTACTGTTTAGTTTTTTTAATTCATTGTTCAAGTGTATTTTTCCCAAAAAATTGAAAGACTGCTGCGCAAATACAGTGTGACATAAAATATTGCAACAATCGCCATTTTATTCCCTAGGGCAGGGGTGCCCAACCTTTTGAAGAGAGAGGGCCACTTAAGCGACTTGTTAACCGGTCGCGGGCCACAATGAGTGGAACAGGCGGATGACAGATACGTGTCCACGCTGCATATGCAGAGCAGACACAGACACAGCCCACTCTACTATATGGGTCCTCTGATCTGATGCACCCAGATGGATCCCCTTCTGTTTTCTTTTTAGCGGATCAGATTGAAGGTAGGCGGGTGTAAACAGACACAAGTCTGTTTACATCTGCTGCGCCATAGAGGTGAGTGGAGGGTCCGATTGAGTCGGACAAATCGCGTGAAAGGGGTCTAAGGCTGCTTTCACACAGATGCACTGCAGTTTACCCACGCCGCAGATGCAGGGCAGTGCACCTGTGGCTTTCCTGCGGGTCAGCTGCACTTTACCATAGACTTCAATGATATCCTGCAGGTATGGTGCACTTTCTGAAAGTGTACCAAACCCACAGGTAATAACAGAAGTCTATGGCACAGTGCCTGCGGATCCGTTTAAAAGCAGCCCAGAAACCACTGCAGAACAGATATGCCCATATATACACTGTGATTTTAGTAATAAACTTACGTTTAATAACAGTCTTCTATTCAGGCATTGCTGGCTGTTGCTGTCCCAGGCAGAGTGCATTTGGTATCACTCCGCCTACAACAGGAGTTGGCGCTATATAGGAAGCATCGGCTTATGCGGCTCTGCTCTGCAGCTGCTTGCTTCCTCTACTGCCGGCTCCATTCACAACACTGATGCTCTGGGATGGTGGGTCGGCAACCCATGATCTGGGCTTTACCAACCTGCCATCCCAGAGTTGGAGGTCGCGGGCCACAACAGAGGGCTCTGCGGGCCACTGGTTGGGCACCCCTGCCCTAGGGTCTCTGCTAAAAAAATATATATATATAATGTTTGGAGGTTCCAAGTAATTTTCTAGCAAAAAATATTGATTCTAACTTTGTAAGAAACAAGTGTCAGAAAAGGTTTAGTCTTTAAATGGTTAAACTTCCCTCATGTTAGACCGAAGTTCATTCCTTTGATCTAAGAACGAAAAGTTACAATGTTTATAGTTAGGACAATGTTTGTTGTGAAAAACTTGGCAGGCTGCCCGTTTTTTTTTTTCTTTTGACAGCTTGTTACATGAATGAATCAGGAAATTCTGCATAGAGATCGTGAGGGGGGTTGAATCGAGATCACAATTTTTTAACGATTAATCGTGCAGCTCTATATAACAGTGTAAATTTGCTGTCCCCTCAAAATAACTAAACAAGCATCCATTAATGTCTAAACCACTGGCAACAAAAGTGAGTACACCCCTAAGTGAAAATATGCAGATTGGGCCCAAAGTGTCAATATTTTGTGTGGCCACCATTATTTTCCAGCACTGCCTTAACCCTCTTGGGCATGGAGTTCACCAGAGCTTCACAGGTTGCCACTGGAGTCCTCTTCCACTCCTCCATGACGACATCACAGAGCTTGTGGATGTTAGAGACCTTGCGCTCCTCCACCTTCCGTTTGAGGATGTCCCACAGATGCTCAATAGGGTTTAGGTCTGGAGACATGCTTGGCCGGTCCATCACCTTTACCCTCAGCTTCTTTAGCAAGGCAGTGGTCATCTTGAAGGTGTGTTTTGGGTCATTATCATGTTAGAATACTGCCCTGTGGCCCAGTCTCCGAAGGGAGGGGATCCTCAGGAAGGATGTACCGGAAATGGAGCGAGTACAAAGAAGGGCAACAAAGCTTATAAAGGGTCTGGAGGACATAAGTTATGAAGAAAGGTTGTGAGCACTGAACTTATTCTCTCTGGAGAAGAGACGCTTGAGAGGGGATATTATTTCAATATACAAATACCGTACTGGTGACCCCACAATTGGGATAAAACTTTTTTGCGGAAGGGAGTTTAACAAGACACGTGACCACTCATTAAAATGAGAAGAAAAGAGGTTTAACCTTAAACTACAAAGAGGATTCTGTACTGTTAGAGCGGCAAGGATGTGGAATTCCCTTCCACAGGTGGTGGTCTCAGAGGGGGGCATTGTTAGTTTCAAAAAACTATTTGATAAGCACCTGAACGACCGTAACATACAGGTATATACAATGTAATACTGACACATAATCACACACATAGGTTGGACTTGATGGACTTGTGTCTTTTTTCAACCTCACCTACTATGTAACTATACTCTGCTTCAGTATGTCACAGTACATGTTGGCATTCATGGTTCCCTTAATGATCTGTAGCTCCCCAGTGCCAGCAGCACTCATGCAGCCCCAGACCATGACACTCCCTCCACCATGCTTGACTGTAGGCAAGACACACTTGTCTTTGTACTCCTCACCTGGTTGCCCCCACACACACTTGACAGCATCTGAACCAAATAAGTTTATCTTGGTCTCATTAGACCACAGGACATGGTTCCAGTAATCCATGTCCTTAGTCTGCTTGTCTTCAGCAAACTGTTTGCAGGCTTTCTTGTGCATAATTTTTAGAATAGGCTTCCTTCTGGGATGACAGCTATTCAGACCAATTTGATGCAGTGTGCGGCGTATGGTCTGAGCACTGACAGGCTGACCCCCCCACCCCTTCAACCTCTGCAGCAATGCTGGCAGCACTCATATGTCTATTTCCCAAAGACAACCTCTGGATATGACGCTGAGCATGTGCAATCAACTTCTTTGGTTGACCATGGCGAGGCCTGTTCTGAGTAGAACCTGTCCTGTTATACTGCTGTATGGTCTTGGCCACCGTGCTGCAGCTCAGTTTCAGAGTCTTGGCAACCTTCTTATAGCCTAGGCCATCTTTATGTAGAGCAACAATTTTTTTTAGATCCTCAGAGAGTTCTTTGCCATGAGGTGCCATGTTGAACTTCCAGTGACCAGTATGAGAGAGTGAGAAAGATAACACCAAATTTAACACACCGGCTCCCCATTCACACCTGAGACCTTGTAACACTAACGAGTCACATGACACCGGGGAGGGAAAATGGCTAATTGGGCCCAATTTGGACATTTTCACTTAGGGTGTACTCACTTTTGTTGCCAGCGGTTTAGACATTAATGGCTGTGTGTTGAGTTATTTTGAAGGGACAGCAAATTTACACTGTTATACAAGCTGTACACTCACTACTTTACATTGTAGCAAAGTGTCATTTCTTCAGTGTTGTCACGTGAAAAGATAGAATAAAATATTTACAAAAATGTGACTGGTGTACTCACGTTGCAAGATACTGTGTGTGTATATATATATATATATATATATATATATATATATATATATATATATATATGTGTGTATATATTGTGACAGAGTGAGCCTCTGTCCCTATGAAAATGGGGTTAAAGTGGACACAGAGTCTGCATATTGGCGGATTGCAGAGCTACAGAGCGTAGATTTGAAACAGAGAAAACTGCTCTGGCTGTTTTCTCTGGATCTTGCTATTTCTGGAAGGGGCTCTGTAGTTTGGAGATCCTTCTTGGGTGGGACGGGATCCCCAACCCTGTGTCCGGGTCTTGTGGGCAGCCAGCAGGGTGCACACAGCCCATATAACGAGGGGCTGGTGAGAGCAGAAGGGGAAGGAAGGTGGAGTTGGAGCAGTGGCTGCTAGTAAGTATTTCTGTGTGAGGATAGATGCTGTGTGCATTAAGAAGCTCAAAGCTGTGTGCGTTGAAGGAGCCAGGAGCTGTGTGCATTGAAGGGCTTCAAAGCTGTGTGTGTTGAAGGAGCCAGGAGCTGTGTGCATTGAAGGGCTTCAAAGCTGTGTGTGTTGAAGGAGCCAGGAGCTGTGTGCATTGAAGGGCTTCAAAGCTATGTGCGTTGAAGGAGCCAGGAGCTGTGTGCATTGAAGGGCTTCAAAGCTGTGTGTGTTGAAGGAGCCAGGAGCTGTGTGCATTGAAGGGCTTCAAAGCTGTGTGCGTTGAAGGAGCCAGGAGCTGTGTGCATTGAAGGGCTTCAAAGCTGTGTGTGTCCAAGGAGCCAGAAGCTGTGGGCATTGAAGGGCTTCAAAGCTATGTGTCCAAGGAGCCAGAAGCTATGTGCATTGAAGGGCTTAAAAGCTGTGTGTCCAAGGAGCCAGGAGCTGTGTGCATTGAAGGGCTTAAAAGCTGTGGGCATTGAAGGGCTTCAAAGCTATGTGTCCAAGGAGCCAGAAGCTGTGGGCATTGAAGGGCTTCAAAGCTATGTGTCCAAGGAGCCAGAAGCTATGTGCATTGAAGGGCTTCAAAGCTGTGTGTCCAAGGAGCCAGAAGCTATGTGCATTGAAGGGCTTCAAAGCTGTGTGTCCAAGGAGCCAGAAGCTATGTGCATTGAAGGGCTTCAAAGTTGTGTGTGTCCAAGGAGCCAGAAGCTATGTGCATTAAAGGGCTTCAAAGCTGTGTGCGTCCAAGGAGCCAGAAGCTGTATGCATTGAGGGGCTTCAAAGCTGTGTGTGTCCAAGGAGCCAGAAGCTGTGGGCATTGAAGGGCTTCAAAGCTGTGTACGTTGTGTGTAGAAGCTGTGTGCATTGAGGGGCTTGAAGCTGTGTGCATTTAAGGAGCCCTAAAGTTGTGTGCACCCAAGACGGTGGGCTTGGAAGATCTGGGGGCTTGAGGTACCAGTACCTATAACCGCAGTGCTGTTGAAGAGTAGCCAGGTGGGCTTGCATTTTCAGTTGTGTTGAATGACGTGTAAACCCTTGCGTGGGATTCCTTAGTGGATTTATGGACTGTTTTCATTTAATAAACTTGGGCTACCAGGCCCTTAACTATAAATGCCTGTCTGATGTGGACTCACTACAGAAAAACGCATCTATCACTGAGCTGAACAAGCCCCAATGCCACAATATATACACTAAATTATAGTATAGTAGTATAGTATGTATAGTATAGTATACTATACTACTATATAAACTACTATGTAAAATAATACAAAAAAAAAGAGGTAACTTACTTATAATTTTTCTGTAACGCATCGATGAGAACCTTGCAAGTTTTGGGTATGACTCCCAGGGCTTGGGGTGAAATTCCTGTTGTGAAATTAAGATCTTGCAAACTTCTCCCGGTCGCCAGATAGCTAAGTGTTGCTATCAACCTCTGTTCTGGACTGATAGTCTTCCACATCGTAGTGGTTTGTTTTTGGATGACTGGTGTCACAAGCTGCAGTAATGCTTGGAAGCATTCTCCATTCATGCGGAGATAGTTCCTGAAATCTTAAGGGTTATTCTCCTGTAACTCACGCAGAAGTGACATGTGTGGGTAGTTATCTTGATTCCGCAGCCATTGATTTGATCATGTGCTCCGTTTCTTCTTCTTTTTCATGACATTTTGGGTGGCCAAAACTCCTAGAATGGCCCATGGAAGACTGTGTTAAAGCCTACCATCTCATCTCCCATCCATGTCTCGCTTCAGCACCTGTTTTGGTACCAATCTTCATTCATATAAAAGTCCATGGGATGCTAACTTTTTATAGTGCACAACCTTGGGGCCAATTCAGCTTGCGACTCTGGAGAGGTCCCTGTAAACCCCTGGAGATATCCATACAGTTTTCTTCAGCTTACCATCTGCAATTGCAGATGGGCAGACTGATAGAACAAATCTGGCTCTTGAACAATTCCTCTAAGCTTGTGTGTGTGTAAACATCCCATGTAATAGACATAAGGATGATAGGTCCTCTTTATGGAGAGATGCGGGGGTCAAAAAGACCCCACATCTCTCCTTTTACCTTTTTAAAAAAAATGTTTACTTCCACCCTGGACTGGAAATTACGTCATTTGGGCGCTCCAGTCCTCCAAGGCCATAGAGGCGATCAAAGACAATCTTGTTTTTTATCGCCTCTGTGACCAGCTGGTGGCAACGTTGGATCATTTGTCGGAAAGTGGTTACAGAATAACCAAAAAAAATGCTAGTGGTTCCCCCAATAGCCATATCACACCCTTTAAGTCCGGTATGGATTTTGAGAGGGTACCCCCTGCAAAAAACTAAAATACATTTTATAGGTTCATCCCCAAAACCCATATCAAACCCTTACCTAAGCATGCAATCTGATGGAAGGGAATGAATGTGCACCTCTCTCTCCTTAACCATACATAGGAAAGTACCCCCTTCCAAAGCACCTTCTTCCCTTGCAGATGAGGACCAGGGCCTCTTTCCCTCAAACTCTGGCTTGGTGGTTGTTGAGGTCTTTGGTTTGGAAAGCCCCCTTTAACAATAAGGATTCCTCCCCTACATAAATGAGGAAGGTACCCCTTCTCATTCACGTATAAAAACACCCTACATGCTTTTACAAGTCCTGCATATAAAAAAAAAAATCCCCAAAAATGTCCCACAATGTTGAGATCGTCAATCACATCACCCAGCAATGCAGATCCACCTCAATGACGATGAATGACGCCCACTGATCTGGTGAAAGAAAAACCACACTACCGCTTAGATGATCCACTCCAGCCACTACTAATGACAGACTTCCAAATGGTTTGTGAACAAAGGGAGGGGTTGGTGGCCGAACTCATTAATCAAACATGGCCATGAGCAGTAACAGTGCAGAACGGGCATTTTCCTACGACATGTAAGGATGCCTGAATGCTGCTCAGGGCTGGGACAAGGGGTGGGCAGGGAGGGCGGCTGACCTGGGCACTGTGGTATCATGTGAGGTTCAAAGTATGGTTGCCACCTCATCCCTTTAAACCCGAACACATATTAATTACACAGGTTCTGTGGCTGATTAAAGTTGTAATTAAACTCACTTGGTGCCTTATCTGCATTTAATTAGCCTCAGAACCTGTGTAATTCAAAGGCGTTCGGGTTTAAAGGGATGAGGTGGCAACTCTAGTTCAAAGGCACCACTCGGAGATTGGGAGAAGGGGATTTGTGTTGGGAGGGGGAATTTGGGGGTGCAGCAGGAGGTAAGAATTCTCTAGAAGGGGAAATTTGGAGAGGTTTGCTAGGAGTGGTGATTCGGGGGGGGGGGGGGGTTGAGAGAGGAAATGCGGGAAGATGACTTGTGTAGGATGGGGGATTTGGTGGGTTTGTGCTAGAAAAGGTAATATGGTGGTGTGGGGGGGGGGGGGGGGATTTGTGCTAGAAGGAGAAATGTTTTTGAAGAGGGGGATTTGTGTTAGTATGGATGATTGGGAGGCATTTGTGCTAGGGAAATTTAGGGGGACATTTTTGGGAGGGGGGGTCATTCTAGGATGGAGAATTGGGGAGGGGAATGTGTGCTGGAAGGGGGGTTTGGAGTGGGGAGAAGAGTTTGAATTTGAGAGGTAGAGGATCTGTGTTAGTATGGATGATTGGGATGATTGGGGGGCATTTGTGCTAGGAGGGGAAATTTAGGGGGATTTTTTTTTGGGGGGGGGGGGGTTGTGCTAGGATGGGGGATTGGGGGGGGGGATTTGTCCTAGGAGTGGAAATATTTTTGAAGAGGGGGATTTGTGTTAGTATGGATGATTGGGATGATTGGGGGGCATTTGTGCTAAGAGGGGAAATTTAAGGGGACATTTTGTGCTAGGATGGGGGATTGGGGGAGGGGAATGTGTGCTGGAAGGGGGGTTTGGAGTGGGGGGAAGAGTTGAAATTTGAGAGGTAGAGGATTTGTGTTAGTATGGATGATTGGGGGGCATTTGTGCTAGGAGGGGAAATTTAGGGGATATTTTTTTTTGGGGGGGGGGGGGGGGGTTGTGCTAGGATGGGGAATTTAGGGAGGGGAATTTGTGCTGAAAAGGGGGTTTGGAGTGGGGGGGGATTGTGCTAGGAGGGAAATTTAGGGGCACATTTTTGGGAGGGGGTGTTTTGCTTGGATGGGGGATTGGGGAGGAGGATTTGTGCTAGAAGGGGGGTTTGAGATGGGGGAAAGAGTTGAAATTTGAGAGGTAGAGGATTTGTGTTAGTATGGATGATTGGGGGGGCATTTGTGCTAGGAGGGGAAATTTATGGGTATTTTTTTTGGGGGGGGGGGGGGGGGTGATTGTGCTAGGATGGGGGATTGGGGAGGGGAATTTGTGCTGGAAAGGGGGTTTGGAGTGGGGGGGGGGGGGATTTGTCCTAGGAGTGGAAATATTTTTGAAGAGGGGGATTTGTGTTAGTATGGATGATTGGGATGATTGGGGGGCATTTGTGCTAGGAGGGGAAGTTTAGGGGGATCATTTTTTTGTGGGGGGGTGTTAGGATGGGGGATTGGGGGAGGGGAATTTGTGCTGGAAAGGGGGTTTGGAGTGGGGGGGGGGGTTGTCCTAGGAGTGGAAATATTTTTGAAGAGGGGGATTTGTGTTAGTATGGATGATTGGGATGATTGGGGGGCATTTGTGCTAAGAGTGGAAATTTAGGGGGACATTTTTTTTTTAACGAGGGGGGGGGGTGGATTGTGCTAGGATGGGGGATTGGGAGAGTGGATTTTTTGCTGGAAAGGGGGTTTGGAGTGGGGGAAAGAGCTGAAATTTGAGAGGTAGAGGATTTGTGTAGGGTGGGGGATTTGGTGGGTTTGTGCTAGAAAAGGTAATATGGTGGTGGGGGTGGGGTAGGGATTTGTGCTAGGATGGGAAATATTTTTGAAGAGAGGGATTTGTGTTACTATGGATGATTGGATGATCGGGATGATCGGGGGGCATTTGTGCCAGGAGGGGAAATTTTAGGGGATATTTTTTCTTTGGGGGCGGGGGATTTGTGCTAGGATGGGGGAGGGGACTTTTTGCTGGAAAGGGGGTTTGGAGTTGGAGAAAGGATTTGTGCTAGGACGAAACATTTAGGGGCAGATTTATTTTTTTTATTTTTTGGTGGGGGGGGAATTGTGCTAGGATGGGGGATTGGGGGAGGGGAATTTGTATTGGAAGGGGGGTTTGGAGTGGGGGGAAGAGTTATAATTTGAGGGGTAGAGGATTTGTGTTAGAAGCATGCAGATTAGCGCTCAATTTTTTTTTGGGGGGGGGGGGGAGTTTTTGCTGACACATAATGTTCATACATCTTGGGGGGCCCAATTCGGCATGCTCGACCTGCTCGCTCGATGACCTTGCCCTGGCACTGACGCCGCTCATTTCGGGAGTACTGTGAGCACCTGGACGGGGTGTTGTTCCCCAGAAGCATTGAAAAGCCTGCATGATTATAAATCCTGCATGTTTCTGACTACCTCCTGTGGCATAATAACCTGAATGATTTGCTGCATGGCAAAACCAAGAGCTGTAACGAGGAGGTCGGGACACAAACTATTTTGCGAGAATGCAAACAAGACTCTCCAGAAGTAGAGAGATTGAGAGCTGAATTAGGCAATCAAATCAAGACACCCGTTTTACCTTTGAGCCAACCAAATCTTCAATGCAACTGTCTTTAAATCCTAGATTGCCAGCACACGACGAAGTTGCATGGCATGGATGGATGACACAGATTTCGCCAGTGGGACAAATTGCCCAATTATCTTTCCCAATTATCTTTAAAGATATCTGTGCCATCCAAATGATAATTGGGGATTATGTCCTCTTGACACAAATCTGGAATAATGATCTGGTAATTATGCCCTGTTTACCGTCCAAGGTTTTAAAGCTTACATTTTAGTAAAATTATTAAAAAAATCAACACAAGGGAAATGACTTACATTTCATGGGTAATTTCCTTTGTGCCAGTGCTGCTTGTCATAGTGGGAATCCGAAGTCCTCTTACCCATTCCCATACCCCACAGAAGTGGCGGCTGGTGCTCAAAATTTTTGGGGGGGCACAAAAAAACTGAAAAATACTGACCCCCCCCCCATCAATTGCAGCCTCACTGTGGGCATCAAATGCAGCCACCTGTGCCCATCAAATGCAGCCACCTGTGCCCATCAAATGCAGCCACCTGTGCCCATCAAATGCAGCCACTTGTGCCCATCAAATGCAGCCACTTGCCTATCAAACACAGCCATTGTGCCCATCACATGCAGCCACTTGCCCATCCAACGCAGCCATTGTGCCCATCCAACGCAGCCATTGTGCCCATCAAATGCAGCCATTGTGCCCATCATATGCAGCCACTTGCCCATCCAACGTAGCCATTGTGCCAATCATATGCAGCCACCTGCCTATCAAACAAAGCCATTGTGCCCATCATATGCAGCCACTTGCCCATCCAATGCAGCCATTGTGCCCATCAAATGCAGCCATTGTGCCCATCAAATGCAGCCACCTGTGCCCATCAAACGCAGCCATGGTGCCCATCAAACGCAGCCATGGTGCCCATCAAATGCAGCCGCCTGTGCCCATCAAATGCAGCCATTGTGCCCATCAAATGCAGCCACTTTCCCTATAAACGCAGCCACCGGTGCCTATCAAATGCAGCCACCGGTGCCTTTCAAACGCAGCCACCTGTGCCCATCAAATGCAGCCACTTGCACATAAAATGCAGCCACCTGTGCCTCCCGAACCCCCCCCCCCCCCCACGTACGGATTGCGGCTCCAGAGCCGAGGGGACTTACCGCAGTACTGTCCTCTCAGAGCAGCGGCTCCAGAGTGTGTCCCCTTGCTCCTCTTCCGAAGCGCCAGGCATCCAATAGGATTGCGCTTTGGCCAATCAGGAAGCAGGTATGACGTCCTGCCTCCTGATTGGCGGGGAGGAAGGTTAGTGTGAAAATAGTGAAAATGTATTTGCTATGGTCACACAATTGGGTGTGATCAGGGCGCACTCTCTGCACCCCGAGCCCATCCTATTTTGAAGCCTATTAGAGCCTCTGGCTCTAATCAGGTGCTTCAAAATATAACACCCCTCCCAGTCTCGCCATAGGTATCCATGTGTCTGGCGTCCTGACAGGGGCCGGGCGCATGGATGGGGGAGCGGTGCCCATGCGCCCACAGTGTACGGGCCGCCACTGCCCCACAATCATATTCCCTAGGTGCCTCTGGGTTTGGTCCTATCGGGAGCGTATCTATTCCCCATCTCTAGTGCCTGCCTATAGTGTTCCAGACCAGAGGGGACAGCAGATATTAATGGAAGAGTTGGAGAATGACCAGAGACGGGAGCAGACATGGATAGAAGAGAAGGAGAATAACCAGGTAGGAGAGTAGACGTAGATGGAAGAGGAAGGGAATGACCAGAGAAGGAAGCAGGCATGAATATAAAAGGTGGAGAATGACCACAAAGAAAAGTATGGATGAACCAGGAAAAGATATGGATGAACCAAGAAAAGAATGACCAGAAAGGTGAGAAGAAATGGATAAAATAAGAGAAAAATTACTAGAGAAGAGGGCAGACAAGGATGGAAGAGGGTAGAATAATCAGAGCGAAGAGCGGACATAGATGGAAGAAAAGAAGAATAACCAGCGAGGAGACTAAACAAGGATAGAGGAGGAGAATGACCAGATAGATACGTGGACATGGATGTAAGAGGAGGAGAAGGACCAGAAAAGACAAAGGACATGGATAGAACTGGAGAAGAATGACCAGGGAGGAAATCAGACATGGATAGAAGAAGAGGAGAATTGCCCAATTGCTGGGCAATTGCCCCTATAGAAATTAGATTGTCATTGAGCCAACGACAGCTGGGTAGAGAAACTGTCATCTTATAGCTAAGGACTGCCTCATGTACACCAGATGGTAGGAGAATTTCGCAAGCTAGCCATGGGAGCAATAAGCAGCACCTAGCAGAGTGTCCTCCCTCTGTCTGTCTCATCTTCTTTGTCATGTGAGTACCACCAAGCACATGCTAAGTACCCAAGTATATACAGCATACATACAGTATATGTAGCGGGCACAATGGTAAATGCAGTGGCGGCTGGTGCTCAACATTTTTGGGGGGGCGCAAACAAACAGCCTCACTGTGCCATCAAACGCTGCCACTGTGCCCATCAAACGCTGCCACTGTGCCCATCAAACGCTGCCACTGTGCCCATCAAACACTGCCACTGTGCCCATCAAACGCTGCCACTGTGCCCCAAGTGCTGCCACTGTGCCCCAAGTGCTGCCACTGTGCCCCAAGTGCTGCCACTGTGCCCCAAGTGCTGCCACTGTGCCCCTCAAGTTCTGCCACTGTGCCCCTCAAGTTCTGCCACTGTGCCCCTCAAGTGCTGCCACTGTGCCTCTCAAGTGCTGCCATTGTGCCCCTCAAGTGCTGCCACTGTGCCCCTGCCTGCCCTCTGCACTTACCTTGTCTCGGTGTGCAGCGCGCGGTGTCCCCCTCATCTTCCCCTCATCTTCCGATATCTTCTCCTGCGCTCCTGTCTTCTGCTATGATTGGACGCCTAGCGTCCAATCACAGCGCCTGTGACTTCAGCCAATCAGGTGACAGGTAACAAACCCGGCAACCTGATTGGCTGAGAGGCGGGTCTGTGTTAGGGAAGCGATGTATTCGCTTCTCTAACACAATACTGTGTAATCAGCGAACGCACAGCATTGCGCCCGCTGTTTACACTTATGGAAGCCTATTAGAGCCCACCGCTCTAATCAGGTCCCCTATTAGAGCTTTACAGCTCTAATAGGGCGCTTCCAGAAACCCCCCCCCCCACTGTAATTCAGATGCCCGGCGCCCGGCGCCCGACAAGGGGCCGGACACCTGAATAGGGGGTGGCAGCGGTGACAATAGATAGATTCATGCATTGCATGAATCTATCTATTGGTGATAGAGCGGTGCAGGAGAGGGGGGGCGGCGCTCCTGCGCCCTCTATACACGCACCACCACTGGGTAAATGTATAAGTTTTGCACTTTGTGTATACCATACATTCAGACAGCAATTTCTGCAAATTTACAGATCAATTCACAGAGATTACCACTCGGGTTTTTGCTTCTTAAAGGGCAAGGAAACCTTCACACAAAGTTTCCTTGCCCTTTTGCCCTCACCCCTCCTAAGCAGCTGTAGCCCACCATCCCCCCATTATACTTACAAGATCTCACTTCAACGTCCCCCCAGCATAGTTTACATTCCTCAGCCAGCTTCTTGATCTGTGCAGTTTGCCCTCCAAGAATTATCTTGGGCTGGTACCCATATACCAGCTTTATAGAAGTCTGGAGAAAACAGTGCATGCCCAGACATAGGATAAAGAAGCCAGTAGAGCAATAAGAACAATACCAAGGGTAGAGTGGTCCACCCCTTCTTGGGAGAAAGGGCAAAAGGGTAAATTTATTTTGTGGGAACGTTTCCTTACCTATTAAAGTGTCATTTGCTTTTGTGACGACTGTAATGCCGCATACACACGATCGGATTTTCCAACAACAAATGTTGGATGTGAGCTTGTTGGCAGAACCGTCCGACCGTGTGTACGCTCCATCAAACGTTTGTAGTTGGACTTTCCGCCAACAAGTTTTGGCTAGCAGGTTCTCAAATATTCATCCAACAAATGTTTGTTGTCGGAAAACGCTCGGTCTTGTAAAACTATCGTTCGTAATAGAGATATCACGTACGTCTTGTACGTCACTACGTTCGTAATTGTTGGCCAACATTTGTGTGACCGTGTGTATGCAAGACAAGTTGGAGCCAACAACCTTCAAACAAAAATCCACGTTTTTTGTTGTCAGAAAGTCCAATCGTGTGTACGGGGCATGAGCTGTCCTTACACTACCCACATGCTAAATGCATGCCAATATTAACCAGAAAATAAGAAAGAACAAGGGTCTTAGATTATGTGTAATAACACACTAATATCCACATAACGTTGTTTACCAAGTATCGGTAGCGTCACTCTAGTCAAGAAAACTGCATATATATATATATATATATATAAAAAACAGGGTTGTCCTTATCAAGAGTGTAAGGAACCAGAAGACCAAATGAGTGACGCAGCATGCAATGTAGGGAAAAGTAGAAAAATATATAGAGCAGGGGTCTTCAAACTATGGCCCTCCATTTGTTCAGGAACTACAATTCCCATCATGCCTAGTCATGTCTGTGAATGTCAGAGTTTTTTACAATGCCTCATGGGATGTGTATCCCGCAACAGCTGGAGGGCCGTAGTTTGAAGATCCCTGATATAGAGCATTTATTAATGAATAAAATTCCATTAACCTCTCCAATGGGAGATGATAGTTATGACACTGATAACATGACATATATCCCAAAGGCTACTGTGTCACACAGTCTCTAGATATGGCAACACACAGCACAAGACAAAAAAACACAAATCACTACAAATAAACAAACAATCGTCCGGACGCCAGAGATCTATGCGTGGATGCCCGTGCCATGACTAGTATGCCGTGTAAACATAAAGAAAATTATGGCATGGGCATCCACGCAGGGGTCCCCGGAAAAAACCTTGAGTCCCCGGTAAAGACTCAAGTCCACAGGATACAAATGGCTGTAATTAGAGAAGCAATATTGAATATAGTAAAGGTAAAGTCCATGAAAATAAATTTTGTATTGAGGAAACAATTTGCAACAATGTTGCTGGTGTGGGTATATAGTCCAGATTAAATCCAGAGATGTAACCATAGGGTATCCTATATGTTTAGGGAGAGCTATGCTCCAATAGTAACCCAGGAGGTGGAACTAGACATGTGCAATTCGTTTCGTTTTTTTTTTTCATTTTTCGTTAAAATTCGTTATATTCGTTCATTTGTTATCGTACGAATGAACGAACGATTCGCTAAAAATTTTAACGAATAACGAATGTTCGAATCGAACGAATCTGAAAAACAACGAAAATGCGAAAAAAAATAATTAGAAACAACGAAACTACGAAGGAAGAAAAACGAAAAACGAAAACAGGAACAACGAAAATCAAAATGAACGAAAAAATTTGTACATTCGTAACTTTTTTTTTTGTTGAATTGGTAATTTTCGGTGTCCCTTACAATGGCGCTGCTTAACGTGCTTCGAATGGATTGAACGAAAAAATTCGTACATTCGTAACTTTTTTTTTATTTTTTTTCGATTCGTAATTTTCCATGTCCCTTACAATGGCGCTGCTTAACGTGCTTCCAATGGATTGAACGAAATAATTCGCACATTCGTAACTTTTTTTTTCGATTCGTAATTTTCCGTGTCTCTTAAAATGTAATAATAGCATACACATTACATAAAATTATGAATTATGCTCCGATTACGAATCTACGAAAACAATGTTACGAAAGTACGAATAAATCAATCTCACGAAAGTACGAATGTAACTAAATCTACGAAAATACGAATGCGTCCGAATTTCGAATAAACGAAAATTAAACTAATTGAAAAACGAATCAACGAAAAAATAACTCTTACGAAAATACGAATCGTTACGAATACGAACACCGACGACTTTTTCTACAAATTTTTCTATTGTGCACATGTCTAGGTGGAACCAATGATATCGTGGAGCAAGTCGACTACCTATAATGGACTAGATCAGTGATTCTCAACCAGGGTTCCTCCAGAGTTTGCTAGGGGTTCCTTCAGCATTGGGCAATTTCTGCATCTCAGACAAGTTCCCACTCACACCATCGATCTTTTTAGCTATCTGTAAGTACCGTATTTATCGGCGTATAACACGCACCCCAAGTTTAGGAGGGAATTTTAAGGAAAAAAAGTTTTAGGAGAGAAGTTTAGGGAAAAAAAAAAAACTTATATTTAAGCGTCATTTGCAGCCTTGCCCAGCGTCATTTTCAGCTTGCCCAGTGTCATTTGCAGCTTGCCCAGTGTCATTTGCAGCTTGCCCAGTGTCATTTGCAGCTTGCCCAGTGTCATTTGTAGCTTGCCCAGTGTCATTTGCAGCTTGCCAGTGTCATTTGTAGCTTGCCCAGTGTCATTTGCAGCTTGCCCAGTGTCATTTGTAGCTTGCCCAGCGTCATTTGCAGCCTTGCCGACGTTTACATTTCCCACCGCGAGACAAACCGCGCATGCGCGGCCGAAAAAGACCGAACCGAGGCCGAAAAAGGCCGAAGCGCGGCCGAAAAAAACCGAGCCGACTGTTCGGCTCCGCTCGGAGTCCCGCCTCCCTGCTGTTTCGGGAGCGAGCGCAGGGAGGCGGGACTACGAGCGGAGCTGAACAGTCGGTTCGGTCTTTTTCGGCCGCGGACGCCATTTTTCGGGGCCGCAACTAATTTTTGTCATTTTTTTTTGGGGGGGTATCGGCGTATAACACGCACCCACGACTTTCCCCGATTTTAAGGGGTAAAAAGTGCGTGTTATACGCCGATAAATACGGTAGGTAATTCTTCCCGATGACCACAAGTGTTCTTCCCACTGCCCATCGCACTAATGTATCATGAGTTGTAGATTTCTCATTTTTAGCAGGGGTCCCCCCGAAACCAGAGAACTATTTCAAGGGTTCCCCTGTGTTGAAAAGGTTGAAAAAGGCTGGACTAGATTGTTGCTGTGTCCTAATCAGATCCAACAATTTCTGTATTCTGGTCCTTGACACACGTATTTGTGGTGTTAATTGATCGGGTTAAACAGACCGTTATTATTCCCCCGTGCCCAGCACAGTATTTATGGCTGTATTAGGTATAAGGGGCCGGCCATATAATACCCGCCTGTAGTGATGCTCTGCACGATTGGTCAGCTCTTAAACAACGGACTCATAAGGTAGATCCATACACTCTGTAGTTGTCCCTCGGTACAAGCGCTTCCAGAGTTCCAAGGCTTCCACGATGTGTTACAGCTATCAGGCTAGCAGGCTCCCTCGCTCATCGTGGAACTCACTTCCGGGACATGATGGAACGAAGAGGCGTCACATGACGCTGATGACGTCAATGCGTTCCGCAAGGATGGATCGCGTAGCTTCGTCTGGACATTGCATGCTGTGTCACTCATTAGGTATTCTGGTTCCTTACAGTCTTGATAAGGACAACCCCCGTTTTTTTATATAAATGCGTGCCAAGCATAGGAGCCAGGGTCTTAAATAAACTCTGCCTGACCAAAGATGGCCACCAGAGTCACATGGGCTGTCAGCATCCAACCGGATCGCTGTCCCAGTGACCCAGAAAACCATAGAGGAACCATGTTCCTCTTGACTTCCTCTCCCTCTGCACTGCCACTGCGGTTGAGCACCACCTGCAGTGGAGAAAATAGACTGCGCCTGCCTACACATTTGTTGGGGAACATTTCAGTGAGAACATTAGGTTGTTTGCATTATGCAGTTAAGGTGTATCTACACCCAAGAGCACAAATCCTTCTTCAAGGGTACAAGGGGCATAAAAAAATATGTACAAACAGCAAGAAACACCAGCAATATAGTAAATCCATAACCCCATAAATTAAGTAGTGCTCCCATCCTTCCACCATGGATCCACTGGACCCCTACCAACAAGGGGCACCCGTCAACTGAGCAGTCCCCCCACAAATGGTTATTTTAGGCTACATTTACACTTTCGCGTAGCAGGAACAAGCGTTCCCGCTAGCGACTTAGGTTGAGCAATTTGCGTGCAATTTTGTGTGTCTCTACATGAAGTCAATATGCTTGCCCTGCGTGCGTTTTTCGGACAAAAAGAAGCTCGTGCTCCTTTTTGGGCGACAAGTGAGGTGCGTTTTTAATGCTTGCGCTTTACCGCAATCACATCACGAGGCGTTTGTGGAAGAATTTAATCGCGATTGGGGTGCCATTAACCACTTAAGGACTGCCCTACGTACATATACTATGGCAGGGCAGCCCTTAAGCGCAAAATTACGTACCTGTACGCGATTCCTCTCTTCGGATCTGGGGCGTGCGTGCGTCCGCGCCGCAAGGAGCCAAGCTCCCGCTGTGTTTGGACACAGCGGGAGCCAATCAACGGGTCCGACAGCTGCGATAGCCGATGGGACCTGACGATCATTTTATAGGAGAGGCAGAACGGCAGTCTGTGATCAATACCACCAAATACCGCAGAGGTGATCAAATACCACCAAAAGAAAGCTCTATTTGTGGGAGAAAAAGGACATACATTTAATTTGGGTACAACGTCGCACGGCCGCGCAACTGTCAGTTAAAGCAACGCAGTGCCGAATCGCAAAAAAATGGCCTGGTCAGGAAGGAGGGGGAACCTTTCAAAACTGAAGTGGTTAATAATGGCACTCAAAAGCGCGCCACGCATTCTGCCCACGATCCCAAATTGCAGCAGAATGCGAGATGCGCTTCTGGTGCCATTAATCTTTTCTTTTTTTTTTTTTTTTTAGAAAATCCCACATTTTTATTAAATACTATTCTTTAACGGTACCCTAAATGCAAAGCGATCCCGAATTGTGAGATGTAATGGAGCCTTAGAGGGAGCCTTAGAGGGCAGTGCAAGAATTTCTAATGCTTGTATATAAATATCTTTCTGATATAATTGGAAATGTAAAAAAAAATAATAATAATAATAATAATAATTATATATATATATATACAGTATCTCACAAAAGTAAGTACACCCCTCACATTTTTTGTAAATCTTTTCTTCTATCTTTTCATGTGACAACACTGAAGAAATGACACTTGTCTACAATGTAAAGTAGTGAGTGTACAGCTTGTATAACGGTGTAAATTTGCCGTCCCCTCAAAATAACTCAACACACAGCCATTAATGTCTAAACCGCTGGCAACAAAAGTTAGTACACACCTAAGTGAAAATGCCCAAATTGGGCCCAAAGTATCAATATTTTGTGTGGCCACCATTATTTTCCAGCACTGCCAACTCTCTTGGGCATGGAGGTCACCAGAGCTTCACAGGTTGCCACTGGAGTCCTCTTCCCCTCCTCCATGATGACATCACGGAGTTGGTGGATGTTGGAGACCTTGCGCTCCTCCACCTTCCATTTGAGGATGTCCCACAGATTCTCAATAGGGTTTAGGTCTGGAGAAATGCTTGGCCAGTCCATCACCTTTACCCTCAGCTTCTTTAGCAAGGCAGTGGTCATCTTGGAGGTGTTTGGGGTCGTTATCATGTTGGAATAGTGCCTTGTGCAGGGGCGGACTGACAACTCATGGGGCCCCCAGGCAATCGGAGATTATGGGGCCACACAGTATACACACACACAGTATACAATCACACAGTATACACAGACATGTACACACAGTATACAATCACACAGTATACACATACATGTTTCTATTGGCTGAGAAGGTACTGGAGAGGTGGGGCAGCTATAATCTCAAGATTTTTAGACCAAAAGGATGTCGGTAAGGGACATTTCAAAAACAGATGTAAAAAAAACACAGATTTTTATATACTGTCCCTGGTTTTACTGAGGCTGGCAACCCTGATGGGGCCCCCTAGTGGCCCGGGGCCCTCGTGCAGTGCCCAAGTGGCCGAAGGGTCAGTCCACCCCTGGCCCTGTGGCCCAGTCTCCAAAGGGAGGGGGATCATGCTCTGCTTTAGTATGTAGTGTAAAAAATAATTCCGCGCTGCCCTTAATACTAGCAGCCAACACAACAATTAGTTATAGCAAAACAATAGGAAAACAAATAGTGTAGCGCTATGTGAAAATAAAAAATGAATAAACTAAGCGTAATGCAAATCGGAAATGGGCAATAAACCCAAATACTTACAATAATGAAAAATCAACACAAATAATAATCCATGCATATACGTGGTTGAATGTCAATGAAGGTAAAAAGACAAAATGAACAATGTTCAAAAAAATTAAAAACTTCATATTGATATCCAAACAGTGACGGGAATGTGTGGCTGTAGTGAGGGGAACCACCACCGATAAACAGAGGGCTTACCAAAACGTTTGAACCCAAAAGAACATGCGTTTAATGAGTCAAACACAACGCAGCTCGTGTTTTGTGGACAACAATTATAGATGGACATTTTGGACTCTCCAAATCGCTGGACCGGGACCACCAGAACTGTACAACTGTGTGTCAGCCAGAACAATTCCTCTCACTTCCCTGTGTGACTCTCCATAACTTGTGGAAACCAAAGTATTTTCTGATAGATCACATGCTGCTTGACAAGGCTCCAGACACTTCGCATTCCCCTTGTGATTGTGTTGTAGATAAAGGTTGTGTCATCCAACCAATCTGTGTCCTGCAGACGTGTGACATCTCCTCCAGCGCCGCTGTATCCGGGCGGTCTGAACTACCTCCTCCTGCTAGAAGCCAGCACAGTGCAGTGCAGGGTGCTTCAGTAGGTCACAGTACATGTTGGCATTCATGGTTCCCTCAATGATCTGTAGCTCCCCAGTGCCGGCAGCACTCATGCAGCCCCAGACCATGACACTCCCACCACCATGCTTGACTGTAGACAAGACACACTTGTCTTTGTCCTCCTCACCTGGTTGCCCCCACACACGCTTGTCACCATCTGACACCAAATAAGTTTATCTTGGTCTCATCAGACCACATGACATGGTTCCAGTAATCCATGTCCTTAGTCTGCTTGTCTTCAGCAAACTGTTTGTTGTCTTTCTTGTGCATCATCTTTAGAAGAGGCTTCCTTCTGGGATGACAGCCATGCAGACCAATTTGATGCAGTGTGCAGCGTATGGTCTGAGCACTGACAGGCTGACCCCCCCACCCCTTCAACCTCTGCAGCAATGCTGGCAGCACTCATACGTCTATTTCCCAAAGACAACCTCTGGATATGACGCTGAGCACGTGACCCCAACTTCTTTGGTCGACCAGGGTGAGGTCTGTTCTGAGTGGATCCTGTCCTGTTAAACTGCAGTATGGTCTTGGCCACCGTGCTGCAGCTCAGTTTCAGGGTCTTGGCAATCTTCTTATAGCCTAGGCCATCTTTATGTAGAGCAACAATTCTTTTTTTTTTCAGATCCTCAGAGAGTTTGTTGCCATGAGGTGACATGTTGAACTTCCAGTGACCAGTATGAGAGAGTGAGAGCGATAACACCAAATTTAACACACCTGCTCCCCATTCACACCTGAGACCTTGTAACACTAACGAGTCACATGACACTGGGGAGGGAAAATGGCTAATTGGGCCCAATTTGGACATTTTCACTTAGGGGTGTACTCACTTTTGTTGCCAGCGGTTTAGACATTGATGGCTGTGTGTTGAGTTATTTTGAAGGGACAGCAAATTTACACTGTAAACACACAGTCAGATTTCCTGACGGAAAATGTCCTATCGGACAATGTTGTCGGAAATTCCGACCGTGTGTAGGCTCCATCGGACATTTTCCATCGGATTTTCCGACGGACAAAGTTTTATCTCCTGCTCTCAAATTTTCCGACAACAAAGTCCTATCGGACTTTTTCCGATCGTGTGTAGCGAATTCCGACGGACAAAGTGCCACGCATGCTCAGATCACATTACAAGACCAAAGCTATTGGCTACTAGCGTCTACGTAGTCCCGTCGTACGCAACGAACGTCAACACGTTCAGAATGATCGGATTTTCCGACAACTTTGTCCGACCGTGTGTATGCAACACCAGTGTCGGACTAAATCCGTCGGAAAAAATCCGATGGATTTTGTGGTCGGATTTTCCGACCGTGTGTACGGGGCATTATACAAGCTGTACACTCACTACTTTACATTGTAGACAAGTGTCATTTCTTCAGTGTTGTCACATGAAAAGATAGAAGAAAATATTTACAGAAATGTGAGGGGTGTACTCACTTTTGTGCAGGATGTTCCCCCCGAACTCTCAAACAAAGTTTCTTAAAGAAAGAACTTACTTTTCAGGAAGCGGCGATATCTTAAGTCAACTTCTTGTCTGCTTTATAAGTGAATTTTGCTTGGCTTTTCCCAGCTTAGACTGAAGAAAAGTCCCATCTATAAGAGAGCTCCTCTATCTCTGGATATCTCAGTGTTTCTTCAGACGAGCAGTTCCGTTCTTTTACACAGGAAAGATTCTTTCCTAATTTAAAGCAGAAGTTTAGTCTTCCTATATTTTTGTCCGCCCCTTGGTCTTCCTTCCTCCCTATTTCTCTATTTAATGTAAGCAGATTGTGGCTGGAGGGAGGCGGAGTCAGGGTGCTGTACGTTGCTTCCTTTAACCACTTTCAGCCCCGGACCAATTGGCAGCCAAAGGACCAGGCCCCTTTTTTGCGATTCGGCACTGCGTCGATTTAACTGACAATTGCGCGGTCGTGCGACGTGGCTCCCAAACAAAATTTTTTCCCCACAAATAGAGCTTTCTTTTGGTGGTATTTGATCGCCCCTGCGGTTTTTATTTTTTGCGCTATAAACAAAAATAGAGCGACAATTTTGAAAAAAATGCAATATTTTTTACTTTTTGCTATAATAAATATCCCCAAAAAATATATAAAAAAACATTTTTTTTTCCTCAGTTTAGGCCGATACGTATTCTTCTACATATTTTTGGTAAAAAAAAAATCGCAATTAGCGATTATTGATTAGTTTGCGCAAAAGTTATAGCGTTTACAAAATAGGGGATAGTTTTATAGCATTTTTATTAATATTTTTTTTTTTTTACTAGTAATGGCGGCGATCAGCGATTTTTATTGTGACTGCGACATTATGGCGGACACATCGGACATTTTTGACACATTTTTTGGGACATTGTCATTTATACAGAATCAGTGCTATTTAAATAGCACTGATTCCTATGTAAATGACAGTGGCAGTGAAGGAGTTAACCACTAGGGGGCGGGGAGGAGTCAGTGTGACGTGTTGTGTGTTTTTTTTACATTAGGGGGCGGGGCTGACGTCTGACGTCATTGATTGGCTTTCCCAATGACAGGGAACAGCCGATCAATGACAGGCAGTGTAGGAAGCGCAGGGAGAGGTTTGTTTACACAAACCTCTCCCCGTTCTTCAGCTCCGTAACCCGATTGCGGGACACCAGCGGCGATCGGGTCCGCTGGTCCCGCGGCCGTGGTCACGGAGCTCCCGACCGGGTCGCGAGCGCGCCGCTGGTGGCGCGCGCGCGACCCACAGGCAGGCACATGCACGATCACGTACAGGTACGTGATTTTGCCTGCCCGTGCCATTTTGCCGACGTATATCGGCGTTAGGCGGTCGGGAAGTGGTTAAACATCACGGCACTCTTCCTCGGTACTCCTTACAGCCCTACTGCAAGCAGCGGTCTTGCTCTAGGGCGGAAATCTGCAAATTTCAAAAAGCCTTCATGGGCTGATGTCAGACTGAAGGCGCGGGCGTTTCTAGGTTGTATTTGCATGCAGACAGGGCTGGGACAAGGGGTGGGCACAGTGGCGGTGCGTCCATAAGGGCGCACGGGCGCCGCCCCCTCTCTCCAGCCACCCCCTTTAGCACCAATAGATAGAGTTTTGCATTCCATGAATTTATCTATGGCTGCTACCCCCTATTCAGGCGCCTGGGCTCTTTTTCGGGCACAGGGCACAGGGCCATAGGCTCTAATAGGCATCAAAAAAGGTGACCTGCGAGTGAATATTCGCTTTCCTAACACTAAACAGCCTCTCCGCCAATAAGATGCTCGGATCTGTTGCCCATCACCTATTTGGCTGAAACAGGCGCTGTGATTGGATGCCTGGTGTCCAATCATAGCAGAGGATAGGAAGAGAGGACAGGAGAAGATATCGAGGAGCATCGAGGAGCTGTCCCACCGAGACACGGTAAGTGCATACGGCAGGCCGGCGGGGGGCACACAGGCAGCCTTTGATATGGCACAGTGGCTGCGTTTGATGGGGCACAGTGGTGGCAATTGATGGGCACAGTGGTGGCAATTGATGGGCACATTGGGAGCAATTGATGGGCACAGCGGTGGCAATTGATGGGCACAGTGGCTGCATTTGATGGCACAGTGGCTGCATTTGATGGCACAGAGACGGCAATTGATGGGCACAGTGGCTGCGTTTGATGGGCACAGTGGCTGCGTTTGATGGGCACAGTGGTGACAATTGATGGGCACATTGGCTGCATTTGATGGCACAGGGGCTGTGTTTGATGGCACAGTGGCGGTAATTGATGGGCACAGTGGCTGCGATTTATGGCACAGTGGCTGCGATTGATGGCACAGTGAGGCTGCAATTGATGGGTTTTTTTTTTCTGAATTCTTCAGTTTGTTTGCGCCCCCCCAAAAATTTTGAGCACCAGCCACCACTGGGTGGGCAGGAGGGTCAGCTGCTCTGGGCGCAGTGAAGCAAGGGTGCAAAGAATATACGCAGGGTGGTACAATTATTTTAAAGAATTCTTGGGCCTCTCCTATTTTCAATCTACACCTCCTCCCTGGGTCAGCTGATCGCCTCCTATGGCTTCAAATACAATCTCTAGGTTGATGACACCCAAATCTATTTGTCTACACCTCAGCTCATTCCCTCTGTCTCCGCACTTATCACTCATTTACTAAGGCTACTTTCACACTGGGGCGTTGGGGGCGCTGGCGGTAAAGCGGCGCTATATTTAGCGCCGCTTTGTCGTCGTTTTTACCCCCGCAATCGGCCGAAAAAGGGTTAATACCGCCCGCAAACCGCCGCTGCAGCGGCGTTTTGCGGGCGGGTTCGGAGCGCTGCCCCATTGTTTTCAATGGGAACGGGCGCTATAGGAGCGGTAAATATACCGCTCCTACAGCGACCCAAAGATGCGGCTTGCAGGACATTTTTCAGCGTCCTGCAAGCGCACCGCTTCAGTGTGAAAGCCCTCGGGCTTTCACAATGAAGACACAGCAACAGCTGTTTCGGGTCGGTTTGCAGGAGCTATTTTTAGCGCAATAGCGCCTGCAAACCGCCCCAGTGTGAAAGGGGCCTAACAGATATATCAGTCTGGATATCACACCACTTCCTCAAACTCAATCTATCCAAAACCAAAACTAAAATTTTTCCTCCACCACTTGCCCCTTCCCCTGATCTCTCTGTCAAAATCGATGGCGCAACTATCAGCCTATCCCTGCATGCCAAGGTCCTAGGCGTAGTCCTGGACTTTGAACTCTCCTTTAAGGCTCCAATCACTGTCCAAATCTTGCCGCTTCAACCTCCGCAACATCCTCAAAATACACTCCTTTCTAACCAATGACACCACAAAGCTCTTAATTCACTCCCTGGTCATCTCTCACCTCGACTACTGCAGATCCCTACTCATTGGCTTACCTCTACATAGTCTATCTTCAGTCCATCATGAATGCTGCTGCCATGCAGACCACCCTAGGTATTGCCCTCCATGGCTTGCAAATTTTTTTTTTGTTTAGGACTGCGCAAGGCAAAAGAGGACAATGGCAGCTTAGACATCTCTCCTTTCTTTAACCACTTGACCACTGGGCAGTTAAACCCCCTTCCTAACCAGACCAATTTTCAGCTTTCGGTGCTCTCACACTTTGAATGACAATTACTCAGTCATGTAACACTGAACCCAAATTAATTTTGTGTCCTTTTTTTCACACAAATAGAGCTTTCTTTTGGTGGTATTTAATCACCGCTGGGTTTTTTTTTTTTTTGCGCTATAAATCAAAAAATACTGAAAGTTCGGTAAAAAAAAAAAAAAATAATTCTTTGTTTCTATTAAAAATTATTGCAGAGTATTGGCAGAGTATTGGCAGAGTATTGGCAGAGTATTGGCGAGTGTTGCACAGTGTTGGTAGAGTATTGCACAGTGGTTGCAGAGCATTGCAGTGGTGGCAGAGCATTGCACAGTGGTTGCAGAGCATTGCACAGTGGTTGCAGAGCATTGCACAGTGGTTGGTTGCAGAGCATTGCACAGTGGTTGGTTGCAGAGCATTGCACAGTGGTTGGTTGCAGAGCATTGCACAGTGGTGGCAGAGCATGGCAGAGCATTGCACAGTGGTGGCAGAGCATGGCAGAGCATTGCACAGCGGTGGCAGTGTATTGACCAGCGCTGTGGGCACTACACATCCAGCCCACAGCGCTGGTCCCGTCTCTCCCCCTCTCCGCTTCTCTCCTCTCTGTACCGATCGGTACAGAGAGGGGAGGGAGGAACCGGCGTCATGACGTGACGCCGGTTTGTGTACATGTGATCGCTCCGTCATTTGACGGAGCGATCACATGGTAAACGGCCGCTATCAGCGGCTGTTTACCGTGATCCGCGATGCGCCGGGTCCTTGGGACCCGGCGGTCACGGATGTTCCCGAGTGCGCGCCCCAGGGGGCGCGCGGGAGCAAGTTTCTGGGAGGACGTCCGTAGGACGTCCACTCAGGGAAACCCGACCGCGCTGTAGCCGTCTTTCGACTATAGCGCGGTCGGCATGTGGTTAAAATACATTTTACCTATGTAGCGGCCATAACCCCTTGGGGGCGACCTTGAATTTTCTGGGCTTACCAATTACCTCCTTGTAGCTCGTCGTTCGTTGTCTAGGGGTTCCCAGGGTTAGTACCCAGTAACTTTGGAAGCTGACACACAAAAGTCCTTTTGAGGATTTTTATTTTGCAGGGGTAACATCCAATTATATCACAATCCCTCAATTGGGAATAGAGGGCACGGGTGATAAAACTCAGGCACTTAGAACTGTTGACATCAATTGAATGTCTCTTAGTTAGCCCAGAGAGTAGCCACTTGCAACTGGGCGCTTCACTGCTGGATAAACCTCTAACCAGAGATTTAGCAGCCAACATGTGATCCGGAAACTTTGCAAAGTCTCTGCCACAGACTAGATTGTAACTGAAGATAAGTAGGAACCTTTCCCACAGTACCTGGATCTCTCAGCCTTCTTGGTGATACTGTAGGAAATGCGGATTCTCTAGTGTCCATACAACTCAGCTCCCAGGCTCTTACCGAGCAGCCAGCTTGTCGGCCCTCCTCTGAAGAGTCCTCCCCTGGTCACTTGTACGAGTTGCCGTGTCCCCCCAATACCGAGAGCACACCGGGACACCTCTGAATCCTCCTTCAGTTACTGGGCCTCGAGGCTCGGGAACGGACGGATCCCGACCCCAGACCACGAGGGCCTCTGGGGCTGGTCAGGGTGACCATGCTAAGGGGATGGCAGACACTCCTGGATCCGGGACCCCTCACGAGGTTGGTCCGAACCAGAAATCAAAAGAGCAAGTCGAACCCTGAACATGTGACTTCAGCATCTTAAATACCCCTTCCCAGACCACACAGCAGGGCCAGACGCTCCCACTGATTGGCCCTGAGAAAGATTGGTACCTAACACGTCCAACCAGGCCTGGTTCTCAGCCTGTCACGGGTGCCTCACTGCACATATGACCAGGCGGAACTTCAGTACAGCCCAGCCAGACTGATGCCGAAGTAAAAAACCTAAAACAATTAACCCCCAGAGCTCTGTTACAGCACAAAATTTACATATAGAACATATATAGAACTAAATTTACATATATAGCTCACACTTTAGTAAAGTGTCGGCGCTGCACCTACTTTATAATTTCTGAATTGGTATTGAGGAGGCTGCAGGTTGTGGGTCACACTGTCCAGTTAAGAATGCAGAAAATATCACTCAGTTGCAGGAAACCATAAAGATTACCAGTGCAGAAATCCGCCCTGTACTTCCTGGGGCAGGAAACAAGATCCACGACCCCGTACAAGTCAGTCTTTAACCCTTTTGCTGCTACCATGGGCGTCCGCAGAACTTTTTTCAGGGGGGGGCATCATTTTAAGGTCACTCATGCTTTTCAACGATGTAATGAATGGGAGGGGCTTAGTCATTGTCACAAAAAGCGCAGACATGCAAAGGTTTGAGAAACCTTTGTCTGATTAAAGAGGAAGTAAACCCCCCCCCCCCCCCCAAAAAAAATTATATTTTTTAAATCATTGTATGTGTTGCAACATACCCAAGCATGCTATGTTTCCTAAAGAGAAAAACTATCGCTATAAGTACCTTTTTTTTCCTAGTTTTCTTTTTCGTTTTCTTCATGATCTCGGCTGCTCCATTTTTACTGTGGATTATAGTAACAGATGCGGACGTCATTTCCGCCCTTACTGCGCGGCCCTGTCGAAATCTCGCACATGCGCCGTACCGACTCCTAACCAAGCCTCTCTCTCTCCTCTAATTTACTCCCTGTGTGACGTCTTGTTCAGTCACAAGGGGGAGTGTCAGGAAGAGGAGAATGAGTTTTACATTGCAAGACTTCTCCTCTATGCCGTTCAGAGGAGAATGTCTCGCAGTTCAGTAAGCATAATAGCCGGACATAGAAAAACGGCATTGCACATATGCCGATCTATAAACTACACACTGCGCAAGCGCGCATGACGTCATACTAAATGAAAACAGGCATATCTTCTAAACTAAGCAAGTGCACTTTCACAGGCAGCAATCAGCTGCCTGTGTTATCTACTATATGAACAGATTAACCACTTCAGCCCCGGACCAATTGGCAGCCAAAGGACCAGGCCCCTTTTTGCGATTCGGCACTGCGTCGTTTTAACTGACAATTGCGCGGTCGTGCGACGTGGCTCCCAAACAAAATTGGCGTCCTTTTTTTCCCACAAATAGAGCTTTCTTTTGGTGGTATTTGATCGCCCCTGCGGTTTTTATTTTTTGCGCTATAAACAAAAATAGAGCGACAATTTTGAAAAAAAATGCAATATTTTTTACTTTTTGCTATAATAAATATCCCCAAAAAAAAATATATAAAAAAACATTTTTTTTTTCCTCAGTTTCGGCCGATACGTATTCTTCTACATATTTTTGGTAAAAAAAATCGCAATTAGCGATTATTGATTGGTTTGCGCAAAAGTTATAGCGTTTACAAAATAGGGGATAGTTTTATAGCATTTTTATTAATATTTTTTTTTACTAGTGTAGCGCTACCCCCAGTTAAGAGAGCCGCTGGTTTGTTTTGGGTCCCTGAGTACAGCTCCACCAACCCCCGGCAATTTGGCTCTACCCGCTCTGGCACAGTTAGTAAAGGGGTATGTCCCTATGCACATAAAACTTAGCTTATACTCTAAGTGTAATTGGTATGAACTCACGAGCAGACTGCTGAAATAAGAATAACTGGCTTTACTTTTGTCAGTAAGGAAAAAGAATAGCAACATGCATTTGAACATATATCTTACAATACTTTAGCAGGTCCCTGCAATATGCACTTTAACATGTACACAGGTATATCAATCTAACAATGGGGAAACGGAGCGCCCAGTGTGGCGACCGTCTGCTATGCACCCCTGAGGTGCAATAAATCTATCTGCGCCTACCTAATGGACCAGGCCTGATCCCTAGTAATAGAGCTCAGTCCTTGTACTAGTACAGTGTTCTTCACCGGCAATGAATCTGTAGAGGTGGTGCACATGTAGCTTTAAATGGTGTCTTTGTAATCCACAAAAAGTAACATTGCTGCTCTGAGGTAAATTGCGCCTAGGCAGTTCAGTAGGCATAAAACGTGTGTGTCAATGCAGGATGAGCCTTCCGGCTCTCTCACCAATCCTTGGGGTACCGTCCTCCGATCCGGTCCCTCTAATGGCGGCTCTGGTCTCTTCAATGGCGGCGTCCGGTCTCCTCAGTCACAGCCCTGCACTCCGGTCATCAGCTCCGTCCGACCGACAGTAAGGGGAAGTCTCCGCTCCGCTGCTGTGGACTCTGAGGGGTGAGAGTCTCACTCCATCGGCTGCAAGGCCCAGGCTTCAGGCCTTCAGCTCCGGTCCGCACAGGTGTCTCTGCTGGCTGCAGTCTCCGCGTCACACGCTCTGTCAGCAGAGGCAGGCCAGTCCTGTCAGGCCTCTGAAGAGGAAGTGTCCCAAGAGGAAGAGGCGGTCTCCGCTCTTCCTTTTTATAGTCTCCCCCAGCAGCCTCCCGGGCGGAAGTCAGCAGCCCGGGGGCCTGGGGAATCATGGGAGATGTAGTCTCTTCCAGTAAAAGGGGTAGAACCCCGCTACACACTCCCCCCACTTTGAATCTTTGGTCCCCAAAGACAGTGTTCAAACTACAAGCGTCCTTGGTAACAACACGTTCACATAATTTGGACAGAGGAGCTTCCCACCAATTGGCATGAGATGGGGAGCTGTCCTGTCTACAGGTCACTTCAGTGTGGGTGACCTGCTTAACTGTGCCAGAGAGTGAGCTGGGGTTGCCCTCCACTAAATGAACAGCGGAAGGGTCAGGGCTTTCAGCACTTCTCCTTGCTGTAGTAACAGAGTCCTCTGAACTTTCTCCCATCTTGGGGTAAGTTAGCTTCTTAGGAGGCTTCACAACTCTGCGAGCTCTCTGTTCTCTTGGAACTTCTTCAGGAACACATTCTGGCAACATCTCTGGCTCTGGAACATCATCTTCTTGTTCTGGGTAGAGACCAGGGATATCTTCCCAGCACTCAGGCACATCACTGAATGGCACAAACTCTGTGGCTTCTGGGTTCAATGTGTTATCTTCCACATCTTCAGCAGGTGGAAGATCTATGGCGGAACTTCCTGGGGTTGAGGAAGGCCATAGCCATTCGAGTTCTCCTCTTTCTTCCTCAGGTTGGGGGTCCTGTCCCCCAACTTGGGAGGTCTGAGACCTAGTATTAGGCCTGGGGGTATCCAGAATGGAAACAGATTCAGGTACATCTCTTACTGGAGGCATTCTGACTGCTTCAGTGAGTGGGAGCAAATGATTCCTATGCCAGGTCTTCAAAGGCCCCAATCTCCCTTCTGGCTTCAATTTGTAGACAGGCAATCCTGGAAGTTTTCTACAGATGATATATGGTTCTGATCTCCATCTATCAGCAATCTTGTGTTTTCCAGGGATCCCTAGGTTGCGTAACAGTACACGGTCCCCAGGCTGTAGGTCCTGTACTCTAACTTTCAAATCAAAGTTCCTCTTGTTTCGGGCCCCCCTCTGGTTAGAGGCCGCTTGAGCTTTTTCATAAGCTATCTTCAGACTGCGCCTCAGTCTGTCCACATATCCTTTGTGGGAGGCAGCTGAGGCATGGTCCAAGGAAATGCCGAAGGCCAAATCCACTGGCAATCTTGCTTCTCTCCCAAACATAAGCCGGTAAGGGGAGAAACCTGTCACATCACTTGTGGTGCAATTGTAGGCATGCACCAGAGCTGATATGTGTTGACTCCAATGTTGCTTCTTCTCTGTTTCCAAAGTTCCCAACATGTTCAATAGGGTCCTGTTGAACCTTTCAGGCTGGGCATCACCTTGAGGGTGATATGGTGTGGTCCTAGTCTTCTCTACTCCCAGAGAATCTAGTAGCTTCCTGATCAGGCGACTCTCAAAGTCCCTTCCTTGGTCTAAATGGATTCTCTGTGGCAGTCCATAGTGAACAAAGTACTTCTCCAAAAGTACCTTGGCTACTGTAGAGGCCTTCTGGTCCTTGGTTGGGAAAGCCTGAGCATAACGAGTGAAATGGTCGGTTACCACCAGAACATTTCCCAATCCGCTCAAATCGGGTTCAAGGCAGAGAAAATCAATGCATACCAGATCCATTGGGCCTTGACTCTGTAGGTGGCCCATTGGGGCAGCTTGATGGGGTAAAGTCTTCCTCTGAATGCATCTTGCACAGGAATGGCAATACTCCTCCACTTCGGCCCTCATGCAGGGCCAGTAAAACCGGTCTCTGACAAGTTGGAAGGTTCTCTCTGCTCCTAAGTGACCATGCTGGTCATGTAAGGCAATCAGCACAGTCTCTCGAAGCTTCTCGGGGAGAAACAACTGCCACTTGTCTTCTGGTCCATCAGAGGGGCCCCTTCGGTAGACTACCCCCTGATGCACCTGCAACTTGTCCAACTCTCTCCTCAGTAGGCGAGCTTCTTTAGAAGGGTGAAGGCGAAGTCCCTCTGGACTCTTGTCTTCCAGGGCTTCCAGGACCAATCTCCCCATGGGATCTTCCAATTGGTCACACCTCAGCTCCTTCTTGGACAGCTTCGGCAGACACTCTTCTGCCAGTTGAGTTACCCCACAGTAACACTTTGGGACTCCCACTGTGGTAACTCCTATCTCTTCAGCTCTGGATCCTCCTCTGGCTTGAAGTTCAGCCCCTTGACAAAGGGCTCGCACTCCATCTGGTGCCACTTGGGTCCAGTCTTCACAGTCATCGACCATGACATGGGATCTTCGGGACAGGGCGTCTGCATCCCTATTTCCAGCCCCTGGTCTGTACTTGAGACTGAAATTGAATCCAGACAACGCCGCCAACCATCTGTGTCCAGTTGCATCCAGCTTGGCGGTGGTGAATAGATAGGTCAAGGGGTTGTTATCTGTCTTTACAGTAAACTCGGCCCCATACAAATAGTCTCTCAATTTGTCAACTACTGCCCACTTGAGGGCTAAGAACTCCAACTTGTGGGTGGGATAGTTCTTCTCGGAGGGGGTCAGGCTCCGGCTCACATAGGCCACTGGTCGTAGCTGGTCTTCATACTCCTGGTAGAGTACTCCACCTAGGCCTTCATGGCTGGCATCAACATGTAGCTCATATGGTCTAGTGGGATCAGCGTAGGCCAAAACTGGGGCTGTGGTGAGACTTCTCTTCAAGGTTCTGAAAGCCTCTTCACACCTTGAATTCCACTGGTCTTGGACCGACTCACTGGACCTTCTAGGCCCCATTCCATCCTCCTCTCCTTCTGTCTTCAGCAGCTCGTTGAGGGGTTTGGCAATGCGGGCAAATCCATCCACAAACCTGCGGTAGTAGGAGCAGAACCCCAAGAAAGACCGAAGTTCTGTAACTGTTGTGGGCCTTGGCCACGAAGTAACTGCCTCCAGCTTCTCTGGGTCTGTAGACACTCCTTTTTCAGACACTATGTGTCCCAGATAGTTCACAGAAGACTGATAGAACCGACACTTCTCTGGAGAAAGTTTAAGTCCCTCTTCACTGAGCCTCTTCAGTACTTTCTCCAATCTGGCTTCATGTTCTTCCAAAGTCTTTCCAAAGACAATGACATCGTCCAGATACACCAGGACTTCTATGAGGTTCATGTCTCCAACTGTCCTTTCCATTAGGCGTTGAAACGTAGCAGGAGCTCCAGATAGGCCCTGAGGCATCCTGTTGAACTCAAAGAATCCCACTGGAGTTATGAAGGCAGTCTTTTCTCTATCTTCTGGATGCATGGGGATTTGGTAATACCCACTCTTGAGGTCCATCACACTGAACCACTTAGCTCCAGATAAACTCTGCAAGGCATCTTCTATCCTTGGCGTGGTGTACTGGTCAGGAATGGTCCTCCTGTTGAGAGTTCTGTAGTCAATGCACAGTCTCAATGACCCATTCTTCTTCCTGACTACCACAATTGGGGAGGCATAGGGGCTTCTGGACTCCCTAATCACTCCCGTCTTCTTCAATTCCGCAAGCTGCTCCCTCAGATCCTCCAGATCTGCTAGCGGGACTCGCCTCACTCTTTCTCTGAATGGCTTGTCCTCTTGTATGCGGATTCGATGGGTGGCACTCCTCGCACACCCCACATCAAACTCATCTTTAGAGAAAATCTTCTCCCATCGGGTCAGCTGGGCCTTGGCTCTCTCCTTCCAAGCTCCAGGTAGGTTTGGGTTTTCCATGGAGAGTTTCTTCCAAACATCTTCACTTTCACCCGTCCCCTTCACTTCTGACCAGCCAACTGGGACAGCAGGACTCACCTGTCCCAGAAGCATCCTGGCAGGGATCTCCACGGGCTGCTCCGTGGGGTTCCTCACACTGACAGGGACTCTTCCCCTTGCCTTCTTCAGGTCCTTCAATGAGATTACTTCTGGTATCACCTCCAGACCTGAGTGACCCTCCATTGGGTCGGGCTCCAGCATTACAAAGGGGCCAGGCTGCTCCCAGGTAAGTTTCACCGTGGCTCTCATGCAGGTCACCTCTCCAGGCTGTAACACTGCTCCTTCTTTCCCAAGCCTCCTTACCCTTCCTATCCCCTCACTTGGGGTCTTCTGCTCTAGGACCAACCGCTGATAGGCTGCCTTCAGCATGGGATGGATCTTGGGGACTGAAAGATTCTCTTTCTTCACCAGGGGAGTCAGAAGCCTTCTGACTAGGTCCGTGTTCGTCCCTATGATCAGGGAAGTCTTGCTGGTTCCTGGTGGGCGGGGACACACCACTGCTAAGGTGTCGAACACTTCAGACTTCCCAGCTACGGATGGGTCAAACGTCAATCTGATGGGTAAGTATCCATCATAGGGGAAACTCTGAGTTCCCAATCCCCTTATCTCCAGCTCTTCTATCTTCTGTATAGGCAGATGACTCAGGTATCTGTCATAGAAGTCCCTGTACAACAGGGTCACTTGTGCTCCAGTGTCTAGGAGGGCCTTCGTGTACACTCCTTCCACTTGGATGGGTACAGTAGGGGATGGACCAACTAGCTCCTCTGGGTAGGGCCTAGTTGATGCTGTCCTCTTCTTTGGACTCTTTGCTTTGCCAGCACTTGATTTGCACTTGCTCCTTTCTTGAGCCTGGTATGCATTGATTTTCTCCCTCTTACTGGGAGTGTGAACCCGTTGAGGGATATTGTTATCTCTCACTTTGAAGAGTTCACGCTTGGGGGTGCTGTGTCTCTCCGGAGGGGTCTTGCCCCCTTTCTCTGGAGTGCACCTTGGTTGAGGATCCCTGGGTTCCTTCCGAGGGGTTTGATCTCCTCGCTTTCTCTTCTTGTTACGCTTCTTGGAGCTCACTGAAGGTGATGGGCACCCGGTTGACTCCTTCACCGGGGCCCTTTGGCGTTTCCCGCCGGCTGGCGGCTTTCTGCCTTCTTCTTCTTGGGACTGGCACATACAGCTGCAATATGACCAATTCCTCCACAATTAAAGCAAATCATCTCACTGTGGTCAGGTGGGGGTGCTGGTGCTGGAACAGCTGGAAACAATTCCCTCCTGGTTGTTTCCTTCTTGGGACTGGGCGTCTCTTTCGCCACTAGAGACGTCAGTATCTCCATCATCTGGGACATCTGCAACTTCAGGGCATCTACCTCTGTGTCTCTTTCAGGGGTTAAGGCCGACCTGACCGTGGCCACTGGAGGCTTTGTAGACCCCATCACCTGCTTCTCCCTTTTCTCTTCCAACATGGCCTCTTCTTCTCTGACCATTCGGATGAGGTCAGGGTAGTCCAGGCTCTTCCCATCCTGCCGGGTGCGTAGAATTAGTGCGACAGGGTCCAAGGGTTGGGCTCCCCTCATCACCTGCTGGGCACGGGCTTCATCTACCTTCCCTGGATCTATCCCCTTCTTCAGGATAATCCTATGCAGGATCTTGTCTATGCGTCCCATGTACTCTGACAGCTTCTCGCCTGTCTTCTGGTAACAGTGTTCCAGTTGATAGGTAAGTTCTGTGACTTTTTCTGTCCCACCAAACACACCTTCCAGGATGTCTATGTAGTCCTGGGCAGTGCAATCCTTTTTACTTGTCTTCAGATTGCGTATGGCCTCTAAGGCAGGTCCTTTTAGGCTTTCAACAATCCTTTGCTTCTTCCTGCCTTCTGAGACCTCCCATTCTATTAAGGCGTATGTGTACCCAGCATCATTTCTCATGTCCATTATCCATGACTTCTGGCATGGGGATAATGACATTATGAGCTGCTTCACTGCCTCTCTCTGCCATATCCCTGGCAGTTCAATGACTGCTGCTGCGGCTGGGTCAGCGGCCCATGTTGCGGACCACCGTCCCACTTCTATTGGGTCCATGCCGGCACCCTCTGGCGGCTTTTCCCGCTGACTCAGGATCCCGGATTACGAGCCCCCACGTGTAGCGCTACCCCCAGTTAAGAGAGCCGCTGGTTTGTTTTGGGTCCCTGAGTACAGCTCCACCAACCCCCGGCAATTTGGCTCTACCCGCTCTGGCACAGTTAGTAAAGGGGTATGTCCCTATGCACATAAAACTTAGCTTATACTCTAAGTGTAATTGGTATGAACTCACGAGCAGACTGCTGAAATAAGAATAACTGGCTTTACTTTTGTCAGTAAGGAAAAAGAATAGCAACATGCATTTGAACATATATCTTACAATACTTTAGCAGGTCCCTGCAATATGCACTTTAACATGTACACAGGTATATCAATCTAACAATGGGGAAACGGAGCGCCCAGTGTGGCGACCGTCTGCTATGCACCCCTGAGGTGCAATAAATCTATCTGCGCCTACCTAATGGACCAGGCCTGATCCCTAGCAATAGAGCTCAGTCCTTGTACTAGTACAGTGTTCTTCACCGGCAATGAATCTGTAGAGGTGGTGCACATGTAGCTTTAAATGGTGTCTTTGTAATCCACAAAAAGTAACATTGCTGCTCTGAGGTAAATTGCGCCTAGGCAGTTCAGTAGGCATAAAACGTGTGTGTCAATGCAGGATGAGCCTTCCGGCTCTCTCACCAATCCTTGGGGTACCGTCCTCCGATCCGGTCCCTCTAATGGCGGCTCTGGTCTCTTCAATGGCGGCGTCCGGTCTCCTCAGTCACAGCCCTGCACTCCGGTCATCAGCTCCGTCCGACCGACAGTAAGGGGAAGTCTCCGCTCCGCTGCTGTGGACTCTGAGGGGTGAGAGTCTCACTCCATCGGCTGCAAGGCCCAGGCTTCAGGCCTTCAGCTCCGGTCCGCACAGGTGTCTCTGCTGGCTGCAGTCTCCGCGTCACACGCTCTGTCAGCAGAGGCAGGCCAGTCCTGTCAGGCCTCTGAAGAGGAAGTGTCCCAAGAGGAAGAGGCGGTCTCCGCTCTTCCTTTTTATAGTCTCCCCCAGCAGCCTCCCGGGCGGAAGTCAGCAGCCCGGGGGCCTGGGGAATCATGGGAGATGTAGTCTCTTCCAGTAAAAGGGGTAGAACCCCGCTACACTAGTAATGGCGGCGATCAGCGATTTTTTTTTTTTTTTTTTTTTTTTTTGTGACTGCGACATTATGGCGGACACATCGGACATTTTTGACACATTTTTTGGACCATTGTCATTTATACAGCAATCAATGCTATTTAAATAGCACTGATTCCTGTATAAATGACAGTTGTAGTGAAAGAGTTAACCACTAGGGGGAGGGGGAGGGTTTATGGGCTGTGACGTGTGTGCTTTTTTACATTAGGGGGCTGACGTCTGACGTCATTGATCGGCTTTCCCGATCACCGGGAACAGCCAATCAATGACAGTCAGTGTAGGAAGCGCGGGGAGAGGTTTGTTTACACAGACCTCTCCCGTTCTTCAGCTCCGTAACCCGATCGCGGGACACCAGCGGCGATCGGGTGCGCTGGTCCCACGGCCGGGGTCACGGAGCCTCCGAGCGGGTCGCGAGCGCGCGACCCCCGGGCAGGCAATTAAAGGGGACGTACAGGTACGTGCTTTTGCCTGCCCGTGCCATTCTGCTGACGTATATCTACATGAGGCGGTCGGGAAGCGGTTAAACATCACGGCACTCTTCCTCGGTACTCCTTACAGCCCTACTGCAAGCAGCGGTCTTGCTCTAGGGTGGAAATTTGCAAATTTCAAAAAGCCTTCATGGGCTGATGTCAGACTAAAGGCGCGGGCGTTTCTAGGTTGTATTTGCATGCAGACAGGGCTGGGACAAGGGGTGGGCACAGTGGCGGTGCGTCCATAAGGGCGCACGGGCGCCGCCCCCTCTCTCCAGCCACCCCCTTTAGCACCAATAGATAGAGTTTTGCATTCCATGAATCTATCTATGGCTGCTACCCCCTATTCAGGCGCCTGGGCTCTTTTTCGGGCACAGGGCACAGGGCCATAGGCTCTAATAGGCATCAAAAAAGGTGACCTGCGAGTGAATATTCGCTTTCCTAACACTAAACAGCCTCTCCGCCAATAAGATGCTCGGATCTGTTGCCCATCACCTATTTGGCTGAAACAGGCGCTGTGATTGGATGCCTGGTGTCCAATCATAGCAGAGGATAGGAAGAGAGGACAGGAGAAGATATCGAGGAGCATCGAGGAGCTGTCCCACCGAGACACGGTAAGTGCATACGGCAGGCCGGCGGGGGGCACACAGGCAGCATTTGATATGGCACAGTGGCTGCGTTTGATGGGGCACAGTGGGAGCAATTGATGGGCACAGTGGTGGCAATTGATGGGCACATTGGGAGCAATTGATGGGCACAGTGGTGGCAATTGATGGGCACAGTGGCTGCATTTGATGGCACAGTGGCTGCCTTTGATGGCACAGAGACGGCAATTGATGGGCACAGTGGCTGCGTTTGATGAGCACAGTGGCTGCGTTTGATGGGCACAGTGGCTGCGTTTGATGGGCACAGTGGCTGCGTTTGATAGGCACAGTGGCTGTGTTTGATGGGCACAGTGGCTGCGTTTGATGGGCACAGTGGCGACAATTGATGGGCACATTGGCTGCATTTGATGGCACAGTGGCTGTGTTTGATGGCACAGTGGCTGCGATTGATGGCACAGTGAGGCTGCAATTGATGGTTTTTTTTTTTTCTGAATTCTTCAGTTTGTTTGCACCCCCCCAAAAATTTTGAGCACCAGCCACCACTGGGAGGGCAGAAGGGTCAGCTGCTCTGGGCGCAGTGAAGCAAGGGGGCAAAGAATATACGCAGGGTGGTACAATTATTTTAAAGAATTCTTGGGCCTCTCCTATTTTCAATCTACACCTCCTCCCTGGGTCAGCTGATCGCCTCCTATGGCTTCAAATACAATCTCTAGGTTGATGACACCCAAATCTATTTCTCTACACCTCAGCTCACTCCCTCTGTCTCCGCACTTATCACTCATTTACTAAGGCTACTTTCACACTGGGGCGTTGGGGGCGCTGGCGGTAAAGCAGCGCTATATTTAGCGCCGCTTTATCGTCGTTTTTCCCCCCCCCACGCAAGCGGCCGAAAAAGGGTTAATACCGCCCGCAAACCGCCGCTGCAGCGGCGTTTTGCGGGCGGGTTCGGAGCGCTGCCCCATTGTTTTCAATGGGAACGGGCGCTATAGGAGCAGTAAATATACCGCTCCTACAGCGACCCAAAGATGCGGCTTGCAGGACATTTTTCAGCGTCCTGCAAGCGCACCGCTTCAGTGTGAAAGCCCTCGGGCTTTCACAATGAAGACACAGCAACAGCTGTTTCGGGTCGGTTTGCAGGAGCAATTTTTAGCGCAATAGCGCCTGCAAACCGCCCCAGTGTGAAAGGGGCCTAACAGATATATCAGTCTGGATATCACACCACTTCCTCAAACTCAATCTATCCAAAACCCAAACTAAAATTTTTCCTCCACCACTTGCCCCTTCCCCTGATCTCTCTGTCAAAATCGATGGCGCAACTATCAGCCTATCCCTGCATGCCAAGGTCCTAGGCGTAGTCCTGGACTCTGAACTCTCCTTTAAGGCTCCAATCACTGTCCAAATCTTGCCGCTTCAACCTCCGCAACATCTCCAAAATACACCCGCTTTCTAACCAATGACACAACAAAGCTCATATTTCACTCCCTGGTCATCTCTCACCTCAACTACTGCAGATCCCTACTCATTGGCTTACCTCTACATAGTCTATCTTCAGTCCATCATGAATGCTGCTGCCATGCAGACCACCCTAGGTATTGCCCACACGTGATGTTGCTCCTCCATGGCTTGCACATTTTTTTTTTTTGTTTAGGACTTCGCAAGGCAAAAGAGGACAATGGCAGCCTGGACATCTCTCTTTCTTTAAAATACTTTTTACCTATGTAGCAGCCATAACCCCTTGGGGGCGACCTTGAATTTTCTGGGCTTACCAATTACCTCCTTGTAGCTCGTCGGTTGTTGTCTAGGGGTTCCCAGGGTTAGTACCCAGTAACTTCGGAAGCTGACACACAAAAGTCCTTTTGAGGATTTTTATTTTGCGGTGGAAACATCCAACTATATCACAGTCTCTCAATTGGGAATAGAGGGCACGGGTGATAAAACTCAGGCATTTAGAACTGCTGACAACAATTGAATGTCTCTTAGTTAGCCCAGAGAGTAGCCACTTGCAACTGGGCGCTTCACTGCTGGATAAACCTCTAGCCAGAGATTTAGCAGCCAACATGTGATTCGGAAAATTAGCAAAGTCTCTGCCACAGACTAGATTGTAACTAAAGATAAGTAGGAACCTTTCCCACAGTACCTGGATTTCTCAGCCTTCTTGGTGATACTGTGGGAAGTGTGGATTCTTTAGTGTCCATACAACTCAGCTCCCAGGCTCTTACCGAGCAGCCATCTTCTTGGCCCTCCTCCGAAGAGTCCTCCCCTGGTCACTTGTACGAGTTGCCGTGTCCCTCCAATACCGAGAGCACACCGGGACACCTCCGAATCCTCCTTCAGTAACTGAGCCTCAAACCAGTTCCGAGGCTCGGGAACAGACGGATCCCCACCCCAGACCATGAGGGCCTCTGGGGCTGGTCAAGGTGACCATGCTTAAGGGGATGGCAGACACTCCTGGATCCGGGACCCCTCACGAGGTTGGTCCGAACCAGAAATCAAAAGAGCAAGTCGAACCCTGAACATGTGACTTCAGCATCTTAAATACCCCTTCCCAGACCACACAGCAGGGCCAGACGCTCCCACTGATTGGCCCTGAGAAAGATTGGTACCTAACACGTCCAACCAGGCCTGGTTCTCAGCCTGTCACAGGGGCCTCACTGCACCTATGACCAGGCGGAACTTCAGTACAGCCCAGCCAAACTGATGCCGAAGTAAAAAACCTAAAACAATTAACCCCCAGAGCTCTGTTACAGCACAAAATTTACATATAGAACATATATAGAACTAAATTTACATATATAGCTCACACTTTAGTAAAGTGTCGGCGCTGCACCTACTTTATAATTTCTGAATTGGTATTGAGGAGGCTGCAGGTTGTGGGTCACACTGTCCAGTTAAGAATGCAGAAAATATCACTCAGTTGCAGGAAACCATAAAGATTACCAGTGCAGAAATCCGCCCTGTACTTCCTGGGGCAGGAAACAAGATCCACGACCCCGTACAAGTCAGTCTTTAACCCTTTTGCTGCTACCATGGGCGTCCGCAGAACTTTTTTCAGGGGGGGGGGCATCATTTTAAGGTCACTCATGCTTTTCAACGATGTAATGAATGGGAGGGGCTTAGTCATTGTCACAAAAAGCGCAGACATGCAAAGGTTTGAGAAACCTTTGTCTGATTAAAGAGGAAGTAAACCCCCCCCCCCCCCCCCCCCCCCCCCCCCAAAAAATTATATTTTTTAAATCATTGTATGTGTTGCAACATACCCAAGCATGCTATGTTTCCTAAAGAGAAAAACTATCGCTATAAGTACCTTTTTTTTCCTAGTTTTCTTTTTCGTTTTCTTCATGATCTCGGCTGCTCCATTTTTACTGTGGATTATAGTAACAGATGCGGACGTCATTTCCGCCCTTACTGCGCGGCCCTGTCGAAATCTCGCACATGCGCCGTACCGACTCCTAACCAAGCCTCTCTCTCTCCTCTAATTTACTCCCTGTGTGACGTCTTGTTCAGTCACAAGGGGGAGTGTCAGGAAGAGGAGAATGAGTTTTACATCGCAAGACTTCTCCTCTATGCCGTTCAGAGGAGAATGTCTCGCAGTTCAGTAAGCATAATAGCCGGACATAGAAAAACGGCATTGCACATATGCCGATCTATAAACTACACACTGCGCAAGCACGCATGACGTCATACTAAATGAAAACAGGCATATCTTCTAAACTAAGCAAGTGCACTTTCACAGGCAGCAATCAGCTGCCTGTGTTATCTACTATATGAACAGATTAACCACTTCAGCCCCGGACCAATTGGCAGCCAAAGGACCAGGCCCCTTTTTGCGATTCGGCACTGCGTCGTTTTAACTGACAATTGCGCGGTCGTGCGACGTGGCTCCCAAACAAAATTGGCGTCCTTTTTTTCCCACAAATAGAGCTTTCTTTTGGTGGTATTTGATCGCCCCTGCGGTTTTGATTTTTTGCGCTATAAACAAAAATAGAGCGACAATTTTGAAAAAAATGCAATATTTTTTACTTTTTGCTATAAGAAATATCCCCAAAAAATATGTAAAAAAACATTTTTTTTCCTCAGTTTCGGCCGATACGTATTCTTCTACATATTTTTGGTAAAAAAAAATCGCAATTAGCGATTATTGATTGGTTTGCTCAAAAGTTATAGCGTTTACAAAATAGGGGATAGTTTTATAGCATTTTTATTAATATTTTTTTTTTACTAGTGTAGCGCTACCCCCAGTTAAGAGAGCCGCTGGTTTGTTTTGGGTCCCTGAGTACAGCTCCACCAACCCCCGGCAATTTGGCTCTACCCGCTCTGGCACAGTTAGTAAAGGGGTATGTCCCTATGCACATAAAACTTAGCTTATACTCTAAGTGTAATTGGTATGAACTCACGAGCAGACTGCTGAAATAAGAATAACTGGCTTTACTTTTGTCAGTAAGGAAAAAGAATAGCAACATGCATTTGAACATATATCTTACAATACTTTAGCAGGTCCCTGCAATATGCACTTTAACATGTACACAGGTATATCAATCTAACAATGGGGAAACGGAGCGCCCAGTGTGGCGACCGTCTGCTATGCACCCCTGAGGTGCAATAAATCTATCTGCGCCTACCTAATGGACCAGGCCTGATCCCTAGTAATAGAGCTCAGTCCTTGTACTAGTACAGTGTTCTTCACCGGCAATGAATCTGTAGAGGTGGTGCACATGTAGCTTTAAATGGTGTCTTTGTAATCCACAAAAAGTAACATTGCTGCTCTGAGGTAAATTGCGCCTAGGCAGTTCAGTAGGCATAAAACGTGTGTGTCAATGCAGGATGAGCCTTCCGGCTCTCTCACCAATCCTTGGGGTACCGTCCTCCGATCCGGTCCCTCTAATGGCGGCTCTGGTCTCTTCAATGGCGGCGTCCGGTCTCCTCAGTCACAGCCCTGCACTCCGGTCATCAGCTCCGTCCGACCGACAGTAAGGGGAAGTCTCCGCTCCGCTGCTGTGGACTCTGAGGGGTGAGAGTCTCACTCCATCGGCTGCAAGGCCCAGGCTTCAGGCCTTCAGCTCCGGTCCGCACAGGTGTCTCTGCTGGCTGCAGTCTCCGCGTCACACGCTCTGTCAGCAGAGGCAGGCCAGTCCTGTCAGGCCTCTGAAGAGGAAGTGTCCCAAGAGGAAGAGGCGGTCTCCGCTCTTCCTTTTTATAGTCTCCCCCAGCAGCCTCCCGGGCGGAAGTCAGCAGCCCGGGGGCCTGGGGAATCATGGGAGATGTAGTCTCTTCCAGTAAAAGGGGTAGAACCCCGCTACACACTCCCCCCACTTTGAATCTTTGGTCCCCAAAGACAGTGTTCAAACTACAAGCGTCCTTGGTAACAACACGTTCACATAATTTGGACAGAGGAGCTTCCCACCAATTGGCATGAGATGGGGAGCTGTCCTGTCTACAGGTCACTTCAGTGTGGGTGACCTGCTTAACTGTGCCAGAGAGTGAGCTGGGGTTGCCCTCCACTAAATGAACAGCGGAAGGGTCAGGGCTTTCAGCACTTCTCCTTGCTGTAGTAACAGAGTCCTCTGAACTTTCTCCCATCTTGGGGTAAGTTAGCTTCTTAGGAGGCTTCACAACTCTGCGAGCTCTCTGTTCTCTTGGAACTTCTTCAGGAACACATTCTGGCAACATCTCTGGCTCTGGAACATCATCTTCTTGTTCTGGGTAGAGACCAGGGATATCTTCCCAGCACTCAGGCACATCACTGAATGGCACAAACTCTGTGGCTTCTGGGTTCAATGTGTTATCTTCCACATCTTCAGCAGGTGGAAGATCTATGGCGGAACTTCCTGGGGTTGAGGAAGGCCATAGCCATTCGAGTTCTCCTCTTTCTTCCTCAGGTTGGGGGTCCTGTCCCCCAACTTGGGAGGTCTGAGACCTAGTATTAGGCCTGGGGGTATCCAGAATGGAAACAGATTCAGGTACATCTCTTACTGGAGGCATTCTGACTGCTTCAGTGAGTGGGAGCAAATGATTCCTATGCCAGGTCTTCAAAGGCCCCAATCTCCCTTCTGGCTTCAATTTGTAGACAGGCAATCCTGGAAGTTTTCTACAGATGATATATGGTTCTGATCTCCATCTATCAGCAATCTTGTGTTTTCCAGGGATCCCTAGGTTGCGTAACAGTACACGGTCCCCAGGCTGTAGGTCCTGTACTCTAACTTTCAAATCAAAGTTCCTCTTGTTTCGGGCCCCCCTCTGGTTAGAGGCCGCTTGAGCTTTTTCATAAGCTATCTTCAGACTGCGCCTCAGTCTGTCCACATATCCTTTGTGGGAGGCAGCTGAGGCATGGTCCAAGGAAATGCCGAAGGCCAAATCCACTGGCAATCTTGCTTCTCTCCCAAACATAAGCCGGTAAGGGGAGAAACCTGTCACATCACTTGTGGTGCAATTGTAGGCATGCACCAGAGCTGATATGTGTTGACTCCAATGTTGCTTCTTCTCTGTTTCCAAAGTTCCCAACATGTTCAATAGGGTCCTGTTGAACCTTTCAGGCTGGGCATCACCTTGAGGGTGATATGGTGTGGTCCTAGTCTTCTCTACTCCCAGAGAATCTAGTAGCTTCCTGATCAGGCGACTCTCAAAGTCCCTTCCTTGGTCTAAATGGATTCTCTGTGGCAGTCCATAGTGAACAAAGTACTTCTCCAAAAGTACCTTGGCTACTGTAGAGGCCTTCTGGTCCTTGGTTGGGAAAGCCTGAGCATAACGAGTGAAATGGTCGGTTACCACCAGAACATTTCCCAATCCGCTCAAATCGGGTTCAAGGCAGAGAAAATCAATGCATACCAGATCCATTGGGCCTTGACTCTGTAGGTGGCCCATTGGGGCAGCTTGATGGGGTAAAGTCTTCCTCTGAATGCATCTTGCACAGGAATGGCAATACTCCTCCACTTCGGCCCTCATGCAGGGCCAGTAAAACCGGTCTCTGACAAGTTGGAAGGTTCTCTCTGCTCCTAAGTGACCATGCTGGTCATGTAAGGCAATCAGCACAGTCTCTCGAAGCTTCTCGGGGAGAAACAACTGCCACTTGTCTTCTGGTCCATCAGAGGGGCCCCTTCGGTAGACTACCCCCTGATGCACCTGCAACTTGTCCAACTCTCTCCTCAGTAGGCGAGCTTCTTTAGAAGGGTGAAGGCGAAGTCCCTCTGGACTCTTGTCTTCCAGGGCTTCCAGGACCAATCTCCCCATGGGATCTTCCAATTGGTCACACCTCAGCTCCTTCTTGGACAGCTTCGGCAGACACTCTTCTGCCAGTTGAGTTACCCCACAGTAACACTTTGGGACTCCCACTGTGGTAACTCCTATCTCTTCAGCTCTGGATCCTCCTCTGGCTTGAAGTTCAGCCCCTTGACAAAGGGCTCGCACTCCATCTGGTGCCACTTGGGTCCAGTCTTCACAGTCATCGACCATGACATGGGATCTTCGGGACAGGGCGTCTGCATCCCTATTTCCAGCCCCTGGTCTGTACTTGAGACTGAAATTGAATCCAGACAACGCCGCCAACCATCTGTGTCCAGTTGCATCCAGCTTGGCGGTGGTGAATAGATAGGTCAAGGGGTTGTTATCTGTCTTTACAGTAAACTCGGCCCCATACAAATAGTCTCTCAATTTGTCAACTACTGCCCACTTGAGGGCTAAGAACTCCAACTTGTGGGTGGGATAGTTCTTCTCGGAGGGGGTCAGGCTCCGGCTCACATAGGCCACTGGTCGTAGCTGGTCTTCATACTCCTGGTAGAGTACTCCACCTAGGCCTTCATGGCTGGCATCAACATGTAGCTCATATGGTCTAGTGGGATCAGCGTAGGCCAAAACTGGGGCTGTGGTGAGACTTCTCTTCAAGGTTCTGAAAGCCTCTTCACACCTTGAATTCCACTGGTCTTGGACCGACTCACTGGACCTTCTAGGCCCCATTCCATCCTCCTCTCCTTCTGTCTTCAGCAGCTCGTTGAGGGGTTTGGCAATGCGGGCAAATCCATCCACAAACCTGCGGTAGTAGGAGCAGAACCCCAAGAAAGACCGAAGTTCTGTAACTGTTGTGGGCCTTGGCCACGAAGTAACTGCCTCCAGCTTCTCTGGGTCTGTAGACACTCCTTTTTCAGACACTATGTGTCCCAGATAGTTCACAGAAGACTGATAGAACCGACACTTCTCTGGAGAAAGTTTAAGTCCCTCTTCACTGAGCCTCTTCAGTACTTTCTCCAATCTGGCTTCATGTTCTTCCAAAGTCTTTCCAAAGACAATGACATCGTCCAGATACACCAGGACTTCTATGAGGTTCATGTCTCCAACTGTCCTTTCCATTAGGCGTTGAAACGTAGCAGGAGCTCCAGATAGGCCCTGAGGCATCCTGTTGAACTCAAAGAATCCCACTGGAGTTATGAAGGCAGTCTTTTCTCTATCTTCTGGATGCATGGGGATTTGGTAATACCCACTCTTGAGGTCCATCACACTGAACCACTTAGCTCCAGATAAACTCTGCAAGGCATCTTCTATCCTTGGCGTGGTGTACTGGTCAGGAATGGTCCTCCTGTTGAGAGTTCTGTAGTCAATGCACAGTCTCAATGACCCATTCTTCTTCCTGACTACCACAATTGGGGAGGCATAGGGGCTTCTGGACTCCCTAATCACTCCCGTCTTCTTCAATTCCGCAAGCTGCTCCCTCAGATCCTCCAGATCTGCTAGCGGGACTCGCCTCACTCTTTCTCTGAATGGCTTGTCCTCTTGTATGCGGATTCGATGGGTGGCACTCCTCGCACACCCCACATCAAACTCATCTTTAGAGAAAATCTTCTCCCATCGGGTCAGCTGGGCCTTGGCTCTCTCCTTCCAAGCTCCAGGTAGGTTTGGGTTTTCCATGGAGAGTTTCTTCCAAACATCTTCACTTTCACCCGTCCCCTTCACTTCTGACCAGCCAACTGGGACAGCAGGACTCACCTGTCCCAGAAGCATCCTGGCAGGGATCTCCACGGGCTGCTCCGTGGGGTTCCTCACACTGACAGGGACTCTTCCCCTTGCCTTCTTCAGGTCCTTCAATGAGATTACTTCTGGTATCACCTCCAGACCTGAGTGACCCTCCATTGGGTCGGGCTCCAGCATTACAAAGGGGCCAGGCTGCTCCCAGGTAAGTTTCACCGTGGCTCTCATGCAGGTCACCTCTCCAGGCTGTAACACTGCTCCTTCTTTCCCAAGCCTCCTTACCCTTCCTATCCCCTCACTTGGGGTCTTCTGCTCTAGGACCAACCGCTGATAGGCTGCCTTCAGCATGGGATGGATCTTGGGGACTGAAAGATTCTCTTTCTTCACCAGGGGAGTCAGAAGCCTTCTGACTAGGTCCGTGTTCGTCCCTATGATCAGGGAAGTCTTGCTGGTTCCTGGTGGGCGGGGACACACCACTGCTAAGGTGTCGAACACTTCAGACTTCCCAGCTACGGATGGGTCAAACGTCAATCTGATGGGTAAGTATCCATCATAGGGGAAACTCTGAGTTCCCAATCCCCTTATCTCCAGCTCTTCTATCTTCTGTATAGGCAGATGACTCAGGTATCTGTCATAGAAGTCCCTGTACAACAGGGTCACTTGTGCTCCAGTGTCTAGGAGGGCCTTCGTGTACACTCCTTCCACTTGGATGGGTACAGTAGGGGATGGACCAACTAGCTCCTCTGGGTAGGGCCTAGTTGATGCTGTCCTCTTCTTTGGACTCTTTGCTTTGCCAGCACTTGATTTGCACTTGCTCCTTTCTTGAGCCTGGTATGCATTGATTTTCTCCCTCTTACTGGGAGTGTGAACCCGTTGAGGGATATTGTTATCTCTCACTTTGAAGAGTTCACGCTTGGGGGTGCTGTGTCTCTCCGGAGGGGTCTTGCCCCCTTTCTCTGGAGTGCACCTTGGTTGAGGATCCCTGGGTTCCTTCCGAGGGGTTTGATCTCCTCGCTTTCTCTTCTTGTTACGCTTCTTGGAGCTCACTGAAGGTGATGGGCACCCGGTTGACTCCTTCACCGGGGCCCTTTGGCGTTTCCCGCCGGCTGGCGGCTTTCTGCCTTCTTCTTCTTGGGACTGGCACATACAGCTGCAATATGACCAATTCCTCCACAATTAAAGCAAATCATCTCACTGTGGTCAGGTGGGGGTGCTGGTGCTGGAACAGCTGGAAACAATTCCCTCCTGGTTGTTTCCTTCTTGGGACTGGGCGTCTCTTTCGCCACTAGAGACGTCAGTATCTCCATCATCTGGGACATCTGCAACTTCAGGGCATCTACCTCTGTGTCTCTTTCAGGGGTTAAGGCCGACCTGACCGTGGCCACTGGAGGCTTTGTAGACCCCATCACCTGCTTCTCCCTTTTCTCTTCCAACATGGCCTCTTCTTCTCTGACCATTCGGATGAGGTCAGGGTAGTCCAGGCTCTTCCCATCCTGCCGGGTGCGTAGAATTAGTGCGACAGGGTCCAAGGGTTGGGCTCCCCTCATCACCTGCTGGGCACGGGCTTCATCTACCTTCCCTGGATCTATCCCCTTCTTCAGGATAATCCTATGCAGGATCTTGTCTATGCGTCCCATGTACTCTGACAGCTTCTCGCCTGTCTTCTGGTAACAGTGTTCCAGTTGATAGGTAAGTTCTGTGACTTTTTCTGTCCCACCAAACACACCTTCCAGGATGTCTATGTAGTCCTGGGCAGTGCAATCCTTTTTACTTGTCTTCAGATTGCGTATGGCCTCTAAGGCAGGTCCTTTTAGGCTTTCAACAATCCTTTGCTTCTTCCTGCCTTCTGAGACCTCCCATTCTATTAAGGCGTATGTGTACCCAGCATCATTTCTCATGTCCATTATCCATGACTTCTGGCATGGGGATAATGACATTATGAGCTGCTTCACTGCCTCTCTCTGCCATATCCCTGGCAGTTCAATGACTGCTGCTGCGGCTGGGTCAGCGGCCCATGTTGCGGACCACCGTCCCACTTCTATTGGGTCCATGCCGGCACCCTCTGGCGGCTTTTCCCGCTGACTCAGGATCCCGGATTACGAGCCCCCACGTGTAGCGCTACCCCCAGTTAAGAGAGCCGCTGGTTTGTTTTGGGTCCCTGAGTACAGCTCCACCAACCCCCGGCAATTTGGCTCTACCCGCTCTGGCACAGTTAGTAAAGGGGTATGTCCCTATGCACATAAAACTTAGCTTATACTCTAAGTGTAATTGGTATGAACTCACGAGCAGACTGCTGAAATAAGAATAACTGGCTTTACTTTTGTCAGTAAGGAAAAAGAATAGCAACATGCATTTGAACATATATCTTACAATACTTTAGCAGGTCCCTGCAATATGCACTTTAACATGTACACAGGTATATCAATCTAACAATGGGGAAACGGAGCGCCCAGTGTGGCGACCGTCTGCTATGCACCCCTGAGGTGCAATAAATCTATCTGCGCCTACCTAATGGACCAGGCCTGATCCCTAGCAATAGAGCTCAGTCCTTGTACTAGTACAGTGTTCTTCACCGGCAATGAATCTGTAGAGGTGGTGCACATGTAGCTTTAAATGGTGTCTTTGTAATCCACAAAAAGTAACATTGCTGCTCTGAGGTAAATTGCGCCTAGGCAGTTCAGTAGGCATAAAACGTGTGTGTCAATGCAGGATGAGCCTTCCGGCTCTCTCACCAATCCTTGGGGTACCGTCCTCCGATCCGGTCCCTCTAATGGCGGCTCTGGTCTCTTCAATGGCGGCGTCCGGTCTCCTCAGTCACAGCCCTGCACTCCGGTCATCAGCTCCGTCCGACCGACAGTAAGGGGAAGTCTCCGCTCCGCTGCTGTGGACTCTGAGGGGTGAGAGTCTCACTCCATCGGCTGCAAGGCCCAGGCTTCAGGCCTTCAGCTCCGGTCCGCACAGGTGTCTCTGCTGGCTGCAGTCTCCGCGTCACACGCTCTGTCAGCAGAGGCAGGCCAGTCCTGTCAGGCCTCTGAAGAGGAAGTGTCCCAAGAGGAAGAGGCGGTCTCCGCTCTTCCTTTTTATAGTCTCCCCCAGCAGCCTCCCGGGCGGAAGTCAGCAGCCCGGGGGCCTGGGGAATCATGGGAGATGTAGTCTCTTCCAGTAAAAGGGGTAGAACCCCGCTACACTAGTAATGGCGGCGATCAGCGATTTTTTTTTTTTTTTTTTTTTTTTGTGACTGCGACATTATGGCGGACACATCGGACATTTTTGACACATTTTTTGGACCATTGTCATTTATACAGCAATCAATGCTATTTAAATAGCACTGATTCCTGTATAAATGACAGTTGTAGTGAAAGAGTTAACCACTAGGGGGAGGGGAGGGTTTATGGGCTGTGACGTGTGTGCTTTTTTACATTAGGGGGCTGACGTCTGACGTCATTGATCGGCTTTCCCGATCACCGGGAACAGCCAATCAATGACAGTCAGTGTAGGAAGCGCGGGGAGAGGTTTGTTTACACAGACCTCTCCCCGTTCTTCAGCTCCGTAACCCGATCGCGGGACACCAGCGGCGATCGGGTGCGCTGGTCCCACGGCCGGGGTCACGGAGCCTCCGAGCGGGTCGCGAGCGCGCGACCCCCGGGCAGGCAATTAAAGGGGACGTACAGGTACGTGCTTTTGCCTGCCCGTGCCATTCTGCTGACGTATATCTACATGAGGCGGTCGGGAAGCGGTTAAACATCACGGCACTCTTCCTCGGTACTCCTTACAGCCCTACTGCAAGCAGCGGTCTTGCTCTAGGGTGGAAATTTGCAAATTTCAAAAAGCCTTCATGGGCTGATGTCAGACTAAAGGCGCGGGCGTTTCTAGGTTGTATTTGCATGCAGACAGGGCTGGGACAAGGGGTGGGCACAGTGGCGGTGCGTCCATAAGGGCGCACGGGCGCCGCCCCCTCTCTCCAGCCACCCCCTTTAGCACCAATAGATAGAGTTTTGCATTCCATGAATCTATCTATGGCTGCTACCCCCTATTCAGGCGCCTGGGCTCTTTTTCGGGCACAGGGCACAGGGCCATAGGCTCTAATAGGCATCAAAAAAGGTGACCTGCGAGTGAATATTCGCTTTCCTAACACTAAACAGCCTCTCCGCCAATAAGATGCTCGGATCTGTTGCCCATCACCTATTTGGCTGAAACAGGCGCTGTGATTGGATGCCTGGTGTCCAATCATAGCAGAGGATAGGAAGAGAGGACAGGAGAAGATATCGAGGAGCATCGAGGAGCTGTCCCACCGAGACACGGTAAGTGCATACGGCAGGCCGGCGGGGGGCACACAGGCAGCATTTGATATGGCACAGTGGCTGCGTTTGATGGGGCACAGTGGGAGCAATTGATGGGCACAGTGGTGGCAATTGATGGGCACATTGGGAGCAATTGATGGGCACAGTGGTGGCAATTGATGGGCACAGTGGCTGCATTTGATGGCACAGTGGCTGCCTTTGATGGCACAGAGACGGCAATTGATGGGCACAGTGGCTGCGTTTGATGAGCACAGTGGCTGCGTTTGATGGGCACAGTGGCTGCGTTTGATGGGCACAGTGGCTGCGTTTGATAGGCACAGTGGCTGTGTTTGATGGGCACAGTGGCTGCGTTTGATGGGCACAGTGGCGACAATTGATGGGCACATTGGCTGCATTTGATGGCACAGTGGCTGTGTTTGATGGCACAGTGGCTGCGATTGATGGCACAGTGAGGCTGCAATTGATGGTTTTTTTTTTCTGAATTCTTCAGTTTGTTTGCACCCCCCCAAAAATTTTGAGCACCAGCCACCACTGGGAGGGCAGAAGGGTCAGCTGCTCTGGGCGCAGTGAAGCAAGGGGGCAAAGAATATACGCAGGGTGGTACAATTATTTTAAAGAATTCTTGGGCCTCTCCTATTTTCAATCTACACCTCCTCCCTGGGTCAGCTGATCGCCTCCTATGGCTTCAAATACAATCTCTAGGTTGATGACACCCAAATCTATTTCTCTACACCTCAGCTCACTCCCTCTGTCTCCGCACTTATCACTCATTTACTAAGGCTACTTTCACACTGGGGCGTTGGGGGGCGCTGGCGGTAAAGCAGCGCTATATTTAGCGCCGCTTTATCGTCGTTTTTCCCCCCCCCACGCAAGCGGCCGAAAAAGGGTTAATACCGCCCGCAAACCGCCGCTGCAGCGGCGTTTTGCGGGCGGGTTCGGAGCGCTGCCCCATTGTTTTCAATGGGAACGGGCGCTATAGGAGCAGTAAATATACCGCTCCTACAGCGACCCAAAGATGCGGCTTGCAGGACATTTTTCAGCGTCCTGCAAGCGCACCGCTTCAGTGTGAAAGCCCTCGGGCTTTCACAATGAAGACACAGCAACAGCTGTTTCGGGTCGGTTTGCAGGAGCAATTTTTAGCGCAATAGCGCCTGCAAACCGCCCCAGTGTGAAAGGGGCCTAACAGATATATCAGTCTGGATATCACACCACTTCCTCAAACTCAATCTATCCAAAACCCAAACTAAAATTTTTCCTCCACCACTTGCCCCTTCCCCTGATCTCTCTGTCAAAATCGATGGCGCAACTATCAGCCTATCCCTGCATGCCAAGGTCCTAGGCGTAGTCCTGGACTCTGAACTCTCCTTTAAGGCTCCAATCACTGTCCAAATCTTGCCGCTTCAACCTCCGCAACATCTCCAAAATACACCCGCTTTCTAACCAATGACACAACAAAGCTCATATTTCACTCCCTGGTCATCTCTCACCTCAACTACTGCAGATCCCTACTCATTGGCTTACCTCTACATAGTCTATCTTCAGTCCATCATGAATGCTGCTGCCATGCAGACCACCCTAGGTATTGCCCACACGTGATGTTGCTCCTCCATGGCTTGCACATTTTTTTTTTTTGTTTAGGACTTCGCAAGGCAAAAGAGGACAATGGCAGCCTGGACATCTCTCTTTCTTTAAAATACTTTTTACCTATGTAGCAGCCATAACCCCTTGGGGGCGACCTTGAATTTTCTGGGCTTACCAATTACCTCCTTGTAGCTCGTCGGTTGTTGTCTAGGGGTTCCCAGGGTTAGTACCCAGTAACTTCGGAAGCTGACACACAAAAGTCCTTTTGAGGATTTTTATTTTGCGGTGGAAACATCCAACTATATCACAGTCTCTCAATTGGGAATAGAGGGTACGGGTGATAAAACTCAGGCACTTAGAACTGCTGACATCAATTGAATGTCTCTTAGTTAGCCCAGAGAGTAGCCACTTGCAACTGGGCGCTTCACTGCTGGATAAACCTCTAGCCAGAGATTTAGCAGCCAACATGTGATTCGGAAAATTAGCAAAGTCTCTGCCACAGACTAGATTGTAACTAAAGATAAGTAGGAACCTTTCCCACAGTACCTGGATTTCTCAGCCTTCTTGGTGATACTGTGGGAAGTGTGGATTCTTTAGTGTCCATACAACTCAGCTCCCAGGCTCTTACCGAGCAGCCAGCTTCTTGGCCCTCCTCCGAAGAGTCCTCCCCTGGTCACTTGTACGAGTTGCCGTGTCCCTCCAATACCGAGAGCACACCGGGACACCTCCGAATCCTCCTTCAGTAACTGAGCCTCAAACCAGTTCCGAGGCTCGGGAACAGACGGATCCCCACCCCAGACCATGAGGGCCTCTGGGGCTGGTCAGGGTGACCATGCTTAAGGGGATGGCAGACACTCCTGGATCCGGGACCCCTCACGAGGTTGGTCCGAACCAGAAATCAAAAGAGCAAGTCAAACCCTGAACATGTGACTTCAGCATCTTAAATACCCCTTCCCAGACCACACAGCAGGGCCAGACGCTCCCACTGATTGGCCCTGAGAAAGATTGGTACCTAACACGTCCAACCAGGCTTGGTTCTCAGCCTGTCACAGGGGCCTCACTGCACCTATGACCAGGCGGAACTTCAGTACAGCCCAGCCAGACTGATGCCGAAGTAAAAAACCTAAAACAATTAACCCCCAGAGCTCTGTTACAGCACAAAATTTACATATAGAACATATATAGAACTAAATTTACATATATAGCTCACACTTTAGTAAAGTGTCGGCGCTGCACCTACTTTATAATTTCTGAATTGGTATTGAGGAGGCTGCAGGTTGTGGGTCACACTGTCCAGTTAAGAATGCAGAAAATATCACTCAGTTGCAGGAAACCATAAAGATTACCAGTGCAGAAATCCGCCCTGTACTTCCTGGGGCAGGAAACAAGATCCACGACCCCGTACAAGTCAGTCTTTAACCCTTTTGCTGCTACCATGGGCGTCCGCAGAACTTTTTTCAGGGGGGGGCATCATTTTAAGGTCACTCATGCTTTTCAACGATGTAATGAATGGGAGGGGCTTAGTCATTGTCACAAAAAGCGCAGACATGCAAAGGTTTGAGAAACCTTTGTCTGATTAAAGAGGAAGTAAACCCCCCGCCCCCCCCCCCCCCAAAAAAATTATATTTTTTAAATCATTGTATGTGTTGCAACATACCCAAGCATGCTATGTTTCCTAAAGAGAAAAACGATCGCTATAAGTACCTTTTTTTTCCTAGTTTTCTTTTTCGTTTTCTTCATGATCTCGGCTGCTCCATTTTTACTGTGGATTATAGTAACAGATGCGGACGTCATTTCCGCCCTTACTGCGCGGCCCTGTCGAAATCTCGCACATGCGCCGTACCGACTCCTAACCAAGCCTCTCTCTCTCCTCTAATTTACTCCCTGTGTGACGTCTTGTTCAGTCACAAGGGGGAGTGTCAGGAAGAGGAGAATGAGTTTTACATCGCAAGACTTCTCCTCTATGCCGTTCAGAGGAGAATGTCTCGCAGTTCAGTAAGCATTATAGCCGGACATAGAAAAACGGCATTGCACATATGCCGATCTATAAACTACACACTGCGCAAGCGCGCATGACGTCATACTAAATGAAAACAGGCATATCTTCTAAACTAAGCAAGTGCACTTTCACAGGCAGCAATCAGCTGCCTGTGTTATCTACTATATGAACAGATTAACCACTTCAGCCCCGGACCAATTGGCAGCCAAAGGACCAGGCCCCTTTTTGCGATTCGGCACTGCGTCGTTTTAACTGACAATTGCGCGGTCGTGCGACGTGGCTCCCAAACAAAATTGGCGTCCTTTTTTTCCCACAAATAGAGCTTTCTTTTGGTGGTATTTGATCGCCTCCTGCGGTTTTTATTTTTTGCGCTATAAACAAAAATAGAGCGACAATTTTGAAAAAAATGCAATATTTTTTACTTTTTGCTATAATAAATATCCCCAAAAAATATATAAAAAAACATTTTTTTTTTCCTCAGTTTCGGCCGATACGTATTCTTCTACATATTTTTGGTAAAAAAAATCGCAATTAGCGATTATTGATTGGTTTGCGCAAAAGTTATAGCGTTTACAAAATAGGGGATAGTTTTATAGCATTTTTATTAATATTTTTTTTTTTTACTAGTAATGGCGGCGATCAGCGATTTTTATTGTGACTGCGACATTATGGCGGACACATCGGACATTTTTGACACATTTTTGGGACATTTGTCATTTATATAGAATTCAGTGCTATTTAAATAGCACTGATTCCTATGTAAATGACAGTTGTAGTGAAGGGGGTTAACCACTAGGGGGCGGGGATGAGTCAGTGTGACGTGTTGTGTTTATTTTACTGTAGGGGGGGCGTGGCTGTACGTGTGACGTCATTGATCGGCGTTCCCGATGACAGGGAACCGCCGATCACTGACAGTCAGTGTAGGAAGCGCGGGGAGAGGTTTGTTTATACAAACCTCTCCCCGTTCTTCAGCTCCGTAACCCGATCGCGGGACACCAGCGGCGATCGGGTCCGCTGGTCCCGCGGCCGGGGTCACGGAGCTCCCGACCGGGTCGCGAGCGCGACCCACAGGCAGGCACATGCACGATCACGTACAGGTACGTGATTTTGCCTGCCCGTGCCATTTTGCCGACGTATATCGTCGTTAGGCGGTCGGGAAGCGGTTAAGTTGTCTCTGAGGGTTTACTTCCTCTTTAAGTATTTCTAATTTCCACTGGAAAGATATGTGTTATGTAAGAGATAATTCATCTTCACTTTGTATTGGAAGTTACTCAGGCGTACCATGCCCATATAAATAACCTAGAGAATGTAGATCTTTTTATACAGCAATACATGTTGTGGGTGCCCATATTTTGATCTTGATGAAAACATCTATACTGTATGAGTATTGGAGCCAGTGTACTGTATAAACCCATGAAGAATGAAGCTCATAACCTAGAAAGCTGGCTGGTGAAGGGTGTCCTGGAGCAAACAGTGGCTGACCTTATGCAAGCTGAGATAACAAGTGGGTAGATAAGAGTTGCAGAGTCTGGAAATGCATACACAGTCACTCCATTTAAAATCTGTGTAAACACCAGATGTGCCTAAGAAGTCATCTCCGGCTTACCAGACCCACTCCTTGTTCTTCTTCTATTGCCGGTGTTCTATCACGAAGTGTCCGGCTGTCACTAGGTATCCGAAGTGTACTGCGCATGAGCAGTACGGAGCATGATGATTTTCGGAAATTGTCGGAAGATGAACGGCGCCTGCGCCGTGAGTCGGGGTGAAGCCCCCACCATCCAAGCGGACATAGGGTTAGTCAAACTTAGAGGGCCCCTCGCGGGCTCGCTTCGCTCGCCACGCTTCTGGCACGGCCTTGATGCGCTCGGCTCTTTTATATTCTAACTCTATGTCCACTTGGATGGTGGGGCTTGAAAGTGGACTCACGGCGCCGTTCATCCTCGGCAATTTTCGGAATCTGGGTGTCCTGTGTACTGCGCATGCACAGTACACAGCGGACACTTCGTGATGGGGGACGGCTAATGATACAACACCGGTCCTCGGCCACTTCCCATTTCCTCTACATGTGTAACTTCTGCTTCTCCCGGACACCTTCACTTACTCTCCTGATGCCACCCAGTTTCAAAAAGACAGCGCTTCTATCATCCAGAGGCAGGAGATGTGGCCGCGGCTGATCCTTGAAGGCTGGCCACACCCCTTCCCTTATTCCTGCCCAATCACTGCCTTTCTCCTCACAGAAGGTGCCGTTACATAGCAGAGAGTGCCCAATAGTTAAGCTGCGGGGTGGAGGGAGGGATCTGTGCTGTGCCCACATGATTGATGTTTTTAAAGACAATGATCCTGCCAAGCAGCCTAATTTAGAGGGGGACATACTGTGGGGCAATGGATCACCGGAGTATCACCACTCCACTTGTGGGCAGAACCGGCTGGATCTACATCTTCTCGACTCTCTCTACACAGTGGGGTAGGGACTGGAGGTGGAGCCGAGCGGCCGAGCGAGTGAGTCTGTCAGATAACGTCAGAGAGCAGCAGCAGTCAGCAGGCTCAGAAAAAAGTCTGCGGCGGACCGCTCAGCTCACGGACACCCACTTGTCTTGTGCGGACACCTTGCTGATTCCACGGGGGGGCACTTGAACCCCCTTGCCCCCTGCTGCGGACGCCCATGGCTGCTACCTCTCTGCCTTATTTACTAAAGTGTCCAGGAGTCTGCTTAGCGTTTCTCTGCACGTCATCAGCTCTGTAGTTTGCCGATCTCTGTGTGCTGCCAGTTCCCTAGCTTGTAGATCTCCCCCTGGGTAATATGAGCCTGGGATCCATTGTTATTCGTTCTGGCGAATAGGTGAGTTCTGATGTATGATACATTCCACTTGAGGAGTACAAACACATAGCTCCCAACTGTCCCTAAATTAGACGGAATTGTCCCTGTCCCTCTCTCCTTCTCATTCGTCCCTCATTTTGGTCTGATCTATAGAGTTGTATATAAAATGCACTTTTTATCTTTCAAAAAAGGGTTTCCCAGTGCTCAACCTTTCATCCAATCTCTAAATTGCTGCATTTGTAAACTCCAAATGGCAGTATAAAGGAAAAGTAGTGGTAAAAAAAAAAAGCACTTGTACAATTCTCCTTTAAGGGGGTGTGGCAGGGGGTGTGTCCTATTCCTACATACTTTTGCTAGTGGGTGTCCCTCATTCCCATCTCAGAAAGTTGGGAGGTATGGATACAGTATGATGCCCTTGCTATGCATCCACAGAAAATGTTCTTCCAAAAATGGAGTAATTCGACACAGCAAAGTCACTGTTGCAGTACTGGCAGGATCTCTGCTTAGTCTTCCAGGATTCTTCACAGGATCTCTGCTGGGTCTTTCACGATTCCTCACAGGATCTTTGACCAGTCTTTTAGGACTCCTGACAGGAACCTTGCTGGGTCTTCCATGATTCTATGTAGAATCACTGCCAGGTCTTCCATGATTCTATGTAGGACCACTGCCATGTCTTCCAGGATCCTTGTTGTTTTTTTCTGGATTCTTCGCAGGATCTCCGCTGGGTCTTTCACGATTCCTCACAGGATCTTTGACCAGTCTTTTAGGACTCCTGACAGGGACCTTGCTGGGTCTTCCATGATTCTATGTAGAATCACTGCCAGGTCTTCCATGATTCTATGTAGGACCACTGCCATGTCTTCCAGGATTCTTTGTAGGATCTCTGTCGGGTCTTCCATGATTCTTTGTAGGACCACTGCCATATCTTCCTCGATTCTTTGTAGGATCTCTGTCGGGTCTTCCATGATTCTTTGCAGGGCCACTGCCATATCTTCCAGGATTCTTTGTAGGATCTCTGTCGGGTCTTCCGTGATTCTTTGTAGGGCCACTGCCATATCTTCCAGGATTCTTTGTAGGATCTCTGTCGGGTCTTCCATGATTCTTTGTAGGATCTCTGTCGGGTCTTCCATGATTCTTTGTAGGATCTCTGTCGGGTCTTCCATGATTCTTTGTAGGATCTCTGTCGGGTCTTCCATGATTCTTTGTAGGATCTCAGTCGGGTCTTCCAGGATTCTTTGTAGGATCTCTGTCGGGTCTTCCATGATTCTTTGTAGGATCTCTGCCAGGATTCCCCACTGGATCCCTGCTGGGTCTTCCAGTATTCCTTGTAGGATTTTACAGCAATGAAAACCATGACCACTAGGTTTCCCAGAACCATCTCCACCATCAGGAGCCTACTTAGATGCTCATCTTTCCCACCACTGTAACCCCCTTCCCATCTAGCCCAACACCGAACCCCCCCCCCCCCCCCCTGCTCATCTGCCCCATCAGTGTACCCCCTTCTCATCCCTCCCACCACTGTACCTCCTGTTCATCTGTCCCACCACTGTAACCCCCCTGCTCATCTGCCCCATCAATACACCTCCTTTCACATCTGCCCCACTGCTCTACCCCCCTGCTTTTCTGTCACACCACTGAACCCCCTTCTTATCTGCCCCAACACTGAACCCCTCCCTTTCTCATCTGTCCCACCACTGTAACCCCCTTTTCATCTGGCCCAACACTGAACTCCCTTGCTCATCTGTCCAACCACTGTAACCCCCTGCTCTTATGTCCCACTGCTGAACCCCCTTTCTCATCTCTTCCAAACTGTACCTACCTGCACATCTGCCCCACCGCTGTACCCTCCTGCTCTTTTGTCCCACCTCTGAACCCCTCTTGCTCATTTTTCCCACCGCTGTACCCTTCTGCTCATCTGCTCCACCGCTGTACCCTCTTCTCATCTATGATATGCGTGATATGCAGAGCGGTGAAAGGAAGCAGAGATGAGCCACATCTACCTGTCCTGGCACACTCATCCTGCTGATCTATAAAATAAATGATAATGTGGCGCTTGCTAAATCTACTCGTAAACTAATTAACATGAACACAAATCCTTACACCATATACATCCCATACATCCCATACATCATATACATCACATACATCCCATGCATCCCATGCATCTCATACATCCCAAACATCCCATACACCATATACATTACATACAACCTATACATCCCATGCATCCTATACATCCCATACACACCATACACCACATACATCAATACATCCCATGCATCCCATTCATTCCATACATCCTATACATCCCATACATCTCATACATCTCATACATCCCATACACCACATACATCACATACAAGCACGTGGGCTGGATGCGAGAGGTGGATCAGCAGGATGTGTGAATGGGGGGTGACTAATGCGCAAACCACATAGGGGAAAGAATAAAACCAATTACCTAAAAAACTAACAATGCAGCAGCCACCATAAAAGTGTTCTCACACCAATAATGATATATAAAATAAACGATAATGTGGCGCTTGCTAATTCTACTCGTAAACTAATTAACATGAACACAAATCCTTTGGAGTCTTCCAAAAGGACAGATCCAAGCAGCATCCTTATATTCATTTCTTCAATCCAATTGCACAGCCAAAGATAGAAAAATCAGTGCTATAGCAATAGTATAAATAAGCATCTAATACATGACAGATAAATGGCTGCAATCCTCAAAACACAAATAAAATGGTCCGTGCAAATAGGCAAAGTTAATAAATAAATAATGCAACTAAATAATTACATTAAATAATCTGTGCAAAATATAAGTGCAAAACAAAGTGCAAAATAATGTGCAAATAATAAGTAGCAATCCGTGCAAATAGCAAAAATAATAAAGTGCACCAAAATAATGCAGCAATAAAGAATGCAAAAAAAACAAAAAGGTCTGTGTAAAAATGCCTGTGCAAAAAAATGCCCAATGACGCTTTGTGCAAAAAATGCCCAATAATGTGCAAGCAAATAATGATAGCAAAAGTAGTCCATAAGAGTGCTTCAATAAACAGTCCTTATAATTCTAGTGAATACACAAGATCCCATAGACAGTGCAATCACAATGAGAATTTCCTGTGTCTGAACTCCTTTTGAAATGCAGTAAAGTTCATCACCTGCAGCAAGTGATCCCATCCATGCAATCTCCTGTGTAGTGATAACAAGTGTTTCCCCCAGCCTCTTACCTTAAGGTAAGGTAAAAACAACCTTACAAACACTGGCTGATCCTGTTCCCAGGCTTCCCATGCTAGCGCTGTTCCTCTGTGTCTCTGTCCTCATAAAAATCAGGCCAAGTCCACCAGGCACTCAATTAAATAATAAAGGCAGAGAAAGGGAAGGACTCCATAGTGTAGTAGAATAAAACACTGTTTTTAATAAAAGTAGAAAACTTACAGTTAAGCAGTAAAAAACAAGCAGCGGTAAATATTGTAACCGATCCCGGCCGAGATCGGAAACACACTGTCACCCGACTCACTATCCTGACGCGTTGCGTCACTGTCCACGTGACTTTATCAAAGCTATAGAGTCGGGTGAATGGCGGTGACTCATATAGCAGAGCTAAATCTACTCGTAAACTAATTAACATGAACACAAATCCTTACACCATATACATCACATACATCCTATACATCCCATAAATCCCATACATCACATACATCCCATACATCCTATACATCCCATGCATCCCATACACCACATACATCCCATACATCCCATACATCACATACATCCCATTCTAAAAGTAGAAAACTTACAGTTAAGCAGTAAAAAACAAGCAGCGGTAAATATTGTAACCGTTCCCGGCCGAGATCGGAAACACACTGTCACCCGACTCACTATCCTGACGCGTTGCGTCACTGTCCACGTGACTTTATCAAAGGTATAGAGTCGGGTGAACGGCGGTGACTCGTATAGCAGAGCGGTTGTCAAGGCAACCCCAAAGAATCCTCAGAATACATAACATAATATTAAAATAGCTAACCCAGCATAATCCATAGTGCTCAAGATTAATCCGAAATGATTAAATAATTCAAATATTCCGGAAAATAAAAATAATAAAAGCAATGTCTAAATAATAAATAATTAATAAAATTGCACCATCTACTGGTCAAAAACAAAAATTACACCATCCAATGATCAAGACTCCAGATCAGCCTTTCTCAACCTTTTCAACATAGAGGAACCCTTGAAATAGTTCTCCGGTCTCGAGGAACCACTGCTAAAAAACTCTACAACTCATGATACATTAGTGTGATGGTCAAAGCTGGTGCAAGGATTTTTGACACCCTAGGTGAAACCTCATTTTGCCGCCCCCATTGGCTCCACCCCTGACTCCACCCCCTTTGCCCTGCCCATGTGACAGAAGGCGGCGCTATACAGGAAACGTCGGCTCTGCTTCCTCTAGCACTGGCTCCAGTGCTCTGCTGCACCTCTTATTACACTACCGGTTGGACTGAGTTAGTTGCATGCAAACATGGAGGAAAACCAGCGGCCGGGCGCCCCTAGGCAGCAGAGCGCCCTAGGCGGCTGCCTAGTTTGCCTAGTGGTAGCACCGGTCCTGGTGATGGTCAGTGAGAGGAATGGTCCTTACACTTGTGGTCATTGGGAAGAATTACCTCCTTACAGATAGCTAAAAAGATCAATGGTGTCGGTGGGAACTTATCTGAGAGGCAGAAATGGCCCAATGCTGAAGGAACCCCTAGCAACCTCTGGAGGAACCCAATGGCTCCACAGAACCCTGGTTGAGAATCACTGCTCCAGATGATCCAACAATTAATAATATGTAAAAGGCTGCTCATTGCTCATAGCGCCATCTAATGGACGCATGGGGGAAGAGAGATACTCAAATACTGATAGGAACTCATAAACACTCAGTAATTCATATGAATGTAAGGAGAGGTAACTTAAAATTAGGACAATAAATAAGATAAATTAAGACCAAAGGGCTGATGAATAATATTGAGATAAAATCATGTAATTAAGAACCTGAATCAATAATTAGAAATAAGACAATTCAGATCAAATTCTACATTGTGGCCTAGCGGAAATAATGTACGAAGCTCATGACTCAATTTTCTGATTTTATTATCCCCCCTCCAATGGGGTTTGTATTTTTCTATCCCCCATACCATCAAGGAGGAGGGGTCCCTATTATGGACCTGATCAAAATGTCTGGATAGGCTATGTTTAGGGAATCCATTTTTATATTCTGGGTGTGTTCCCTAATGCCGCGTACACACGATCGGAATTCTCGTCGGAAAAAACTCTGACGGTTTTTCCGACGGAATTCCGCTCAAGCTGGGTTGCCTACACACGATTACACCAAATTCCAACAGTCAATAACACAGCAGGATAAAACACGTTCGACACTATAAAAGGGAAGTTTAATGCTTCCGAGCATGCGTCGAATTGTTTCCGAGCATGCGTCGGAATTTTGCGTGTCGGAATTGCATACACACGATCGGAAAATCCGATAGAGAGGTTTTCCGTCAGGAAAAATTGAGAACAGGTTCTCAATTCAAAGTCCGTCGGAAATTCCGACAGAAAAAGACCGTTGGGCATACACACGGTCGGAAAATCCGATGAAAAGCTCCCATCGGACTGTTTCCATCGGAAATTCCGACCGTGTGTACGCTGCATTAGTCTCATCCACAATTCCCTTTTGGTTCTCCCGACGTACTGGATCTGACAAGGGCATTCCAGGAGATACACCACCCCTTCTGTTCTGCACGAAATTGAGTCCTTTATCTGATATTCTCTACCAGTCACTGTTGATTTAAAGCTCATTTTTTTCTTTTTACTTTCTTTTGTGTGCCTGCAGGTATAGCATGTTTTTCATTGGTAGAAACCCTTACCTTCAAAGAAAGAAAGAAAACTTTTTTTGGGGTGGAAGGTCCAATACATTTTTTGCAATTAAGTCCCTCAAGGTGGGTGCTTTCTGGTAGGTGAATCTTGGGTTCTCTGGTAGTATCGCCCCTAAATGTTGGTCAGCTTTCACAATATTCCAGTATTTCTTAAAGATATTTTCTATTTGTTTATGCTGGATATTGTAATCCATAACGAAGGACACTTCATTTGTATATTCTTTATCTCTAACTTTATCTTCAATGAGCGTTTTTCTATCCAGAGCAGTTACATCCTTAATTTTTTTTCTTTTATAAAATCATGTTTGTATCCCTTTTGAATAAATCTCCCACCAATAAATTCTGCCTGTTTTGTAAAAGCTTCTTGTATCGTACAGTTCCTTCTTAGCCTAATCAGTTGTCCTTTAGGTATATTATTCAACCAAGGGGCAAAGTGACAGCTATCCAGAGATAAATAACTATTTCTATCGACCTGTTTAAAGTGCGTTTGTGTTATCAATCTTCCTTCTTCTTTAGAAATTTTCGAATCAAGAAAGTGAATTTTCTCATCACTTACTTCCCATGTCAGTTTGATATTCTTATTGTTTGTGTTCAAATTAAAAACCAAAGTCCATCAGGCTTTCTCTATCACCCGCCCAGATAACAATGATGTCGTCAATGAATCTCTTCCTATTGTACAAAGCGTCCTCCTCCCATTCTGCCATGTAGAGATTCGCTACACTGGGTGCATATTTCGCACCCATGGCTATTCCGTAAATCTGTTTGTAATAATTACTATCATACCAAAAATAGTTATGATCGAGGCTATATCTTAGGGAGTTCACGAGAAATATTCTCTGAGCGATTTTTAGGCCACTCCGTTCTTTCAAGGCCCATTGTATCGCTTCTTCATGGTTGATAACTGTATACAATGATGCGACATCCGCTGTTGCAAGGTATATGGGTCTGTCATCTAATTTGATTGTATCAAGCAATTGTATCAGGTGTTTAGTATCTCTGAGATACGACTTTGTTTTTCTTACTACTGGTTGCAATTAGTAGTATTTACCGCTGTTTGGTTTTTACTGCTTAACTGTAAGTTTTCTACTTTTATTAACCACTTAAGCCCCGGACCAATTTGCAGCCAAAGGACCAGGCCCCTTTTTTGCGATTCGGCACTGCGTCGCTTTAACTGACAATTGCACGGTCGTGCGACGTGGCTCTCAAACAAAATTGACTTCCTTTTTTTCCCACAAATAGAGCTTTCTTTTGGTGGTATTTGATCGCCCCTTGCGGTTTTTATTTTTTTGCGCTATAAACAAAAAAGAGCGTCAATTTTGAAAAAAACTCATTCTTTTTTATTTTTTTTGCTATAATAAATAAATATTTTTTCCTCAGTTTAGGTCGATACGTATTCGTCCTACATATTTTTGGTAAAAAAATCGCAATAATCGATTATTGATTGGTTTGCGCAGAAGTTATAGCTTTTACAAGATAGGGGATAGTTTTATAGCATTTTTATTAATATTTTTTTTATTAGTAATGGCGGTGTTTAGCGATTTTTATTGTGACTGCAACATTATGGCGGACACATCGGACATTTTTGACACATTTTTGGGACCATTGTCATTTATACAGCAATCAATGCTATTTAAATGCATTGATTCCTGTGTAAATGACACTGGCAGTGAAGGGGTTACCCACTAGGCTGCAGTGTAGGGGTTAAGTATGCCTAGAGGTGTTTTTCTTACTGTCGGGGGGGGGGGGCGTCACTGTGGGAGATCAGCGTCACTAGTTGCTAGGCAGAACGGGGAGATGCTGTTTATTTCCGCATCTCCCCGTTCAGCCTTCCCGTGAGACGATCGTGGGAGTCCCCGCGGCGATCGAGTCCGCAGGACCCGCGACCGGCCTCACGGGGGCTCAGAAATGGCACGGCGGCATCTTAAAGGGGACATATTTATACGCCCTTATGCCTGTCCGTGCCATTCTTTTGACGTATATCGTTGTGCGCCGGTCGGGAAGCGGTTAAAAACAGTGTTTTATTCTACTACACTATGGAGTCCTTCCCTTTCTCTGCCTTTATTATTTAATTGAGTGCCTGGTGGACTTGGCCTGATTTGTATGAGGACAGAGACACAGAGGAACAGCGCTAGCATGGGAAGCCTGGGAACAGGATCGGCCAGTGTTTGTAAGGTTGTTTTTACCTTACCTTAAAGGTAAGAGGCTGGGGGAAACACTTGTTATTAAGGATGAGCCCGGTGTTCGATTCGAACCCATGTTCGAATCGAGCACCGGGTGTTCGCTCGCTCGGCGAGCCCAGAACTATTGGGACCGCTCGCATCAAATTCGTGTGATGCGAGCGGCCCCGCAATGCATTGCGGCCCGCGCAGTGCAATGCTGGCTGATGATTGGCCAAGCATGCACTGTGACCCCGCATGCTTGGCCAATCACAGCGCCGGCAGCGAGGAGAGCCATAATTGGCTACAGGCAGGATGCCTGTAGCCAATTATAGCTCAGGGGCTTTAATACACGCCCCACGGTATAAGAGGCCGCCGCGGCGGCGGCCTCGCATATTATGTTTCACTCACAGTGTCAGCGTGTCAGTGTGCTGCTGACTGCTGACAACAATATGTTCTTTATTTCTGGGGATATGTGTGTGCATGCTGTTAGAACAGCATTGCAGTATCACATCTGGGGGGTGTCTATAGGTAGCCTGTGAAGGAGGGCAGGTTTCCTGTGCTTAGAACTTTCCCTGCAAAAAAGTGTCATTTTTGCAGGAAGAAAGCTATTTAAATCACTCGCGGCTAATGAATTGATGGCTCCTGTAACACAGAGAGCTGTCATTCATTAATAAAAAACAAAAAAAAAAAAAAGCGTAGGGTCCCCCCAAATTCAATAACCAGGCCCTTCAGGTCTGGGATGGATATTAAGGGGGATCCCAGCCAAAAAAAAAAAAAAAAAAATGGCGTAGGGTCCCCCTCAAAATCCATACCAGACCCTTGAGGTCTGGTATGGATTTTAAGGGAACCCTAGCCAAAAAAAATGGCGTGGGTCCCCCTCAAAATCCATACCAGACCCTTATCCGAGCACGCAACCTGGCAGGCCGCAGGAAAAGAGGGGGGGACGAGAGCGGCCCCCCCTCTCGCCTGAACCGTACCAGGCCACATGCCCTCAACATTGGGAGGATGCTTTGGGGGTCTAAGACCCCTAAAGCACCTTGTCCCCATGTTGATTAGGACAAGGGCCTCTTCCCCACAACCCTGGCCGGTGGTTGTGGGGGTCTGCGGGCGGGGGGCTTATCGGAATCTGGAAGCCCCCTTTAACAAGGGGACCCCCAGATCCCGGCCCCCCCCCTGTGTGAAATGGTAAGGGGGTACAAAAGTACCCCTACCAATTAACCAAAAAAGTGGCAAAAAAGGTAAAAAGGACAGGAGACAGTCTTTGACAATTCCTTTATTAAAATCTTCTTTCTTCTTTCTTCATCCTTCGGTTTCTTCATCTTCTCCTTCCTTCATCTTCTTCCATCTTCTTCTTCCATTTTCTTCTTCCTCCGATCCGCTTCTTCTTGCGCTGGTCTTCTCGTCCTTCTCGTCCGGCATCTTCTTCCGTCGGCGTCGGCGTCGGTGTCTCTGTCTCTTCTTGGGCCGCTCCGCGCAATGGGAGGCTCCCGCTGTGTGAGGCTCCGCTCCGTCTGACAGGTCTTTTATAATGGAGGGCACCTGGTGACCCCGCCCCCTCTGACGCACAGGGACGTCATGGGGAATTCCATGATGGCTTTCCCCATGATGTCAGAGGGGGGCGGGGTCACCAGGTGCCCTCCGTTTTAAAAGACCTGTCAGATGGAGCGGAGCCTCACACAGCGGGAGCCTCCCATTGCGCGGAGCGGCCCAAGAAGACACCGACACCGACGCCGACGCCGACGGAAGAAGATGCCGGACGAGAAGGACGAGAAGACCAGCGCAAGAAGAAGCGGATCGGAGGAAGAAGAAAATGGAAGAAGAAGATGGAAGAAGATGAAGGAAGGAGAAGATGAAGAATCCGAAGGATGAAGAAAGAAGAAAGAAGATTTTAATAAAGGAATTGTCAAAGACTGTCTCCTGTCCTTTTTTACCATTTTTGCCACTTTTTTGGTGAAATGGTAGGGGTACTTTTGTACCCCCTTACCATTTCACACAGGGGGGGGGCCGGGATCTGGGGGTCCCCTTGTTAAAGGGGGCTTCCAGATTCCGATAAGCCCCCCGCCCGCAGACCCCCACAACCACCGGCCAGGGTTGTGGGGAAGAGGCCCTTGTCCTAATCAACATGGGACAAGGTGCTTTAGGGGTCTTAGACCCCCAAAGCATCCTCCCAATGTTGAGGGCATGTGGCCTGGTACGGTTCAGGCGAGAGGGGGGGCCGCTCTCGTCCCCCCCTCTTTTCCTGCGGCCTGCCAGGTTGCGTGCTCGGATAAGGGTCTGGTATGGATTTTGAGGGGACCCCACGCCATTTTTTTTGGCTAGGGTTCCCCTTAAAATCCATACCAGACCTCAAGGGTCTGGTATGGATTTTGAGGGGGACCCTACGCCATTTTTTTTTTTTTTTTTTGGCTGGGATCCCCCTTAATATCCATCCCAGACCTGAAGGGCCTGGTTATTGAATTTGGGGGGACCCCTACGCTTTTTTTTTTTAATTTTTTTTTTTTTTTTATCAATGACTTTTTTTTTATGAATGAGTTTCAATGAATCACTGTTCTCTGTGTTACGGGAGCCGTGAATTAACATTAGCCGCGAGTGATTTTAAATAGCTTTTTTACTTTCAAAAATGACACTTTGCGCAGAGACAGTTCTAAACACGGGAAACATGCGCCCCTTCACAGGCATACTATAGACACCCCCCAGGTACGAAATTTAAAGGAATATTACACTTTTATTGTTTCAATTTAAGCATTATTAAAATCACTGCTCCTGAAAAAACGGCCGTTTTAAAAAAAAATTTTGCATTGATACATGTCCCCTGGGGCAGGACCCAGGTCCCCAAACACTTTTTATGACATTAACATGCATATTAGCCTTTAAAATGAGCACTTTTAATTTCGAACGTTCGCATCCATTATAACTAATAGGGTTCTAAAGCTCGCACGGACTTTAGGTCCGTTCGCGGGTTCTGGTGCGAGCCGAACGGGGGGGTGTTCGGCTCATCCCTACTTGTTATCACTACACAGGAGATTGCATGGATGGGATCACTTGCTGCAGCTGATGAACTTTACTGCATTTCAAAAGGAGTTCAGACACAGGAAATTCTCATTGTGATTGCACTGTCTATGGGATCTTGTGTATTCACTAGAATTATAAGGACTGTTTATTGAAGCACTCTTATGGACTACTTTTGCTATTATTATTTGCTTGCACATTATTAGGCATTTTTTGCACAGTCATTGTTTACACAGACCTTTTTGTATTTTTTACATTATTTTTTGCTGCATTATTTTGGTGCACTTTATTATTGCTATTTGCATGAGATTGATGTTATTTGTACGGATTGCTACTTATTATTTTGCACTTTGTTTTGCACTTATATTTTGCACAGATTATTTAGTGTAATTATTTAGTTGCATTATTTATTTATTAACTTTGCCTATTTGCACGGACCATTTTATTTGTGTTTTGAGGATTGCAGCCACTTATCTGTCATGTATTAGATGCTTATTCATACTATTGCTATAGCACTGATTTTTCTATCTTTGGCTGTGCAATTGGATTGAAGACTCCAAAGGATTTGTGTTCATGTTAATTAGTTTACGAGTAGATTTATCAAGCGCCACATTATCGTTTATTTTATATATCATTATTGGTGTGAGAACACTTTTATGGTGGCTGCTGCATTGTTAGTTTTTTAGGTAATTGGTTTTATTCTTTCCCCTATGTGGTTTGCGCATTAGTCACCCCCCATTCACACATCCTGCCGATCCACCTCTCGCATCCAGCCCACGTGCTTGTATGTGATGTATGGGGTGTATGGGGTGTATGGGATGTATGGGATGTATGGGGTGTATGGGATGTATGGGATGTATGGGATTTATGGGATTTATGGGATGTATGTGATGTATAGGATGTATATGGTGTATGAGATGTATGGGATGCATGGGATGCATGAGATGTATGAGATGCATGGGATGTATATGGTGTATGGGATTTATGGGATTTTATGAGATGTATGGGATGTATGTGATGTATATGGTGTATGGGATGTATAGGATGTATGTGATGTATATGGTGTATGGGATGTATAGGATGTATATGGTGTATGGGATTTATGGGATTTATGAGATGTATGGGATGTATAGGATGTATGTGATGTATATGATGTATGGGTTGCATGGGATGTATGTGATGCATAGAATGTATGTGATGTATGGGATGTCGCATACAAGCATATGGAATAGATGTGCAATGATGAGCTCAGGTCAGGGGTATTTTCTGTGTGTAGGATCATAAGTTGGGCCCCCGCAGCTAAGAAAAAGTGGTTGGATGTGATTTTTATTGCGCTGAATACTGACTGTGGCTTAAAGGGACACAGAGTCCTGTGGTTCAGTAGTAAGGGACGCAAAGGTTCAGGAATAATTTTAACAAAGTTCCCAGAAGCTCAACAGTAACTCCACAAACTGTCACCTGATTGGGGTTTTCTCAATCACAGTGAAATCCCTTCTTTCTGAGATTGGTAGTGGCATCCAAGCGAGTCATCTTCCTCCAGATGGTGGACAGGGCTAGCAGGACTGTGATTGGCTTTAGCAGTGGCCAATGACAGTCCTCCTCCTCCTGGAAACAGGGACCCCCCCCAGCAGAACTGCCCCCAATCTCTTCCCCATCACAAAAGCTGACGATCGCAGCTACAGCAAAGTTGGAGAATTAAACAATGTTTCTCATCTTTCACAATGTGTGGGAATTATGAAATTGGTATACATTACTGTCTCACTGACACTTCCCTGCGCTGCTCTGCTGATGGGGAAGGAGTCGAGTGACGGTAAAAGAGGCTTTGAGTGCCACTTTCGGCACCTGTGCCAGGGGGTTTCCTACCCCTGCCCTAATGTCTAATGCCAGTGTTCTATTTGAATTGACAGAATTACAGAATTGACACAATGTTGCAGAAGTTGAACATTTTGGCTAATATTAGGTGATCTTAGGTGGGCTGTGAAGTGTGGTAACTTGTCAAAGGAGATACCTCTTTGCAACATTGTATCAATCACAGTTCACTCTGTGGTTGCTGATATTGTACACTGTCAGTGGTGAGCCCAGGAATGTCTGAACACCAGGGTTTGGCAACCTTACAGAGGTTGAGATCTACCCGGACAATATGGAGGACATCAACAATCCCAGGGGGGATAGATTTGGGGGGGGGGGGGGTAATCTCCCTTAAAAAAAAAAAAAACAAACTTTTAAGCCCCCAATAAAAAGATGGCATGAAGAATACATAGTGTGTTACGGTAGTCCACTTGGCCTCCCACACAGCAGTGTCCTCTGCCCCCCCTTCACATCACCATCCCCCTCACCGTAGTGTCCTCTGAACCTCTGCCCCCCAACACTGTAGTGTCTGCTGCTCCTCTGCTTTTCCCCCATAGCAGTGCCCTCTGCCCCCTCCACATCACCTCCCAGCCACTGTAGTCTCCGCTGCCCCTCTGCCTCCCCATAGCAGTGTCCTCTGCCCCCCATAGCCATGTCCTTTGCCTCTCCACATCACCCACCTCAACTGTAGTGTCCTTGGCTTCTCCCATAGCAGTGTCCTGTGCCCCATCCACATTACCCCCCCCCCCCCCACTGTAGTGTCCCGCTTCCCCTCTGCCCCCCCATCGCAGTGCCCACTGCCCCTCCCCCCTAGCAGTGTCATTTGTCCCTTTACATCACCCCTCTGTAGTGTCCACTGACCCTCTGCCCCCCCATATCACCTTCCCAACTGTAGTGTCCCGCTGCCTCTCTGCCCGTCCACAGCAGGGTGCTTGCCCCGTTTGCCCCTCATAGCAGTGTCCTCTGCCCCCTTCACATCACCCCCCCCTCACTGTATTGTCTGCTGCCCCTCCATAGCAGTGTCCTCTGCCCCTTTGCCCCCCCATAGCAGCGGCCTCTGCCCCTCCACATCACCCCCCCCCCACTGTAGTATCTGCCTCTCGCCTAAAGAAGTGCCCTGTGCCCCCCAAAGCAGTGTCCTGCCCCCTCACATCACCCCCCCCCCCCCCCCACTCTGCAGTGTTCTCTGCCCCCCCTCCCATAGCAGTGTGCCCTATGCCCCTTCACATGACCCCTTCAATGTAGTGCCCTGTGCCCCCCCCCCCCCAAAGCAGTGTCCTCTGTCCCTCCCCAGCAGTGTCCTTTTCCCCGTCACACCACCCCCATACACAAATAGGAGTTGGCAGGTAACATTCTCCTACCCAAGATGTACAACAGAGCGGGGAGCAGGAGGGGAGGCGGCACAGAACTGAATGGAGGGTGGGAGAGGGAGCTGCCGGTGTTAACTTTTCATATCAACAAGCTGGTGATTGGTTGTTAGAACCGCCTGGCTCTTTATTAACATCGGAAACTGATATCAGAAACATTCACAAAGGCATTCACTAATTCATTTTGGACAATGACTCATGTGAGACAGCACCGCTTACCCAATGTGAAGCACACAAATGCGCCGTACGGGGAAAATTCTTCACACTAAAAGCCTCACGCAGGAGGGCTCAACAAGACACTATCGCAGACCTAATCCACAAAATGAAAGCCTTAGAGCGTGCCCACAAGCAGTCACAAGCACAACACGCATATCACGACCTCACGCAAAACCAGGAATCCTTTACTCGAAGAATTAAATTGCAAAACACTACGTAAATTTGTCCTACATCAAAAACTATTTTACGAATTCAGAAAGAAATGAGGGAAATATTTAGCAGAAGCCATCCAAATGAGAAAAAAATTAAAAACACCAACATTCATACTATCGAAGACCCTCAGGGAAGATCCAAAGTCACTTCACCAGACATAGCAGCCCTATTTGAAGCCTACTACTCCGAATTATGTAACCTCAATGGGCAATCAGATAGACCTACGGGAAATGTCACTCGTATCTCCCTTATTAAAAACTTTCTGAAAAAACACTGCCCTAATCTCATCAATTAGCAAGTCTCATCTCGGAACACAAGCTTAAAAGAGTGATTAAACAGCTTAAAGTTCGAAAGAGCCCCGGCTATGGATGGGTTTACAGCAACTTACTTTAAAAGATTTACAGACATACTCACTAATCCTTTTCTCAAGGCCTTTAATCCCCTTACCTCCTCCACACTCCCCTTCCACAGATTACTTGAAGCACACATCACAGTCATACGGAAGGAAGGGAAAGATGTTACATCAGTCACAAACTATAGGCCGATATCCCTACCAGGGTTGCCAACCTGCCAGATTGAAATTTACTGACACAACACCCAAAATTTCCTGGCACATCCAAGTTTTTACTGGCATTTCCAAAAGTTACAAAATTACAGTTTTAAGTGCAAATTTTAGTATTTAGGCTACAAACAAGTACAATATGCAATTAGCAATGTGATTTAAGATAGATATTAGGTCAAAAAACATATTTCTTATTTTATTTTCGATATAGTAAGTAAGTAGCTCAGGGACAGGATTCTGGAGGGCAAGAAATTAGAATAGGAAGGCACACACACACACACACACACACACACACACACACACACATTAAGTTGACTCTTGGTCCCTTCGGTCCACTGCAGTCTAAACAACACTGACAGTCCTGCTCCCGACCTGCCCTGCTCCTATCCTGCAACCCGCACACCATGCTCTGGCCGCTCTGCTTGGCCCCCTTGCACCATGACTTGGGCACTGCTTCCACCAGAGCTGCCCGAACACACAGTAGCAGGGACTCGGATGGTCTCAGCTGGCTCTGGACCGAGCCGACACACATCACAGCCATATTTTTTACTGGCAACTTTTACTTTCATTTACAAGACCCTGACCCATTGGTACCGAAGTCAATACCAGACCCTTGGGGTCTGGTAAGGATTTTAAGGGGAAACCCCATGCCAAAAAAAAAAACAGCACATGCCCTCAACATGGGGGGTGCTTTTGGGCAGGGGGGCTCTGCCCCCACACCTCAAAGCACCTTATCCCCATGTTGATGGGGACAAGGGTCTCTTCCCCACAACCCTGGGCTAGGGATGTAGGGGTCTGTGGGAAGAGGGCTTATCGGAATCTGGAAACTCCCTTTAAGAAAGGGGGCCCTCAGATCCTGGACCCCCCCATGTGAATGAGTAACCCCTACCCATTCACTCCAAAAAAAAAGTGGAGTGAAACAAAAAAAAATGGGTCAGTTTTGACAAGTCCTTCATTAAAAATGAATAATGTCCCCCGATGTAGTTCCAACGTCAATCGCAATGTCTTCCCGCGCCGCCGCCACCGACCCGATTAAAAAAAAAAAAAAAAAAAAACTCTCCTCCCCAATAAATGCTCCCACCATTCTTGTAGCTCCTGTGTCTGACAGTTTAAATATAGATATGGGGCGTGACCATGCGGTGACGTAAAGCTGGAGACCCCACCCCTTGTGACGTCATGGACCCAGGCATGATGGGTCTGTGATGTCACAAGGGGGCAGGGTCTCCAAGCCCCCTCCCCGCAGACCTCCACAACCACAGTCCAGGGTTGTGGGGAAGAGACCTTTGTCCCCAATGGCAGAGCCCCCTCGCCCCAAAGCACCCACCCCCTATGTTGAGGGCATGTGGCCTGGTCATCCACCCCCCCCCCTTTTCCTGGCCTGTATGCTCGAATAAGGTTCTGGTAAGGATTTCGGGGGGACCTCACTCTGTTTTTTTTTGTTTTTTTTGTAAATTTGGCGGGAAAATCCATATAAGACCCAAGTTGCACTCATCTCAAGTTGGATCCTGTTCAATAAAGTCAAATCGATGTTACAGAGAAGTCGGATCGAAAGTCACGCGACGTTCGTTTCGGATTAGTGTGAACATGGCCTTAGGCAGGGATTAAGACAGGTGGCAGCCAAAAGAGTGATCAGGTCTAGGCAGGAGTTCAAGCAGGCAATGGTCATGGCAAGCAGCATGCGAGAGATTAGTCAGGTGCAGGAATGGATCGAGGTAGGCAGTAGATAAAAAATGGTCAGGTCCAGGCAGGTGTCGTGGCAGGTGGCAGAAAATAAAGAGTAATTAGGTCCAGGAAGGAGTTGTAGCAGGCAATGGTGATGGCAAGCAGCACGTAAGAGAGTAGTCAGGTCCAAGAAGGGGTCAAGGTAGGCAGCAGACAAAAGATTGGTCGGGTCCAGGCATTGTTGGGAGGAATATTTTGGATACATGACAAGTGAACGATTTGGAGTGTATTATTATACAGAAGAAATGCCTATTCACCAGAAGTAATTACAATGGCTCACAAAGCTTCTCATCTTCCTTGATACGATCCATACAAAGGCTTCCATGTAAATGGCTTTCAATTATATGAACCAACGTTTTGCCGGCACAATGGATTATAGCAGGGCATGCTTTGCTTCGATCTTTTATATTGATTACAAAGGCTCATAGTGCTCTTTATGATACGTTGTATACTCAAGGCATATAAAAAAACTTTGAGTGGACATTTTACAAGTATGGAGACTTACGAGTTTGCGCGCCATGTACGTACTGAACAGAACTTTGCAACCTCTACACAAGCGCGATGGCGATAGCTCAATGGGTTGTCTCCTTGGACGGTAATGCCCGTTGATGTTTTTGGAGGAGGACCCAGAGTTGCTCTTATAAAAGTTTGTATTCGACACCCAAATCTATCTCTCCACTTCTCAACTCACCCCCTCGATCTCCTCACGGATCTCAAACTTACTGAATGACATATCGGTATGGATGTCACACCACTTCCTCAAACTCAATCTTTCTAAAACTGAGCTTGTTATATTTCCTCCTTCACGCCCCCCCCCAACCCCCATGACTTCACCATTAATGTCAACAACACAACCATTGGTCCCTCCACACATGCCATTGTCCTGGGTGTAATCCTTGACTCTGACCTCTCATTCAGCTCCCATATCCAATCACTGGCTAAATCCTGACGCCTTCACCTCCGCAATATCTCCAGAATTCGACCCTTCCTGACTAATGACACCACAAAGCAACTCATTCACTCTTTGATTATTTCCCACCTTGACTACTGCAACTCTCTCCTTAATGGCCTACCGTTAAGCAGGCTATCCCCCCTTCAGTCTATTATGAATGCTGCTGCTAGACTAATACACCTCCACTAATCGATCCGTGACTGCCGCCCCTCTCTGCCAATCCCTTCACTGGCTTCCCCTACCCCACCATGTAAAATTCAAAATGCTAACCACAACATACAAGGCCATACACAACATCGCCCCCCATCTACATCACCAACCCCATCTGCAGATATCGCCCAAATCGTCCCCTCTGCTCCTCCCAGGACCTCCTGCTCTCTAGCTCCCTTGTTACCTCCTCCCATGCTCGTCTTCAGGACTTCTCCAGAGCTTTTCCCATCCTCTGGAACTCCCTGCCCCATTATGTCCGATCAGCCCCTACCCTGTCCACCTTTAAGAGATCCCTGAAAACTAATTTATTCAGGGAAGCCTATCCCACACCCACCTAACAACAACTGTCCCCGAGCCACCCCCATCAAATCATTCGCTGCAGCTATTACCTTTTGTACCACCACCCCGTCCCTTTAGTATGTAAGCTCTACGACAATTGTGTTGTCCCCCCTATACATTGTAAAGCGCTGCGTAAACTGTTGGCTCTATATAAATCGTGTATAATAATAATAATAATATTCTCTGTAATAATGGCGTTCTCTACCATTGTGTATAGACATTTGCAGGATGAAAAAATGTGTTTTGATTCGTTATATAACCAAATTTGTTTAGTTAAATTTGTTTCATTCGTTACATTCGTTTTCGGGATTCATTTTGTTTCGTATTTGAAAAAAATTCTACACAAATTCGATCAAATTTGAAAAAAATCATCCGCGTTTGAAAACATTCTACCGCATTCGAAAAAAAAAAATCTACTGAATTAAAAAAAAAAAAAAAAAAAAAAAACGATCAAATTCAAAAAAACTCTACCACATTTGAAAAAATTTGACCGAATTTGAAAAAGTAAACTATATATAACCATTTTCCGAAAATTCTCGGTTTGATGTCCGATTTTCGTCTGGTCAGTACACAAATCCGTCACACAAAAGTACAACCACGCATGCTCGGGATCAATGCTCACCAAACACGAAATTAGTAGAAAGGGCCCAAAGGGCCCACGCTCAAGAGCTGAAATTCCTCGTAGTACATAACTACATTCGTGTTTGTGGCACGATAATTGTGTAAATTAGACACTGTGAAACTTAACATTAATAAATCACCAGGACCAGATGGCTTGCACCCGAGGGTACTTAGGGAACTAAGTCAAGTAATTGGATAAACAAACTAGAACTCGCACCAAAAGAACCAATATAAGTATAAACCAATGTGACAAACAAAAACCGCTGCTGCTTGCAAAGGTAAAGACCTTGAGAATGGATGACATACAATATATAAATATATATATATATAAACTGCGCTAGCGTATATAGTGCCTAATAGATGCTTAATAGAATGATTATAAATCACAAAAGTGACAAGTGCAATTTGTGAAAGAAAAATAAATTATCAATCATAAATCTCATAAAGTGCTATATAAATGAAATTAATCGCAAAAAATGCGTTAAAAATAAATAAATAAATTGCATAAATAAATCACATAAAGTGCTGAAAAAAGCTTAAATATATAACAAGTAAGGTGCTCAATGCATGAGAGAAGCAGGATCCTTGAAACAAAAATCCCCTCCGGTAACCCCACTCACCAGAATTGATGGACCCGCGGCTTTTCAGTCCTGGGGTCAAATAAAGCTTTGTGAGGGGATTAGATGATAGGGGAAAAAAATTCTTTCATAGATGCTCCCAGAGTATTTTCAGAGGATGAACATTTCCAGGGGATAAGTAAGCCCAAAATGAAAGAGAGAAAATCATGTGAAGTACTGCTATTGTAAAGCTGTCACACCTCTGTTATTTGGATCACTCACACAATAGAAAACAGGTATCAGCGTGTTTCCGTGTGCATGCATATGGCGTGCGTTCCACGGCAACCGGAAGCAGCGTCACTGGTTCTCAACACCGGAAATTACGTTGACGCGTTTCGCCCCTCCTCCAGAGCGTCATCAAGGACATTACTTCCAGTTTTGCTTGAATAATATATATATATCCTGTGCAAAAGATACAATACAAAGAACCATCCAATGTGTATCTTAATTGGTTTGCTTACAAACTACATCATTTCCTGTTATAATTTGAACAGCAAAAAAAAAAACTGAAATAACTAAAAATGAAAAAAATATTTTTTTTAAAAATTCCTAGACTCCTATATCTGATGCAAGCTATCCCCATCACCTTACCTCAGGCTTTCTTCACAACGTACCAGCGTATGTGTAGGACTTTCATATGGAAAGCTCAAGCACCTAGAATTAGCTGGAATCGAATGACTCTCCCTAAACTGTCAGGCGGTCTCAGCCTCCCCGATATTCACAAATACCACCTCGCGTGCCATTTGACCAGGGTAGTGGACTGGCATATACACAAACCACATAAAGACTGGATTCGCTTGGAACAAGCGTTCTCTCCCATCCCATTAACTCACTTACCTTGGCTCCCCAAATCTCGGGCCCCTAGAACCCTCTTAACACATCCATTAATCAATGCCACGCTGATCTCCTTCCATATCTCATGCACCCATATGAAACTAACTCCAACGTACGGTCCCATGACACCTTTAACCGACAACCCTGATTTTCCACCAGGTCTAACTCTGAAAGCCCCGACGACAAATGTCCCTGACAAACCCCCAAGAGCCTCTGACTTTTTTCAGAATGGGACCCTTTTATCGTATCACTCAATGTCCCTCTCTTTCCCAGAATATCACATCCCCTTCTTCAAATTCCTACAACTCCGTCATTTCTTCCTCGCCTCGACTCAGAACCCACAATGGCACAGAGAACTTACGTCTTTCGAGTCTCTATGCCTGAGTACTGAACCCCAAAGACACGTTATATCGGCCACATACTCACTACTCTTCTCCACACATATCATCAAAAATGATACCCTAGTTGAACGGTGGGAATCAGACCTTGCCATCGACTTATCGCCAGTAGATTGGGAACGTATTTACCATCATACACACAAGGGTTCAATAAATGTCTCTTCTCAAGAACATAGATATAAAATCCTCTCAAAGTGGTACAGAACCCCAGACAAAATTCACAAATTCCATCCATTGGTCCCCCCGATATGCTGGCGATGCAACTCAGCTCTAGGAACACCTCTCCACATCTGGTGGGACTGCCCGCTCCTACTTCCATACTGGACAGAAATCCATCGCCTAATATCCCAGATCACGACATATACTCCAGACTTCACACCGGCCCAATTTCTCCTACACCACACCTCCATTCCCCAAAAAACATACAACAAATCACTGACGATGCATCTCATTAATGCAGCTACCCAATGTATACTGGTACATTGGAGATCTACAACACTCCCCACGATTGCCGAATGGATCAAGCGTACCGACAAGATTGCGGAAATGGAGAGTCTCATACACCAGGCCACGGATGCCCCAAATAAATATGGGACCACGTGGGCTTGTTGGACACATTTCCGGGTCCAAACCCCTACGGCCAGCCCTAACACTAATGCAGCAAATTCCGGTTGCTGTGGAACGCACGCCATATGCGTGCACCCGGAAACACGCTGATACCTGTTTGCTATTTTGTGAGTGATCCACCAAATAACAGCGGTGTGACAGCTTTACAATAGCAGTACTTCACATGATTTTCTCTCTTTCTTTTTCGGCTTACTTATCCCCTGGAAATGTTCATCCTCTGAAAATACTCTGGGAGCATCTATGAAAGGAATTTTTTCACCTATCATCTAATCCCCTCACAAAGCTTTATTTGACCCCAGGACTGAAAAGCCACGGGTCCATCAATTCTGGTGAGTGGGGTTACCGGATGGGATTTTTGTTTCAAGGATCCTGCTTCTCTCATGCATTGAGCACCTTACTTGTTATATGTTTAAGCGTTTTTCAGCACTTTATGTGATTGATTTATGTGATTTATTTATTTATTTTTATCGCATTTTTTGCGATTAATTTCATTTATATAGCACTTTATGAGATTTATGATTGATAATGTATTTTTTGTTTCACATATTGCACGTGTCACTTTATGAGATTTATGATTGATAATTTATTTTTGTTTTACAAACTGCACTTGTCACTTTTGTGATATATAATCATTCTATTAAGCATCTAAGTCAAGTAATTGCCAGACCATTGTTCCTAATTTTTACTGACAGTCTACTGACTAGAATGGTACCAGCTGATTGGAGAAAAACCAATGTCGCATCAATATTTAAAAAGGGCCCAAAATACATCCCTGAGAATTACAGACCAGTTAGCAAGCGCAGTATAGGGCAGACATTATCCGACGGGGGACAGTATTCGACAGGACGTCGGCCCGTCCATAGAGGAAGCATGGGCACCACCTCCCCCAACACCTCCGCTGCCCTCCCTATCCATGCGCCCAGTCCCTTTCAGGACACCAAGCGCATTAATTACTATGGCAGAGATAGGGAGGGGGTGTGTATTTTGAAGCACCTGATTAGAGTCAGGGGCTCTAAAAGGCTTCAAAGTAGGGTGGGCTCGGGGCACAGAGCACTGTGTCCAGATCCCACCTTGTTGTGTGACCATAGCGAATACATTTTCACTATGGTCACACTACAGGTTCTCCCCACCAATCAGGAGGGGAGACCTGTTTCCCAATTGGCCAAAGCGCCAGGCGATCTTATTGGATGCCTAGCGCTTTGGAAGAGGAGACACACTGGAGCTGGGGCCACTGCTGACACCACACCACAGCAGCCCACACCAAACCAGGGTGGAGAGGAAAGCACACCACCACTGCCAGTAAGTACTGGACCTCCCACGGGAGGGAGGGGAAGCTATCAGTGCTGCATGCCCCGCTGGGCTGTATACCCTACCTGTGATGCTGGGCTGTGTACCCTACCTGTGATGCTGGGCTGTGTACCCTACCTGTGATGCTGGGCTGTGTACCCTACCTGTGATGCTGGGCTGTGTACCCTGTCCTGTGATGCTGGGCTGTGTACCCTGTCCTGTGATGCTGGGCTGTGTACCCTGTCCTGTGATGCTGGGCTGTGTACCCTGTCCTGTGATGCTTGGCTATATACTCCTGACACTATGGGTGGAATACAAGGAACAGAGTGGGTGGATTATATAAGAGGTGGGGCTTATGCAAAGTGGGAGGGGTCAAAAAGAAAGGGCGGGGTCTGGCACCCCCCATCCAAAAACTTCACCAGCCGCCACTGCCTATAGGTCCAATTAATCTATGGGAGTTTACAACCACTTTAATGATAAAGCTTAAGGTAGAGTTAGGAGGCCAAGGTTCAGGTTAAGGTAAAGTTGGGGGGGTAAGCAAAAGGTTAAGATAAAGAAAATTGGTAATATAACGGTTAAGATTAAGATAATGTAATGGGGCTAAGGTAAAGGTTAAGATAAATTTAGGAGGCTAAGGGCTAAGGTTGATGTAAAATTAGAGGGCTAAGGCAAAGATTAAGTTAGGGGAGTAAGCTAAAGGTTAAAGGAGTTGTAAAGGCATATGGTGCATTCTATGCATTAACCACTTCAGCCCCGGACCATTTGGCAGCCAAAGGACCAGAGGTCTTTTTTCAATTTCGCACTGCACTACTTTAACTGGTAATTGCGCAGTCATGCAATTTTGTAACCAAACGAAATTTGCGTCCTTTTCTTCCCACAAATAGAGCTTTCTTTTGATGGTATTTGATTGCCTCTGTGATTTTTATTTTTTGCGATATAAACGGAAAAAGAGCGAAAATTTTGAAAAAAAAAGAGATTTTCTACTTTTTGTTATAAAAAAAATCTAATAAACTCAATTTTAGTCAAACATTTGGGCCAAAATGTATTCAGCCACATGTCTTTAGTAAAAAAAATGCCAATAAGCGTATATTTATTGGTTTGCGCAAAAGTTATAGCGTCTACAAACTAGAGTACATTTTCTGGAATTTACACCGCTTTTAATTTATGACTGCCTATTTCATTTCTTGAGGTGCTAAAATGGCAGAGAAGTACAAAACCCCCCCAAATGACCCCATTTTGGAAAGTAGACACCCCAAGCTATTTGCTGAGAGGCATGTTGAGCCCATTGAATATTTTTTTTTTTTAGTCCCAAGTGATTGAATAAAGACAAAAATAAAAAAGATTTTATTTTTTTTCAAAAAGTTGTCACTAAATGATATATTGCTCACACATGCCATAGTTATATGTGGAATTGCACCCCAAAATACATTTTGCTGCTTCTCCTGAGTATGGGGATACCACATGTGTGGGACTTTTTGGGAGCCTAGCCGCGTACGGGGCCCCGAAACCCAAGCACCGCCTTCAGGATTTCTAAGGGTGCAAATTTTTGATTTCACTCCTCACTACCTATCACCGTTTCGAAGGCCATAAAATGCCAAAATAGCACAAAACCCCCCCAAATGACCCCATTTTGGAAAGTAGACACCCCAAGCTATTTGTTGAGAGGCATGGTGAGTATTTTACAGCTCTCATTTGTTTTTGAAAATGAAGAAAGTAAAGAAAAAAAAAAAATTTTTTTCTTTTTTCAATTTTCAAAACTTTGTGACAAAAAGCGAGATCTGCAAAATACTCACAATACCTCTCAGCAAATAGCTTGGGGTGTCTACTTTCCAAAATGGGGTCATTTTGGGGGGTTTTATGCCATCTGGGCATTCCATGGCCTCCGAAACTGTGATTGGCAGTGAGAAGTGAAATAAAAAAATTACACCCTTAGAAAGCCTGAAGGCGGTGATTGGTTTTTGGGGTTCCGTACGCAGCTAGGCTCCCAAAAAGTCCCACACATGTGGTATCCCCGTACTCAGGAGAAGCAACAGAATGTATTTTGGGGTGTATTTCCACATATGCCCATGACATGTTTGAGCAATATATCATTTAGTGACAACTTTTTGTAAAAAAAATATATATATTTTTTTTTTTTTCATTATTCAATCTCTTGGGACAAAAAAAAAAAATATTTAATGGGCTCAACATTGCTCTCATCAAATAGCTTGGGGTGTCTACTTTCCAAAATGGGGTCATTTGGGGGGGGGTTTGAACTGTCCTGGCATTTTATGCACAACATTTAGAAGCCTATGTCACACGTCACCCACTCTTCTAACCACTTGTAGACAAAGCCCTTTCTGACACTTTTTGTTTACATGAAAACATATTTTTTTTTTGCAAGAAAATTACGTTGAACCCCCAAACACTATATATATTGTTAAAGCAAAGGCCCTACAGATTAAAATGGTGGGTGTTGCATTTTTTTTTTCCACACAGTATTTGCGCAGCGATTTTTCAAACGCATTTTTTGTGGAAAAAATACACTTTTTTTTTATTTTAATGCACTAAAACACACTATATTGCTCAAATTTTTGATGAAATAAAAAATATGATCTTAGGCCGAGTACATGGATACCAAACACGACATGCTTTAAAATTGCGCACAAACACGCAGTGGCGACAAACTACATACATTTTTAAAAGCCTTTAAAAGCCTTTACATGATACCACATTAGATTCACGGAGGAGGTCTACTGCTAAAATTACTGCCCTCGATCTGACCTTCGCGGTGATACCTCACATGCATGGTGCAATTGCTGTTTACATATGACGCCAGACCAACGCTTGTGTACGCCTTTGCGCAAGAGAAGGGGGGGCAGGGGTGCTTTTTTTTTTTTTTTTTTTTGTTTTTTTTTTAATTTATTTAGCTTTTTTATTTTATTTTTAAACTGTTCCTTCCATTTTTTTTCTTTGTTATGATTTTTATTGTTATCTCAGGGAATGTAAATATCCCCTATGATAGCAATAGGCAGTGACAGGTACTCTTTTTTTGAAAAAATTGGGGTCTATTAGACCCTAGATCTTTCCTCTGCCCTCAAAGCATCTGACCACACCAAGATTGGTGTGATAAAATGCTTTCCCAATTTCCCAATGGCGCGGTTTATATCCGGAGGGGGGACATTCCCTCCCACTGCTTGTAAAAGCAGTCTAGAGGCTAATTACCCGCTAGAATTGCTTTTACATGAAAGCCGATCACTGGCTGAAAAGAATGATACCAAGATGATACCTAAACCTGCAGGCATCATTCTGGTATAACCATTCAAAGTCCAGCAACATACTGGACATATATTGTAATCTTTTTTTTTCATGCAGCCTCTTGGCTGAACGAAAAAAAGAGATTGATTGGTGGGTATGCCCACCATTAGAATACCTCCCTTCATCCACCCACTTCTAATGATGGGCATACATGCACCATTTATATATGCCGATGCATGGGGGCATCCTCCCGCAAAAGTTATGCCGTGTACACACGGTCGGAATTTCGACCGTATGTACGTGGCATTAGGAGCCAATCGCTCCTCCCCCCCCCTGCTGCCCCCATGCTTCGGCATATATGCTCTTTTTTTTTAACTGTGGTGGTGAAATCACCTCCTACAGCGTTGGAGTCGCGTCTTTATGTATCGTGGGAGCAAACGCTGTTGCTGTCAAGATAAATAAATCCGCGTTGCAACTGAATGGCGCACCTGAAAACAAAAAAATGCTCAACACTAAAACACACAGTAAACAAAATTACATACCTGAAAAGCAAGCATGATAAAACATAATAAAACATAATAAAACATAATAAAACATTGCAGAATAGAATGGAGTAAAAAAAGAGCAACAATAGAGAGAGAATAGAGTGAGAGAGAGAACAATAAAACGACAACTATTTTATTTTTTTTATTTTTTTGAGATTCACAGGTAAAAAAGCTCCTGACTGAAGCGACTGAATCAAAACGCTACCACAAAAAAAATGTTAGCGATCGCAGGGATCAGGCCTGACTCTGCGAACGCTGCAGTTATGTGTGCTTAGTGTTTTGTAAGTGACAGTGATCGATCGATACTGCACTTGGGTGGGCTGGGCTGGGCTGGGCGGAGGGGGAAAACGCAGGTGCTAGCAGGTATCTGGGCTGATCCCGCTAACAATGCGTTTTTTTTTGGAACCCTAAACTGCTGGGACGCTAGTATAGATCTGATCAGATCAGATATTGATCTGTTCAGATACTGTGCCACTAAGGGAGGTGTATGCTTTGCGCGTGGGTGTTTGCGGTACTGGCACTAACCTGGGGCGACGCAGACCTTATTTGACCCTAAAACCTAATTGATATCACCCGCCGGGCGATCAGGGGGTTAAACCGTTATTGGGTAATAAATGGCGGGTGCCCTGACAGTATAAAAAACAAGCTAACTAACCAGCGTCACCCGTAACAGTAATACAAAAAAAAACTGGTTACCTAGCGACACTAATGCAGGGATCAGAAAAACGATCGCTTAGTGACACTGGCAAAAGGGGGTGAAAGGGTTAACTAGGGGCAATCAGGGGGTTAAAACCTTTATTAGGTAATATATGGGGGTACCTGACGCTATATAAAAACCTGACGGGGAACCTAAATAACGAAATAACTAACTGGCTAACCAGCGTCACCAGTGACAGTTATACAGTGATCACTGGTGAAAGGGTTAACTCTAGGGGCAATCAGGGGGTTAAAACCTTTATTTAGGTTGTAATATGGGGGTACCTGACCTATAAACCTATTTATGAACCTATATAAACATGGCGGTTACCTAAAAAAAAAAAAAAATGGTTACCTAGCGACACTAATGCAGCGATCAGAAAAACGATCGCTTAGTGACACTGGCAAAAGGGGGTGAAAGGGTTAACTAGGGGCAATCAGGGGTTAAAACCTTTATTAGGTAATATATGGGGGTACCTGACGCTATATAAAAACCTGACGGGGAACCTAAATAACGAAATAACTAACTGGCTAACCAGCGTCACCAGTGACAGTTATACAGTGATCACTGGTGAAAGGGTTAACTCTAGGGGCAATCAGGGGGTTAAAACCTTTATTTAGGTTGTAATATGGGGGTACCTGACCTATAAACCTATTTATGAACCTATATAAACATGGCGGTTACCTAAAAAAAAAAAAAATGGTTACCTAGCGACACAAATGCAGCGATCAGAAAAACGATCGCTTAGTGACACTGGCAAAAGGGGGTGAAAGGGTTAACTAGGGGCAATCAGGGGGTTAAAACCTTTATTAGGTAATATATGGGGGTACCTGACGCTATATAAAAACCTGACGGGGAACCTAAATAACGAAATAACTAACTGGCTAACCAGCGTCACCAGTGACAGTTTTACAGTGATCACTGGTGAAAGGGTTAACTCTAGGGGCAATCAAGGGGTTAAAAACCTTTATTTAGGTTGTAATATGGGGGTACCTGACCTATAAACCTATTTATGAACCTATATAAACATGGCGGTTACCTAAAAAAAAAAAATGGTTACCTAGCGACAGCAGTGACACTAATACAGCGATCAGAAAAACGATCGCTTAGTGACACTGGCAAAAGGGGGTGAAAGGGTTACCTGGGGGGCAATCAAGGGGTTAAACCTTTATTAGGGGGGGGTGGGGGGGGCTACCTTGGACCTAAAACTAACTGCACTGACAGTTATTACAGTCACACTGACACTAAATGCAGTGATCAGTAAAAAAATGATCACTGCAATTAGTGACACTGTGACTGGGGGGGGAGGGGGTGATCTGGGGGGTGATCTGGGGGTGACAGGGGGGTGTTTTGTGTGCCTATGTGTACTGGTGTCAGTGTACTGTTGGTGCACTAACCTTTAGATGTTCACAGCTCGGCGTTCCGGTCACATAGACCGGCGCACCGAGCGTGACATCACTTCCTCTGCCTGTGTTTTGATTGACACAGACAGAGGAAGCATCTGATTCGCCAGGAGCGATCGCGAGGGGGTGGCCAGAAACCACTGGCCGTCCCCTCATCCCGGATCGCTCCTGAAGCGATCCCGACCGTCCCCGCCGGCCGGGGGGGGTCCGATCGGACCCCCCACCCGCCGGAAGAATGGCACGTACAGGTACGTGGTTCTGCCTGTACGTGCCATTCTGCCGACGTATATATACAGGGGGCGGTCGGCAAGTGGTTAAGATAAAAAGCCTTCTGTGTGGAGCAGCCCCCCTCAGCCCCCCTAATACCTACCTGAGCCCCATTTCTGTCCAGCGATGTCTACAAGTCCCTCGGCCATCCGAGACTCTCCCACCCGATTGGCTAAGACACAGCAGCAGCGCCAATGGCTCCCACGGGTGTCAAAGTCAGCAAATCAGGAGAGAGAGGAGGTGGGGTGGAATGGCAGCTCCGTGTCTGAATGGACACACGGAGCTGCAGCTCGGCTCCGGTGCCCTATACCAAGCTGCTGGCTTTGATGGCACTTAACAGGAGGGAGGAGCCAGGAGCACCAAAGAGGGATCCAAGAAGAGGAGGATCAGTGCAATACCAACTGCACAGAGGAGGTAAGTATAACATGTTGTTTATTTTATTATTTTAAATGAGACTTTACCTTAAAGTGATTGTAATTATAAAGGTAAAGATCAGTGGCGGCTGGCGCTCAATACTTTGGGGGGGCGGGAAACAAACCTACCCCCCTCACTCGCACTGGCAACCCCCCCCCCCCCCTCCCGGCGGTGGCGATCAGAGGCCCTACCATAAGGAGGCAGAGGATCCAGGCTGCTGCTCCTCGCTCCAGCTTCTCCAGTAGAAGAGCCAGGGCTTCTCCTCCCGGCTGAACAGGCAGGTGGCAATCTTGGAGAGTTTCCTGACAGATGGGCTGAATAGGCATAGGGGATGATGGACCGGAGGCAATCCAAGGCATTGTTTGGGTCGTGCATCCTCCTCCTCCTCTCTCGAAGCATTGATGCTCAGCCTCAGCGACCTCTGATCCTTGGGCTTCTTGCTGCCAAGCTTGCCCCTGTCATTGTCATTCTTGACCTCCTGCTCGTAGCTGTCCTCGTTGTCTCTGGTCTGTGCTCTAGGACTCCCGGCCAATCAGGTTTCAGGATCCACTTCCTGATTGGCCGGGAGGAGAATCAGGAAGACAACAGCGAATATTAATTCGCTATTGTCACATAACTGGGTGGGCTCAGGGCGCAGTGCTCTGCATCCCGAGCCAATCCTTTTTTTAAGCCAATTAGAGCCTCAGGCTCTAATCATGTGCTTCAAAAAAATCCATGCGTCCGACGCCCTGCATGTAGATTAGGGGCCGGGCACATGGATTGGTGGGGTGGCGCCCCTGCACCCCTTATGGACCGGCAGTTAATTGGTAAAGATTTAGATAATGTAATGGGGCTAAGGTAAAGGTAGAGTTAGGGGCTTAGGTAAAGGTTAAGATAAAATTAGGGGACTAATGTAGAGGTTAAGATAAAATTAGGGCGCTAAGGTAAAAGTTAAGGTAAAGTTGGGGAGGGGGGGGGGTACGCTAAAGGTTAAAATAAAGAAAAATGGTAATATAAAAGGTAAAGCTTAAAATGTAATGGGGCTAAGGCATAGGCTTGCGCACAGGGTGTGCCGGATGTGTCTGGGCACAACCTAATCAACCCTGTCCATTGCAGATTTCCCCTGATGAACGACCCTACCCCGTGGAGGTTACTGAGATAGGGTCTAGGAAATCTCTGTCTCTTTCTTTGCTATTTCACCAGAGCCCCTCAATTGGGCTTCTAACAAATTGTAAAAAAAAATAATAATAATATTGTAAAAAAAAAAAAAAATCTATTAAAAAAATATATATATAATTGGAAAAAATAATAACATAATAAAATAATAAAAACAAAAACTACTGACACCAATCTCATCCCTGCTAACACTGTCCACTGCTCTACTGACACCATCCACTTCCCTACTGACACCATCCACTGCTCTACTGACACCATCCACTGCTCTACTGACACTGTTCACTGCTCTACTGACACCGTCCACTGCTCTACTGACACCGTCCACTGCTCTACTGACACCATCCACTGCTCTACTGACACCATCAACTGCTCTACTGACACCATCAACTGCTCTACTGACACCATCAACTGCTCTACTGACACCATCAACTGCTCTACTGACACCATCAACTGCTCTACTGACACCATCTACTGCCCTACTGACACCATCTACTGCCCTACTGACACCATCCACTGCTCTACTGACACCGTCCACTGCCCTACTGACACCATCCACTGCCCTACTGACACCATCCACTGCTCTACTGACACCATCCACTGCTCTACTGACACCATCAACTGCTCTACTGACACCATCAACTGCTCTACTGACACCATCTACTGCCCTACTGACACCATCTACTGCCCTACTGACACCATCCACTGCTCTACTGACACCGTCCACTGCCCTACTGACACCGTCCACTGCCCTACTGACACCATCCACTGCCCTACTGACACCATCCACTGCTCTACTGACACCATCCACTGCTCTACTGACACCATCAACTGCTCTACTGACACCATCAACTGCTCTACTGACACCATCTACTGCCCTACTGACACCATCTACTGCCCTACTGACACCATCCACTGCTCTACTGACACCGTCCACTGCCCTACTGACACCATCCACTGCCCTACTGACACCATCCACTGCTCTACTGACACCATCAACTGCTCTACTGACACCATCAACTGCTCTACTGACACCATCAACTGCTCTACTGACACCATCTACTGCCCTACTGACACCATCTACTGCCCTACTGACACCATCCACTGCTCTACTGACACCGTCCACTGCCCTACTGACACCATCCACTGCCCTACTGACACCATCCACTGCTCTACTGACACCATCCACTGCTCTACTGACACCATCAACTGCTCTACTGACACCATCTACTGCCCTACTGACACCATCCACTGCTCTACTGACACCATCCACTGCCCTACTGACACCATCCACTGCTCTACTGACACCATCCACTGCTCTACTGACACCATCCACTGCTCTACTGACACCATCTCCTGCTCTACTGACACCATCTCCTGCTCTACTGACACCATCTCCTGCTCTACTGACACCATCTCCTGCTCTACTGACACCATCTCCTGCTCTACTGACACCAACTACTGCTCTACTGACACGGTTCACTGCTCTGCTGACACCATCCACTGCTCTACTGACACCATCCACTGCTCTACTGACACCATCCACTGCTCTACTGACACCATCCACTACCCTACTGTGCATATGTGTTTGAGCTTTGGGGTGCACACCCTAATGCAATAGGCTGCGCACACATATGGGCTAAGGTAAAAGTTAAGGTAAAGATAGGGGGTAAGCTAAAGGTTAAGATAAAATAAGGGGGCTAAGGCAAAAGTTAAATATACTATGTTGTCATTTGTTTTATTATTCACCCAATAAAACTTTGTGAAACAAAAAAAAACTAAAAAAGTTAAGGTAAAGTAAAGTAAAGTTAAGGTAAAGTTGGGGGGTAAGCTAAAGGTTAACATAAAGAAAAATGGTAATATAAAGGTAAATATTAAAATGTAATGGAGCTAAAGTAATGGTGAAGATAAAGTTGGGAGACTAAGGTAGAGGTTAAGGTGAAGTTAGGGGGTTAAGGTTGCTTACCTTTACAATTACCTTTACAATTACCTTAGCCCCCTAACGTTATCTTACTTTTACTTATTTTCAGAGGTGACCCCCCCCCCCCCCCCCCCACAGAGAATGACTGTGCTAAAAATGAATGTACCCCTAATATTGTGATATATAACCCTAGTTATCTCCCTCAGAAGTCGGTCCATTACCTTGTCCCCAGAAGCGTCGTCCTTGTCCCCGGGACGCGGTGAGAAGACGTAGAGAGGAAACTACAAATGTGACAAGTGTCTACAAATGCCGTATTGCTTTTGGCAGGTGGCCAAGTTATTTCCTTTTTCTTTATCAGATCAGGCAGGCTGAAACATAAACCGAGAAGGAACGCCGTATAGCTCAGCAAAAGAATTTCTCAAAATTTTCTTCATAATTTCGGAGGGTCTGGAGTCACACAGAAGACTAAAGGACACACTGCGGAGTTACCCAAGAGTACTTCTGTTTACCTATGAATCTAGATACCAGTCCGCTGGGAGTGTTTGCAGCAGCCTTTATATCCTGAGCTTTGCCCGTGACATGTGACCTTGTGAACGGGTTCCAAGAGCTTGCAATCATCAAGAACCTATACCGAACGACTGAAAAAGTGCAAATGGGTCACAACCAGTCATTATGACTCTAGGTGGTGACTTTGCCTGTAAGCAGTCATAAGTCAATGAGTCTATCACAGAATGCTGATCACCCTGGGGGGAGGCATAATCACAGACACTGCGATCTTTTAACCTAGAAATCAATTCTCATGGCGAGAAAAGGGAATTTTTATTTTTTTTGCAAAAAAAAAAATATGATTTGTCATGCTGACAAGTATTATAGTCTTATAGATTCATGCAAAATCCAATAATACATTTTATTGAGGTTGCATATTGTGCTATTATACATTCTCTTTGTTTATGTTTTTTTCTAATCTTACGTTGGATATCTTTTATATTCCTTTTTTGTTACCTAAAGATTTTTATTAAAGGTTTTCACTCCAAATTACAATAAATGACTCCACAAACATCACTGCATGTAAGCAGGTACATAGAAATACAAAACAAAGTACACACATGCAACTCCACCTTAAGCCTACATGGTTAGTAAGATCAGAGGGAGTTACCCAGCGCATGAAATACGTGATTAGCTATGCTGAATAATATTCTACCAATGTAAATTTGTTGTAGAAAATAACCATGAGATACTGTATCTAGCTAATAAGAACAGGATAAAGAGGAGCACAATTGATTAGGTCACTTGATATATCCGGAAGGGTGCAGGAGCAAAAACCAGTTAACACATTTTGTCTCAAATCCACTATCCCCATCCAGTGCCGGGACAAGGTCATCCAGCGCCCAGGGCAAAGATGCCAAACTGCGCCCCCCTTTCCCTTAGGTTTAGGGTCAGGGTGCCCCCCACCCCTGCAATAAACCATTGCGCCAGGGGCTGCCACCCCTCCTGCCCACCCCTTGTCCCAGCCCTGTCCCCATCCATCACTGCTATGCTATCAAGGGTAGGAGGAGAAGGAACCAACTACCCTCTCCGTCCATATCATGTAAGTACTTATCTTGTGGCAAGTAAAAGAGGAATGCGAAGTTCAGTTTCACCCGAGTCCCCATCACGGGACATGTCACTTGCTATGCTGTATTAGCTCTTGGTATGACTGAGACTCTCGATATGTATTCCAAGCTGCCCATATGGTTGAGTGTTTGGACATTTTGTCGAGGTCGGTATAGATCAGCTCCTCCATCACTGCTATGTGGTTGATACGAGAGATCCACTCCTTCATTAAAGGAGGAAGGAGGAGAGGTAGACCTCCAATGAACCGGTACACAAAGCCTAGCAGCGTTAATCATATGCATAGCTACCTACTAAGGATGCCCCCCCGGTTCAGTTCGCACCAGAACTTGCGAACAGGCAAAAAACGTGGACGAACACGCGAACACCGTTAAAGTCTATGGGACACGAACATGAAAAATCAAAAGTGCTCATTTTAGGCTTATATGCAAGTTATTGCCATAAAAAGTGTTTGGGGACCTGGGTCCTGCCCCAGGGGACATGCATCAATGCAAAAAAAAGTTTAAAAACGTCTGTTTTTCCGGGAGCAGTGATTTTAATAATGCTTAAAGTGAAACAATAAAAATAAAAAAATATTCCTTTAAATATAGTGCCTGGGAGTGCGCATGCGCGAGAGCTCCAAGATGGCCGCTTAAGCCGGGAGCTCCGCGCCACACCGAGCCTACAGCGCCCACTGAGTGCCACCCAGCGCTGTTTTCCGGCATCCGGATAGCTAACTGGGACCTCCGCCACCCGGTGACCCTCCCCATTCACTTTTTCGGCCGCCCGAACCGGCCATAGAACCCCACACAGAGGCCGCAGTACACGCAGGGTGTACCAAGATGGCCGCCGGACTTCTCTAGGCCACGAAGGGGCTAATATCTCTCACAGAATACAGCAGGAGGACACACAGCAAGGTACCCCATACCCCCTCTTCTATAGGAAGCACTCTGCATGCAGAAATTTGGGGTCAGGAGGAGCCTAAAGCCCAAATTCTCTGCCGCCTCACAAATCGGGTGTCCCAAGATGGCCGCCATGGCTGCTGCAGCCCCTGTGCCCTCACATCTACATCTGGAATCAACTCCAGATCACAAAACTGGAAATTCCCCTGCTTTCCCACATTTTCCCCCAGGGACATATAGCATCGGAACTCATCCCCAGAATCCCTCCCCTGCTTCCACAGAATCCCTGCTCAGTCACTCTTTTGGGGATCAGGCCTTATCCCCAGCAGTCCCACAGCTTCTTGCCCTCATGGACCCATCTCACAACTTCCTCAGATCACAGTGGATGATCTATTCCTCAAATTCTCTACTCTTCTAGCTGCTAACGCTGCTGCCATTACGGGAGAAATCAAAGCGGACCTACAGCGGACCTACAGAACATTGGCTCCAGGATGGACGCCATTGAAGACAGACTGGAACAGACAGCTGCAGTATCCTTTCAGAATTCAGGCCTCATCCAAACACTGCAAGACCAACTGGACACTGCGTTTTCACGTATTGACGACTTGGAAAATAGGTCTAGGAGACTAAACTTTAGAATCAGAGGCCTGCCTGAAATGATCACTGACGTTACCACTGCCACACAATACTTGATTAAGTTGCACGTGCCGAACATTCCGCCGGCTCGCCTTGAGTTAGACAGGGTACACAGAGCCTTGGGCCCACCCAGGAAGGACTGCTCTCCCAGGGACATCATTGTCAAGTCGCTTTACTATGCTGTGAAGGAGTCCGTGATGAAACAGGCCCGGGCTCTCCCCCAGGTCACCTGCCAAGGTCACCCCGTCCAGATATTTGCAGACCTCTTCCCCTCTACCATTCAACGGAGAAGAGCCCTTAAGCCAATTTTGACGGCTATGACCCAGAAGGATATTAAGTACAAATGGGCCTTCCCATTTGCGGTTAAGTTCGCTCACAAAGGTCAGCAACACTCCTTTTCCACCTTTGTATCGGGTGAACAACTACTTCTCAATCTAAAAATCATCTTACGGGAAATGAAAACAGAAGCCTCTTCATCCCTCCCAGGTGCCAACAAACGCCCGCTCCCGACGAGCCCCCCGAATCCCCTATGGAACAAGACCAAGTCCAGAAGATCATGACACAACGGCCCCACCTGAACTGGATTTTCCTCTAACATGACTGTTTATTGTCTGTTCAGCCACTAGTATAGTAGGTTTTAGGGCGCTTGGGCGCGGTGTGGTTTACATGCGCCTCCTCCTACTCCTCTGACTGCTTCGGTTGTCGAGGGAGTAGGATGTCCAACCATTGTGGTTGGTGTTTGGTTCTTGGTGAGATGACCTTTGAGGACGTTGCTCTCCCCTGGGCCTTCTCTCGCCTCGGCGGGAGTAAACTCCTTTATCTTTGTTTTTTCTATTTCTCTCTCTCTTTCCTCCCACCCTTTATGGAGCACTACTTACCCGTTCTCTATTTTTCAGATCCACCTCACGGCAGTACCGGACGAACGCTGCCAGAAGGAATGGTCTACCGCGCTTTCATATGGCATTTCTACACAAATCTGCAAAGAGGGTAAGTGATGCGGGTTCGGGCAGCTCCCCCTCCTCCCAGGTCCATGGCTGATCGCACACGTAATGTTTGGAGGGTAGCCACCCATAATGTACAGGGATTAAATTCATCCCTCAAACGTAAAAAGGTATTCAATACATATAAGTCGTCTAAATTGGACATCGTCCTTCTGCAAGAAACCCATTTCCCGCTAGCTTTAGCCCCAAATGTATCCACTCCCATTTCCCTACATTTTATATGGCCAATGCGGACAATAAAACCAAAGGGGTGGCAGTGGCCATAGCAAAGACATGTAACTTCACTTGGATCTCTGATAAAAGAGACCCACAGCGTAGATACCTATTAGTCAAAGGCACAATAGATGGTCAGCTATACTCCATAATTTCCTACTACTCTCCTAATAAGGGGCAAGCAGCCTTTTTCAGACGCCTCCTTCAAACCCTAACCCCACTGCTTGAGGGTACGGTCATATTTGGGGGGGACTCCAATGTGGCCTTTGATCAAGGACTAGACAAGTCTAGACCTCTGAATGCACAGCTTACCCGCCCTTCCAACGAAAGCCTCAAGGTAGCGAAACTGATACATGCAAAGGGGTTGGCGGACGTCTGGAGGGAGCTGAACCCCAATAGAAGAGACTACACCCATTTCTCCCACCCACACAACACCTATGCCAGGATTGCTCATCTCCTGGTCCAATCCCAAACAATCCCGCTCATTTTGAAATCTCACATTGCTGATTCTAGCTTATCTGATCACTCCATGGTGGTTATGACTCTTCAATCCCACTACAACCGACCGGACCAGAGACAGTGGAGACTCAACGAGTCCATTCTCTCTAATCTTATTCGAGTAACAATGTTAAAAAAATCAATTGAGGAATACTTCAAATTCAATGATCAGGGGAACGTTTCAGCTGAAACACTTTGGGCAGCTCATAAAGCCTTCATTAGAGGGGAATTCATCAGACTTGCTTCCTCCATCAAGAGAGAAAGGGAAGCAGACATCAAAAGACTAGAAACTGAATACACTACACTCAAGTCGCAGCACAAACTGAATCCCTCCCCCTCCTTGATTCCTCAGCTTGACAAGGCCAGGTTGGAACTCAACCTAGTTCTGACAGCTAGAGCCGAAAAACAAATCCGCTGGTCCCAAAATCGGTTTTACACGCAAGGAGACAAGATGGACTCCATGTTGGCTTCCAAATTGACACCCAGACTAAAAACGTACACAATGCCGAAAATACAAATCCCAAGCCAAGGCACCACAGCTAATCCCTCCAAGAATATGGACTCATTTTATGAGTTCTACAACAAACTGTATTCACCGTCTCCTCCCTCAACTGACTCCACCATAAACGCTTTTCTTGACAATCTCCCCATCCCGAAACTATCCACTGAACACAAAGACAGTCTAGAAGCCCCTTTCACAGAAGGGGAAGTTTTAGAAACAATAAAAACCCTGAAAACTGGCTCTGCCCCTGGGCCGGATGGCCTATCGAACCCTTACTACAAAACGTTTGCTGACATTTTAGCCCCATACTTATCTAAATTCTTTAACTGCACAACGAAAGGTAACCCACTTGATCCTCAGCTTAATGATGCATTTATCCCAAAACCGAACAAAAATCCGAAAGAAGTTGGGAACTACAACCCCATCTCCTTAATTAACTGCGACGTCAAGATCCTGACCAAAATTACCGCCAACCGCATTGCTACCTTCATTAATACTTACATTCATAAGGATCAGGTGGGTTTCATCCCGGGCAGACAAGGCCCAGACCAGATATGGAGGACAATTGATGTAATGTCTATTCTCCAAACTAACTGGGATGGTGGCCCCAAACAGTCGGGAATGCTCCTATCGCTGGACCTACAAAAGGCCTTTGATTCCGTTTCCTGGCCCTACATCTTCACCATATTAAAGCGATGGGGTTTTGGTCCACGATTTATGGCCCTCATACAGGCACTTTACTCCACTCCCTCTGCAAAAGTTAGGATCCAAGGCTTCTATTCTAAACCCATATCGATAAGACAGGGAACCAGACAGGGTTGCCCATTGTCGCCACAAATTTTTGCTATAGCAATAGAGACGCTCGCCATAGCGATTCGTCAAAACCCGGACATCAAAGGGGTCTCCTGTGGTCCCCAAACTCATAAATATGGCCTCTTTGCGGACGACATTATGCTATTCATTACCTCTCCCATTATCTCTCTCCCCAATCTATGCTCTTTGCTAAGCACCTTTTCTACGTTATCAGGCCTTCAGGTGAACTATTCCAAATCGCAAGCCCTTAATGTCTCCCTGGACACCCCTACAGTAGATCTCCTGAAACAATCCTTTCAATTTCAATGGAGTGAATCCTCCATCAGATACTTGGGTATTAACCTCACAGCTAAAATTGAAAGTCTATACAGTCACAACTATCCTCCCATGTACCGTAAATTAGAAACAGACCTGCGCAACTGGGCACAGCATACCATTTCCTGGCTAGGAAAGATAAATGCCATCAAGATGACATTACTTCCTAGATTACTGTATCTCTTTCGATCCCTCCCCATTCCCATTCGGAAAGACCACATCAAAACCTTCCAAAGTAAGCTTCTGAAGTTCGTTTGGGGCAAGGCAGGGTACAGATTGAATAAGGAATCCTTTATGCGCACAGGAAAAGAGGGGGCTTGGGTCTCCCTCATTTATATAGATATTATCAAGAAGCCAGGCTTGCCCAAATATCGATGGTTTATTCCAAATTTGAAAAGCCTGATTGGATCCAAATAGAAAAACACGCAGTTCCCCACTTTACTCTAGACTTCTTATTGTGGACCCCTCAGAAGAATAGACCCCCGATTCTCTCCCCTACACTGTCCCACTCCTTCGCCCTATGGGACTCCTTACGTTCTTCACCTTCACTTGTCTCTGCATACAAACCCTTGACCCACATATTTAACAACCCACAATTCCCCCCAGGCAGAAACGTCCTGGCCTTTAAATGGTGAGTTGATAAGGGCCTCTATAGAATAGGACACTTCTTTACAGCTGCAGGACTGCTCACTCTTAAACACTGCATTAAAAGACTTGACCTCCCCAACTCTGAACTGTTTCGGTTCCATCAAATTCACCACTTTCTGCAATCCCTATGTAAAGGCAATTCTACCACGCCAGCATTCACGGATTACGAAATATGGTGCGGTCAGGCCATGGACCAGAAAGGGGGGATCTCCACGGTCTACACATCACTTACTGCTCCTGTCTCCAAGACGTCCTTTATGGTCGCCTGGGAAACAGACTTAAATTTCCTTTGGACCAAAGAGAAATGGCATTCTGAATGCGCTAAATCATTCCGGGGAATTCTTAATACCACACTGATGGAAGCGGGCCTAAAAGTAATGACCAGATGGTACTACACACCTTTCAGAATAGCCTCCATGTTTCCGGCTACCAGCCCCCTATGCTTCCGAGGTTGCCAGCTTTTCGGTACAATGTCACATATATGGTGGGAATGCCCGAAGATTCGATCCTTCTGGAAAAAAATCTTTAATATGATTGATACATTGGTTGGCTCTTCTGTCCCCAGGTCCCCCTTGGTGGCCCTCCTACATGAATCCATCCCACACATATCTAAGCCCTCTAATAGAAAACACAGAGCATATCTCTCTCAATGGCTAAAAGGAAAATTTTGTGGGTAATGTCTCAGGAAAAACTAACCAGTCTATTACAGGACACATCTGAAAAATTTGAAGCCACCTGGGAACCGTGGGCCCAACTAATGGGAATATCCAACTTTCCCTTCTTGTCATAAACATGACTCTTCTTTTGGATGGGTAATGGTGCTCCTTTCCCTTTCTTACTATACCTCCTTTTCTTTCCCTTTCTATATCTTTATCTACTTTTTCTATTTCTTTTTACTTATGTTTTTCCATTATGGACGCAATTCGGGTCAGTGTATCTCAAGGACGCTGTCGAGATAAAGGTGTTCCTGATTAGCTCAGGTGAAAATAGCCGGTTCTCAGGCGGAGGATCATGCAGTGTTTGGTCTGCTGCCTGACACGCAAGCACGGTTACCTTGTCCTTGGAGTTTGAAAAGCTGCGCATTGCTAGTAGGGTGTGGTACCAGCCCCCTCTGACACAGTGTGATCCCCATGGCGGAGAGGGCTGGGGCTGAAACTAAACAGCTCAATCTACTTTCCCAGCCTACTGGCAACCAGTCAAGATTTGAATCCCTAATATAAGTACACAGCGTGATCACTCTTCACATGGACTAGTATTTGTATCCCCTTTATTGTCACCTTCCGTTTGTCATTTTGTTTGGGATACTGTAACTCTATATTTTTGATTGTACTTCTGTTTATTCTAAAATAAAAAATTTTGGAAAGTAAATATAGTGCCTGGGGGTGTCTATAGTATACCTGTAAAATGGCACGTTTTCCCATGTTTAGAACAGTACCACAGCAAAATGACATTTCTAAAGGAAAAAAAGTAAATTACAACTGATCGCAGCTGTAATGAATTGTCGGGTCTCGGCAATATAGATAAAACTCATTGAAAAAAACAACATGAATAATAAGGGGAACACCGAACCAAAATTTAAAAAAAGAATTGCGTGGGGGTCCCCCTAAAATCCATACCAGGCCCTTCAGGTCTGGTATGGATAGTAAGGGGAACCCTGCACCAAATTTGAAACCTTTCTGGTCTGGTATGGATTTTAAGGGGAACCGTGCACCAAAATAAAAAAAAATGGCTTATCGGAATCTGAAAGCCCCCTTTAACAAGGGGACCCCCAGATCCCGGCCCCCCCTATGTGAATTGGTAACGGGTACATTGTACCTGTCACAGGTACTCACCCGGGCCGAGATGCTGAGAGCTGCTCCCCTTGCGACTAGGTGCACGATGCCCCTGGAATGGGTACAGGAGGCACCTGGCACAAAGATGCACGGGTTGCCAGCAGGTGGGTTGCAGGTGGTGTGCAGTAAGGCTGTTGACCGTGTGGAGATGAAGCTGCACTGGAAGTAGACACCTGGCAGGACCAACACAAGGCAGAGGCTGTAGAGGGACCAGGTTACACACTGGGAGATAGTCCGTAGGTGCGTAAGTGGATGAACCAAGTAGCAGGAAGTCCAGGAAGCCAGGCCGAGGGTCAAACACAGACACATTTTAAAAAATTGTGTCGTTTTTTTATTTACACTTTTTTCCCTTAGGTGAATGGGTAGGGGTACATCGATACCGGCCCCCTTATTAAAGGAGGCTCCCGGACAACCAACAGCCAGGATTGTCGGGAAGAGGCCCTTGTCCTCATCAACATGGGGACAAGGTGCTTTGGGGTGGGGGGTGCCGCAGGGCCCCCCTTTCCCTAGGGCACCCCCCCATGTTGAGGGCACGCGGCCTGGTACAGCTCATGAGGGGGGGCACTCGCTCGTCCCCACCCCCTTTCCTGACCGGCCGGGCTGCGTGCTCGGATAAGGGTCTGAGATGGATTTGGGGATACCCCCACGCTGTTTTTTTGGTGTAGGGATTCCCCTTTAAATCCATGCCAGGTGACAGGGCTAGCGCGGCGGCATTCACTGCCTTCGCTAGCCCCCTAAACCTGGAGTCACGTTCTAAATGAACGGACTTTCCTCTGTGTGCGAGGCAAGTCTGAGCATTTCAAAAGTCCCACGGACTTTGGACAAAACGCTGGCAGATTGTCCGCCGGAAAAGTCTGGGTGTGTGTGGGCAAGTCCACACGCATCAGAAAGTCCGGCGGACTGCCGCTGGAAAGTCTGGCGGTTTGTCTGCTGGACTAGGTCCGGCGGACAATCCCGTCGGAAAGTCCGAGCGTGTGTACGCCGCATAAGGATCATTCTTCCCAATGACCACAAGTGTAAGGAGCTTTCTTCACACTGACACCATTGATCTTTTTAGATATCTGTAAGGGGGTAACTTATCCCAAAGACCACAAGTGTAAGGAGAAATCTTCCCAATGACCACAAGTGTTATGCCACGTACACGCGGTCGGAATTCTCGTCGGAAAAAGCTCTGATGGTTTTCCCGTCGGAATTCTGACGGAATTTCGCTCAAACTGTCTTGCCTACACACGGTCACACCAAATTCCGGCGGTCAGTAACACAGCGGCATAAAACACGTTCGACAGCGCTATAAAAGGAAGTTTAATGCTTCTGAGCATGCGTCGAATTGTTTCCGAGCATGCGTCGGAATTTTGCGTGTCCGAATTGCATACACACGATTGGAAAATCCGATAGAAAGGTTTTCCATAGGAAAAATTGAGAACAGGTTCTCAATCCAAAGTCCGTCGGAAATTCCGACAGAAAAAGACCGATGGGCATACACACGGTCGGAAAATCCATTGAAAAGCTCCCATCGGACTGTTTCCATCGGAAATTCCGACCGTGTGTACGCAGCATAAGGAGCATTCGTTCCCACTGACCATAGCACTAATGTATCATGGGTTGTAGATGTAGTCATTATTAGCAGAGGTTCCCTGAGACTAGGAAGTTATTTCAAGGGTTCCTCTGTGTTCAAAAGGTTCATTAAGGCTGCCTTAGAGTGTATCTTAAAGGAAGACAACTATAATTTTCAGACTGAGAAACGAAAAATGCCTACCTGCTTTGTGTTACACTGTTACATAGTTGGTGAGGTTGAAAAAAGACACCAGTCTATCCAGTTCAACATATCAATGTATGGTGTGTGTGTGTGTTTATGTCAATAGTACATGGTATCCCCCCAGGGGCGGACTGACAAGTCGGTGACTCGGGCGCCGCCCGAGGGCCCGGGGCCATTAGGGGCCCGGACTCGGCCACATGAGGGGCCACTTGAAACGGCTGTATTACATGCCGCGATGCCGCTAACAATACTGCTAGCGGCCCGCGGCTCCCCGCCGGCCCCTCCTTCCCTCCCGTCTGTCCCAGGTGCTTCTACTGTATGCGTTGTGACGTCACCTGGGACGGACGGGAGGGAAGGAGGGGCCGGCGGGGAGCCGCGCGCCGCTAGCGGTATTCGCGGCATGTAATACAGCCGCTTCACTCGGCCGAGTCCGGGCCCCTAATGGAAGAGAAGAGAAGAGAAGAGAAGAGAAGAGAAGAGAAGAGAAGAGAAGAGAAGAGTGGAGGGGCCGGCGGGGAGCATCAGCATCAGTGAGTAAATTACCAGGACAGGACCGCCACAAGTGTCCCCCCAGCGTCACCCCAGCCCACAGCGTCACCCCAGCCCACAGCGTCACCCCAGCCCACAGCGTCACCCCAGCCCACAGCGTCACCCCAGCCCACAGTGTCCCCCCAGCGTCACCCCAGCGTCACCCCAGCCCACAGTGTCACCCCAGCCCACAGTGTCTCCCCAGCGTCACCCCAGCCCACAGTGTCCCCCCAGCGTCACCCCAGCCCACAGTGTCTCCCCAGCGTCACCCCAGCCCACAGTGTCCCCCCAGCGTCACCCCAGCCCACAGTGTCTCCCCAGCGTCACCCCAGCCCACAGTGTCTCCCCAGCGTCACCCCAGCCCACAGTGTCCCCCCAGCGTCACCCCAGCCCACAGTGTCTCCCCAGCGTCACCCCAGCCCACAGTGTCTCCCCAGCGTCACCCCAGCCCACAGTGTCTCCCCAGCGTCACCCCAGCCCACAGTGTCCCCCCAGCGTCACCCCAGCCCACAGTGTCTCCCCAGCGTCACCCCAGCCCACAGTGTCCCCCCAGCCCACAGTGTCCCCACAGTGTCACCCCAGCCCACAGTGTCACCCCAGCACACAGTGTCACCCCAGCCCACAGTGTCCCCCCAGCGTCGCCCCAGCCCACAGTGTCACCCCAGCCCACAGTGTCACCCCAGCCAACAGTGTCCCCCCAGCGTCACCCCAGCCCACAGTGTCCCCCCAGCGTCACCCCAGCCCACAGTGTCACCCCAGCCCACAGTGCCCCGGGTCCCCCCAGCCCACAGTGTCCCACCAGCGTCACCCCAGCCCACAGTGTCCCCCCAGCCCACAGTGTCCCCCCAGCCCACAGTGTCCCACCAGCGTCACCCCAGCCCACAGTGTCCCCCCAGCCCACAGTGTCCCCCCAGCGTCACCCCAGCCCACAGTGTCCCCCCAGCGTCACCCCAGCCCACAGTGTCCCCCCAGCGTCACCCCAGCCCACAGTGTCCCCCCAGCGTCACCCCAGCCCACAGTGCCCCGGGTCCCCCCAGCCCACAGTGTCCCACCAGCGTCACCCCAGCCCACAGTGTCACCCCAGCCCACAGTGTCACCCCAGCCCACAGTGTCCCCCCAGCGTCACCCCAGCCCACAATGTCCCCCCAGCGTCACCCCAGCCCACAGTGTCACCCCAGCCCACAGTGTCCCCCTGTGTGCGTGTCCCCCCCCCCTGTGCTTGTCCCCCCCTGTGTGTGCGCTCTCCCTCCAGTGTCCCCCTGTGTGTGCGTGTCCCTCCCTGTGTGTGCGCTCTCTCTCCAGTTTCCCCCTGTGTGTGTGCCCCCCCCCTGTGTGTGCGCTCTCCCTCCAGTGTCCCCCTATGTGTGCGTGTCCCTCCCTGTGTGTGCGCGCTTTCTCTCCAGTGTCCCCCTGTGTGTGTGCGTGTCCCCCCCCTGTGTGTGCGCTCTCCCTCCAGTGTCCCCCTGTGTGTGCGTGTCCCCCCCCCTGTGTGTGCGCTCTCCCTCCAGTGTCCTCCTGTGTGTGCGTGTCCCCCCCTGTGTGTGCGCTCTCCCTCCAGTGTCCCCCTGTGTGTGCGTGCCCCCCCCTTTGTGTGCGCTCTCCCTCCAGTGGCCCCCTGTGTGTGCGTGTCCCCCCCCCGTGTGTGCGCTCTCCCTCCAGTGTCCCCCTGTGTGTGCCTGTCCCCCCTGTGTGTGCGCTCTCCCTCCAGTGTCCCCCTGTGTGTGCGCTCTCCCTCCAGTGTCCCCCTGTGTGTGCGCTGTCCCCCCCCTGTGTGTGCACTCTCCCTCCAGTGTCCCCCTGTGTGTGCGCTCTCCCTCCAGTGTCCCCCTGTGTGTGCTTGTCCCCCCCCCCCTGTGTGTGCGCTCTCCCTCCAGTGTCCCCCTGTGTGTGCGTGTGCCCCCTGTGTGTGCTTTCTCCCTCCAGTGCCCCCCTGTGTGTGCCTGCCCCCCCCCCTGTGTGTGCGCTCTCCCTCCAGTGTCCCCCTGTGTGTGCCTGTCCCCCCCCCCCCCCCCTGTGTGTGCGCTCTCCCTCCAGTGTCCCCCTGTGTGTGCCTGTCCCCCCCCTGTGTGTGCGCTCTCCCTCCAGTGTCCCCCTGTGTGTGCCTGTCCCCCCCCCCCCCTGTGTGTGTGCGCTCTCCCTCCAGTGTCCCCCTGTGTGTGCGCTGTCCCCCCCCTGTGTGTGCACTCTCCCTCCAGTGTCCCCCTGTGTGTGCCTGTCCCCCCCCCCCTGTGTGTGCGCTCTCCCTCCAGTGTCCCCCTGTGTGTGCGCCCCCCCCCTGTGTGTGCTCTCCCTCCAGTGTCCCCCTGTGTGTGTGCGCTTTCTCCCTCCAGTGCCCCCTGTGTGTGTGCTTTCTCCCTCCAGTGTCCCCCTGTGTGTGCTGTCCCCCCCCCCCCCTGTGTGTGCTTTCTCTCCCTCCAGTGTCCCCCTGTGTGTGCCTGTCCCCCCCCCCCCCTGTGTGTGCGCTCTCCCTCCAGTGTCCCCCTGTGTGTCTGTCCCCCCCCCCCTGTGTGTGCGCTCTCCCTCCAGTGTCCCCCTGTGTGTGCCTGTCCCCCCCCCCTGTGTGTGCGCTCTCCCTCCAGTGTCCCCCTGTGTGTGCCTGTCCCCCCCTGTGTGTGCGCTCTCCCTCCAGTGTCCCCCTGTGTGTGCGTGTCCCCCCCTGTGTGTGCACTCTCCCTCCAGTGTCCCCCTGTGTGTGCGCTCTCCCTCCAGTGTCCCCCTGTGTGTGCGTGTCCCCCCCCCTGTGTGTGCACTCTCCCTCCAGTGTCCCCCTGTGTGTGCGCTCTCCCTCCAGTGTCCCCCTGTGTGTGCGTGTCCCCCCCCCCCCCCCTGTGTGTGCGCTCTCCCTCCAGTGTCCCCCTGTGTGTGCGTGTGCCCCCTGTGTGTGCTCTCTCCCTCCAGTGTCCCCCTGTGTGTGCCTGTCCCCCCCTGTGTGTGCGCTCTCCCTCCAGTGTCCCCCTGTGTGTGCCTGTCCCCCCCTGTGTGTGCGCTCTCCCTCCAGTGTCCCCCTGTGTGTGCCTGTCCCCCCCTGTGTGTGCGCTCTCCCTCCAGTGTCCCCCTGTGTGTGCCTGTCCCCCCTGTGTGTGCGCTCTCCCTTCAGTGTCCCCCTGTGTGTGTGTGTGTGTGTGTGTCCCCCCCCTGTGTGTGCGCTCTCCCTCCAGTGTCCCCCTGTGTGTGTGTGTGTGTGTGTGTGTGTGTGTGTGTGTGCCCCCCTGTGTGTGCTCTCTCCCTCCAGTGTCCCCCTGTGTGCCCCCCTGTGTGTGCGCTCTCCCTCCAGTGTCCCCCTGTGTGTGTGTCCCCCTGTGTGTGCGCTCTCCCTCCAGTGTCCCCCTGTGTGTGTGTGCCCCCCTGTGTGTGCTCTCTCCCTCCAGTGTCCCCCTGTGTGTGCTCTCTCCCTCCAGTGTTCCCCTGTGTGCGTGTCCCCCCCCCCCCGTGTGTGCGCTCTCCCTCCAGTGTCCCCCCCCCCCCCGTGTGTGTGCTCTCCCTCCAGTGTCCCCCTGTGTGTGCGTGTCCCCCCCTGCGTGTGCGCTCTCCCTCCAGTGTCCCCGTGTGTGTGTGTGTGTGTGTGTGTGTGTGTGTGTGTGCGCATTCTCCCTCCAGTGTCCCCCTGTTTGTGTGTTCCCCCCCTACAGTGTCCACCATTGTAATCTCCCTCCCCAGTGTGCCCCCCCCCCCCCCAGTGTCCACCAGTGTGCTTTCTCCCCCCCCGCCACAGACAGACAGACACAGACAGACACAATCCCCCTGTTTGCTCTCCCTCCCCCCGTGTCTCCCTGTACAGGTGTGGCTTGAGTGTGGGGACCAAGGGGGCCCCATGATCTTCTATTGCCCGGGGGCCCCATGAGTTGTCAGTCCGCCCCTGTCCCCCTGTATGTTGTGGTCATTAAGGTGCCCATCTAATCATTTTTTAAACGATTGACGCTCCCTGCTGATACCACTGCCTGTGGAAGAGAATTACACACGCTTACCTCTGTGACAGTAAAGAACCCTCTACACAGTTCAAGGTTAAACCGCTTCTCTTCCAATTTCAGTGAATGGTCGCGTGTCTTTTTAAATTCCCCTTCACTGAATTTTTTTTCCCTATGCTAGGGTCATCCCCTCTCAAGCGTCTCCTCTCTAGAGAGAATAAGTTCAATGCTTGTAGTCTTTCCCCATAGCTGAGGTCCTCCAGACCCTTTATTAGACTTGTGTCCCTTCTCTGGACTCTCTCCAGTTCCAGCACATCCTTCCTGAGGACTGGTGCCCAGAACTGGACAGCATACTCCAGGTGCGACCGGACCAGAGTCTTGTAGAGCGGGAGAATTATCGTTTTATCTCTGGAGTTGATCCCGTTTTTGATACATGCCAATATTCTGCTGGCTTTGCTTGCAGCAGCTTGCATGCCATTGCTGAGCCTATCATCTACTAGGATCCCCAGATCCTTTTCCATCCTAGATCCCCCCCCCCCAGAGGTTCTCCCCCTAGCCAGTAACTTGCATTCATATTTTTGGCACCCAAATGCATTACCTTACATTTTTCAACATTTAGGCTCAGTTCACATTGGTGCGATGTCAGACATTGCATGTGATACGCACCGCACTGCTGTGCGAATCAAATGCGATGTCTGTGCGATGCAAACTCGGCCATACAGATTGAATTTGCATCACATTCGGACCAAATTTGCGCAGTACCCTTTTTTTTTGTCCGCCCCAGAATTGGATTGCATGGGGTGTTCACACCCATGTCATCCGATTCCTGTCTGAATTGACAGTTCGCACTGCGATATGTGAACCGCTCTGGGGGTGTCATTAAATTTGTATTGACACTCCCAGCGTTTCGCAGATTGCAGTGTGAACTTCCTGCATCGCACCAATGTGAACCGAGCCAAACCTCATTTGCCATGTAGTTGCCCACCCCATTATTTTGGTTAGGTCTTCTTGTAAGGTTTCCACATACTGCGGAGAAGTTATTGCCCTGCTTATTTTTGTATCATCCGCAAATATTGAGTATGAGCCATTTATCCCATCCTCTATATCATCTATGAAAGTATGAATAAATTAAGCAGGATTAGTCCCAGGACGGGATTAGTTTACATGTTTCATAATGCGCTTACCATCAGAATCATCAATCTAGCATATATGTCTAGCAGAGATCACACCACTCCGCCATACCAATGCCTTCCTCTAAAACAATGGTCTCCAAACGGAGATGCGGCCCTTTGCTTGTATTTATCTGGCCCTTGGGGCACTATTTCATCCACTGATACCAATAATGGAGCATAATTCCTTCCACTGACACCAATAAAGGGGTACGATTCTTCCCAATGACACTAACAATGAGCCCCAATGACTCCAATGATGGGACACAATGCCTCCCAATGACACCAACAATGGGCCTAATGGCACCATTGATGGAACACAATATCTCCCAATGGCACCATTGATGGAACACAATATCTCCCAATGACACCAGTGATGGCGCACCATGCCTGCCAATGACACAAATGATGGAGCGCTATTCTTTCCAATTACACCAACAATGAAGCCCAATGACACCAATTATGGGGCACAATTCTCCCAATGACACTAACAATGGGCCCAATGACTCCAATTATGGGACACAAAGCCTCCCAATGATACCAACAATGGGCCTAATGGCATAAATGATGGAACACAATTCCTCCCAATGACACCAATGATTTCCCACAATGCCTGCTAATGACACAAATGATGGGGTGCTATTTTTCCCAGTTACACCAACAATGAAGCCCACTGACACCAATTATGGGGCACAATTCTTCCCAGTGACACTAACATTGGGCCCCAATGACTCCAATGATGAGACACTGCCTCCCAATGACACCAACAATGGGCCTAATGGCACCATTGATGGAACACAATTCTTCCCAGTGACACCAACAATGGCACACAATGCCTGTCAATGACACAAATGATGGGGCACTATTCTTCTCAATTATACCAACAATGAAGCCCAATGACAACAATTATGGGGCACAATTCCTCCCAATGACACTAACAATGGGGCCCAATGACTCCAATGATAGGACACCATGGGGCTGATTTACGAACGGTTTGCGCCATGCGTTGCAGCATGCGGCGATGCGCAACGGCCGTTTTCGTATTTACAAAACATTTGCGCCTGTAACACAGCGCTATTTCCCATTTACATCATATGCAGCCTCTGTGCAGATCATATACAGCTTCTGTGCCCATCACATGCAGCTTCTGTGCCCATCGTATGCAGCCTCTGTGCCCATCATATGCAGCTTCTGTGCCCACCATATGCAGCCTCTGTGCCCATCATATGCAGCATCTGTGCCCATCATATGCAGCCTCTGTGCCCACCATATTCAGCTTCTGTGTCCACCATATGCAGCTTCTGTGCCCACCTAAAGCGGCCTCTGTGCTCACCATATGCAGCTTCTGTGCCCATCATATGCAGCTTCTGTCTGAATAGAGCTAAGTTTAGGCACATTCGACCTCAGGTTCGATGGACACAGATCACTATTATCAGCGTCATGTCGAATCTCCTATCTATATCGAACTGTTGTCGCAACAAAAACGAAAATAAAGCATTTGTTTATGTTGGATCTTTCGGTTTTCGGATTCTGCACACTCGTTATCGTTTGTTAAAACGATAACGAAAATACCCGAAATCGGAACGAAAATGCATTTGGACGAAAACGAATGCACATGTCTACTAAATAGTGGAGAGAATTGCTCTATCTCCTGAGTTGTAGGTGGGTGAGGCAAGCAGACCCAAATTCAAAAGATAGTCTGGTTGAGCTGGTGGAACGCTACTTTGCTGCAGAGGACCTTGTTGCGGGGGTCTATAGGTTCAAGGTCACTAACTGCCAGATGACCCCCTCCAGTTACTACCAGGTCAAACCTGGCAGCACAACCAGTAATGCCCAAAAAGGGGAGGCCCTGAAAGGCTGGCGAGAGTAGCTGGAAGGTTGACCCCTGTTGAAAGACCCCGTTACTCTGGTTTATACCAGGCTTGTGGACCCTGAACAGCTGACCCAGCGACAGGTAGGAGTATGTGTGCATGGTGACTGTAAAAAGTACAGTGCTGGTTACCTTTGAAACCAGCTCAGGACTGGGTTGCCATGAAGTGGCTGTGTCCCTTATCCTATTGCACAGTGTAATACTGGGTAGACATGGGAACTGTCAAAAAATGTGTTTAGTTTCGTTTCGTTCCGTTTCGTATATAAAAAAATTCGTAATTCGTGTACGAAATTCCGTTCGAATTCATACGAAATACGAATTTCGTACAAATCGTAAACATTTTTTCGAATCGTTAGTAAAGTTACGAAACGTTACGAATCGTTAACGCGGCTAATGAATTGTCGGTTCTCGTAACACAGAGAACAATTCGAATCCAACTACAAATATCGAATTTAAATTTCAAGTTTACGAATCGCTACGAATCGTTACGAATCATTGCGAATCGTTAATAAATCCAACTACAAATATCGAATTTCAACTAATATGAAAGAAATTATAATAGCGGATATAACGAATGCTTCGAATGATTCGAATGAATTCGAGATTTAGTATATCTAATATAGAGAACTGTTCCTGCACAAAGTGTCATTTTTGCAGGAAAAAAAGCTATTTAAAATCACTCGCGGCTAATGAAATGTCAGCTCCGTAACACAGAGAACAATCATTCATTGATAAAAAAAAAATAAAAGCGTAGGGGTCCCCCCAAATTCAATAACCAGGCCCTTCAGGTCTGGTATGGATATTAAGGGGAACCCCAGCCAAAAAAAATAAAAAAATGGCGTGGGGTCCCCCCTAAATATCCTTACCAGACCCTTCAGGTCTGGGATGGATTTTAAGGGGAACCCCGGCCCAAAAAAAAAAAAAAATGGCGTGGGGTCCCCCTCAAAATCCATACCAGACCCTTATCCGAGCACGCAACCTGGCAGGCCGCAGGAAAAGAGGGGGCGAGAGCGGCCCCCCCTCCCGCCTGAACCGTACCAGGCCACATGCCCTCAACATTGGGAGGGTGCTTTGGGGGTCTGAGACCCCCAAAGCACCTTGTCCCCATGTTGATGAGGACAAGGGCCTCATCCCCACAACCCTGGCCATTGGTTGTGGGGAGTCTGCGGGCGGGGGGCTTATCGGAATCTGGATTCCCCCTTTAACAGGGGGACCCCCAGATCCCGGCCCCCCCCCTGTGTGAAATGGTAAGGGGGTACAAAAGTACCCCTACCATTTCACAAAAAAAGTGTCAAAAATTGTAAAAATGACAGGAGACAGTCTTTGACAATTCCTTTATTAAATTCTTCTTTCTTCTGGTCTTCCTTTCTTCATCCTTCGGTTTCTTCATCTTCTCCTTCCGGCATCTTCTTCCATCTTCTTCTTCCATCTTCTTCTTCCTCCGATCCGCTTCTTCTTGTGCCGGTCTTCTCGTCCTTCTCGTCCGGCATCTTCTTCCATGGCGTTGGCGTCTGTTCTTCTGTCGGGCCGCTCCTCGCAATGGGAGGCTCCCGCTGTGTGAGGCTTCGCTCCGTCTGACAGGTCTTTTATAACGGAGGGCACCTGGTGACCCCGCCCCCCTCTGACGCACGGGGACGTCATGGGGAATTCCCTATGGCTTTCCCCATGACGTCAGAGGGGGGCGGGGTCACCAGGTGCCCTCCGTTATAAAAGACCTGTCAGACGGAGCGAAGCCTCACACAGCGGGAGCCTCCCATTGCGAGGAACGGCCCGAGAACAGACGCCGACGCCATGGAAGAAGATGCCGGACGAGAAGACCGGCGCAAGAAGAAGCGGATCGGAGGAAGAAGATGATGGAAGAAGAAGATGGAAGAAGATGCCGGAAGGAGAAGATGAAGAAACCGAAGGATGAAGAAAGGAAGAAGGAAGACCAGAAGAAAGAAGATTTTAATAAAGGAATTGTCAAAGACCGTCTCCTGTCTTTTTTTGTCACTTTTTTGGTGAAATGGTAGGGGTACTTTTGTACCCCCTTACCATTTCACACAGGGGGGGGGGGGCGGGATCTAGGGATCCCCTTGTTAAAGCCCCCCACCCGAAGACCCCCACAACCAATGGCCAGGGTTGTGGGGATGAGGCCCTTGTCCTCATCAACATGGGGACAAGGTGCTTTGGGGGGGAACCCAAAGCACCCTCCCAATGTTGAGGGCATGTGGCCTGGTATGGTTCAGGCGGGAGGGGGGGGCTGCTCTCGTCCCCCCTCTTTTCTGCGGCCTGCCAGGTTGCGTGCTCGGATAAGGGTCCCTCTGACGTCATGGGGAAAGCCATAGGGAAGTCCCCATGATGTCCCCGTGCATCAGAGGGGGGCGGGGTCACCAGGTGCCCTCCGTTATAAAAGACCTGTCAGCCGGAGCGAAGCCTCACACAGCGGGAGCCTCCCATTGCGAGGAGCGGCCCGAGAACAGACGCCGACGCCATGGAAGAAGATGCCGGACGAGACGGACGAGAAGACCGGCGCAAGAAGAAGCGGATCGGAGGAAGAAGATGATGGAAGAAGAAGATGGAAGAAGATGCCGGAAGGAGAAGATGAAGAAACCGAAGGATGAAGAAAGGAAGACCAGAAGAAATAAGAAAGAAGAATTTAATAAAGGAATTGTCAAAGACCGTCTCCTGTCATTTTTACCATTTTTGTCACTTTTTTTGTGAAATGGTAGGGGTACTTTTGTACCCCCTTACCTGGTACGGTTTAGACGGGAGGGGGGGCCACTCTCGTCCCCCCCCTCTTTTCCTGCGGCCTGCCAGGTTGCGTGCTCGGATAAGGGTCTGGTATGGATTTTGAGGGGGGGCCCACGCCATTTTTTTTTTTTTTTTGGCCGGAGTTCCCCTTAAAATCCATCCCAGACCTGAACGGTCTGGTATGGATATTTAGGGGGGACCCCACGCCATTTTTTTTTTGGCTGGGGTCCCCCTTAATATCCATACCAGACCTGAAAGGCCTGGTTATTGAATTTGGGGGGACCCCTACGCTTTTTTTTTTTTTTTTTTATATCAATGAATCTCTGTGTTACGGAGCCGACAATTCATTTGCCAGCAATAGCCGTGATTTTAAATATCTTTTTTTCCTGCAAAAATTACACTTTGTCATTCGAATCATTCAAATTCATTCAAATTCATTCAAATTCATTTGTTATATCCGCTATAATAATTTATTTCGAATTAGTTGAAATTCGATATTGGTAGTTGATTCGAATAATTTGGAGCTGAAATTCGTAAACGGAATTTTTCCTGCAAAAATGACACTTTGTCATTCGAATCATTCGAACTCATTCGAATTCATTGGAATCATTCTTTATATCCGCTATAATAATTTCTTTCATATTAGTTGAAATTCGATATTTGGTAGTCGGATTCAAATAATTTCGGCGACGAAATTCGTAAACGGAATTTCGTATTCCGTACTGGAATTCGTATTAGAAAAAATTCGTACTACGGATTCGTAAATTCGTACGAATTTCGAAAAATTCGTACGAATTAAGAATTTGTACGAAACTAATCGCACATGTCTAATACTGGGGAGAGACTTTCCACTGTCCCAGGAACTCTGCAGATAAGGAGATAAGATAGGGAGTCCTGAGCCTGGACTGTGGGACTGCAGGGGGGAGCCCCAACCCTTTTGAACCAAAGGTTGATGAAAATGCTGTAGGGTTGACCCCTGATGAAAATATATGCCTTTTCCCCTAGCAGTCTGTGCGGGTGAACTGGGGGTGACCCCTGGGACCCTAGAGTTGCCCAGTGTGCCAGAGCTAGAGGTCTCCCGGGCAGTGCTGCCAACCGCCCGTGGATTTATGGGCAGCCCATAAAAACAGGGCACTTTTCTCCTTCCCGCAAAAGCCTGTAGCAGGAGAAAAGTGCCAGTAAAAATGACAGTGACCGGCTAGTGTCAGAACTGTGCATGCGCAGTTCTGGAATTTGCTGAGAAGATACGATCCTCCTGAGCCAAGTCTTCCTGCTGCCTCTGCCCAGCCCACCCATTGTGCCACCCAACCAATGATATGTTAGGCAGGAGCCGAGCAGGCGGATGGAAGAGCCTTGTGGTGGAGTGGACAGGGCAGATGCTGGCACGTGTGGGAGTTGGTCGATGTGCGAACTTGGACTGGACTGGTGCGACGAACCCCTGCTTGGCTGAGGCTGACTGAGTCTGGTGGTGAGTGCAGTGCCAAAGCCATCCCACAACAATAAGGCAGCCAAAAAGGTCACCGGTCAGACTCAGAACACTCAGAGAGAGAGACTGAGACAGGCAGCCCACAGAAGGCAGGGGGTGATGATGGTGGCAGGGGTGATGCCTGATGGTGGCAGGGGTGATGCCTGATGGTGGCAGGGGGTGATGATGGTGGCAGGGGGTGATGATGGTGGCAGGGGGTGATGATGGTGACAGTGGATGATGATGGTGACAGTGGATGATGATGGTGACAGTGGGTGATGCTGGCAGGGGTTGATGATGGTGACAGTGGATGATGATGGTGACAGTGGGTGATGATGGCAGGGGGTGATGATGGTGGCAGGGGGTGATGATGATGATGGCAGGGAGGGATGATGGTGGCAGGGGGGTGATGATGGTAACAGGGGGTGATGATGGTGGCAGAAGGTGATGATGGTGGCAGGGAGTGATGATGGTGCCAGGGGGTGATGATGGTGGCAGGAGGTGATGATGGTGGCCGGGGGTGATAATGGTGGCAGGAGGTGATGATGGTGGCCGGGGGTGATGGTGGCAGGGGGTGATGGAGGCAGGTTATGGTGGCAGGAGGTCTTTAGAATTGGGGACATCAATTCTGGTGATCCTAGTAGCTACCAGGGATTTTCCCCTCACTTTCGGTGGTGGTTATGGAACAGAAATGAAGGGGAAATCTCTCCATTTGGTGACAAAAACAGATGGACTAAATAATCTGCTCTTATTATATCGAAAATAACAGAAATATGTTTTTTTTTACCTTTGCTATTTGCCTATTGTACTTGTTTGTAGCCTAAATACTGAAATTTGCGCTTAAAGATGTAGTTTTGTAACTTCTGTAAACTGCCAGTAAAAACTTGGCTGTGCCAGAAAATTGTGGGTGTCGTGCCAGTAAATTTCAATCTGGTAGGTTGGCAACACTGCTCCCGGGACAACTTCAGGACCCCTCGCCCCCGTATAAAGGTAAACAATAGAAACCTCTGTTGCTTCGGGGGCAGGAGTATTTGTTTCCTAATATGGCAAGTAATCATGAAATGTTATACTGGGTTGACAAAATTTGGGGTGAGATTGTGGAACAACTCGTGGTTCCTGGTCCTTATAGGAAGACAATGTTGAACCTGGCGCATATTCATCCCCTGGGGGGGGGGGGGTCAATATGCTCCTTGGTCTCTTCATATGCCAGGTGACTCACCTGGCATATGAAGAGACCAAGGAGCATATTTTACAGCATTTATTTTGGCCCGGGATACATGTCGATGTGAAAAACTATTGTGATTGTTGCCCTGGGTGTTAAAATTCAGCCCCTATGCCTCATTACCATAGCACACTGGTGCCATTGCCTGTGATTGAGGTCCCTTTGACCAAATCACTATGGATCTAATAGAGCCAGTATTTAAAGGGGAGGTCCACCCTAAAAAAAAATTGCATAAAAATGCTCCAAAAAAATGAAAAAATAAATTTTTTTTAAATGTTTTAACTTACCAGAAATGGCCGTTGCTAGGCATATCGCCCTAATCTGCCACTTCCTACACTGCAGTGATCTTCAGTCTTCTCCTCAATTTGTCTTCTGGGGAATGGGGTGCGCTGTGTTCTGGGAACTGTGTATGTCCCAGAACACAGCGCACCCCATTCACAAAGCGTTGCGAGACTCGCGCAGTGCAGTAGGAAACGGGCAGTGAAGCCGCAAGGCTCCACTGCCTGTTTCCCTTCGTTAAGATGGCGGCGCCGGCACCCAATCCGGTGGATGGATCGGCCTCGGGCGGCTGACATCGCTGGCTCCCTGGACAGGTAAGTGTCCTTATTAAAAGTCAGCAGCTGTAGCTGCTGACTTAAAAAAAACATTTTTTTAACCGGACCTCCCCTTTAAGTCGGGTAGAGGCCATCAGTATATATTAGAGAGGTCCCACAGTCTTCCACTGGGTTCTCATCCTTTGAACACTTGGGAGGCATCCCCAAGGGTTTCTTGATATTGCAAAAGAGACCTGGGAGACAAACTACCCCTGACCGGAGTTTCATAGAACATATCTCAGCCATGCAGGACAGAATTAGCTTGAGGACCCTTGTCCGGGAACACCTGCCGCAAGCTCAGGAAGCGCAGAGTCGAGTGTACAAGAGATCGGCAGAGGTTCGAACTTCCCACTTAGGGGACAGTGTACTAATTTTAGTCTCCACAGTGAAAAGTAAGTTCCTTGCTAAGTGGCAAGGACCCTATGAAATACTTGAAAAGGTTGGTAAAGTAAACTATAAGGTGTACCAACCAGACAGGCAGAAGAAAGAGAAGATATATCATGTAAATTCAATTAAAGCCTGAAAAGATAGGGAAGCCTTCCTAGCCCTCGGTGATAATCCCTAAAGAAAGAGGAAGGCATAAGCAAGGTTCAGATACCTAAGTTTATGTCGGTTTTACAACAACAGGAAGTGAGAGAGTTTCTACAATGAAATAAAGGTTTCTTCTCAGAGTTTCCAGGCTGCACAATTGTAATTAAACACAACATTTTTACTGACCCCATGGTTAGGGTGTGTCTTAAGCCATATTGTGTTCCAGAGGCCCGCAGACAGGCAGTAGCTGAAGAAGTACGGAGGATGTTAGACCTCGGGGTAATAGAAAAGTAAAAAAGCGAATGGTGTAGTCCTATAGTCTTGGTTACCAAACTAGATGGGTCCCTAAGATTTTGTAATGACTTCTGGAAACTGAACGAAGTTTCACACCCATGCCCCATGTTGATGAACTAGTTGAGAAGTTGGGTTCCGCCAGGTACACAACCACACTTGATCGCACTAGAGGGTATTGGCAGGTTCCCCTAAAGGATGAAGCAAAAAAAAAAAAAAAAAACATCTTTTACGATTCCAGAAGGCTTGTGGCAGTATGTCCGGATGCCCTTTGGGTTAAATGGGGCTCCCACTACATTTCGGCAGATGATGGATGAGATTCCTATCCTGCATCAGCGCTGTTCAGTAGCCTATCTAGATGATATGATTATTTTGAGCACAGCCTGGTTAAGCCACCTACCTAAAGTGAAGGCTTAATAAATTCCATTAGAAACGACAGCTTACCAGCAAACCCAAAGAAGTGTGCCATAGGGTTAGAAGAGGCCCAGTATCTGCGGTACACCATTGGGCAGGGCCTAATCAAACCCCAAGTCCATAAGGTAGAAGCCATTAGAGACTGGCCTGCTCCTTCCACTAGGAAACAAGTGAGAATCTTCCTAGGCATAGTTGGGTATTAATCGGAGGTTCATCCCAAGCAGCACCCTTAACTGGCCTCACCAAGGGAAAAAGCTCCTCTGTAGCAATTAAGTGGAATCCCAAGGCTCAAACAGCTTCCCTCGAATTAGGTCTAGGGGCTGTCTTGTCCCAAGTAGTAAGGCTGAGAAGAACACCCGGTGGTCTATTTGAGTCGGAAGCTGACGCCGGCATTAAGAAATTATAGTGTTTTGGAGCGAGAGTTTTTGGCCATTAGGTGGTCCTTAGAGGCTCTACAGTACTACTTGCCAGGGCGCTACTTCTGAGTCATAACAGACCATGCTTCCTTAAAATGGATAGCCCAGGCTAAGGACCGAAATGCAAGGGTTACGCATTGGTTCCTGGCTATCCAAGATTTTTCTTTTAAAGTGGAACACAGGGCTGGTCCTGACCAGAAAAATGTGGATACCCTTTCTAGAACCCACTGTTTGATAGCTGGTGTTCAAACCCACGGGTTCAAACAGAGGGGGGGGAGGTATGTGACAAACAGCCCCTGTCAGTTGTTGATGGAGTGTATCTGCCATATAGAATTTTGTGGTTCTTAAAGTAAATGGGTGGTAGTGAGATGTCTGTAGAAGGATGCAAGAGGTTAAAGTGGAAGTAAACCCTCCTATCGTTTTCAGCCAAGGAAGCTGCCATCTTGGCCTCTGTTTAATATACAACTGCCATCATGCTGCACATGTGATCAGTTATGACACCAGCCATTGGATGGTTTGACAGTTTGGTTGAGAGCACAACCAATGGGAGTGTTACATTTCCGGCACGTGCCGGAAAGATAACTGTTTTATGGATGGGTTTACTTACGCTTTAAGCACTGGCCACAACTTGCTCGCCACCTGGGCATATTATTTTCTTCCCTGAGTTAATCAGGGTTGGTGCTGAGAAAGGAGACAAGCAGGCTGTGAGCTAACATGTCTGCAGGACTGGGGCAGACCCACTGAGGGCTATTTACTAGCCAGGAGGCTTAACAACTGTTTGCTGGACATTTGTTTTTGGACTGTGGTTCTTACCTTTTGTTTGCTTTATACGCTAACCAATAAACACGGGCAGGAAGCCCTTAACCCTACATGAGGTTTGGATTACCTCTGAGCGTGCGCCACTTGAAACTGAACCCCACATCAAATGAGACATAAAATAGCTGATCAAAATAAACAAAAAATATCACAAATCTATAGAAATTCCACAATTGCATGAACCATTCTATAGATCAACAATGATGGACTTATTGTCTTTATATATATATATATATATAAATACCAAGACCTTCCTATCGATATTTTACCTCTATTGAATATATTAGATATAGACCTTCCTATCAATATTTTACCTCTATTGAATATATTAGATATTTTTTGTGCATAATGATAAAGTGCAGATGCTTAAAAACCTTATGTGTGTGCAGAGCTTTTTTTCTCAAACAATAAATGCTGGAACTCAACCACGACCCCTGACAACCCCTCCACCCACACACACCCTCCAAATTACATCAAATCGTGGGTGTGGTCAAATTTCACGAACAGTAGGCAGGTCTTAAAGGGGCATTAAATACCAGGATTGCATTACATACAGAGGGCAGAGTTCAGTGGGGTTACACACAGAGTTCAGAGCTGTCGCTTGTAAACACAGAAACCGGACTTCTATGTTTACAAGTGATTGTGGTGAGCAGCCCACCCCCCTCAAGGGTCTGAGCCAGAGGTGGTGGAACTGAGTTCCACCAAGTTCCCTCTGAAAAAAAGCCCTGTGCAGTGTGGGTATATATTTAAACATAGAGTGCAAGTGCGACTATGATGTGTATATCAATCTATATAGGTATGTGTCACCACAATTTCCAATGCGAAGATTTCTTTGCAAAAGAAATATAATACCTGCAAACTTACTATTAATTAGCGGTGACATGAACAGTGCTTATGTGAATATATTTTTCAAAACTAAAAACATATTCTGTAAAAAAAAATGTCCCAAAAAAAAAAAAGAATTGTATACGTCTCCAAATGTGTGTGTGCAACCAAACACAGTCCAAATTTCAATCTTCAACGAAAAAAAAAAAACGTGATCCAACCATTCAAATATCTGATGCGCTCCTTCCTCAAAAAAGTCCTAAAATGACTCACCAGAGGCCGTGGCTGGTCAGAATATAAACCAGCAATACCGCAGTGTTTGTATAAATTAGGAAGATCTACTTTCCACTCTGGTGATGTCCAACGTATCCACCCGTCAGTTTCTCTCCCGTATTAAAAAGCAGATAATTATGGGGAAGAGAAAGAGAAACCTCCATAGCGTAATCTCGTTTTTTTTTTTTTTTTTAAGGTTTTATTAATTTAAAACTTAATAATTAATTAAAACTTAATAGTTAAAATACACTCACATTTTTTGAGTGTCAACCCGACACTACGGAACAATCGCGTGTTGATACAATGCATCTCTCTGCTCCTGGCTATACTCCAAAGCCACGAGCCTCATCTTTACAAGAGCTTGATGGAGTCAGCATCATTAGCCCCGCTCTGCTAGTTTCGTTGTACAATGTCCTCACGGAGCGGCAGGGGTAATGAAGGAGCACATCAGATATTTGAACACATGGATGGTTGGATCATGTTTTTATCATTGAAGATTGAAATTTAGATTGCGTTTGGTTGCACACCCGCATTTGGAGACATTTACAACTGTTTTTTGTTTTTCTGTTTTTTTCTTTGGCCTTTTCTAATTTGGGACATTTTATTTACAGAATATGTTTTTTTTTAGTTTTGAAAATATGTTCACATAATTAGTGGTGACATGAAAAGTACTTAATAGTTAGTTATATATAGACATCTTTGTATTGAAAATTTTGGTGACACATATATAGATTGATATACACATCATAGTCGTACTTGCACTTTATGTTTATATATACACACACATATAAGGTTTTCTAGCATTTGCACAAAAAATATCTAATATATTTAATAGAGGTGTAGCGGCCATAACCCTCAAAGGGGCAGCCTTGACTTTTGGGCTTACCGTTTACCTCCGCTTGGCTTGTTCGTCCAGGTCTAGGGGTTCCCAGAGTTAGTACCCAACGACTTTGCACGCTGACACCGTAAAAGTCCTTTAAAAAGGTTTTTATTTGCAGGGGTAACATCCAACAGACACAGTCTCATGTGGGAACAGAGGGCAAGGGTGAAAACTCAGGCACCTTGAACTGCAAATTATTAGGAAGTCTATAATGCAAACCCAGAGATTAGCCACTCACAGCTGGGCGCGTCAAAGCTGAACAAATCTCTAGCCAGAGATTATGGCGGTCAGCACTTGAATTTAAAGCTTGCAAAGTCTCTGACCTTGAATAAAGTTGCAACACAAAGTGAACAGGAACTTTTCCTCAGTACCTCGAACGTTCTCTGTCTCCTTGGCAGTACTGGAAAAGCGCGGATTCGTCAGTGTCCTTGACAACCCAGCAACCAGGCACTTCTTGGTATGCCAGCTTGTTGGCCCTCCTCCGAAGAGTCCTCCCCAGGTCGCCTATGCGAGCTGCGGTGCCCCTCCAAGTTGAGAGCGCACCCGGACGCCTTGAATCCTCCCTCAGTTACTGCGCCTCGGACCAGCCGGTTCCGAGACTCGGGAACAGATGGATCCTTGCCCCAGACCAAGCGGGCCTGTGGGGCGAGTCAAACAGACCATGTTGCGGGGCGGCACACGCTCCCGTGACCGGGAGTCCTCGCGGGGCTACCCCGGTCCAGCTCCAGGAACAGGCAGCTAATGCCGAACGAACCCCGAACACGTGACTCCAGCATCTTAAGCACCCTTCCCCAGACTCCTAAGCCGATTGGCTCCGAAGAATGCCGGTACCCAAAACGCCCAACCAGGCCTGGTTCCAAACCTGTCATGTGCACCCAACTGCACACATGACCAGGCAGAACCCTAACAAAACCCAGTCAAACCGATGCCAAAGCTACCTACATAATTAACTCTCAGAACCCCGTTACTGTTTTGAGAGAAAAATAACTAAATTTACACACAGCAAAAGTGTCCCCGCTACAGAGGTAAACATATTGATAGGAAGATCTTGGTATATATATATATATATATATATATATATATATATATATATATATATACACACATACACACACACACACACACACACACATATATACACAGTGCCTTGCAAAGGTATTCACCTTCTTGGCATTTATCGTGTTTTGTTGCCTCACAACCTGGAATTAACATGGATTGTTTGAGGATTTGCATCATTTCATTTACAGAGCATGCCCACAACTTTGAAGATGTTTTTTTTTTTTATTTTTTTTATTTTGAAGCAAACAAATAGGACAAGATAACAGAAAAAAAGTCAATGTGCATAACTATTCACCCCTCTAAAGTCAAGACTTTGTAGAGCCACCATTTGCTATCACAGCTCCAAGTCGCTTTGGATAAGTTTGGATAAGTCTTGCCACATCTTACCACTGTGATTTTTGCCCATTCCTCCTTTCAAAACTGCTCCAACTCCTTCAAGTTGGATGGTTTGCACTTGTGAACAGCAATCTAAAGCCTCATACACACGATAGGACTTTGTACAAACTTTCCTGTGGATTTTTGTACAAAGGGCGTCGGCCCTGAACTTGTATTGCATACACACAGCAGGACTTTTTCAGTCAAATTTCACCAAATCACGTGGTTTTTCTGCTCTTTACAGCCACCTCTGGTCAACTTCTGTATTGTTGTCTGATCTTTTGCATTGGTTCTGAGCATGTGTGTTTGTACTTTGTACAAAAGTCAGATGGTTTTCTGTACACACAGTCGGACTTTGCTCCATCAGACTTTTGTTGGCAGAAATTTGGTCCGTTCGCACAGCCAACAAAAGTCAGATGAAAACTGAAAAAGTTGGTCCGATGGAGCGAACACACGGTCGGATGTTGGTCCAAAACAGCTAATTTGCATGTTTGTTGTCAAAAAGTCTGATCGTGTGTATGGGCCTTTAGTCTGACCACAGATTTTTTATTGGATTGAGGTCTGGGCTTTGACTAGGTCATTCCAACAAATTTACATGTTTCCCCTTAAACCACTCAAGTGTTGCTTTAGCAGTGTGTTTGGGGTCATTGTCCTGCTGGAAGGTGAACCTCCGTCCTAGCCTCAAATCACACACAGAGTGGTACAGGTTTTGCTCAGGAATATCCCTGTATTTAGCACCATCCATTTTTCCCTCAACTCTAACCAGTTTCCCAGTCCTGACTGCTCAAAAACATCCCCACAGCATGATGCTGCCACCACCATGTTTCACAGTGGGGATGGTGTTCTTTGGGTGATGTGATGTGTTTGGGTTTGCACCAGACATAGCGTTTTCTTTGATGGCCAAAAAGTTAAATTTTAGTCTCATCAGACCAGAGCACCTTCCTCCATACATTTTGGGAGTCTCCCACATGCCTTTTCGCAAACACAAAACGTGCCATTTAGTTTTTTGCTGAAAGTAATGGCTTTCTTCTGGCCACTCTGCCATAAAGCCCAACTCTAGGGAGCGTACGGCTTATTGCCGTCCTATGTACAGATACTCCAGTCTCTGCTGTGGAACTCTGCAGCTCCTCCAGGGTTACCTTAGGTCTCTGTGCTGCCTCTCTGATTAATGCCCTCCTTGCCCGGTCCGTGAGTTTTGGTGTGCGGCCGTCTCTTGGCAGGTTTGCTGTTGTTCCATGTTCTTCACATTTGGTTATGATAGATTTGATGGTGCTCCTAGGGATCATCAAAGATTTGGGTATTTTTTTTATAACCTAACCCTATGACTTGTACTTGTCCCTTACTTGTTTGGAGAGTTCCTTGGTCTTCATGGCAGTGTTTGGTTAGTGGTGCCTCTTGCTTAGGTGTTGCAGCCTCTGGGGCCTTTCAAAAAGGTGTGTATATGTAATGACAGATCATGTGACACTTAGATTGTACACAGGTGGACATCATTTCACTAATTATGTGACTTCTGAAGGTAATTGGTTGCACCAGAGCTCTTTATGGGCTTCATAATATAGGGGGTGAATACATACACACATGCCAATTATAATTTTTTTATTTCTGAAAAATCGTTTTATGTATATATTTTTCTAATTTTACTTCACCAACTTAGACTATTGTGTTCTGATTCATCACATATAATTCAGATTAAAAAAAAAAAAAAAAAAAACATTGAACTAAAGGCTGTAATGTAACAAAATACCTTATATACTCGAGTATAGGCCGACCCGAATATAAGCCGAGGCACCTTATTTTACCACTAAAAACTGGGAAAACGTATTGACTCGAGTATAAGCCTAGGGTGAGAAATGCACAGCTACTGTAATTGGAAAGAGGGTCAACAATGCCCATTTGCAGCCTCACTGTGCCCATTTGCAGCCTCACTGTGCCCATTTGCGTGCCTCACTGTGCCCATTTGCAGCCATAGGTCCCATGAACTTCAAACTTGGTAGTTAAGGGTTCCTAGATGCCCCCTAGCTGCAGCCAAAATGTGGGGTCTCTGGACTCAAAGGGTCCCGAAATGATATTGCTGCAGATGGACACAGTTGACCGATTTGGGGCCCTGTATCTCGGGGCCACTTGGTGCTAGGAACCCCAAATATGTTGTAGTGTTGGTTCCACTGGGTTTGCACTCCAAATTTTTGGGTTACTAACACCAAGTGGCCCGAGATACGGGGCCCCAAAGTCGGGTCGGAAAATGTCAAGCACTTTTCTGCAGAAGAGAATGACTGTTGATTTCAAGAATGGTTCATGCATCTGTGGAATTTCTATAGATTTGCACTATTTTTTGTTTATTGTGATTTCCTACTAGTGGTTTACTAAGATTTAGTAGCAGCACTCTTAGTTGAAATCCACAATTATTCATCAGGTTCTGTAGTGCCAATTTCCTTTTTATTCGGCTCTTGTGATAAAATAGCTAACTTAAAAACCAAATAAAAATACAAAATGATCATCAATGGAGAGAAACGGTTACAGTCAAAGAAAGTTCGCTTATTACTAGTCAAAAATATATTCATGCAGACTTGTAAAGTAAGGTGACCAGAAATAAAATCCAGCAACACACTAATAACAAGCAGGAGGATAGTGGATGTTGCCATATAGTGTCAACATCAGGAGGGGTTTAAAAGTGATATTCTTAATATCTGAGCCTACACTTATTGCTTCTTGGCCTTTAGGTTATGATCAAGTGTAATATAGACATGTGCGATTTAGTTTCGTACGAATTTCTGGAAATTCGTACGAATCCGAAATACAAATTTTTATGTATACGAATTCTGTCCGAAATACGAAATTTCGTTTACGAATTTTGGATCCAAATTCATAATGAAAATTTGTAATTGTTACGAAAAGTTAAAGAACCGAAAAGTTAAAACCCCAGGAAGTCAGCACAGGGATGGTGGGAACCCCTTATAATGGGCACATCAGGTGTACAGATCTGGGAACTCAGCACAGGGATGGTGGGAACCCCTCATACTAGGCACAGCAGGTGTACACTCAGACCCGGGAACTCAGCACAGGGATGGTGAGAACCTCTCATAATGGGCACAGCAGGGGTATAGACCTGGGAACTCAGCACATGGACGGTGGGAACTCCTCTAAATGGGCACAGCAAGTGTACAGACCCGGGAACTCAGCGCAGGGATGATGGGAACCCCTTGTAATGGGCACACCAGGTGTACAGACCCAGGAACTCAGCACAGGGATGGTGGGAACCCCTAATGATAAATTCATCATAACGAACATTCGTTATTTTTATGAAAAGTTAACAAAAATAAAGGTTAAAACCCCAGGAAGTCAGCACAGCACAGGGATGGTGGGAGCCCCTCATAATAAATTCATCATAACCAACTTTTGTTATTTTAACGAAAAGTTTACGAATCTAACGAAAATTCGTATTTCGTACGAATCCGAATTGAATTTCGGACACGAATTACAAAATACAAATTTTTTTTCATACGGAACGAAACAAAACACATTTTTTGACGGTGCCCATGTCTAGTGTAATATCTTTTTTTATCAGCTTTTGGGAACAGAAAACTGGTGCATGTTGAATCAAGGGTATATAATAGGGCGAGTACAGTGAAAGTACGTAGAGTTAAAAAGCCAGAAGGAACATAGAATTCTGAGATCAGTAGTGAGTAATGCAGAGTGCACGGGTTTATAGTATGCAATGTAGAGTTCAGGGATCCATAGCAATTCACAGAGCAGGGATCAGCAGTATGGAATACAAAGTGCTGGAGTCAGAAGTATATAGTGCAGACTGCAGGGCCAGGAGTAGGCAACACAGTGCAATGATCAGTAATACACAGTGAAGAGGTCAGTAATAAGTGACAACGTGCCCAGGTTAGTAGTAGGTAACAGAGTGCAGTAGTCAGTAGTAGCACACGGTGCAGAGGTTAGTAGTAGGCAACGGGGTGGAGGAGCCAGTAGTAATACACCATGCAGAGGTTAGTAGTAACAGAGGGCAGGGATCAGTAGAAACAAATGCAAAGTGCAGGGGTCAGTAGTAACACAGTTTAGAGGTCAGTAGCATAACACAGTCATCAATAGAGGCACTACACTTGCATGTCCTCCCCTCTGTTACTGACCAATTGCAAAAGAAAGTAAAGTTAATAAACCCCTATCAACTATTGACGCAGTCACCCATTGTAGCTGTCCTACCAGCACAAATGACTGCCCAGGTATGCACAGTGCTGCAGGAGCAAAGCAGTACCAGTACTTCATCACCTCCCACTTGTAAAGCTGCACAAGATAGGAAGGCGGGCATCATCAGTAGACCTAGAAAAGGCTGGGAGGCTGATTCAGACCCAAACTCTAGCCTCCTTCCTCCAGGCACATGCATCCAATAGGATAAATTAGCCAGACTGTTGCCAGGTAGATTATCCTGCAGCCCATGGGGAAAGGGATTTCAGAGAAATGGGGGTGAATCAGGGAGGAAACTTTTTCCTGTGAACAGCCTACTAAAATGAAGGACTGTCCCTAAAAACTGGGGGTATAGGGTCACCCTAGTGTAGAGAGATTTAGAAAATAAATGCAGACTGTATCATGTCTGATACTGAAAGGACAGGATTTCATAAAGAGCAGCTTTACACTTCTGCAGGGAGGGTGACATCAGGGGTGAAGCTAAGCTGAGGAGTGAATACAGAGCTGAAGAGTGAAAAGTCTGAGGTCAGAGCTGAAGAGGGGAAGGGAAGGTCTGAGGTCAGAGCTGAAGAGGGGAAGGGAAGGTCTGAGGTCAGAGCTGAAGAGGGGAAGGGAAGGTCTGAGGTCAGAGCTGAGGAGTGGAAGGGGCTGGCGTGCAGAGCTGAGGAGTGCAAGGGCTGAGGGCAGAGTCGAGGAGTGCAAGGGCTGAGAGCAGAGTCGAGGAGGGGAGGATAGAGGGCAGAGTCGAGGAGGGGAGGACAGAGGGCAGAGTCGAGGAGGGGAGGACAGAGGGCAGAGCTGAGGAGTAGAAGGGCTGAGGGCAGAGCTGAGGAGTAGAAGGGCTGAGGGCAGAGCTGAGGAGTAGAAGGGCTGAGGGCAGAGCTGAGGAGTAGAAGGGCTGAGGGCAGAGCTGAGGAGTAGAAGGGCTGAGGGCAGAGCTGAGGAGTAGAAGGGCTGAGGGCAGAGCTGAGGAGTAGAAGGGCTGAGGGCAGAGCTGAGGAGTAGAAGGGCTGAGGGCAGAGCTGAGGAGTAGAAGGGCTGAGGGCAGAGCGGAGGAGTAGAAGGGCTGAGGGCAGAGCGGAGGAGTAGAAGGGCTGAGGGCAGAGCTGAGGAGTAGAAGGGCTGAGGGCAGAGCTGAGGAGTAGAAGGGCTGAGGGCAGAGCTGAGGAGTAGAAGGGCTGAGGGCAGAGCTGAGGAGTAGAAGGGCTGAGGGCAGAGCTGAGGAGTAGAAGGGCTGAGGGCAGAGCAGAGGAGTAGAAGGGCTGAGGGCAGAGCTGAGGAGTGGAAGGGTTGAGGGCAGAGCTGAGGAGTGGAAGGGTTGAGGGCAGAGCTGAGGAGGGGAAGGGTTGAGGGCAGAATTGAGGAGTGGAGGGCTGAGCACAGAGTTGGCGAGCAGAGGTCTGGGGGCAGAGTTGGGGAGCAGAGGGCTGGGGCAGAGTTGAGGAGTGGAGGGCTAAGCTGAGGAGGGGACGGCTAGGGACAGAGTTGAAGGGGCGCAGTAAGGGTAAAGCTGGGTAGAGGGGGTCAGGGCAGAGCTGAATAGTGTTATTTGCTAAGCAGGGAAAATGGATGAGGTGCAATAAAACACACAATTGTTATTCAATGTTGTTAATACAATAATATACAGTGCTCAGCATAAAATGAGTACACCCCTTTTGAAAAGGAAGATTTAATCAATATCTCAGTGAACACAATAATAAATTTCCAAAATGTTGACAAAACTGAGCTTTATAGAACATTTGTTTAACTCCTTATATGAAGGTTCATATAACTTAGATTGCAAAATCTTCAGGTTTTACTCAAATTAGTTGATGCATAAATGAATACACCCCACAACCAAAACTACTCCATCTAGTATTTTGTATGACCTCCATGATTTGTAAGGACAGCACCAAGTCCTCTAGGCATGGAACGAACATGTTGGTGACACATTGCAATATCCATCCTTTTCCATTCTTCGAGAACAACCTCTTTTAGAGCCTGGATGTTGGATGGAGAAAGATGCTCAACTTGTGTCTTCAGATATGCCACATAGGTGTTCGATTGGGTTCAGATCAGAAGACATACTTGGCCACTGAATCACTTTCACCCTGTTCTTCTTCAGAAATGCAACAGTGGCCTTAGATGTGCATTTTGGATCATTGTCATGTTGGCAAAATGCATGACCAAGGGTACGGAGTGATGATAGTATCATCTCTTTCAACACAGAGCAGTACATCAGTGAATTCATGATACCATCAATGAAATGCAGCTCCTCAACACCAGCAGCAGTCATGTAGACCCACAGAAGGACACTGGCGCCATGTTTCACTGTAGGCACCATGCATTTTTCTTTGTACTCCTCACCTTTGTGATGCCATACATTTTTGAAGCCATCAGTTCCAAAAACATTTATCTTGGTCTCATCACTCCAGAGCACAGAGTCCCAGTCTTCTTTTTCAGCATGGGCCCTGGCAAATTCTAGGCAGGCTTTTTTGTTCATTGGCTTTAGATGAGGAGAGGCTTCCTTCGTGGGCAACACACCCATGCATGCCATTCCTCTGAAGTGTACGCCATATTTTGTCACCGGAATCAATCACCCCAGTTTGGCTTTCTACTTTAGCTAACTACAGTGACCTTGCATGGCGATTTTCTTTAACCCTTCTCATCAGAAGACGCTCCTGCCAAGGTGTTAACTTGCATGGACAACCTGGACATCTCTGTGAGATGGTTGCAGTTCCATCTTTGTTAAATTTTGTATCACTTTTTCTACAGTATTCTGACGGATAAGTAAAGCTTTGTTGATCTTCTTGTAGCCTTCACCTTTCTTGTGTAAAGTAATTATTTTCTTTTTCAGGCCTTATTCTTCCATGTGGTGCCATTGCTGACAGCTTGAAACGGGGAGGGGTTTTCTTTGTAAAGTAACACCCTTTTATAATCACCTGTCTGCTGGACACCTCTTTATTGAATAATTAGACTTACCTGTAGTTGAATTTTTTTTTTTATTAGGAATTTTGTTGTCTAAAATTTATAAAGACATAAAATAAAGACATTCATTGGGGTGTATCCATTTTGCAACATGGTCTTGAATGCATTTGTCAGTAAAAATACTTTTTGTGTTTGTGGGCAAATTAGCAAATCTTGGTTGCAATCAATGGCCCCCCATTTGTAGGAGTATTTTGTAGTATAGTGTCCCATAGAAAACGTTGATTCTGAAAGGAAAATAACGTTTTTTTAAAAACAAATCTGTTGGGGTGTACTCATTTATACTGAGCACTGTAAATAAAACAAACAGACACAACCATAAAAAAACACTTTTCACACCGATGAACTGCACCAACTCTCCATAAAAAATGATTTTTCGCACATTAAAGTAGCGAACAGTAGCACATACCACCCTGTACATTGCAGTGACATGCATTCTGAATGGCAGTTTAATACACAAGTACATTAGGGGCTGATGGACCCTTCACACTGCTCAACACAGCGTATGGCTTTCTTTAAAAAATTAGCTTCAGGTCTGTTTTTTGCTGTTATGTGGTGTATTGGCTGTCCATCAAAATTATAGGTGGCCCTACACTTGCTGCTGTGTGAATGAGGCTTGATAGCTTCCCTTTAAATGTCATCTGTCATAGAACTACCCATGATGTCATTATATCTGGATTTTTGTGCAAACTGTAATGGCCATGCTAAGTTTTAACACTCCCTATTTAGATGCAGTCCATCACTAGCAAAAGTCCCTGCAGCCAACAGGTAATCACAAGTTCCTATGGACCCAAACCCTTCCTTTGTGCACCAACTTTTCAGCCATTTTTGTTGCTAGCCAAACCTTTAGCACATGTTAATAAAGATTGTGCATCCTGAGTCCACTCCCCCAGAGAGGCATACTGGCCAATTTGTTCTCCTTTACCACCTCCCTTTTCCGCCAGAGCCCTCATTCTATTGTTCTAATGGAACAGGCCTTCAGCTATAAAAAAGATTGCACACTTAACCCTTCCTCAACGTGACAATGCTCAGGCTTGAGAATCCAATAGCTAAATACCGATATGTGGGGAGGAATAGTGACATTATTCACCCAGGTAAGCCTTGACACTATCAGACACTGGAGCTTACTATCCTGCAGTAGAGACTGAGGGTGCCTTGATAGGCAAGTATAACTTGCTTGGTGGGCATCAGGAGACACTGTCTTTTTAACCCATAAAGTGGCACAGGTATTTTTTTTTCAGCTAAAGGTTTCTGGACAAACCATTGGGTAAATTCTTTAAAAGAATGTCAAGTGTTAGGGTGTTTTTTTTTTTTTAATGGTTTTATTTCATTTTTTTTTAGCAGAGTCTTACATGTTACCAGTTGATGGCTGCTTGGTAGCTAAAGCGTTACGTACTTGGGAAGATGTTAGTATCAAAAGCCAACAATCTCCTATTGCATTAAGTTTAGCAATACCGCATCAGATAAGCAACAGCATCCAAACATTTTGTTATCATTTTTATTGTGTCAAAAAGGTTACATAAAAAAAGAATCTTTATTAAAACAAAACATTAACAGTCACAACAACACTTTCAACCCCATTACATTGTATGCAGCGCAGGTTCTAAGGCAGAAACATGGACAAGAAGGCACTGGCCACCCGCAGAAACCACCGAGTGCCCCATTAAATTGTCCTTTGATCCGAAAAAGTGCCATTTTGTTACTATATACAAGATTACAAGTCTGTGCGTCTACAACACTGCTGGGAAGCGCATATGGCCAAGTTAGTGAAGATACGGGTGAAGCTGATGTACTGGTTTAATGAGAACTGCTGTGGGGCTTATGTAATCATGAATGACCCAAGTAAAAACAAGAGATTTGTCCATCACAAAACTCAGTCATATTGGAGCTGCAATGGGCTCCACTACCAGGCCAGAGCATCATGCTACAAATCAATCCATTTGAAACTATATTGTTCCTCTTTTATGAGACTGCTGTGTTGCTTTGTTAATCAAATATGACCCAGGTAGAACCAATCAATTTAGCCATCAGAACTCAGGAAATCAGTCTAGTGGGAGCTGTAATGGGCTTGACCTTCAGGCCAGAGAATCATGCTAGAAACCAATCCAATTTAAATTGCAGTTAAAGCTACAAGCTTTGAGGCTCAAAAGTGGCTCATAATTTGCTGGCATACATATTAACACAGGAGGAGAATTTAAGTTTGCTAAAATTCTTTTCAATTCTACATATCTTTTGGAACTGGTTCAAGTTCTTGTGTAAAAAACAAAAAAACAAAAAGAAAAGCACAACTGCATTCTTTAAACTGGTTGCACCCAGAAAAAAAAAAAAAAAAGACTTGCTTTATAAATCAACTCGTTTAGAGGCAACTGCCAAACAGCATATATTATTAGGTTCTTATATTGGGGATCCAACAGCAAGACCTTTCTACCAAGGTATTCCCCATATTACAAACAATGCAGGAGGAGGAGTAAGAGTAACTTTTGCTCTTATGATCTGATCTGGCTGTGTTGTAAATGTTCCCTAACTGGAGATCCTGCCAGTAACAGCACCTTTCCTAGGCTGAGTAAGCCTCTGCTTTGCAATTAGCAGCCTGCTGTGGACTTTATTTTGGTTGAGCTGCTCCACCCAGTCCTGCTGAAGACCTAATAGGTAGCCCAACTGCCAATTGAAGAAATTAGCATGGCTGGCTAAGGCAGGCCATACACAGTGAAAATTTCTTTCCTGCAACCATGGGTTGCAGGAAAGAAATTTGTATGGCTCCACCATCAACACAGACAGTGCTGACATGGGATTCCCTCCGAGCTATTGTCTGCTCCTGGTAATCATAAGAGAATTCGGCAGGCTGGTTTTACCCAAGTTGATTCATCATCTTTGTACATTCAGCCTGCCCATTAATGGTTCGAACTAGGTCGCTTCCTGCTGAACCACCCAAGATTTGAACCGTGTATAGCCGGCCTAACGAAGCAGCGGCTAATTGAGAGGTAGTGGCTTGGTGTCAGCCTAAAAAATAGGAAGTGCTGTAAATAACAAAATCTCTGGGCAAGAAAATTTGCAACCGATTCACAATTTATTTTTATTTTTTTAAATAGCCTAAACAGAAGGCCAAAATAGATATAGGATTTTCATCCAGTTTAACGTATAGTACCTTCCTCTTCGGTTGATACCATGTTAAACAAGTTTATCAAAAAGTGTTAACTGCATTTTTTCTTTGACAAAAGTGGAATTCCCACCAAGATTAAAATTCCCTGTAATATTATTATTATTTGTAAGTTGAACAGATTCAGCCAACCGTGCTAAAAGTTTAATGTAGTAAGTAGTAACGGATATTTATGACACAGCAGAACCAAACACAATCACCTTCCTATCGCAATGGATTGGTACCCATCGCCATCTGGTGGATGTTCTTCCCAAACAGTAAAAAGGCTTACATTTTTCTCACTTCAAAAACAGCAAACCAGTAAAATTAAATTCAAAGAAAAGAGAACTTTACATTTCTTTAACCAAAATAAATTAGTAGCAGGTTAAACAAAAATACATGGCAATGTTAGATATTTAAAGAAACATTCTTTAACCTAAAAGAGAAAAGGGAGTTCTGCTAGTAAGCAAAGGGTTATACCGTTTAAGTAATGGAATAAAGACTTTACTAGTGAGCTGCCTGTACTTGAGGCTAAAGAAATAAAGAATGAAAGATAATAAAAAATAATATTTCATTATTGCAGTATAAAAGGCCTAGCATATGTACAACTTGTCCTTCAGGCAATTAAGTCTACCATCTTTGAGTTGGTCACAGGCTTTGAAGAAATGGCATCAATATGAATGTTAAACATTTTAGAAGTGTGGGTTTGGTATACTACTTCAGAGAACATTGTTGTTCAGATCTCTCAAAACAATGGACTCCTACACAAATATGGTAATCTGAGGAGGCAAAGGCAATTTCCAGGATCTCATTTGGAATCCATATTTAAAGAGGTCACCAACATTTGACATTGACCACAATTTAGAAAATAGGTGCATAACTCTATTGGCTATTGACAGGCTAGGGGGTTATTGAACCATTGTCTACACGCATTGATTTAGATCATTTGAGTGGTGTGGAGGGCAGAAAAGGTGTAGCATTTACATTACGTGCCAGGGTAAGGGTTTTCTTTTTGAGCTAACTGTACAATGTGGCAAACAAAAAACAAAAAGTATATAAAAAAAGTAAAGAAAATTATTTCCGTTTTTTTTATAACAAAGGCCTACCAATTGTCTTCCAGGCAATCAAGTCTACAACCTTTGAGTCAGCCAAGTGCTTTAAGGGAGTGACATAAGTAAGTGGTGCTTAAGGTGAAACCCAATTGTGGGTTTAGAAAATCTCTTGGGCCCTAGACATCATCATTTAGGGTTCTGGCATTTAAATGTTGACCAAAACTGATGAAGACCACAAGTCTGAATCCAGCTATTTAACGGCTAGCAGGTCATTGGATCCATGGTCTACAGCAGCCTCTCTCAACCTTTTCAACTCAGGGGAACCCTTGAAATAAACCTTCCGGTCTCAGGGAAACTTTGCTAAAAATGACTACATCTACAACTCCTGATACATTAGTGGGATGGTCAGTGGAAAGAATGCTCCTTACGCTTGTGGTCAATGGGAAGAATTCCCCGCTTACAGATAGCTAAAAAGATCAATGGCATCAGTGGGAACTTATCTGAGAGGCAGAAAATGCTAGGAACCCCTAGCAACCTCTGGAGGAAGCCTAGTTGAGAAACCCTGGTCTACAGTCTTAGATATGGATCATCTAAATGATGCAAGGAGGAGAAAATTTATAAACGCAGGTAAAAAAGGATAATTCCGTGTGCGCTTGTCAAGACAGGATTGTTGGAGCGAGTTGTGTAAACTGCACTCACCTCCATGTCTCCAAATCTATACCTGCCACAAAAAAAAAAAAAAAAAAAGCCCTCAAAACTAAAACTACAGTTTGACTGAAAGCTAGTGTAATATGTGTATAACTTATACTGGTATTCAAATTGCCTTTAAAGTTTAGATGGCAAACAATAACCATCGAAAATAATTGAAATTAACCTGCTCATAATTCCTTATTATGCTGTGACTGACCGTCTCTCTTACAATTCTGCAAAGATTCCAATGTTAATTTAAGGGTATGGAATATGGCATACCTAACCATATTCTGCAGTCATTTGTTGGTGGGATACTGGCAATGTGTGCTGTACAAGATAGAGAGACCTCACACTTTGCCCTCAATTTAAAAGATATCATTTACCAGCAATTGCAGTGTCTATTTCAATATATATATATATATATATATATATACACACACACATACATACATACATACATACATATATATAACCAGGGGTCAAGTCCTGGAAAAAAAAAGTGTGGGAACTCACCCAAGATTCCCCCACTCACACTGCAAAAAAGTACCTAAAATGGCCGTATTCTGAGTTTTTTTCGTCCCGCAAGTGCACCGCCCCAGTGTGAAAGGACTCGGCCTTTCACACTGGGGTGGCACGACAGGCAGTTTTCAGGCGCTCTACAGGGGTGATTTATAGCGCTGAAATGCCTGAAGACTGTCTCAGTGTGAAAGGGGCCTTAAGCATGTTTCCAGAGATTGGGAGGTCTGAGGTGGAGAATGCAGCAAAGGGATCCTCAGCAGGCTGGGATGCAGGAGCTGTAAGCTGCTGTGACCCTGTCTCCATACGTAGTGAATCTAGTGCTTCATCCTGGGAGTCCCTGCGTGGTCTGGATTTAGCAGGGCTCCTGGTGAAAGGCGTAGAGGCTCCTAACCGGTGGGCTGGTGTGTGGAGGGACTTGGAACCCTCTCTGTATGGGCATGCCTGCTCCTCTCTTGGGGTCATCGCCATTTTGGTTAAGACCAGTGGAGGGACTGGAGAAAAAGTCGGCCAGCTTATCCGGCCGCGGCTGGTCCCAGCTTCTTTGCGGCAAAGTGTGGAGGAGCCTGCAGCTTGGGGGACCAAAAACGCCACGTTGTGTGTAGGGGCTCTGTGGAAAGCAGAGATCCCCAGTGGCCAAGCAGAGCTCCTTCACAGAGCGGCCATATCTCAGTCTGGTCGCCACGCCCCGAGGAGGAATGCTGGGACATCACTCTTTGGTGACATCACTATGATGGTCACTGGGAAGAATTACCCCCTTACAGATATCTAAAAAGATCAATGGTGTCAGTGGGAAGAATGCTCCTTACACTTGTGGTCATTGGGAAGGATTACCCCCTTACAAAGAGCTAAACAGATCAATGGTGACAGGGGGAACTTATTTGAGAGGCAGAAATTGCTCATTGCTCAGAGAAAACTTATCGGCCTCTGGAGGAATCCTAGAGTTCCATGGAACCCTGGTTGAGAAACTCTGCTCTACACTCCCCTCTCCCAGCTCCAACTATCTGGGTTAAGTACATTTGAAATGAACATTTCAGTTTTAGGTTTTGTGGGTCCATTTCTGGTTTGATATTGGATGCAATGGGTTAAAACTGGACCTACAGCCTTATTTAAAATTTTTTCTACAATGGAGAATGAGTAAAAAATGTTATAGCTGCCTAGATCTTTCTCAGCACCTGTCCTGGTAAAAGGGGTTTACCAAACAAAAAAAAGGGGAGGATACCAGAAGGGACACAAATCAAATTATAGCAAGCTGATGAAAACTTTAGCTTAAAAAAAAAAAAATGCTGTGGGGTCTTTGTTCGACAAGCCATAGATGATACTTTTTTTTTTTTTTTTTTCCCAACAAGTAGGTTGAACAAAGCAATATCATTAAAATTCCCCCATCAACACACTCAGTGTGGATGGGGAAATGCCTTATTTTTCCAATGTCAGGGATACCTCCGTTTAGACAGTTTTCTTGGAATCAAGTGTCGCCCATAGGAAGACTTTGCGATGATTTCTGCTCTGGGGAGACCTCAAATTTTGGATTTCCCCTTACTTTCATTCCTGGAGATATAGGTAATCAGGACAATTAGAAAGGGTGAATTTCCATAATGGAGACACAGAAAGCAACGGAAGCCTGAGAGGGGTTCTAATAACCAACTACTCTATCCAAATCCAAAAAAGTTGCCTTTAGTTTTTCTTTTATTTAATCATTTGCTTCTTATTGTATTACCATGCCTCCTGTTGCTGTGAACATCCTACAGGTAAAGTGAGATCCTGTTACTAGGGTGAGGAGGGGGTGGGTGGAGTTGGAACCGAGGTGCAGAGATCTCAGAACAAGCATATACCCAAAACTTAAAGAGGTTTAGGATTGGCTGACTTTTTAACTCCTAAGCCAAACAAAGATCATTTTGGCATCAAAGAGTCTATGATTACTAAAGAATCCTAGGAACTTAGTTGGTCAAGTGAGAAAGTAGCACATGGAAGACTTTGGAGTCATATGCAGAGACAATATTCAGAGTAATAAAATGGTGAGAGTGAAAATGTCAGATAGCCCCCCTAAAAACCCTCAGAACAACAGCCATACCATATGTGCCAACAACAAGATATATATATAAACCAATTTATACCAATCATAGTTTGGATAATCTAATCAATTTATCTTAATAGTGCGATAAGTAGATGTTCAGAACTCTGAGTGGTCAAGTAAAAACGAACAAAAAGAATAAAAGAAAATTCAAAAACAGCTTGTATCAGTCAACCCCACCTAATGTAGAATATTCTATTGTCTGCTGGGAATGTCAATGTCAAAAGTAAAAATTAAATCTTCTCTATCAAAAATGGTGTAAAAAATAAAAGGAGAGAAAAAGAACAGACCCCCAACCAACCAACCAACCATGAGCATAGAAACCAGAAAAGACAAAACATATGTGCAAATGACCTGCGTAAAGTGCAACTATGAATGGAAGCAAAACAAGAAAAAAAAGTCTCAAATATTCATCATGAAGTACCCTCAAGGGTTCCAAAATCCAGCAACGGGGTTTTCAGTCGTTGTTCTTTCGGCGTAGGTGTAAACTGTTCCCCCCATGTACCTTATGTCTCAGGGGTGTGGAGTGAAACAATTTATAGATGAGATGGAGAATATAGTAGGTTAATGCTGCTATAAGTTGTAAAGCATAACTGGAGTTGCTTTGACTAGAACGATGAAAAATCCTTATAGGACAGCTTCTAAGAATGGCAGATACAGATCTGTGGGCAATAACGGAGTTTCTCAAAGTTCAGTGCATGTAACTGGTGTTAGGCCTTGAATGAGCAACGTTGGCCCCAAACCCACAGTGAGCGCATCCAATTCCTCCAAGTAGCATTCATGAAGAGCAGAGTCAGCAGGAGGCCGTGGGAGATAGAGGAACCTTACAGCCGACTCAGCTCCACCCTCTTCCAACACTACACGATTGGCAGCATTTAGATACTCACCAGGAATGGGCTCACGGGTGAGACCTTGGCCTTCACAGTTCTGTCCCCGTAGGATGGCCACTCTGTCCCAGGAGACCACACGGATGGAGGCACGGATGCGAAGCTTGGCAAGCAGTTCCCGGAATTTCACTTCTGCTGCTAGCCAGCCATTGCTAGTGCCACTATCATTTGGGCTTCTTGACTCTACGCAAAGGAAGACACGGAGCTGGTAGCGGCGCCATGAGGCGGCCATATTCAGAATGCATGCCATCTGCAGGAGAAACAAGCTACAAACATCCACATAGGCTGAGGCTTGAGGTCGGAGGAGATCCAGAGGCCACACATCAATATACATGGCAGAATCTGATCCTGGGGTTCCTGGCCTTAGTAAAGATGAAAAATTACGAGCCAAGACAATATTTTTATGCATCTTCAGAGCATCACAGATCATTGCAACATACTCCTTAGGGGTAACGTGATGAGGAGTTTCAGGACTTCGGACGGGGGGAAAATGGGCCTGCAAAGAGGTGGCGTCAACACCAAATGGGTCGTCTCGGGGTGAAAGACCTGGCGTGAAAGCGGAATCCTGAAGAAAGTAGTCATCGGGGCAGGAGTTGTCATAGAATCCCAGGACCAGCATGTTTGGCTTCATTCCACCTGAAGAGTAAGAAGAAGAAAAATGTAAGTTGTGGGCGTGGAGAAGAGTGGCGAGGTGATGGTGACATTTTGGTGTTAAAACCTACCAAGCCCAGTAATTCGCAGCAGCTGTTGCGTTCCATGTCGGACACTTGGACTCAGGGTGAGGTCCACAAAGGCTTTGACATTGAGCTTATCAACCAGACTAAGCCAGAAGCTGTAATGAGCCTGAACTGGGTCTGAAGGAAGAGCATCTGTAAAAGAATAAAATATACAGAATGTTAACATGTCCTTAAGGAGATTGCCTTTACTCATGGCTTTCTTCCACCTTCTGCTTTGGTAGCATTTACAATCCACTACTACTGTACATTTATGATCCACCTTGTCTTTTTAATACTTAATATCAAAATATAAAATATTAGATGTAGCATCCTCCTAGGTTAAGGATGCTAGGTAAACGTAATGTAGCTTGCTCTGTAGCCAGAGTTGCTGTTATCTGCTATTTTGGGCTGTTCTGGATCTACTGTCTGGGAATTCGATTGATTCCCCCTGAACCAGTTGAGAACTTTGCAGAGCTCAGGGCAGGGAAAATCAAATGCCCAGGCAGGGCTCTCGCGTTTCCCCATCCAATTCCTGCAGAGGTGTGCCCAGATGGTGGATTGGAGGCAGGTAAATATCTAGGAGTCCAAGGAGATCTGTTCTTCCCCTGGTGGAAGGGGTACTGTGTGCTATGTCCTGAGGCCTTCTGGATTGGCTGCTGGACTACTCCCTCTGAATCGAGCCCATGGCTTTGCTTAAACTGGGATTCTTGAGTAGGGCCCAATCTCTAGAGCTGCAATTTATCTATGGTTCCCAGCTGTGGATGTTACAAACTGCTCTAGGTGTTCCTAGCCTGCCTTTTTTTGTGGTATTCAGCTGCAAGAACTCAGACTCTTCCAGTCTGCTCGTTATAACTGTCTAAACCAGGGGTCTTCAAACTACGGCCCTCCAGTTGTTCAGGAACTACAATTCCCATCATGCCTAGTCATGTCTGTGAATGTCAGAGTTTTACAATGCCTCATGGGATGTGTAGTTCTGCAACAGCTGGAGGGTCGTAGTTTGAGGATCCCTGGTCTAAACCTATCCTGTGGTCGTCAGCTGTAGGAAACTTAGACTGTTCCAGTCTACTTACATTTCCTATATACAATATGCTCCAATATTCTCCTGGTCTAAAGCTGGGAGTGAAACAAACAATGTGTTGCTATGTCCTAGTGCAGAGGTGCTTCTACCAATTCTGAGAGAAGAAAAACATCCCCTTGACCAGCGGTATTGAATTAAAGTTCACGGAGGTCCGATCTGTAAAATTTTCTTATAGCCGAAGTCTGAATGAATCGCTTGTTTGTGCGATGACTCAGATCATTCCCATCACAGCCCCCTCCTCTGAAATCACAATCTCGTTTCTACATCAGTTTTCTCAGTCCCCTTTACATCACAGTTTTCCCTGGACAGTGGTGTCCTCTGCCCCTCTTCACATCACCCCCCCCCCCTCCCCACAGTAGTGTCCCCTACCCCCCAGTAGTGTCATTTGCCCCCACCTTCACATCCTTCCACAGCAATGTCCTTAGCCCCCATTCAAATTGTAGCCCCCCTCAACTCCTCATTCACATTACAGCCCCCCTAAGCTCTCCTCCCCCCATTCACATTGCAGCCCCCTCAGCTCTCCTCACCCCATTCACATTGCAGCCCCCTCAGCTCTCCTCCCCCCATTCACATTGCAGCCCCCTCAGCTCTCCTCCCCCCATTCCATTGCAGCCCCCTCAGCTCTGCTCCCCCCATTCACATTGCAGCCCCCTCAGCTCTGCTCCCCCCATTCACATTGCAGCCCCCTCAGCTCTGCTCCCCCCATTCACATTGCAGCCCCCTCAGCTCTACTGCCCCCATTCACATTGCAGCCCCCTCAGCTCTGCTGCCCCCATTCACATTGCAGCCCCCTCAGCTCTGCTGCCCCCATTCACATTGCAGCCCCCTCAGCTCTGCTCCCCCCATTCACATTGCAGCCCCCCTCAGCTCTGCTCCTCATTCACATTACAGCCCCCCTTGGCTCTCCCCCCCATTTACATGGGACAGATGTCTCAGTCTGCATCTGGTCCACCATTTACTGATGCCTGCCCTAGACCGATTATTGAGCCAGAGCAAGTGAACTGTTGCTGTGTGCCTAGTGGCCTCTGCACTGGGTGGGGAAAGAACCTGTTGGCTACAGTGGCTCCTCCTACAGGGGATACCTCAGCTCTGCTCCCCCCATTCACATTGCAGCCCCCTCAGCTCTGCTCCCCCCATTCACATTGCAGCCCCCTCAGCTCTGCTCCCCCCATTCACATTGCAGCCCCCTCAGCTCTGCTCCCCCCATTCACATTGCAGCCCCCTCAGCTCTGCTCCCCCCATTCACATTGCAGCCCCCTCAGCTCTGCTCCCCCCATTCACATTGCAGCCCCCTCAGCTCTGCTCCCCCCATTCACATAGCAGCCCCCTCAGCTCTGCTCCCCCATTCACATAGCAGCCCCCTCAGCTCTGCTCCCCCATTCACATAGCAGCCCCCTCAGCTCTGCTCCCCCATTCACATAGCAGCCCCCTCAGCTCTGCTCCCCCATTCACATAGCAGCCCCCTCAGCTCTGCTCCCCCATTCACATAGCAGCCCCCTCGGCTCTGCTCCCCCATTCACATAGCAGCCCCCTCGGCTCTGCTCCCCCATTCACATAGCAGCCCCCTCGGCTCTGCTCCCCCATTCACATAGCAGCCCCCTCGGCTCTGCTCCCCCATTCACATAGCAGCCCCCTCGGCTCTGCTCCCCCATTCACATTGCAGCCCCCTCGGCTCTGCTCCCCCATTCACATTGCAGCCCCCTCGGCTCTGCTCCCCCATTCACATTGCAGCCCCCTTGGCTCTGCCCCCCATTCACATTGCAGCCCCCTTGGCTCTGCCCCCCATTCACATTGCAGCCCCCTTGGCTCTGCCCCCCATTCACATTGCAGCCCCCTTGGCTCTGCCCCCCATTCACATGGGACAGTGTCTCAGTCTGCATCTGGTCCACCATTTACTGATGCCTGCCCTAGACCCATTATTGAGCCAGAGCAAGTGAACTGTTGCTGTGTGCCTAGTGGCCTCTGCACTGGGTGGGGAAAGAACCTGTTGGCTACAGTGGCTCCTCCTACAGGGGATAGCGCTACACACTCATAATGGCAATCAGGATTACCTTGACTGGGGAAACTCACCCAAGTCTCCGGTCTCTACGTGACCCAAAATGTAGAGACCACCTTTCTTCAGATCGTTGATGAACTTTATAAGGTGGCAGGAGGTGCGAGGGTTGGACACCATAAGAAGAATTTGTGGCCTCCAGAATTTAACGTGCTCTTTCCGTACATCGAGGAGAAGGAGATACTTTCTGACCTGAGACAGAAAAGAGACAAAGCGTCTTTTGACTAATGCAAAACAAGTTCTTCGACTAATGTAATATGTGGACATACAGATCTAGGTCTAAGCTTTTCTATAAATTGTACAAATCAGGTGCCCGATTCATGCAAATAACACTTTTTGAAAGCACAGGCTTTGAGTAGAACTGGAATCAACAGATTGATTAAAAGGGGAAAAAAAAACGCATTCAAGAGAAGACCTTTTACACTCACCTGTCCCAAAGCCCATTCCACAGATTTCCAAACTACTTAATAGCTACCGAGAAGAAAATGAGAAATACTAAAATAATAATAATATCTCTCCCTCAGCGCTCACGGATAAATTGTTTGCTTGAGCAAACACTAAAAGCAGCTACTATAATAAAACTGAATAATCAAACAAATATGTCAGAGAAATAAGAATGTCAAAAACATTAGCAGCGCTATAAAAATTACAAATGACTAAAAAAATTACCATCAATCAAATTGCTTGATAAAACAAATAATACAGTAATAATACAATGATCAATTAGAGTCCATAAAGTGCAAATATGATTGTGTCATAAGGCATTCCAGAAAACAAGTTCTCAGCAGTTCCAGTGTAGAAAAAAACTCCTTCACCACACCACTTGTGCCGTAGCCCTGCAGGACATCTACTTACCAGACCCAGCTGGTTTATACGCTTATCAGGCTGATAAATAGTCTCTTATTCACTGGGCGCTTCCTATCTGTATTATGCCAGGCTGCCGGCGAATCCGTCCATGGTGGGGTGTGCAGGGTGGCGGGCTCCCTCCTGGATGGGGTTGAGGTTTGCCGTCTCTCTCATTCAGTCAGACGGACCCGCAGTGAGGTGGATGTCACCGCTGCCGGCCTCACCGCCTCCTGTCTGCCCGGGAGCCCGCCACCCTGCACACCCACGCCATGAACGGATTCGCCGGCAGCCTGGCATAATACAGATGGGAAGCGCCCAGTGAATGACGGAGACTCTTTACCACGTGATCAGCCGTGTCCAATCACGGCTGATCACAGTGTAAAAAGGAAGAGCCGTGATCGGTTTTTCCTCACTCGCGTTTGACAGACGCGAGTAGAGGAGAGCCAATCGGCAGCTCTCCTGACAGGGGGGGTCTGTGCTGATTGTTTATCAGCACAGCCCCCCCCTCGGATCCCGCCCAGGACCACCATAATGCCGCCCAGGACTACCAGGGACGCCACCACACTGGACCACCAGGTATGCCCCCCCCAGATCCCCAGGGAAATGCACATCTGTGCCCAGGCAGCTGCCAATCAATGCCCATCAGTGCCGCCCATCGGTGCCCATTAGTGCCGCCTATCAGTGCCACCCATAAGTACCCATCTTTTCATCCTTTCAGTGCACAGTGTCGCCTATCAGTGCCCATCAATGCCCACCAGTGCCACCCATGAGTGCACACCAGTGCCGCCTGTCAATGCCCATCAGTGCTGCATATAAGTGCCACCCATCGGTGCCGCCTACCAGTGCCGCATATCAGTGCCCATCAGTGCCCGCTCATTGGTGCCACCTCATCAGAGCCCATCAGTGAAGAGAAAACTTACTTCTTTACAAAATTTTATAACAGAAACAAAACCAAAACTTATTTTTTTTTAAATTTTCAGTATTTTTTATTTGTTTAGCAAAAAATAAAAAACCACAGAGGTGATCAAATACCACCAAAATAAAGCTCTATTTGTGGGAACAAAATGATAAAAAATTTAGTTTGGGTACAGTGTAGTATGACCGCGCAATTGTCATTTAAAGTGCAACAGCGCTGAAAGCTCAAAATTGTCCTGGGCAGGAAGGAGTACAAGTGCCCAGTATTGAAGTGTTTAAAGAAGAAGATGCCAGTTGGAAAAAGGACAGGCCACTGTGGAACTGGAGAGACATAATCGTGGCACTGGGAATACAGGGTGAGGTGACAGGGTGGCACAAGAGAGAAGTAATGGTGGCACTGGGGTGACATGATTGCACTGGGGGGACATAATGGTGGCATTGGGAATATAGGGAGAGGTGACATGGTAGCACTACAGGGAAGTAATGGTGGCACTGGGGTGACATGGTTGCACTGGGTGACATAATGGTGGCACTGGGAATAGAGGGTGGCGCGACAGGGTGGCACTAGACGGAAGTAATGGTGGCACTGGGGTGACATGATTGCACTGGGAATATAGGGTGAGGTGACATGGTAGCACTACAGGGAAGTAATGGTGGCACTGGGGTGACATGATTGCACTGGGGGCACGTAATGGTGGCACTGGGAATATAGGGTGAGGTGACATGGTAGCACTACAGGGAAGTAATGGTGGCACTGGGGTGACATGGTTGCACTGGGTGACATAATGGTGGCACTGGGAATAGAGGGTGGCGCGACAGGGTGGCACTAGACGGAAGTAATGGTGGCACTGGGGTGACATGATTGCACTGGGAATATAGGGTGAGGTGACATGGTAGCACTACAGGGAAGTAATGGTGGCACTGGGGTGACATGATTGCACTGGGGGCACGTAATGGTGGCACTGGGAATAAAGGGTGAGGTGACATGGTAGCACTACAGGGAAGTAATGGTGGCACTGGGGTGACATGGTTGCACTGGGCGACATAATGGTGGCACTGGGAATAGAGGGTGGCGCGACAGGGTGGCACTAGACGGAAGTAATGGTGGAACTGGGGTGACATGATTGCACTGGGAATATAGGGTGAGGTGACATGGTAGCACTACAGGGAAGTAATGGTGGCACTGGGGTGACATGATTGCACTGGGGGCACGTAATGGTGGCACTGGGAATATAGGGTGAGGTGACATGGTAGCACTACAGGGAAGTAATGGTGGCACTGGGGTGACATGGTTGCACTGGCAATATAGGGTGAGGTGACATGGTAGCAGTAGATGGAAGTAATGGTGGCACTGGGGTGACATGGTTGCACTGGGGGCACGTAATGGTGGCACTGGGAATATAGGGTGAGGTGACATGGTAGCAGTAGATGGAAGTAATGGTGGCACTGGGCAAACATAATGATGGCACTGGGAATAGAGGGTGGTGTGACAGGGTAGCACTACAGGGAAGTAATGGTGGCACTGGGGTGACATGATTGCACTGGGAGCATGTAATGTTGGCACTCGGAATAGAGGGTGAGGTGAAATGGTAGCACTACAGGGAAGTAATGGTGGCACTATGACTATAGGGTGATGTGACATGGTAGCAGTAGATGGAAGTAATGGTGGCACTGGGGTGACATGATTGCACTGGGGGCACGTAATGCTGGCACTAAGGGTACTTGCTAATAAAACAATGATGAGCATCACTATAATGGAGAGCAGTATGCTGGAAGCACTATAATGGAGGCTTGCCAATGTAAGAGGAGAGGTTGCTTGGGCTCCACACTGACTACTTAGGTAAGGGAAGCCTTATGGGGGGGGATGCACATTGAAAATCAATGCGTGATTTATTTTATCCCCCTATCATATTTGACCACACTCACTCCAATTTGAGCAATTTGATCACACCCCCCTTTAAAATTGTTCCCTGGTAACATTTGGTTGCTTTCATGTATTTAAAGCAGATCTCCACCTCTCTGAGGATACCTACCCCTGCCCACAAGCGGTGGTTTCCTCAACCCTTACCTGATGGAAGATGAGGGCCTGGCTAATGTAGCCCCAGCTACTGCTGCCACTCCTGAAGTGGATGGTCCCCAGCAGTAGGAGTAAGAGGACGATGCTGCCCGAGGCATAGGCTGGGTTTATCAGGAACATCATGACCAGACAGCTCAGGATTCCCAACAGGCAGGAGTGCCAGGAGAAAAGACGGAACGTCGGACTGCGGAGGAGACAACAGAGGTAAAATATCACCAGATTAGCCATTCCTGGCTGTGCAACATTGCGTTACTTTAACAGTTAATGACATTTGAATTCTGTACGGCTAAGGAAACAGGAATATTGGTTAAACAAAAAGTCAACAAGAGAGCTCAATACCAAAACAATAGCTGCAAAGACAAAGAAAACATTGAAAACCTTTAAAGCAGAACTAAAGTCCAATAAATATATGTGTGTAGCACTGACCCCCGAAGGAGCTGCTGGTTATTTTTGGGCTAACCGTTACCTTCTTGACCTCGTGTGAGTCTAGGGGTTTCCCGAGGTAGATGGCCCAACAAACGGCAGAGACCAACACTGGATCCGCTTTAGGGATTTTTATTTGCAAAACGTTGAACAGAACACAGTCTCTCAGTAAGGAATAGAGGGTATGGGTAGGAAAGCTCAGGTACTCTTGGAACTGCTGACACTTGAATGTCTCTCGCTATGAGATCCAGGGAATAGCCATTCGCAACTGGATATTACAACTATCGGATAAATCTTCTTTTTGGTGAATTTAGCAACCGACAGGTGATTCAGATAACGCAAAGTCTCTGCCACAGACTTGGCTGTAGAACTTTAGAATGAAAAGTCTCTGCCACAGACTTGGCTGTAGAACTTTAGAATGAAAAGTCTCTGCCACAGACTTGGCTGTAGAACTTTAGAATGAAAAGTCTCTGCCACAGACTTGGCTGTAGAACTTTAGAATGAAAAGTCTCTGCCACAGACTTGGCTGTAGAACTTTAGAATGAAAAGTCTCTGCCACAGACTTGGTTGAACCTGAAGAATGAAATTATAGAACCCTCACACGGTACCAGAATCATATAGCCGGTCCAGCGATACCGTACGAGTGTGGATTCACCTGGTGTCCTTTCCAGCTTAGCTTTCAGGCTCTTGCTGAGCAGCCAGCCTTGTGCGTGACCCTCTTCTGAAGAGTCCTCCCCTGGTTGCTTTTTCAGTTGCTGGGCCTCTCCAAAACCGAGACGGCACCGGACCACCTTGGAATCCTCCTTCCAGTTACTGTGCCTCGGGCTAGCCAGCCCCGAGACTCGGAAACGGATGGATCCGCACCCCAGGCCATGAGGGCCTCTGGGGGCTGGTCAGGAGGTCAGCACGTGACCTCAGCAACTTAAGTACCCTTTCCCACAATACACAGCGAGACAACGCACCCACTGATTGGTTCCGAGAAAGATTGTCACCCAATGCATCCAACCGGACTGCGTTCCAATGCCTGCCAAAGGTGACACCCACACCTATGGCTAAGCAGAACACAATACAGTCCAGCCAAACTGATACTGAGACCATAATTTACTTTTTTGGGGTTCGTTATCCCAACCTCATGGCTCTCCTGGCCTAGGGTGTGTGCTGCCTTACTCTATGTCTCGGGGCCGGCTGGCCCGAGGCTTCGCAACTGAAGGGTAGGCCCAGAAGCCCTGGGGCCTACCGATCCAGGGGTGGTCATGTGCTGTCATGCCTGCGGAGAGAAGCCACGCAACTGGAGGATCCAGGGGAGGACTTTTTTCAGGAGAGGACCGAGCAACAAGGCTGGTATCTCTGGAAGAGCCTGGAGACTCAGTTGGAGATCGCATACCAGGTCACCTACCACACAGTACCGCCGGACTAGCTGAAAGAAACTGGTGCTGTGTGACAGCTCTTTAATTTTGCAACAAGCTGCTGGTTGTGCCTTCCTGTGGCAGAGGATTGCACAACGATTGCGCTAAATTAACAAGTCCGTGGCAGAGACTTTGACCGAGCATCTTATCGGCTGCTAGGTCAGTGAGAGAGGCCTATCCGGTGGTTGCTGGATCCAGCCTGTGGAAGCCGTTTGTCCTCTGGATCAGGGAAAGCCCCCTAACCCGCAAATTACAAGGTACCTGAATTCCCCTCAACCCTCTATTGCAAAATCAATGTTCTTTTAATAAAGCTTTGAAAAAGGGACTAAGTGTCAGAGCCAATATTCTTTAACCAACTCTACAACGGGAGCCCTAGGACGGACACAGTGAGCAGGTGAGGTAACGGTAAGCCCAACAAAAACCAGCAGCGCCTTCGGGGGTCAGTGCTACATTATGGTAAATTAAATTGCTCTGGTCAGTCAGTCACAGTATGTAAAAAAGAAATATATAAAAAATAAAAAAATGTTTTATTATATATATATATATATATATATATATATATATATATATATATATATATATATATATATATATATATATATATATACACACACACATACAGTGGTGTGAAAAAGTGTTTGCCCCCTTCCTCATTTCCTGTTCCTTTGCATGTTTGTCACACTTAAGTGTTTCGGAACATCAAACCAATTTAAACAATAGTCAAGGACAACACAAGTAAACACAAAATGCAATTTGTAAATGAAGGTGTTTATTATTAAAGGTAAAAAAAAATCCAAACCATCATGGCCCTGTATGAAAAAGTGATTGCCCCCCTTGTTAAAACACATACTATAACTGTGGTTGTCCACACCTGAGTTCAATTTCTCTAGCCACACCCAGGCCTGATTATTGCCACACCTGTTCACAATCAAGGCATCACTTAAATAGGAGCTGCTTGACACAGTAAGGTCCACCAGAAGATCCTTAAAAGCTACACATCATGCCGAGACCCAAAGAAATTCAGGAACAATTGAGAAAGAAAGTAATTGAGATCTATCAGTCTGGAAAGGGTTATAAAGCCATTTCCAAAGCTTTGGGAATCCAGCGAACCACAGTGAGAGCCATTATCCACAAATGGCGAAGACATGGAACAGTGGTGAACCTTCCCAGGAGTGGCCGGCCGCCCAAAATTACCCCAAGAGCGCAGCGACGACTCATCCAAGAGGTCACAAAAGACCCCACAACAACGTCCAAGGAACTGCAGGCCTCACTTGCCTCAGTTAAGGTCAGCGTTCATGCCTCCACCATCAGGAAAAGACTGGGCAAAAATGGCCTGCATGGCAGAGTTCCAAGGAGAAAACCACTGCTGAGCAAAAAGAACATTTTGCTGCTTCAGGACCTGGAAGACTTGCCGTGATAAAAGGAACTATGAATTCTGCTGTCTACCAAGAGATCCTGAAGGAGAATGTCCGACCATCTGTTCGTGTACTCAAGCTGAAACGAACTTGGGTTCTGCAGCAGGACAATGATCCTAAACACACCAGCAAGTCCACCACCGAATGGCTGAAGAAAAACAAAATGAAGACTTTGGAGTGGCCTAGCCAAAGTCCAGACCTGAATCCTATTGAGATGTTGTGGTATGACCTTAAAAAGGCCGTTCATGCTCGAAAACCCTCTAATGTAACTGAATTAGGACAATTCTGCAAAGATGAGTGGGCCAAAATTCCTCCAGGACGCTGTAAAAGCCTCATTGCACGTTATCGCAAACGCTTGGTTGCAGTTGTTGCTGCTAAGGGTGGCCCAACCAGTTATTAGGTTTAGGGGGCAATCACTTTTTCACACAGGGCCATGATGGTTTGGATTTTTTTTCACCTTTAATAATACACACCTTCATTTACAAATTGCATTTTGTGTTTACTTGTGTTGTCCTTGACTATTGTTTAAATTGGTTTGATGTTCTGAAACACTTAAGTGTGACAAACATGCAAAGGAACAGGAAATGAGGAAGGGGGCAAACACAAATCTATGAAGAAAGATTATTGTTTTGCAAAATTTTATAACAGAAAACAAAGAAAAATGCTTTTTTTTTTTTCTCAAAAATGTTGGTCTTTTTTTGGTTTATTTAGCAAACAATAAAAAACCCAGTGGTGATTAAATACCACCAAAAGAAAGCTCTATATGTGTGAAAAAAATTATAACAAATTCATATAAGTGCAGTTTTGCATGACCGCTCAATTGTCATTCAAATTGCGAGAGTGCTGAAAGTTGGCCTGGGCAGGTAGGAGGTTATAGTTCAGAACAGATGTGAGCGGGGCCAGATGTAGGGCTGCCAACTGTCCGGGCTTCACCAGGACAGCCCGGGTTTTGAATTAAGTGTCCAGGTTTCAGTCCGCCTGAAACCCGGACACATTATTCAGACTGGGCCGTGGCTCCCCAAGTGACTGAGATAGTCACACAAAAATCTGTTGCCGTCCCGGCGCTGCGAGCTGAAGTCTGGGGGGGAAGGTTCGGCATTACTGGAAGGGGGGGGGGGTTAATGATGTCAGCAAGAACAGTTTGGTCACACCCACTGTTTGCTACAGCATGCTGCATTACCACTCTCCTTGCAGCACCCAAAGGTGTCTCAGGTCTTTTATCTTTTATAATCCTAAAGTGTATACTACGAAATAAATGTGCCCTGTACCGCTAAAGTGTTTGGGTTTAAGAAAAGGTGGCAACCCTATCCAGATGTTTGGTGCCCAATGAGGAGTAAATGTACATGGAGACCAAGGAATGCAGCACAATGTATTAACACAAAGTTACAACAAGGTAGCAACAGGCCCTGAAGAAGTCTTCTGACGGAGGAGGCATCTGGTAGGCGGTGTGGAGGCAAGGGCAGCTTGTAGGCAGAAAGAGCTCCTAGATGGCAGTCTCAGGCATGAGGTCCCTACTCTACCGGAACCTTTCCCTATGCTACAATGTCCCTCACCAGTGGGTACCTGCCCCTGATCTAGCCACTTCGCAAACGCAAGCAAACTACAGTGGGACAGTGCTCTTTGTTAGCACTGCCCTCAAAGATGGCTGCATAGGTCACCAAGCACAGCAGTGTCCAATTCAATGGCTGTTCCCCTGATGACACCTGGTGGATCCCTCCTGGAGATTTACCTGGCAGTATTCCCCGCTGTCCTCTCCTGCTCCTGTTCAGGACACCCCTTGGGTTGTATGGGGTTCCTGTTCAGCTCCGAGCTCCGAGCCCCTGGCCCAAGGTCACCCTCCAAGACCCCTCCGACGGAATTTTTGACGAAAAATGTCCGATCGGACCATGTTGTCGGAAAATCCACCCGTGTGTGGGCTCCATCTGACTTTTTCCGCCAGAATTTCCGACGGAAAAAATTTGAGATCCTGCTCTCAAATTTTCCGACAACAAAATCTGATCAGACTTTTTCAGATCGTGTGTAGAGAATTCCGACGGATAAAGTGCCACGCATGCTCAGATCAAAATTACGAGACCAATGCTATTGGCTACTAGCCTCTACGTAGTTCCGTCGTACGCAACGAAGGTCACCACGTTCAGAATGATCGGATTTTCCGACAACTTTGTCCGACCGTGTGTACGCAACCAGTGTCGGACAAAATCCGTCGGGAAAAAATCTGAAGGATTTTGTGGTCGGAATTTCCGACCGTGTGTACGGGGCATTACACTCCATCTCCAGTTCTTCCACCCGAACAACCCCTCCCCAGCTGGGCTGACCCTGGGCATTTAAGGAGGCCTGCCCACTGCCAATCCAGGTTGGGGATTGGTCGGGGCTCCTCAGAACACCCCAGACAGCTGTGCCCTTCCTCCCCCCTCCTTCTTTCTAGAAGCAGAAGGGAGGTAACCAAAAAAATTATTCTGTCTGTGAGTCACCAGCCTACTCTAGGCCACTCCCGGACCCAGCTTTTAGCTAGGCCTGTCTAAATGTACCTACACTACAAAAATCTCACTCTAGCACCTACCTATACCTACACTGTATTCATCATATTCTTGTAAGTGGGCAGTAAGTGCTCTGTAATGAAGTAGTTAAAAACCACCAAAAGAAAGCTCTAAATGTGGGTAAAAAAATAAAAATGATAAAAAATGTTTACAATGTTGCATGACTGAGTAATTGTCATTCAAAGTGTGACAGCGCTGAAAGCTGAGAATTGGCCTTTGCAGGAAGGGGGTAAAAGTGCCCTGTATTGTGGTGGTTAAAAGGAAATTCTTGGGGGTCCTCAGGTCACCAGAACTGGTGTTCCCATTAAAAGATTTCTCCTCTGTTTTACTTTCACTGTCAATGATAACGGTAAACAGGACAAATAGAGAGAGGGGGGGGGGGGGGGGGGGGGGATCTCCCTAATGGGGACCGAGACAGACAAAAAGGGACAGGGGGTCTAATTCCTCTCCACTCTATTAAAAAAAAAAAAAAAAAAAAAAAAGGGAAGAAGTTTTGCCTTTAATTATACTCTAAGTGGGCAAATAAAAATATAAAGTTGTAGTGAGAAGGGCACTTACCGGAAGTTTGGTGCGGATGCCCACTCAAGGGCCAGGCAGGCCAGGTCTATGGCGGCGTACGCCATGAGGTAGAAGACGGTGACAATGCCAGCGATGGTATTTAATTTTCCAGCTAACAAAACAATCTGAAAATAGAGAGAGAAAATATCACCACAAAAATAGTTCAAGGAAGATGAAGATTTAAAAAAAAAAAAGTCCGCTCCATGCAAAACTGATATTTAAAATTTTTGCATCGGACGGGCATCTTCATCAGAATGGCCAGCTCAACTAACTGTAATGCCCATTACAAATCTCACCATTGTGGGAGGGGCGGAGACACAAACTACTGCAGGAAATCTCACCATTGTGGGAGGGGCAGAGACACAAACTACTGCAGGGAATCTCACTGTGGTGGGAGGGGCAGAGACACGAACTACTGCAGGAAATCTCACCATTGTGGGAGGGGCAGAGACACGAACTACTGCAGGGAATCTCACTGTGGTGGGAGGGGCAGAGACACGAACTACTGCAGGGAATCTCACTATGGTGGGAGGGGCAGAGACACAAACTACTACAGGGAAATCTCACCATTGTGGGAGGGGCAGAGACACAAACTACTGCAGGGAATCTCACTGTGGTGGGAGGGGCAGAGACACGAACTACTGCAGGGAATCTCATCATTGTGGGAGGGGCAGAGACACAAACTACTGCAGGGGAATCGCACCATTGTGGGAGGGGCAGAGACACGAACTACTGCAGGAAATCTCACCATTGTGGGAGGGGCAGACACACAAACTACTGCAGGGGAATCGCACCATTGTGGGAGGGGCAGAGACACAAACTACTGCAGAGAAATCCCACCATTGTGGGAGGGGCAGAGACAAACACTACTGCAGGGGAATCGCACCATTGTGGGAGGGGCAGAGACACAAACTACTGCAGGGAATCTCACTGTGGTGGGAGGGGCAGAGACACGAACTACTGCAGGGAATCTCACTATGGTGGGAGGGGCAGAGACACAAACTACTACAGGGAAATCTCACCATTGTGGGAGGGGCAGAGACACGAACTACTGCAGGGAATCTCACTGTGGTGGGAGGGGCAGAGACACGAACTACTGCAGGGAATCTCATCATTGTGGGAGGGGCAGAGACACAAACTACTGCAGGGGAATCGCACCATTGTGGGAGGGGCAGAGACACGAACTACTGCAGGAAATCTCACCATTGTGGGAGGGGCAGACACACAAACTACTGCAGGGGAATCGCACCATTGTGGGAGGGGCAGAGACACAAACTACTGCAGAGAAATCCCACCATTGTGGGAGGGGCAGAGACAAACACTACTGCAGGGGAATCGCACCATTGTGGGAGGGGCAGAGACACAAACTACTGCAGGGAAATCCCACCATTGTGGGAGGGGCAGAGACACAAACTACTGCAGGGGAATCTCACCATTGTTGAAGGAGCAGAGACACAAACTACTGCAGGGAAATCTCACCATTGTGGGAGGGGCAGAGACACGAACTACTGCAGGGAATCTCACTATGGTGGGAGGGGCAGAGACACGAACTACTGCAGGAAATCTCACCATTGTGGGAGGGGCAGAGAAACAAACTACTGCAGGAACTCTCACCATTGTGGGAGGGGCAGAGACACAAACTACTGCAGGGAATCTCACTATTGTGGGAGGGGCAGAGACACAAACTACTGCAGGGAAATCTCACCATTGTGGGAGGGGCAGAGACACAAACTACTGCAGGAAATCTCACTATGGTGGGAGGGGCAGAGACACAAACTACTGCAGGGAAATCTCACCATTGTGTGAGGGGCAGAGACACAAACTACTGCAGGAAATCTCACTATGGTGGGAGGGGCAGAGACACAAACTACTGCAGGAAATCTCACCATTGTGGGAGGGGCAGAGACATGAACTACTGCAGGGAATCTCACTATGGTGGGAGGGGCAGAGACACGAACTACTGCAGGGAATCTCAGTATTGTGGGAGGGGCATAGACACGAACTACTGCAGGAAATCTCACTATTGTGGGAGGGGAAGAGACACAAACTACTGCAGGGAATCTCACCATTGTGGGAGGGGCAGAGACATGAACTACTGCAGGGAATCTCACTATGGTGGGAGGGGCAGAGACACGAACTACTGCAGGAAATCTCACTATTGTGGGAGGGGCATAGACACGAACTACTGCAGGAAATCTCACTATTGTGGGAGGAACAGAGACACAAACCACTGCAGGAAATCTCCCTATAATCTCAGTTTTCTTCTCCTGATGTGATCTCTGCTTAGCTACTGATGGATACTTCTGAATGGACACCATGGACAATGGTCATCTGACATTTTCTGTTGCCTGGCAAAACATTCTGAGTTGACTACAAGCCTTCCTTCCTCTCTCCCCCATAAAAAAGGAGGAGATGAACCCAACAGATGTTTTTGCACTATGCTAATTGAAACTGTTATTATCACCATTAGGGTAACCCTGAACCCCATGGCCTGATTGTAGCAAGAGATGTTCAGAAGAAGCGTCATAACTTCACAGAGCATAAAAAAACATAACAAAGACACACAAGGAGGAGCTCACCTGCACCAGGGCCCAGGTATAGAGGACGGCTCCCCAGGGGTTTCCTCCCTTGGAGACCAGCTTGGCAGGCGCTAGGAGAATTCCTGAGAGATACATTTTGGTTAAATAAAGGAATAGAGACAAAATCTATAAGGAGACATCACTGAAGAACAATACACAAACCTAGATACTGCTGTATTTTTCACAGAGAGTCAGTGGGGTACCCAACGTATTTGACACCTGGGGAATACTGACAGAAAAAGGTTAAGATGTTCCATCCAGACCACCTGTCATATAGGGACCTAGCAGATAGGAGGTTATATTGTCCCATCCAGACCTCCCATCAAACAGGGACCTTCAGATATGAAGTTAGGATGCCCCATCCAGACCACCATAAAAACAGGATCTACAAATATGAGTGACTTGAATATACTCCCTGAGGATCGGTAAGATAAATAGACAAATTCCGGCTATAAATTGCCCCCACCCACTCACAGTTTGTTCCAAATAGGGTTGTTTGGGTGCCTCAGAGCCATGCCCAGTTTCTCTATCAGTCCGACACAGAGTCCCCCACATGTCTTACTTTCCTTTGGGTTAGACCCAAAGGGTACCTTAATCCTATGCACCACCAGGTTTCTGTGGATATTACTAAAAGTTATTATCTTGTTTATGAATGGAACTCGTCTTTTCTGTACGATTGTGTACCGCCGGCTCCTGAAGAGCATGCGCGCTGTGTTTTTTTTTCTATTTAAATCTTCCTAAAACCGTTTGGTTTTGGGCTTAATTATACCAAATTATGGTTTCAGTACCAGTCTAGCTGGATTGCACTCGGTCCTGCTTGGCCACGGGTGTCGCTGTCACCTCTGGCAAGTGTGGGAACGCAGTTTGGCTGGGCGCATTGAGTGCCAATCTCTCTCGGAACCAGCCCAGTGGGAGTGTCGTCTTGCTGTGAATTCTGAAAGAGGGTACTTAAGGTACTGACATCACGCGTTTCTGGGTTCCGGTCCAGAAGATCTGTCTGTTTGGTCCTGGTCCTCCTGACCAGCCCCCATGGCCCTCATGGCCTGGGGTGCGGATCCATCCAATTCCGAGTCTCGGGGCTGGATAGCCCAAGGCAAAGTAACTGGAAGGAAGGATTCCAAGGTGGTCCGGTGGAGAGGCCTCAACTGTGGACAGGCCCAGCAACTGAGGAAGCAACCAGGGGAGGATGCTTCGGGAGAAGGCCACACAAGGCTGGTTTTCTCAGAAAAAGCCTAGAGGCTTAGTTGAAAGACACCAAGTGACTCTACACTCGTGTGGTATCACCAGGCCGGCTGCAAGATTCTGGTACCGTATGAGGGCTCTCTAAATTCGTCTACATCCTTCAGTTACAACAAGTCTGTGGCAGAGACTTTATTCACAAGTGTTCTACAACAAGTCTGTGTGTTCTACTACAACAAGTCTGTGGAAGAGACTTTGCTCTATTTTAAATACTCTATCAGTTGCTAGGCCTAGTGAGAGGAGGTCTATCCGGTAACCATGAGAATCCAGTTGTGAGTGGCTATTCTCTGGATTTCTACAGTGAGGGACTTTGTTTTGAGCTGTTCAAAGAGTACCTGAACTACCTACCTAAACCCTCTATCCTTCATTGAGAGACTGTGTTTGTCTACCCTTTTTGCAAATAAAAATCCCAAAGTGGATCCAGTGTCAGTTTCTGCAGTTCTTTGGGTCATCTACCTAGGGAAACCCCTAGACGCACACGAGGTCAAGAAGGTAACGGTAAGCCCAAATCAAACCAGCAGCTCCTTCGGGGGTTGGTGCTACAATTGTAAACTGAGCATTGTTTTTATTTCTTGTACACTGAAAAACCTTAATAAAAACTTTGATAGACACTGGAACGACGATCGGCTGATCATGTTATACCAGTTCTCTAGTTGAAAATCTAAATTTCAATATAGTTTTCACACCAAGTTTTGAACAGATAAGAACACACCCTTGGCTGGGGGAACTAACATTAAAAAAAAAGAGAGTTCCAACAATGTAACATACTCATCTATGGTTATATTTACTATGTCCAAGCCATATGTATTAATTCCTATGTACAAATGTTATTAGGATTGTACACCTGCGACATTTTCAACTTTACAATAAAAATCTTTTATTGAAACAAAAAAAAAAGGCTCATCCAGACTACTATCAAACTGGGCCATACAGGTCTGAGGTTAAGATGTCCCATCCAGACCACTATAAAAACCAGGACCTGCAGATTTGAGGTAAAAAATGTCCCATCCAGAGTACTAATAAATAGATTTGAGGTTTAAATGTCCCATCCAGGCATCTATAAAAACCAGGACCTGCAGATATATGAGGTTAGGATATCTAATCCTGACCACTATCAAACTGAGACCTGCATATATGAAGTTAAGATGTCCCACCCAGACCACTATTTAAGAGGGACCTGCAGATATGAGGTTAGCATGTACCATCCAAACCACTATCAAACTAGGATCTGCAGATATGAGATTACCGTGTTTTATCCAGACCACTATCAAACCAGGACCTGCAGATTTAAGGTTAAAATGTCCCATCCAGACAACTATCAAATAGGGACCTGCAGATATGAGGTTAGAATGTACCATTCAGACCACTATCCAACCGGGGCCTGCTGAGATGAGGTTGAGATGTCCTATCCAGACCAATATCAAACCAGATCCTGCAGATTTGAGATTAGGATATCCCATCTAGACCACAATCAAACCTGCAGATTTTCAGTTAGGATGTCCCGTTCTGACCACTATCAAAACCAGGACCTGCAGATTTGAGGTTAAGATGTCCCATCCAGACCATTATCAAAGAGGGACCTGCAGATATCAGGTTAGAATGTACCATCTAGACCAACCGGGGCCTGCAGAGATGAGGTTAAGATGTCCCATCCAGACCACTATAAAAACCAGGACCTGCAGATTTGAGGTAAAAATGTCCCATCCAGAGTACTATTAAACAGATTTGAGGTTTGAATGTCCCATCCAGGCATCTATAAAAACCAGGACCTGCAGATATATGAGGTTAGGATATCCAATCCTGACCACTATCAAACTGAGACCTGCATATATGAGGTTAAGATGTCCCACCCAGACCACTATTTAAGAGGGACCTGCATATATGAGGTTAGGACATCCCATCCAAACCACTATCAAACTAGGATCTGCAGATATGAGATTACCGTGTTTTATCCAGACCACTATCAAACCAGGACCTGCAGATTTGAGGTTAAAATGTCCCACCCAGACAACTATCAAATAGGGACCTGCAGATATGAGGTTAGGATGTCCCATCCAAACCACTATCAAAACCAGGACCTGCAGATTTGAGGTTAAAATGTCCCACCCAGACCACTATCAAAGAGGGACCTGCAGATATGAGGTTAGCATGTACCATCCAGACCACTATCTAACCGGGGCCTGCTGAGATGAGGTTGAGATGTCCTATCCAGACCAATATCAAACCAGATCCTGCAGATTTGAGATTAGGATATCCCATCTAGACCACGATCAAACCTGCAGATTTGCAGTTACGATGTCCCATTCTGACCACTATCAAAACCAGGACCTGCAGATTTGAGGTTAAAATGTCCCATCCAGACTACTATTAAACTGGGACCTGCAGATTTGAGGTTAGAATGTACCATCTAGACCACTATCCAACCGGGGCCTGCAGAGATGAGGTTAAGATGTCCCATCCAGACCATTATCAAAGAGGGACCTGCAGATATGAGGTTAGAATGTACCATCTAGACCAGTGTTTTTCAACTCCAGTCCTCAAGGCGCCCCAACATGTCAGGTTTTCAGGATTTCCCTCAGATGAAACAGCTGTGGTAATTACTAAGGCAGTGAAACTGATCAAATCACCTGTGCAAAATAATGGAAAATCCTGAAAACATGACCTGTTGGGGCGCCTTGAGGACTGGAGTTAGCATGTACCATCCAGACAACTATCCAACCGGGGCCTGCAGAGATGAGGTTGAGATGTCCCATCCAGACCAATATCAAACCAGATCCTGCAGATTTGAGATTAGGATATCCCATCTAGACCACGATCAAATAAGGACCTGCAGATATGAGGTTAGGATGTCCCATTCAGACCACTATCAAACCAGGACCTGCAGATTTGAGGTTAAAATGTCCCATCCAGACTACTATTAAACTGGGACCTGCAGATTTGAGGTTAGGATGTCCCGTCTACGCCACTATAAAAACCAGGACCTGCAGATTTGAGGTTAAGATGTCCCATCCAGACCATTATCAAAGAGGGACCTGCAGATATGAGGTTAGAATGTACCATCCAGACCACTATCAAAGAGGGACCTGCAGAGATGAGGTTAGCATGTACCATCCAGACCACTATCCAACCGGGGCCTGCAGAGATGAGGTTGAGATGTCCTATCCAGACCACTATTAAACCAGAACCTGCTGATTTGAGGTTATTATGCCCCAACCAGACCACTATCAAACCGGGACCTGCAGATATGAGGTTAAGATGTCCAATCCAGACTACTGTCAAACTGAAACCTGGAGATTTGAGGTTAGGATATCCCATCCAACCCACTATCAAACTGGGACCTGCAGATATGAGGTTAACGTGTTCCATCCAGACCACTATCAAACCGGGACCTGCAGCTATGGAGGGAAGGATATCCCATCCAGACCACTATCAAAGAGGGACCTGCAGATATGAGGTTAGGATGTCCGATTCAGACCAATATCAAACCGGGACTTGCCGATGCGAGGTTAATGTGTCCCATCAAGTCCATTATCAAACTGGGACCTGCAGATATGAGGTGTAGATGTCACATACAGACCACTGTGAAAATGTAACCTGCAGACATGAGAATGGATAACCTGCTCCCTGAGGCCCCAGCTGTCAGGGTTATCAAGGGAGTTGCAGAGGAAGTCTTTCACTATTCACCTCCTTATAGCTTTGACGGATTACATAACCCAAGACAGAGAGCCACAAATAAATAGGGTAGTAAAAAAAACTTCCTCTGATAAGGGACATCAGAGACTCAAGGAGCAGGTCACTTGTCATATGAGGTACATGGACATCAAAGAAGCCACAGAGCCCAGCATGCCCCTGCACCTGTCTGTGCTTGCACTCTCAGATCCTCCCTGGCTGTACCCAGGGAGGACCAGCCCCCTAGGAACACTTCTGCTTTTATTATTATTAATTATTATTATTATTATTATTATTATTATTATTATTATTATTATTATTATTATAGTAAAAGCAAAACCAATTGGATTTTCTTAATCAAAATCTGATCTCCATCCTTCCGTTCCTTCAGTCTTGCACAGTTGCACAGGCCGTTTCTCCTGGACTGAAATGAATTACTCCGATTTCACTGCCCACTCTGAGCTTCTCACCATGTGCATTAGAAGCCGGAGCAATTGAGATTGAGCCTGCCTCATTTCCTGGCTGAAGGACATTCAGAATTTTCTAACCCCCCCAGCTTGTCTGTCCCTGCATTTAATTTCTTCCAGCACGGGGGCCGTACAGGGTTGGGACAAGGGGTGGGCAGGAGAGGCAGCCGCCCCTGGGCACAGTGATATGGGGTGCACCCACAGCATGCTCCAGATAAGTGGCTGGCAACCAGTGGGCTGTCACAGCCTGCTCCAGCATACCCACTCTTTACCTTATCTGAACACAACTGGCATGAAATACACACCATGCATGCGCAATTTCCTTCTAGCTGCGAGAAAACAAGTGATTGGTCACACATGTGAAGCGTGCACTCAATGCCAACTAGACATGTGCACAATAGAAAAATTTGTTTAGTTTCGTTTTGTTTCTGTTCGTTTCCGTTGATTCGTACCAATTCGTAATTTCGTAAGTCGTCGGTGTTCGTATTCGTAACGATTCGTATTTTCGTAAGTCGTCGGTGTTCGTATTCGTAACGATTCGTATTTTCGTAAGTCGTCAGTGTTCATATTCGTAACGGTTCGTATTTTCGTAAGTCGTCGGTGTTCGTATTCGTAACGGTTCGTATTTTCGTAAGAGTTATTTTTTCGTTGATTCGTTTTTCCGTTAGTTTAATTTTCGTTTATTCGAAATTCGGACGCATTCGTATTTTCGTAGATTTAGTTACATTCGTACTTTCGTTAGATTGATTTATTCGTACTTTCGTAACATTGTTTTCGTAGATTCGTAATTGGAGCATAATTCATAATTTTATGTAATGTGTATGCTACTATTACATTTTAAGAGACACGGAAAATTACGAATCGAAAAAAAAAAAAAAAAGTTACGAATGTACGAATTTTTTCGTTCAATCCATTCGAAGCACGTTAAGCAGCGCCATTGTAAGAGACACGGAAAATTACCAATTAAACAAAAAAAAAAAAAGTTACGAATGTACGAATTTTTTCGTTCATTTTGATTTTCGTTGTTCCCGTTTTTCGTTTTTCGGATTTTCTTCTTTCGTAGTTTCGTTGTTTCTAATTTGGTTATTTCGGATTTTCGTATTCGTTCGATTCGAACATTTGTTAAAAATTTTTAGCGAATCGTTCTTTCATTCGTACGATAACGAATGAACGAATATAACGAATTTTAATGAAAAAAAAAACTAAAACGAATTGCACATGTCTAATGCCAGCCATGGGCAGCCGAAGTAAGGGGGACACAGGCTGTGGAGGAAATGAGGATGACTAGCTGCTGCTTCTAATAAAGCTTTCAGGAGAGGTTTGCTTTAATTTTCTCAACTTCACGCAGTAAGAAAAAAAAAAAAATTGAAGGTCCCTCCCACATATAAAAAGATCCACTTACCAAACAGGTCATCCTTGGCCAGCGCGTGTAGAATGCGAGACGCCCCTATCAGGGTGCTCATAGAGGCAGACAGAGATGTGGCGTACACCCCAATTAGGACGAAGGGCGGCCAAATGTTGATGGGTCGGAAGAATCCGTAGTCTTCTCTCAGGAGTGTCCTAATGGGGAAGAAAATTTGAAGATTCCAGTTAATCCACCAAGATTAGAGAGAGAGGGTTAAGGCAGGAGAGATTTGGATAGACAGTTGGATAAATGGTTCTATATTTAGGATGTATCCGGACTATAAACCAGAGGCTCTGGATGGACAGTTGGATAAATGGTTCTATATTTAGGATGTATCCGGTCTATAAACCAGAGGCTCTGGATGGACAGTTGGACAAATGGCTCTATATTTAGGATGTATCTGGTCTATAAACCAGAGGCTCTGGATGGACAGTTGGATAAATGGTTCTATATTTAGGATGTATCCGGTCTATAAACCAGAGGCTCTGGATGGAGAGTTGGACAAATGGCTCTATATTTAGGATGTATCTGGTCTATAAACCAGAGGCTCTGGATGGACAGTTGGATAAATGGCTCTATATTTAGGATGTATCAGGTCTATAAACCAGAGGCTCTGGATGGGCAGTTGGATAAATGGCTCTATATTTAGGATGTATCCGGTCCATAAACCAGAGGCTCTGGATGGACAGTTGGATAAATGGCTCTATATTTAGGATGTATCTGGTCTATAAACCAGAGGCTCTGGATGGACAGTTGGATAAATGGTTCTATATTTAGGATGTATCCGGTCTATAAACCAGAGGCTCTGGATGGACAGTTGGATAAATGGCTCTATATTTAGGATGTATCTGGTCTATAAACCAGAGGCTCTGGATGGACAGTTGGATAAATGGCTCTATATTTAGGATGTATCAGGTCTATAAACCAGAGGCTCTGGATGGGCAGTTGGATAAATGGCTCTATATTTAGGATGTATGCGGTCCATAAACCAGAGGCTCTGGATGGACAGTTGGATAAAAGGGATCAATATTTAGTTGTGGCGGCCCGTCCATTAGGGGAGCACAGGTGCCACAACCCCTATGCATGCGTCCGGCTCCCTGATCTACATACAGGGTGCCGGACTATGAATTCCAATGTGGGGGTGTGAGTGTTTTTTTGAAGCACGCGATTAGAGCCGGAAGCTCCAATAGGCTTCAAAAAGTTCAGTTGTGTAACGATAGCGAATTAATATTCAGTATTTTCACACTATATTTCCTCCCCTTCAATCAGGAGGCAGGTCGTGAGACCCGTTCGCCCAAATTGGCCAAAACAGGTGATCCTAATGGACGCCCAACGTAGAGAGTGGAGATGCACAGCGGAAGCCAGGCAGAAAGCTGCTGGAGGAGCGGACACCGGAGCCGCTGCCCGCACCCCGCACCCTGCCACCTAAACCAGAGGCTCTGGATGAACAGTTGGGTAAATGGATACATCTGGTCTACATACCAAAGGCTCTGGATGGACAGTTAGATAAAGGGTTCTATATTTAGGATGTATCCGGTCTATAAACCAGAGGCTCTGGGTGGACAGTTGGATAAATGGTTCTATATTTAGGATGTATCCGGTCTATAAACCAGAGGCTCTGGGTGGACAGTTGGATACATGGGTCTATAAACCAGGGGCTCTGGATGGACAGTTGGATACATGGGTCTATAAACCATAGGCTTTGGGTGGACAGTTGGATACATGGGTCTATAAACCAGAGGCTCTGAATGGACAGTTGGAGAAATGGCTCTATATTTAGGATGTATCTGGTCTACATACCAGAGGCTCTGGATGGACAGTTGGATACATGGGTCTATACACCAGAGGCTCTGAATGGACAGTTGGAGAAATGGCTCTATATTTAGGATGTATCTGGTCTACATACCAGAGGCTCTGAATGGACAGTTGGAGAAATGGCTCTATATTTAGGATGTATCTGGTCTACATACCAGAGGCTCTGGATGGACAGTTGGATACATGGGTCTATACACCAGAGGCTCTGAATGAACAGTTGGAGAAATGGCTCTATATTTAGGATGTATCTGGTCTACATACCAGAGGCTCTGAATGGACAGTTGGATACATGGGTCTATAAACCAGAGGCTCTGGATGGACAGTTGGATACACGGGTCTATAAACCAGAGGCTCTGGATGGACAGTTGGATACATGGGTCTATAAACCAGAGGCTCTGGATGGACAGTTGGATACGTGGGTCTATAAACCAGAGGCTCTGGATGGACAGTTGGATACATGGGTCTATAAATCAGAGGCTCTGGGTGGACAGTTGGATACACAGGTCTATAAACCAGAGGCTCTGGATGGACAGTTGGATACATGGGTCTATAAACCAGAGGCTCTGGATGGACAGTTGGATAAATGGGTCTATATTTAGGGTGTATTTCTATTGTAAACCAGCAGCTCTGGCTGGCAAGTTGTATTACTGACTACATTTAGGAGGTATCTGGGATTTGCGATGAACACAATACAACTACTGTATACACCTTCTGTTTTAAGAAAGCTCGGTTTGGATTTGCAGTAGTTTGGTGGGAGGTATTCTTACCTGTCACAGGTAAGTGCTGCTAAAATGAAGAGGACCAGGTAGACGAAGAACGTGATAATGAGCGCAATTATTGTTCCCAGAGGAATAGCGCGACTCGGCTGCTTCAACTCCCCTGTGAAAAATGGACAAATGTTTTAGATTGCACGTGCCTCATCAGAATTCTGCTGTTGGTGTTGCGGAACTCCAAGCAGAAGAAAAAAAAATGTAGTACAGTAGCGAGTGTAGAGGGAGTTGTTTTTTCGTTTTATAGTGCATGGATGCTCAACCTGCGGCCCTCCAGCTGTTGCGGAACTACAAGTCCCATCATGCCTCTGCCTTTAGAAGTCAAGCTTGTAACTGTCAGCCCTGCAATGCCTCATGAGACTTCTAGTTTTGCAACAGGTGGGAGGGCCGCAGGTTGCGCAACCACGTTTTTGTGGTTACTGTGTGCCATAATATGAAAGGACAGGTAGTCTTTATCATTGAGAAGGTACCTACTGCATTTCCTTTGGAGATGACCAGCCACTGCGGCCTGCATTTAGCTGGAAAATGGCTAAGGGTCCAAAAGCTTATATTCTACTGTAATATCAGCCTTTCTCAACCTTTTTACCCCAAGGGAACCCTTAACTACTTCCCACCCGGCCCCTGTATATATACGGCCGGGTGGGAGCAGTCTACTTCTGATCGGACGTTCCTGAATGTCCATCAGAAGTAGCGGGATCGCGCGCATGTGTCCGCGCAGCAGGGCGCGATCCCGATGCGCTCGTGTCACCCGGACACGGCGCATCTCGGATCGGCAGGAGGGCTCTGTGATTGGCCCTCCTGATCACATGACGGCCGTGTTCAATCACAGCCGTCATGTGATGTAAGCAAACAGCCGGTTGCTAGGAGATCGGCTCTCCTCTCCTCACACGTAAGTCGTCGCCGAGGAGAGGAGAGTGGATCGCTGCAGCCGGCTGGTGATCAGTGAGTATTAGCTGTTTTTTTACAGCTTTTTACTCACTGATCACCAGTCTAGTGTAAACACACATGCCCCCAAAACATACATGTCCCCAAAACACACAAAACACACATGTCCCCCAAATAAAAACAGATGTCCCCAAATAATAAAACCACATGTCCCCAAATAATAAAACCACATGTCCCCAAATAATAAAAACCCATGTCCCCAACAAAAAATAAAACCACATGTCCCCAAATAATAAAACCACATGTCCCCAAATAATAAAACCACATGTCCCCAAATAATAAAACCACATGTCCCCAAATAATAAAACCACATGTCCCCAAATAATAAAACCACATGTCCCCAAATAATAAAACCACATGTCCCCAAATAATAAAACCACATGTCCCCAAATAATAAAACCACATGTCCCCAAATAATAAAACCACATGTCCCCAAATAATAAAAAACACATGTGCCAATGATTATCTGCACGCATTTGTCCGTGATCACCTGCACACATCTGTACATGATCATTTGCGTACATATGTCCGTGATCATGCAAACCAATTATTATACACTTAACGGATTTTTTTTTTACTAAAAACATGTAGCAGATAAATTTTGGCTTAAATTTATGACAAAATTTGATTTTATTGGATTTCTTTTAAAAAAGAAAAAGGAGAAAATATAGTTTTTTTTCAAAATTTCCGCTATTTTTTCGCTTATATCGCAAAAAATAAAAAAACGGAGTCGTGAATAAATACCACCAAACTAAAGCTCTATTTGTGCAAACAAAATGATAAAAACTTGGGTACAGCATTGCATGACCGCGCAATTGTCACTAAAAGTGCGAGAGCGCTGAAAGCTGAAAATTTGCCTGGGAAGGAAGGGGGCGAAAGTGCCCTGTATTGTAGTGGTTAAAATAATTTTCAGGTATCGGGGGAACCCCTGATAAAACCCCTTCATTGGGGGTCAGTGGGAACAATGCCCTTTTTTACAGTGGTGGTAAGAATGGCCCCCTCACAGAGAGCTATAAAGATCATTGGTGTCATACCAGTGGCTCCTCCAAGTGACATTGGCTCAGAATTATGATGGCACCATCAAAAAGGGAGGTAAATCAGCCACAGCTCAGGGAACCCCTAGCCACCTCTGGAGAAACCCTGGTGGAGAATGGCTGCTGTAGATGTTTGTTCATAAAGAGAGGACACCGCGAATTACAGAGCGTGCCCAATGCGTAAAACATGGTGTGTTCTGGGAGGACTCCATAGACGCCCTCCTAGAACAAAAGAGCCGCACCCTAGCTGTAGTCTTTTGGCTATGGAAGTGGTATTGAAGTGGTTAATTGGATCAGGTCTAGAGAAGGGTGGGAGTGTGTACAGATTAAATCGGTAAGTGGACGCAAAAATCACATCTTCCAGGAAGTCCGGTTTAAGAGAGCAATGGTTGGGTCTGCCCTTCCCTAATGACACGTAGCAGCCGTCTAGATAGGACGATCAGGAAAATGTTGTTCTTTTTGGCTCCTCTGAATGCAGTGGAGCAGTTGTTGATTGCTTTGGGCCGATCTGTGTCTCACAGGCTGCTGGTTTGATTGCTTCTACCTGCCTTCTGGAAGGATCTAGAACAGTGGTCTCCAAACCGTGGCCTGGGGGCTCCATGTGGCCCTTTGCTTGCCTTTATCTAGTCCTTGAGGCACTATTCCATCCACAGACACCAGAGATGGGGCTCCATTCCTCCCACAGACACCAGAGATGGGACTCCATTCCTCCCACAGACACCAGAGATGGGACTCCATTCCTCCCACAGACACCAGAGATGGGACTCCATTCCTCCCACAGACACCAGAGATGGGACTCCATTCCTCCCACAGACACCAGAGATGGGACTCCATTCCTCCCACAGACACCAGAGATGGGACTCCATTCCTCCCACAGACACCAGAGATGGGACTCCATTCCTCCCACAGACACCAGAGATGGGACTCCATTCCTCCCACAGACACCAGAGATGGGACTCCATTCCTCCCACAGACACCAGAGATGGGACTCCATTCCTCCCACAGACACCAGAGATGGGACTCCATTCCTCCCACAGACACCAGAGATGGGACTCCATTCCTCCCACAGACACCAGAGATGGGACTCCATTCCTCCCACAGACACCAGAGATGGGACTCCATTCCTCCCACAGACACCAGAGATGGGACTCCATTCCTCCCACAGACACCAGAGATGGGACTCCATTCCTCCCACAGACACCAGAGATGGGACTCCATTCCTCCCACAGACACCAGAGATGGGACTCCATTCCTCCCACAGACACCAGAGATGGGACTCCATTCCTCCCACAGACACCAGAGATGGGACTCCATTCCTCCCACAGACACCAGAGATGGGACTCCATTCCTCCCACAGACACCAGAGATGGGACTCCATTCCTCCCACAGACACCAGAGATGGGACTCCATTCCTCCCACAGACACCAAAGATGGGACTCCATTCCTCCCACAGACACCAGAGATGGGACTCCATTCCTCCCACAGACACCAGAGATGGGACTCCATTCCTCCCACAGACACCAGAGATGGGACTCCATTCCTCCCACAGACACCAGAGATGGGACTCCATTCCTCCCACAGACACCAGAGATGGGACTCCATTCCTCCCACAGACACCAGAGATGGGACTCCATTCCTCCCACAGACACCAGAGATGGGACTCCATTCCTCCCACAGACACCAGAGATGGGACTCCATTCCTCCCACAGACACCAGAGATGGGACTCCATTCCTCCCACAGACACCAGAGATGGGACTCCATTCCTCCCACAGACACCAGTGATGGGACTCCATTCCTCCCACAGACACCAGAGATGGGACTCCATTCCTCCCACAGACACCAGAGATGGGACTCCATTCCTCCCACAGACACCAGAGATGGGACTCCATTCCTCCCACAGACACCAGAGATGGGACTCCATTCCTCCCACAGACACCAGAGATGGGACTCCATTCCTCCCACAGACACCAGAGATGGGACTCCATTCCTCCCACAGACACCAGAGATGGGACTCCATTCCTCCCACAGACACCAGAGATGGGACTCCATTCCTCCCACAGACACCAGAGATGGGACTCCATTCCTCCCACAGACACCAGAGATGGGACTCCATTCCTCCCACAGACACCAGAGATGGGACTCCATTCCTCCCACAGACACCAGAGATGGGACTCCATTCCTCCCACAGACACCAGAGATGGGACTCCATTCCTCCCACAGACACCAGAGATGGGACTCCATTCCTCCCACAGACACCAGAGATGGGACTCCATTCCTCCCACAGACACCAGAGATGGGACTCCATTCCTCCCACAGACACCAGAGATGGGACTCCATTCCTCCCACAGACACCAGAGATGGGACTCCATTCCTCCCACAGACACCAGAGATGGGACTCCATTCCTCCCACAGACACCAGAGATGGGGCTCCATTCCTCCCACAGACACCAGAGATGGGGCTCCATTCCTCCCACAGACACCAATGATGGGGCTCCATTCCTCCCACAGACACCAATGATGGGGCTCCATTCCTCCCACAGACACCAATGATGGGGCTCCATTCCTCCCACAGACACCAATGATGGGGCTCCATTCCTCCCAAAGACACCAATGATGGGGCTCCATTCCTCCCACAGACACCAATGATGGGGCTCCATTCCTTCCACAGACACCAATGATGGGGCTCCATTCCTCCCACAGACACCAATGATGGGGCTCCATTCCTCCCACAGACACCAATGATGGGGCTCCATTCCTCCCACAGACACCAATGATGGGGCTCCATTCCTCCCACAGACACCAATGATGGGGCTCCATTCCTCCCACAGACACCAACAACAGGCCACTATTCCTCCCACTTAAACCAATGATGGGGTATGGTTTACTCTCAATGACACCTGGGCGTTTTCTACTTCTACTAGGCACAGTCAGCCCCCACCCCCCTAAAAGTCTAAAGGACTTACCCTAAACTTACCCTTTGTTTAGAATGCTCGGAGACCCCTGTTCTTGAACATAGCGTAGCAAGTCAAATAGGCAGCCAATCCCTGGGAAGGTGTATCCAGTAGGTGGCTAAAGAGCACTTAAAATAGTCTGGGGAGGTGTGCATCAGCTTGGTCTTGTCAAGGAGGAGAAGTCACCAACCTGAAGGGCTGCTGCCATTCCAGGCAGCTCACCTAAAGGTCTACGTGTGCGCGTTAAGGGTGCCAGCCAGAATAGGGGGGGGGGGGTATTTTTCTGAGAATCCTTGGAACCAATTGAGGGATTTCACTGGGAATCTGGCGTGGGGAGCTCACGGGTGAATGTCTGGCTGATAATGGAAGGAGGAATCCAGTTGACCAGAGACATTGTGAGCACAGACTTGAGTCTAGGATAGCAGCGATTGTTTGCCGGTTTCCCACATGCACAAGTGCCAGTGATTGCTTTGACTAGACTTGGAGCCGATTCACACAGGTGCGACTTGTCGGGCGACTTAGCCGCCTGACAAGTCGCGTTCCGTTCTGTACAATGGAACCGTTCTAATAGGAACGACTCCGACTTAGAAAAAGGTTCCTGTACTACTTTGGGGGCGACTTCAGGCGACTCGCATTGACTTCTATACAGAAGTCGTTTTGCAAGCCGCCGCTGAAGTCGTGTGCAGGTCGCCTCACAGAGTCGGCCTGCAAGTCGTGCTGCCCCTGTGTGAACCGGCTCTTACAATATTTTAGTGTTGCTCAATTCCTGGGCTTCTATTAAAGGGAATACAGTAATTATTGACAAAGAGAAGAGTGTCCTCCTATTATTGCACAGTATTGTGGGAGTATTCCACAGATCCCTCCACTAAACTCAAGTTTAACCACTTTCAGACCGGACCAATTTGCAGCCAAAGGACCAGGCCCCTTTTTGCGATTCGGCACTGCGTCGCTTTAAACTGACAATTGCGCGGTCGTGCGACGTGGCTCCCAAACAAAATCGATGTCCTTTTTTTCCCACAAATAGAGCTTTCTTTTGGTGGTATTTGATCGCCCCTGCGGTTTTTATTATTTGCGCTATAAACAAAAATAGAGCGACAATTTTGAAAAAAATGCATTATATTTTGCTATAATAAATATCCCCAAAAAATATATAAAAAAAAACATTTTTTTTTCCTCAGTTTAGGCCGATACGTATTCTTCTACATATTTTTGGTAAAAGAAAAATTGCAATAAGCGATTATTGATCGGTTTGCGCAGAAGTTATAGCGTTTACAAGATAGGGGATAGTTTTATAGCATTTTTATTAATAATTTTTTTTTTATTAGTAATGGGGGAGATCTGCGATTTTTTTTGTGACTGCGACATTATGGCGGACACATCGGACATTTTTGACACATTTTTGGGACCTTTGTCATTTTTACAGCAATTAATGCATTTAAATGCGCGCCGCTCCCGATGGCACGGACAGGCTAAAGGAGGGACTTATATATACGCCCTCCTGCCTGTATGTGCCATTCTGTCGACGTATATCGTCGTGCACCGGTCGGCAAGTGGTTAATCTGCAATAAAGCATAAAAAGACAATCCCCTAGAACACGTGCGAAACACACGGCTCGCGGACCAAATCTGGCCAGCCAGGCCATTTCATGTGGCCCTCACACCTCTCCGGCAGCTGCAGTGCCCCCTTATGCCCCGTACACACGGTCGGAAAATCCGACCACAAAATCCATCGGATTTTTTCCGACACTGGTGTTGCATACACACGGTCGGACAAAGTTATCGGAAAATCCGATCATTCTGAACATGGTGACGTTTGTTGCCTACGACGGGACTACGTAGAGGCTAGTAGCCAATAGCTTGGGTCTTGTAATGTGATCTGAGCATGCGTGGCACTTTGTCCGTCGGAATTCGCTACACACGATCGGAAAAAGTCTGATAGGACTTTGTTGTCAGAAAATTTGAGAGCAGGAGATAAAACTTTGTCCGTCGGAAAATCCGACGTAAAAAGTCCGATGGAGCCTACACACGGTCGGAATTTCCGACAACATTGTCCGATAGGACATTTTCCGTCCGTGTGTACGGGGCATTAGTCCCCACCTTGTCTCAGCAGTCTGCAGAAGAGAGGAGAACGGAACTCCTCCTACAGATCCTGCCCCTCTCTGTGAAGCCACAGCACCCACTTGTCTCCACCTCCCCTGGTCTCAGCATCCAGCCCTCCTCTTGTCTTCCTCCAGACCCTGGCATTTTCTGCTTCCCAGGAGCAGCAGCACAAGGTAAGGGGGTTGCACTGTGATGTAAGGGAGGGTGGGAGACTCTTGACTTCTGATGTTGGGGGGGCTCTGGACATCTATCTACAATTATTATAAGAATAATACAATTCTATGCCAGTTGAAAAGAAGGGTTGCACACTGCTGCCATCATCCACAAGAAACTTTATTGGGAGTCTGCTGAGACTGAACACCATGGCAGAACCAGGTTCTATCTTTAGCAGTCTCCAATAAGGTTTCTTGTGGATGATACTAGACATGTGCACAACAAAAAAATTAGTTTTTTTTTCGTTTCGTTTTTTTCGTTTCCGTTGATTCGCAACGATTCGTACATTCGTAAGTCGTCGGTGTTCGTATTCGTAACGATTCGTACATTCGCAAGTCGTCGGTGTTCGGATTCGTAACGATTCGTACATTCGTAAGAGTTATTTTTTAGTTGATTCGTTTTTTCGTTAGTTTAATTTTCGGACGCATTCGTATTTATTTGTACATTCGTAATCGGAGCACAATTCATAATTTTATGTAATGTGTATGCTATTATTACATTTTACTACTTTACGAATCGAAAAAAAAAAAAAGTTACGAATGTACAAATTTTTTTGTTCAATCCATTCGAAGTACGTTTAGCAGCACCATTATAAGGGACACAGAAAATTACCAATTCAAAAAAAAAAAAAAAGTTACGAACGTACGATTTTTTTCGTTCGTTTTTCGGATTTTCGTCATTAGTACATTCGTTGTTTCTAAATTTTTTTTTTTTGGGATTTTCGTTGTTTTTCGGATTCGTTCGATTCGAACGATTTGTTATTCGGATTCGTACGATTCGAACGATTCGTTCATTCGTACGAAAAAAAACGAAACGAATTGCACATGTCTAGATGATACCAGGAGGTGTGGGACCTTCCTTTTCATCTGCTACAACAGTGTGAGCTCCGTGCCGTTCTGCACCTGCCCTTCACAGCTTAAACCTTAAGTTATTACTAAAGCCAGTAATCAAATGCAGAGGCAATTATTATACATGGATTAAATGCTGATACATTTCTATATTCTTAAAGTGGAGTTCCACCCACTTTTACAACTCTTCAGCATCCCTCACTAAACTGTGCACTGTAAACAAATTGGATATTTTTTTTATTTTATTTTATTTTTTTCAGCACAGACTGTATATCTGCTGTATTCATTTTTCACTTCCTCCTCCCTGGCCGCGGCCCATCGCATCATTTCCTGTTTGCAATGCCTCCTGGGAAGGGGCAGCAACTTCCTCTCAAACTGCCGTTGCTATGGAAACCTGACCTGAAACCTATTACACTGCTTATGCTGCACTGAGCAGTACGAGATCTGCAAGGATGAGATCCAGGAAGAAATACAGTCTGGCTTCAGATGCCCACACTTAAGATGGCCACGGCCTGCTGCAAGTTTATAAAAATAACAAACTACTGCTAAAAACTAACAAAACAGACCTTAGTTTACAGACTAACTTTACTAGAATACATTAAGCTTGTGTATTATAGGGGTATTTTTATTTAAAAAGTATAATTTCGGCCGGAACACCGCTTTAAAGTTATTACTAAAGCCAGTAATAATCAAATGTAGAGGCAATTATTATATATGATAAAGTGCTGATACATTTCTATATTCTTAAAGATACAACCGGCCCTTTGAGGGCAACCATAAGGCCCGCAATGAAATATTGTCACCCCTTCCCTAGATTAATCATTGAGTTAGAGTGAGTGGCAGTTGCTGTGTGCCTGACTGCCTCTAAACTAAACATAGAAAAAGAACCCGTGGCAGCCACTGGGCCCTTTGGGGTTAAGGCCTACAGATAAAAAAAAAAGTCTGGACACATGACCATCTCACCCATATGAACTTTCTGGGCCACCCATTCCAAAACCACGGCCATCAATATGGAGTTGGCCAACTTTGTGGCTATAAAAGGCTCCAGGCTTTCAAAATAAATTGTAGGGCGTCTGTAGGAATCTGTGCCCATTTGAGTGGTCAAATACTGATACAGAGAGTATGGTGCCAATCAAATGGTCCTCAGCCAAATGTAGGCAAGTGCTAATGGCGCTGCTGTCAAGTGTCTTCAATAGTAGAGAGTCTCCATCACATCGTGTGCTTCAAATAGACACATTTATTAGCATGATTAGCGTTGTAAAGCTCTACATAAGGCTCCTTTACTGCCTGCCCAATGAAAAAGCTCAGAAATGTTGCTTGTACTTATAGGTGACTAATAAAATGTTTCTATTTAAAAATGTTCTAGTGACACTCTGGTAGGAACTGATATTGGATGAGAATACCAGGCTCAAAGATAGCGTCCAATTCCTCCCAAAGGCGTTCAGTAAGGTTGAGGTCAGGGCTCTGTGTAGGCCACCATGTCTTCTGAGAAGTTTGTCTGGCTCCACACTTCTTGAAAGGCTTCCCACCAAATTTGGATGAGTTTCTGTGGGAATTTGTGTCAAATCAGTAAAATAACAATTGTGAGGTCATGTACTGACGTTGGAGGGGGAAGACCTGACTCAATTAGCGTTCCAAAGGTTTTTTTTAGTATGGTTGAGGTCAGGGTTCTGTGCAGGCCACCAAATCCTCCACACCAAACTGGTCAAACCATGTCTTTATAGAGTGACTTCACTCTTTTGGGAAGGCTTTCCACAAAAATTTGGAGGAGGTCAGGTACTGATAGAGCATGGGAAGACCTGGCTCCCCTGGCATTCAGTAGGGTTGAGGTCGGGGCCCTGTGCAGGCCACTTGAGTTCCTCCACAGTAAACCAGTCAAGCTGGCTTTATACACAGTCATGCTGGAATAGAGATAGATCTTCCCCAAACTCTCTGCATGATGTAACATTAACAGTACTCTTCACAGTCAAGTGTCTACATGCTTTTGGCAATATACTCCTACGTTCATTAGCAAATTTAGAAAATCTAAGGCCAGAAATTAAAAACACAGCCTTTCAGGATGCAGCTGCGACGTCAGCTCCATTTTGGGTGTGGTGAAACTACAGAAAGCTCCCTCTATGTCAGAGGATTTAATTAACAGCTAATGGTACTTCCTGTTTGGGTTCATGGCCGGCCCTGCTGACCCCCCCTGCCCACAAGCCTTGCTGACCCCCCCTGCCCACAAGCCTTGCTGACACCCCCTGCCCACAAGCCTTGCTGACACCCCCTGCCCACAAGCCTTGCTGACCCCCCCTGCTCACAGCCCTGCTGACCCCCCCTGCTCACAGCCTTGCTGACCCCCCTGCCCAAAGCCCTCCTGACCGCCCTGCCCAAAGCCCTGCTGACCGCCCTGCCCAAAGCCTTGCTGACCCCCCTGCTCACAGCCCTGCTGACCGCCCTGCTCACAGCCCTGCTGACCCCCCTTCCCACAGCCTCACTGACCCCCCTTCCCACAGCCTCACTGACCCCCCTTCCCACAGCCTCACTGACCCCCCTTCCCACAGCCTTGCTGACCCCCCCCTGCCCACAAGTCTTGCTGACCCCCCCTGCCCACAAGCCTTGCTGACCCCCCCTGCCCACAAGCCTTGCTGACCCCCCCTGCCCACAAGCCTTGCTGACCCCCCTGCTCACAGCCCTGCTGACCCCCCCCTTCCCACAGCCCTGCTGACCGCCCTGCCCAAAGCCCTGCTGACCGCCCTGCCCAAAGCCTTGCTGGCCCCCCTGCTTACAGCCCTGCTGATCCCCCCTGCCTACAGCCCTGCTGACCGCCCTGCTCACAGCCCTGCTGACCGCCCTGCTCACAGCCCTGCTGACCGCCCTGCTCACAGCCCTGCTGACCGCCCTGCTGACCGCCCTGCTGACCGCCCTGCTCACAGCCCTGCTCACAGCCCTGCTGACCGCCCTGCTCACAGCCCTGCCCACAGCCCTGCTGACCGCCCTGCTCACAGCCCTGCCCACAGCCCTGCCCACAGCCCTGCCCACAGCCCTGCTGACCCCCCTGCCCACAGCCCTGCTGACCCCCCTTCCCACAGCCTTGCTGACCCCCTGCCCATTGCACTACTGTCCCCCACTGCCCTACTGACCCCCCATCCTCTGCCCCCCTGAATTTTTTTTCACTGTACTCCCACATCAGACAGGCTAGATCCGGCTTCATTTGCGTTCCCAAAATATTTTAAAGGAAAAGGTTCTGGTCATAAATATAGTGCCGGGACTTACCAGACATGTTACACCCAGCCATGATGCCAGTGCAGCCATTGAACATCACAGCAAAAACGATGGCAAAATTCATGAGGTTACCAGTGGTATAATCCAGAGAATATTCCGCTGGAGAGAGAAGGACAAGATAGTAAATCCACCATAACAAAAAAATATAAAATGTCATCTGTATCAGCATTATTATTTTTTTTTTTTAAAACTAGTGTTTAATCTGCTTATATTTTGCCTTTACTGGTTCTGGTTCTGGTTCCCTCCCCCAATTGACAAGTTTTATTACAAACCTTATTTTAGATCTAGTGCGGTCATCATTGGGTCTCTGTGCTTCTCTATGCAATTATGCAATGCAGACAGATCATGGCTGGTGGGAGGTGGTGGGGTGCTGTACATAGCGTCCATAAAATATCATGGCACCCTGCCTCAGTGCTCCTCTAAAAAGTCCTCATCAGTCTGGGGGAGTGAACATTTTCTAGGGTGTATTTGCATGCAGATTGGCCTAGGTGTTGCCCACGTGTAACACGGAGTCTCCAGGATAGGCCAGGGATGGTCAGGCTGAGGAGGAACGTGTTAGATGATGCTGGGTGTCCTCCTGCCAGGAAATTAGGCTCTATATGGAGTTTCTGCAGCTTTTAATGCACATTGTGAGAAGCACACAGTGTGCAATGAAACCAGAGCAAGACATTTCAGGACAAGAGAGGACCCGGTACAGCTGTGCAAGACTGAAGTGAAGGCCGGAAGTCAGATTTAAACATCAGCCTTTTCAAGTAATGTCAAGTGTGGAACATTTTATTTTTTGTTCCTATATACTTGACACGGGAAACAGTGAAATCCAACGATATGGGAAAAAGTTAATCAATCCCCTTCACCAAATATATCCCTCTACTGCCAATGTTGTAACTACTGGGTCTGTACACCTGCTGTGCCCATTATGAGGGGTTCCCACCATCCCTGTGCTGAGTTCCCGGGTCTGTACACCCGCTGTGCCCATTATGAGGGGTTCCCACCATCCCTGTGCCGAGTTCCCAGGTCTGTACACCTGCTGTGCCCATTATGAGGGGTTTCCACCATCCCTGTGCCGAGTTCCTGGGTCTGTACACCTGCCGTGCCCATTATGAGGGGTTCTCACCATCTCTGTGCTGAGTTCCTGGGTCTGTACACCTTCTGTGCCCATTATAAGGGGTTCCAACCATCCCTGTACTGAGTTACCAGGTCTATACGCCTGCTGTGCCCATTATGAGGGGTTCCCACCATCCCTGTGCCGAGTTCCCAGGTCTGTACACCTGCTGTGCCCATTATGAGGGGTTCCCACCATCCCTGTGCTGAGTTTCCGGGTCTGTACACCTGCTGTGCCCATTATTAGGTGTTCCCACCATCCCTGTGCAGAGTTCCCAGGTCTGTACACCTGCTGTGCCCATTATGAGGGGTTCCCACCATCCCTGTGCTGAGTTCCCAGGTCTGTACACCTGCTGTGCCCATTATGAGGGGTTCCCACCATCCCTGTGCCGAGTTCCCGGGTCTGTACACCTGCTGTGCCCATTATGAGGGGTGCCCACCATCCCCTTTAGATCATTCAGAAGTGATGGAGGCTACCCATAATATACTGGAAAGACAAACCCAGCTGATTGGTGATACAACCTATACACAGCACTTACCTTGCAGGTTGTTATGGAGAGTGGTGCGGTTGATTCCGGTGTACTCTCCAATAAACGTTACATTCCCCCCATGTCGGATAGTGATTTGGCGTGGCCCAACGGCCAAGAAACTTAGCAAGATGGACAAGAGGACCACAAAGACCAGAATAAAGATGAAGAAGGCAGCCTGGGAGTAAATGGACGCCCCAACCAGACAGATGGACAGACAGAGGAGGAGGACCACACTGGCGTACAGGAAGTTGTATCCGTACCCCTGTGGGAGCGAGCGCAGGGGGTTGCTGGGATCAGATGAGTCTGGGGGGAGGGAACAGAGACAAAAGGAGTTATGGAGGAAACCAAAAAAGGAAGGAAAAACGGGTATGACATAGGCTAGAAGATAGATCTGACCTCTTCCGAAAATATCCAGCACACCCTCCACCAGGCCCAGAACGTAAACTCCGCACGCACACACATTGGCCAAGTAGAACATCAGGCCAATACTACCACCGAACTCCGGGCCCAGCGTGCGCGAGATCATAACTGGAAGGTGGTTAAGGCACAACTTCTCCAAGAGGCGTCTACACAAAAATATGGTTACCCGAAACCTCAAGATTTAAAGTGCTGTATGGCTACGAGCAGTGCCATGACAAGGTCATCCAGTGCCCAGGGCAAAGATGCCAAACTGAGCCCCCCCCATTATATGCAAAGCTTAGGGGATCCTACTCCCAGCAGTCATCCGCTTGTCAATAGGAGGAGTCATTGCAAGAACTGTGCATGGTGGGAGACCTCTGTGGCAGAGAGGAGATAGAGCACAACCTCCCAGCTCTCTACTGCTCTCCGCACTGCTCCTAGTGCTTGGCTGACAGGAGTAGTGATGTCACCGTCACTACTCCTGTCAGGCATATAGTAAGAATGGCGGTCCCTCTCATCTCTGCAATATACAACTACGCCCAGGTCAGCCGTCCCTCCTGTCCACCCCTTGTCCCGGCTTTGACTACAAGTACTTTTCCATCCTGTGCTTTAATGAATGAATGAATGAATGAATGAATGATTTGTATAGCGCTGCAAATGCACACTGAATCGCCTCAAGTAGAATTTAAACCAAAACATATTTTCCTTTGGATGGAGTATTATAGGATTAGAGCCCCTGTAAGGTTTTTACACCCCATTCACACTTTTGTGACTTGTCATACGACTTTGGATATTAAAAAGTCGCATTACAAGTCGTACCCCATGTTTTCCAACGTATACATACACATTCATATACCATATGTGCGACTTAAAGTTGTAGTTAATTAAATGTAGTTCATGCACTACTTTGGTCCGACTTTCATGCAACTTGAGGGCCATAGACTTCAATGTTAACCCTCACATGTTCCATGAAATTCGTACCTGAATGTTTAAGTTCCCGGTGGGGAGATCTAATCTAACTTGGGCGATAAAGCGTGGAGGAAACCACGCCTAGGACAGGAGTAGAGGCCATTAGGCTGGAGTTATACTTTAAAGCTGGCTTAAACACCTGGCAATTCTGAGTAAGAAGTTTAATCAAGACCGAGTGTCCTACAGCAGCCCCGTCACATTCAGTGTTGATTATTTTCCAATTTTCAGTAATCAAATTTGTGGTAGACATTAACCCAACCTGGGGTGGTCCAAGCTCTGATCCCACCCACCTATGTTTGAGTGCTCATGCAAATCCTTAGGGTGGTCGCAGCTCTGTTCCTCCCTCCTAGGAGGTTTGGATGTTCCTGCCCAACTTGGGGTGGTCCGAACTCTGATCCGGCCCACCTATGTTTGAGTGCTCCTACAAAGCCTTAGGGTGGTCCCAGCTCTGTGTAGACATTAAACCAACCTGGGGTGGTCCAAGCTCTGATCCTGCCCACCTATGTTTGAGTGCTCCTACAAACCCTTAGGGTGGTCCCCGCTCTGCCAGCCTTGGGATGATTTCAACTCTGTTCCTGCCCACCTAGGAGGTTTGGGTGTTCCTGCCCACTCTGGTATAGTCCCAGCTCTGTTCCTACTCACCCTGGGATGGTCTCAGCTCTGTTCCTACTCACCCTGGGATGGTCTCAGCTCTGTTCCTACCCACCTAGGGAGATTGGTGTTCCTACAAATCCTTAGGGTGGTTTCAGCTCTGTTCCTGCCCACCTTGGGATGGACCTGGCTCTGTTCCTACCCACCTAGGAGGAGGTTTTGGTGTTCCTGCCCACTCTGGGATGGTCCCAGTTATGTTCATGCCCACCTTGGGATTGTCTCAGGCTCTGTTCCTATCCACCTAGGAAGGTTGGGTGTCCCTGCTCACCTTGGAGTGGTCCCAGCTCTGATCCTGCTCACCTGGGAGGTTTGGGTGTTCCTACCCACCTTGGGATAGTCCCAGCTCTGTTCCTATCCACCTAGGAAGGTTGGGGGTTCATGCCCACCTTGGAGTGGTCCCAGCTCTGATCCTGCTCACCTGGGAGGCTTGAGTGTGCCTGCCTAACTTGGGATGGTCTCAGCTCTGTTCCAGCCCACCTAGGAGGTTTGGTTGTTCTTGTCCACATTGGGATGGCCCCAGGGTGTTCCCATCCACCTTAGGGGAATGGTCCTTTAATAGGAGTAATGTTATGGATCTTTAGTAGTAGATTGTAGTATTGGATGTAGCAGTATTGGATAAGTTGAATAAGCATTTTGTTACCAAAGCGTCTTGGTGTCTTCAGTGACTTTATGCTCTACATATTTACCATGAAATCGCAATTTCCCATCCTCAAATTTTTCACACGTTCCACAATTGTCACAATTCCTTTCCACGGTCTAGACATGTCTCATTAAGCTAATTTCTCAGATTTTACACTACATTTTCCTTAATTTATCCCATAAAATTATACGGATTCCACTGTATATGCAACGCTTATGTTTCCTTATTATGTTTTTGTCTGAACAAAACTTCTTGAAGACTGGATGGGGTTCCGAACTGTGTATTCTACATTGCTATCAATCACTAAAAGGATACAGTAAGCTCCGCCTCCTTGGACAGCGCCATTGGTGGAGATGGCGCACACACTCAGCACTGTGAGCCAGATGATGCCGTATGCTACAAAGAGCATGAGGAGAGACTGCAAGAGACCAGCATGGCCAACCACGAATCCTGTGAGAGAGACAGAAAGAGAGAGAGAGAGTGAGAGAGGAATAGAAACAATGTAGAAAGAGAGAGCGCACACAAGGAAGAGAGCGTGTGAAAAAAAAAAAAAAATAAAATAAAAAAAATAAATAAATAAAGAAAAAAAAGGGAGAAAAAAAAATAATACAAAATAAACAAAAAGAAAGGAAAGAAGAAAGAAAGAAAGAAAGAAAGAAAGGAAGGAAAGGAAAGAAAGAAAGAGCACTCTCTCTCCCCTTCTTCCTTCCATCTTTTTTTTTTTTTTTTCCCCTCTTTTCTTTTTCTCCCTTTTGTTTATTTTTTATAAAAACGCGCATAAGGGAGAGAACGGGAGGAAGAGAGAAAGGAAAAATGAGAAAGAAGGAAAAAAAGAGTGAATGCAAAGAAAAGATGGAGCGAGCGAGGAATAGAGTGCACGTGGGCGAGGAAGGGAAGGCACAAGCAAGATTGGGCAAGGAAGAGTGAGTTTTTGAGTGCGGGGCAAGAGGAAGGGTGAGCAGCGGCACAAGAAAGGGCGAGCATGAGGAACACACACAATGTAGAGAGTAAGGGATAGAGAGCGTGAAGAGAGAGTGCGCACCTGAGCAAGGGAGAGAGAGTGCGCGAGAGAGGAAGAAAGAATAAGACCGAAGAAAAAAAGAAAAAAAGAAGAACCGTGCATAAGGAAGAGAAACGTGAGCGAGAGGAAGAGAAACGTGAGCGAGAGGAAGAGCACGGACGAGAGGAAGAGCACGGACGAGAGGAAGAGCACGGACGAGAGGAAGAGCACGGACGAGAGGAAGAGCACGGACGAGAGGAAGAGCACGGACGAGAGGAAGAGCACGGACGAGAGGAAGAGCACGGACGAGAGGAAGAGCACGGACGAGAGGAAGAGCACGGACGAGAGGAAGAGCACGGACGAGAGGAAGAGCACGGACAAGAGTGCTTGAGCGAGGAAGAGAGCGAGAGATAAGGTTTGGGGAAAGAGCACGAGTGAGCAAGCAAGACAAAGTAAGGAAGTGAGAGAGAGTACGAGGAAGAAAGAGCATCAACAAGAAAGCTTGAGCGAGGAAGAGAGAGATATATGCGAGCGGGAGAAAGAAAGACAGAAAGACAGAAAGAAAGACGAGAGAGCTCGCTTAGGCAAGGAAGAGAGCGATTATGAGAAAAGAGCGAGATAAGGTGCGGAGCGAGAGCAAGCGAGCAAAAGCAAGGAAGTGAGAGAGAAAGCAGAAGGAAGAAAGAGCATGAGGAAGAGTGCTTGAATGAGGAAGAGAGAGATTATGAGGAAGAGAGCGAGAGATAAGGTACAAGCAAAAGGAAGGGCGAGAGGAAGAAAGAAATAAAATTAAGTGAGAGAGTGCAAGGGCGGAAAAGCGAGAGAGGAAGGGCGAGCTTGGGGCAGGGCAGGGCGAGCGTGGGCAAGGAAGAGCGTGGGCAAGGAAGGGGGGCACAAGCAAGTGCGGGCGAGGAAGAGCACAAGCGAGTGAGGAAAAGAGAGGACATGCGCCAAACGAGAGGCAGTGCGAGAAAGAGAACCCACGAGCAAGAAAGAGTAAAACAGAGGAGGGAGGGAGAGAGCGCATTACAGCGACTTATCACATAGACAGATAGTTGCAGAGGTCAGAAAATCTCAGCTAGCTGCAGAATAAAAATGAAGATATCCTTTTTAATTACTCACAATGGTTTTCATGCAGTTATACATTTATGGATATTTAAAGTCTTATTCTAAATGAATTTCAGGCAAGCACCAAACACAGAGTTTGAATTCACAGATGGGAAATATTTAACAGGCAAAAAGATTTCTTATTCTGTTCAGCCAGTTTTATGATCCAGACAGGCAGCACGGTCAGGTCATTGACTCCGCACTGCGTGGGATGTGTGCATTGCGTTGGAACACCAAAATTAAATTGTAAGACTTTGCACACCTTTTGTTTGCTCCTTCTATGTATTTTAGTGGATTTATAGTGTTTTATAGTGAAAGTTGAGTTGGGCTTTACCAATGTCAGTGTGTACGGGGGCCACAGATATGGCTAGACAGACAACTGACTTCAGACCAGAGTGGTGTGTTATCTGACACAAGGCTTTATCAGGCAGACTTAACAAACCTCCAACAGAAGTATACAGAGACTTATCACTGAATACAGAGTCTTATCAGATAGGCGCCTCTAACAGTCTACAGATTAAAAGCTGCACTCCGAGATAAGCAAATAGTATAAAGAGGCGTGTGCAACTTGAATCTTGGTATTACGGTACCTCCAGGATCCTTGTCTGTAGGGCCAGGAGAGCTTGACCCGTCCTCTCTATCTGCAGTGTGTCATGGGCACGGGCACCAGCTTGTGGTTCTTGGTCTATGGCTGGTCACGCACCTGCATGTGCCTTCTCACCAGCTACCCTATGCTTTAAATTTCTGGCTGGTGTTGTGGTTCCCATTGCCAAACCAGATTGCCCGATTCTGCTTAGTACCTGTTGCTGACTGATGGCCGTGAATGTTGTTCTCCTGCCTGCCTTGACCTCTGTCTGGACTCCAATCATTCTCTTGCCTGTAGACTGCCTTGACACCAACCATTTGCTTACCTACCGCTTGTCTTGACCTCAACCTAGACAATGATCATTCTCTTGTCAACCTCCGCTTGGAATCCAACCTTTCTCTTGCTTGATTTGACCTCTGTCTAGACATCCAACGTTCTCCAGCCTACGACTTGCCTCAACCTCGGCCTGGACTCTGACCATTCTCTTGCCTGCCTCAACCTCTGCCTGGAAACCAACTATTCTCTTGTATGTTGTCAGCTTCAACTTCAGCTTCAGCCTATGCCTGGATTCCAATCATTCTCTTGCCTGACTCAACCTCTGCCTGCCATTCTCTTGATTATTGTCGGCCTCCACCTCTGCCCGGACACCAACCATTCTCTTGAATGTTGTGGGCCTCCAGCCATTCTCTTACCTGCCTCCACCTCTGCCCAGACTCCAGCCATTCTCTTACCTGCCTCCACCTCTGCCCAGACTCCAGCCATTCTCTTACCTGCCTCCACCTCTGCCCGGACTCCAGCCATTCTCTTACCTGCCTCCACCTCTGCCCAGACTCCAGCCATTCTCTTACCTGCCTCCACCTCTGCCCGGACTCCAGCCATTCTCTTACCTACCTCCACCTCTGCCCAGACTCCAGCCAGTCTTCTACCTAACTCCACCTCTGCCCAGACTCCAGCCATTCCCTTACCTGCCTCCACCTCTCCCCAGACTCCAGCCATTCTCTTACCTGCCTCCACCTCTGCCCAGACTCCAGCCATTCTCTTACCTGCCTCCACCTCTGCCCGGACTTTAGCCATTCTTTTACCTGCCTCCACCTCTGCCCAGACTCCAGCCATTCTCTTACCTGCCTCCACCTCTGCCCAGACTCCAGCCATTCTCTTACCTGCCTCCACCTCTGCCCAGACTCCAGCCATTCTCTTACCTGCCTCCACCTCTGCCCAGACTCCAGCCATTCTCTTACCTGCCTCCACCTCTGCCCAGACTCCAGCCATTCTCTTACCTGCCTCCACCTCTGCCCGGACTCCAGCCATTCTCTTACCTACCTCCACCTCTGCCCAGACTCCAGCCAGTCTTCTACCTAACTCCACCTCTGCCCAGACTCCAGCCATTCTCTTACCTGCCTCCACCTCTGCCCAGACTCCAGCCATTCTCTTACCTGCCTCCACCTCTGCCCAGACTCCAGCCATTCTCTTACCTGCCTCCACCTCTGCCCAGACTCCAGCCATTCTCTTACCTGCCTCCACCTCTGCCCAGACTCCAGCCATTCTCTTACCTGCCTCCACCTCTGCCCGGACTCCAGCCATTCTCTTACCTGCCTCCACCTCTGCCCGGACTCCAGCCATTCTCTTACCTACCTCCACCTCTGCCCGGACTCCAGCCATTCTCTTACCTGCCTCCACCTCTGCCCGGACTCCAGCCATTCTCTTACCTACCTCCACCTCTGCCCGGACTCCAGCCATTCTCTTACCTGCCTCCACCTCTGCCCGGACTCCAGCCATTCTCTTACCTGCCTCCACCTCTGCCCAGACTCCAGCCATTCTCTTACCTGCCTCCACCTCTGCCCAGACTCCAGCCATTCTCTTACCTGCCTCCACCTCTGCCCAGACTCCAGCCATTCTCTTACCTGCCTCCACCTCTGCCCAGACTCCAGCCATTCTCTTACCTGCCTCCACCTCTGCCCAGACTCCAGCCATTCTCTTACCTGCCTCCACCTCTGCCCGGACTCCAGCCATTCTCTTACCTGCCTCCATCTCTGCCCACACTCCAGCCATTCTCTTACCTACCTCCACCTCTGCCCAGACTCCAGACAGTCTTCTACCTAACTCCACCTCTGCCCAGACTCCAGCCATTCCCTTACCTGCCTCCACCTCTGCCCAGACTCCAGCCATTCTCTTACCTGCCTCCACCTCTGCCCAGACTCCAGCCATTCTCTTACCTGCCTCCACCTCTGCCCTGACTCCAGCCATTCTCTTACCTGCCTCCACCTCTGCCCAGACTCCAGCCATTCTCTTACCTGCCTCCACCTCTGCCCAGACTCCAGCCATTCTCTTACCTGCCTCCACCTCTGCCCAGACTCCAGCCATTCTCTTACCTGCCTCCACCTCTGCCCAGACTCCAGCCATTCTCTTACCTGCCTCCACCTCTGCCCAGACTCCAGCCATTCTCTTACCTGCCTCCACCTCTGCCCAGACTCCAGCCATTCTCTTACCTACCTCCACCTCTGCCCAGGCTCCAGCCAGCCATTCTCTTGCCTGCCTCAATCTCTGCCTGTACTCTGACCATCTTGCCTGATGCTTGCCTCAACCTTGGCCTGTACTCCTAACTACTCTCTTGTCTGCTGCCTATTTTGACCTCAGCTTGAACTTTGACCCTCTGTCATATCACACCATTGTATCCATGGGGAAGCTGTCCAGTTCAAGTCACCCCTTGGGGGCTATCATGAGGGCCACTGCCTGTTGTCAGCTTGCAGCAAAGTAGCCTCAGGACTACTAGGGCCAATGATCATTTACTCCTTGTGGGGTGCTCTGATGAAAACCAAGCTGTTTAGACCTTGTGCCTTGGGTGAGTCCACATCACCAGCGAAGGTAGTCTCTATGGAGTGTGGTGGGGCACAGCATGAGCTAGATCAGCTTATCAGGGAAAACCCAGAGATCATACCAGATTTCCTAATCTTCCCAAAGGATCCCAACAGCCAAGCTTATGTCTATGGGGGACCTCAGCAGACAGAAAATCATTTTCATCGAATGGACACACAGAAGAGACAGATGCAGCACTCACCGATCCGCATGAAGACCACAATGCTGAACATGGACAGGACGGTTGGCACGACCACCCCAAAGAAAGTGGAAAGCTTGCGGGGAGCGGGTCCGGTCCCCACCATGGCGACATCTCCATCGCAGAGAGCAGGATCTGGAGGACCGAGGGCCCCGTCCGACACACTGAAGAGCCGATAGTGCAAGAGAGGGGAGTTCTCCGAGGTCATCACTAGGGGGAGATAGTGGTAAGGTTTATTATCAATGTGTCTCTATAATACACAAAGGCCAATCACTCCTTCCACAGTGTGTACACCCCATATACACTCCATACATCAGTATTATAAATCCCACAATATATATGACATATTCAGGGACGTGCGGTGAGGTGAGTGTCTGGTGAGGCACTGGCTAGTATCAGAGTCAGATACACACAGGTTACATACGTCACAATCGCTAGAGCGAGAGCAATAATTCTAGCACTAGACCTCTTCTGTAACTGTAAACAGGTGACCTGTAAAATAAAAATTGAAAGCGTCGCCTAAGTTTGGCGCCACTCCACAAGTGTGCGCAATTTTGAAGTGAAGTGTAACATGTTAGGTATCTAATTACTCGGCATAACATCTTTCACATTATACAAAAAAGAATAATAATATTCGGGCTAACTTTAGTGGTTTATTTTTATTTTTTTAATTCATTAAATAGTTTCTTTCCAAAAAGAACACGTTTGAAAAATTTCTGCGCAAATACTGTGTAACATAAAAAGTTGCAATGACCACCATTTTATTCCCTAGGGTGTCTGCTAAAGATATATATTTAATGTTTGGGGGTTCTGAGTAATTTTCTATCACAAAAAAAAAAAAAGATGAATTTTTACACGTAGGAGAGAAGTGTCAGAATTAGCCAGGGTAGCAAAGGGTTAATTATCATAAGTAATATACAAATAATTATTATATATTATTTTTAAGGTAATTTACTATATTTTCAAAAACTGTACTCAAGCAGGTGGCTTAACGGACAAATTTTGTTTTAAGTTTTAACTTCAATCTTCCATCCAGTAATTTCACAGTAAATAGATAAATAATAAATTATTATCATATAGCATAGTAATATATGATTTAGCTTGTACCTTTTCAGCAGGTAGCAGATTCTCCCTCTTAAAGTGGTTGTATACCCTAAAATTCAACTTGCACCTACAGGTAAGCCTAGATTAAGGCTTACCTGTAGGTACAAGAAATATCTCCTAAACCTGCACGGTTTAGGAGATATTTGAAAAGAACGTTTTACAACGTTGTCTACGGCGCATGCGCGCCGTAGACAACGGTGCATTTACAGGGTTAATCCCCATTCACAACTGCGGCTCACCGCAGTTGAAGAAGTGTCCCACGCGCATGCGCGGAGCGACGTCCTCGCCGCTCTGGCCAATCACAGCCCGGCAGCGGCGCTGTGATTGGCCGGAGCAGCGATACCCGGAAGGGTATCTGTTTAGATATGGATGCGGCGGGAGAAGAACACGGCGTCGGGGGCCCCGATCTAAGGTAAGTGATGCATAATGAGCTAGTATGCTAGTCATACTAGCTCATTATGACTTTGTCTTGCAGGTAGTTAACCAAAAAAGAAAATGTTTAAATGGGTATACAACCGCTTTAACTGTGTGAGAAAAACATGGGATTGTGGGTAAATCTTATACACATAAACACATGTTTTTTCTTTCTAGTAAAGAGGGCTGGGCTGGATGGGAGTATTTGTCTTTTAGACACGCCCCCTTCTATGACACTGCAGTGAGAGGCGTGCCTCCACTGCAGAAATGTTATTGGACAGCTTGGGCAGATGGGGCTTTACCATTGGTCCAAGACTCCAAGCTGTCCATTGAGCTCAGTGCCTCTGACAAGAAGCAAGGAGAGGCTCTGTGAGCTCATCCTCTCAGTCTGCTGCAAACAGAGTGTGCCAGCTTGTATTTATACTGGCCGCTCTGTATGTAGCTTCTGATAGGATGCACATGAAGCCCCGTATCTCCGGAACCATAGGTCGTAGGAGCCCCGTATCTCCGGAACCATAGGTCGTAGGAGCCCCGTATCTCCGGAACCACAGGTCGTAGGAGCCCCGTATCTCCGGAACCACAGGTCGTAGGAGCCCCGTATCTCCGGAACCACAGGTCGTAGGAGCCCCGTATCTCCGGAACCACAGGTCGTAGGAGCCCCGTATCTCCGGAACCACAGGTCGTAGGAGCCCCGTATCTCCGGAACCACAGGTCGTAGGAGCCCCGTATCTCCGGAACCACAGGTCGTAGGAGCCCCGTATCTCCGGAACCACAGGTCGTAGGAGCCCCGTATCTCCGGAACCACAGGTCGTAGGAGCCCCGTATCTCCGGAACCACAGGTCGTAGGAGCCCCGTATCTCCGGAACCACAGGTCGTAGGAGCCCCGTATCTCCGGAACCACAGGTCGTAGGAGCCCCGTATCTCCGGAACCACAGGTCGTAGGAGCCCCGTATCTCCGGAACCACAGGTCGTAGGAGCCCCGTATCTCCGGAACCACAGGTCGTAGGAGCCCCGTATCTCCGGAACCACAGGTCGTAGGAGCCCCGTATCTCCGGAACCACAGGTCGTAGGAGCCCCGTATCTCCGGAACCACAGGTCGTAGGAGCCCCGTATCTCCGGAACCACAGGTCGTAGGAGCCCCGTATCTCCGGAACCACAGGTCGTAGGAGCCCCGTATCTCCGGAACCACAGGTCGTAGGAGCCCCGTATCTCCGGAACCACAGGTCGTAGGAGCCCCGTATCTCCGGAACCACAGGTCGTAGGAGCCCCGTATCTCCGGAACCACAGGTCGTAGGAGCCCCGTATCTCCGGAACCACAGGTCGTAGGAGCCCCGTATCTCCGGAACCACAGGTCGTAGGAGCCCCGTATCTCCGGAACCACAGGTCGTAGGAGCCCCGTATCTCCGGAACCACAGGTCGTAGGAGCCCCGTATCTCCGGAACCATAGGTCGTAGGAGCCCCGTATCTCCGGAACCACAGGTCGTAGGAGCCCCGTATCTCCGGAACCATAGGTCGTAGGAGCCCCGTATCTCCGGAACCATAGGTCGTAGGAGCCCCGTATCTCCGGAACCATAGGTCGTAGGAGCCCCGTATCTCCGGAACCATAGGTCGTAGGAGCCCCGTATCTCCGGAACCATAGGTCGTAGGAGCCCCGTATCTCCGGAACCATAGGTCGTAGGAGCCCCGTATCTCCGGAACCATAGGTCGTAGGAGCCCCGTATCTCCGGAACCATAGGTCGTAGGAGCCCCGTATCTCCGGAACCATAGGTCGTAGGAGCCCCGTATCTCCGGAACCATAGGTCGTAGGAGCCCCGTATCTCCGGAACCATAGGTCGTAGGAGCCCCCTATCTCCGGAACCATAGGTCGTAGAAGCCCCCTATCTCCGGAACCATAGGTCGTAGAAGCCCCCTATCTCCGGAACCATAGGTCGTAGAAGCCCCCTATCTCTGGAACCATAGGTGGTGATTTTGACCAGTGGTGGGGGTAGGACTTCAGCTACATACCCCCCTAAATGTGGGGTCCCCAGGTCGCCAAGCTATGATTCTCAATCTTTTTTTTTTTTTTTTTTTTAATATTCATGGCAGGTGAGGCTCTGCCCCACCTGCCTCCCCTGACTGCACGTCCCTGCACATAATATACACCCCGTAGGATACACCTTATAATATACACACCATATAATATATACCCCATCTATCCCACAATATATACCATATAATATACACCCTATACATCCCACAATATAATATATACGCCACCTATTATATACAAACCCATCCATCCCACAATATACACCATATAATATACACCCCATACATCCCACAGTATACACAGCATATAATAATATACACCCCACAATATACATCACCTATTATATACAAACCCATCCATCCCACAATATACACCCTATACATCCCACAATATAATATACACCCCATATAATACACAGCATATAATATACACCCCATACATCATATAATATACCCTCATACATCCCACAGTGTACACACACACTATACACCATATAAATATACACCCCATCCAGCCCACAATACACATCATATAAAATTTACACCCCACAATACATCCATCATATAATATATACCCCCATACATCCCACATTATACACCATATAATATACACCCCATCCATCAATATAAATCAATCATATACTGCACATCACATAATATATACCCACATACATCAATCATAATATACACCTCATACATCCCACAATATATACACATACACTATAAAGCATATAATATACACCCCATAATATACATCACCTATTTTATACCCCCCATCCATCCCACAGTATACACCATATAATACACAGCATAATATATAATATACACCCCATCCATCATATAATATATACTGTACATCACATAATATATATCCCCCATACAATCATAATATAAATCATATAAAATATACACAAACACTATAAAGCATATAATATACACCCCATCCACCCCACAATATAATATACATCACACACTATGGGGGATATTTACTAAACGAATGTACACATATTCTCGTGCAACTGTGTATGGTAGCCAATCAGCTTCTAACTTCAGTTTGTTCAATTAAGCTTTGACAATAAACCCGTGCAACTGTAGTATGGTAGCCAATCAGCTTCAATGTATCCTGTGCATCCTCCTCTGTACACACCGATCACACATGATACAATGTATCCCATCACATCCACCCTACATGATACAATGCTTACATGATACAATGTATCCCATCACATCCACCCTACATGATACAATGGAAGATGATTGGTTTACGTAGAGCTGCAAAAGATCTCATGATACAATGTATCCCATCACATCTACTATACATGTTACAATGTATCCCATCACATCTACCCTACATGATACAATGTATCCCATCACATCTACTATACATGATACAATGTATCCCATCACATCTACTCTACATGATACAATGTATCCCATCACATCTACCCTACATGATACAATGTATCCCATCACATCTACCCTACATGATACAATGTATCCCATCACATCTACTCTACACACACAATATACAATGTATACTTCCTATATACACACACTGCATCCTGAGCGGTGACATCCAATGTACACACACCCAGCTCTGTGCTTCTCCCCCCACCTCCTCTTCCTGGTCAGCTGACTGATCACATGACCCGCCCTCCCATTATATCTGCTGAGCCATACAAAGACTCCATTCACTGAGATACAATGTATAACCCGCAGAGAAACAATGTATCCTGTGCATCCTCCTCTGTACACACCGACCACACATGATACAATGTATCCCATCACATCTACTATACATGATACAATGTATCCAAATAGAACATTTTATATACAGTGCCTTGATAAAAAGTATTCATACCCCTTGAAATTTTCACATTTTGTCAGGTTACAACCAAAAACATAAATGTATTTTTATTGGGATTTTATGTGATAGACCAACACAAAGTGGCACATAATTGTGACGTGGAAGGAAAATGATAAATGGTTTTCAAATTTTTTCACAAATAAATATGCATTTATATAGCGCCCCCCTGAGTCAATACTTTGTAGAACCCCTTTCTCTGCAATTACAGCTACAAGTCTTTTTGGGGATGTCTCTACCAGCTTTGTACATCTAGAGAGGGACATTTTGCCCATTCTTCTTCTTCTTCTTCTTTGCAAAATATCTCAAGCTCTGTCAGATTGGATGGAGAGCGTCTGTGAACAGCAATTTTCAAGTCTTGCCACAGATTCTCTATTGGATTTAGGTCTGGACTGTGACTGGGCCATTCTAACACATGAATATGCTTTGATCTAAACCATTCCATTGTAGCTCTGGCTGTATGTTTCGGGTCGTTGTCCTGCTGGTAGGTGAACCTCCGCCCCAATCTCAGGTCTTTTGTAGACTCTAATAGGTTGTCTTCTAAGATTGTCCTGTATTTGGCTTCATCCATCTTCCCATCAACTCTGACCAGCTTCCCTGTCCCTGCTGAAGAAAAACATCCCCACAACATGATGCCACCACCATGTTTCACAGTGGGGATGGTGTGTTCAGGGTGATGTGCAGTGTTAGTTTTCCACCACACATAGAGAACCTTCTTCCCCATGATTGCTGTGTCCCCCACATGGCTTCTCACAAACTGCAAACAGGACTTCTTATGACTTTCTTTCTCCAATGTCTTTCTTCTCGTCACTCTTCCATAAAGGCCAGATTTGTGGAGAACACGACTAATAGTTGTCCTGTGGACAGATTCTCCCACCTGAGCTGTGGATCTCTGCATCTCCTCCAGAGTTACCATGGGCCTCTTGGCTCTTCTCTGATGAATGCTCTCCTTGCCCGGCCGGTCAGTTTAGGTGGACGGCCATGTCTTGGTAGGTTTGCAGTTGTCCATACTCTTTCCATTTTCGGATGATGGATTGAACAGAGCTCCGTGAGATGTTCAAAGCTTGGGATATTTTTTTAGAACCTAACCCTGCATTATACTTCTCCACAACTTTATCCCTGACCTGTCTGGTGTGTTCCTTGGCCTTCATGATGCTGTTTGTTCACTAAGGTTCTCTAACAAACCTCTGAGGGCTTCACAGAACAGCTGTATTCATACTGAGATTACATTACACACAGGTGTGTTGTAATATGTTTTATATCACTACAAGGTGGACTCTATTTACTAATTAGGTGACTTGTGAAGGCTTGATTCACACTAATGCGTTTTTTGATGCATTTTGCAGAAATGCAGGGAAATTTTTTAACATGGGTTCCTATGGAACATGTTCACATCAACGCATTTTTGTGCCTCTGCGTTTTTGGAAAGGGTCAGGGACTTTTTTTCATGCAAAATGCAGCGTTTTGCATGTAATAGAAGTCAATGGACCCGCATCCAAAATGCAAGTACCGCGTTTTTACTGCGTTTTTACCGCGATTTTGCCGCATTTTGCTTTTTTTTTTTTACACTGTATATAGCTGGTTGCTAAGCAACCACAGTGTGAAAAAAAATAAAATGCAAAACACGGCAAAATGGGGGTAAAAACACGAGTCCAAAAACGCGGCAAGCACCGCAAAAAAGCACTGCAAAAACCCTCAAAAGCAACATGCATAGATGTGAATCGAGCCTTAGTAAGGGGTATCAGAGTAAAGGGGGCTGAATACAAATGCCCCCCACACTTTTCACATATTTATTTGTAAAAAAAATTGAAACCCATTTATCATTTTCCTTCCACTTATTATGAGACACTTTGTGTTGGTCCATCACATAAAATCCCAATAAAATACATTTATGTTTTTGGTTGTAACATGACAAAATGTGGAATATATCAAGGGGTAGACATGTGCAATTTGTTTGTTTTTTTTATTTGTTTTTTGTTTTTTTTTCGTTATTTTCGTTCATTCGTTATCGTACGAATGAACGAACGATTCGCAAAAAATTTTAACGAATAACGAATCGTTCGAATCGAACTAATCCGAAAATAACGAAAATCCGAAAAAAACAAACAGGAACAAGGAAAATGAACGAAAAAATTCGTACATTCGTAACTTTTTTTTTTTTTTCGATTCGTAATTTTCCGTGTCTCTTACAATGGCGCTGCTGCTTAACGTGCTTCGAATGGATTGAACGAAAAAATTCGTACATTCGTAACTTTTTTTTTTTCGATTCGTAATTTTCCGTGTCTCTTACAATGGCGCTGCTTAACGTGCTTCGAATAGATTGAACGAAAAAATTCGTGCATTCGTAACTTTTTTTTTCGATTCGTAATTTTTCATGTCTCTTAAAATGCAATAATAGCATACACATTACATAAAATTATGAATTATGCTCCGATTACGAATCTACGAATGTTACGAATGTACGAATAAATACGAATGCGTCCGAATTTCGAATAAACGGAAATACGAATCAACGAAAAAATAACTTTTATGAAAATACGAATCGTTACGAATACGAACACCGACGACTTACGAATTTACGAATCGTTACCAATCAACGGAAACGAAAAAAACGAAACGAAAATAAACAAATTTTTTTGTTGTGCACATGTCTATCAAGGGGTGTGAATACTTTTGTCAAGGCACTGTGTATTGGAATCGGAGTATTCATCACACCTCGCTGTATAATAATAGTATACAAAGCACAAAGAGTAATTTCTAATAGAAGCCATACTATTAGTTATGTTGTTATTATTACTCTTAGGACGGGTCTGGTTGCTGATCGCACAGAGGAGGTCGGGGGGGAAGAGGCGTGTAAGTGGCGGAGAATGCGATCGCTGTGCACAGAGGACATGTGATGGAGATTTCTTCACACGCGGTGAATCATGTGCCGGTTCCTGGCTCTCCTCATTGCTGATGGCTCTTCATGTTTTCTCCAGCAGAGATTTCCTGTCTGGGAATCATCACACACCAAGTCATGATATGTAGAGATCTGAGCATTTCCAGGCTCTTCTGCAAACATCCATCGATGATTTTTAGCCTTGTTTTATATACGGGACTGTGCAAAAAATTTGTGAAGAAATGCCGTAAGAAGTAAGAATGCTTTCAAAACCAACACTCACCGGCCACTTTATTAGGTCCCCCTTGCCAGTACCGGGTTGGACCTCCGTTTTGCCTTCATTCTTGGTGGCATAGATACAACAAGGTGTTGGAAACGTTCCTCAGAGATTTTGCTCCCTAGTGACATGGTAGCATCACGTGTTTGCTGCAGGCGGGCGAGCTATATGGCTGCTTGGGCGTGGAGGGGCGAGCACCACTGGCAGCCTGGGTGGAATGGGACGCAGACGGCAAGAGAGAGAGAGAGACGTCCAGGTGATCAGAGCGCAGGGAACACAGCGATAACAGTATTCATTTCAATTGCCGTGTTCCCCACCGCTCGCTGTCAGATACAGCCCCGCCCCCTGGTCCCGGGACTTTGATAGACAGATCACCCATCCAATCCCAGTGATGGGTGATCTGTCAATCAAAGTTCCCCGGTCAGGGGGCGGGGCTGTATATGACGTTGAGTGGCAGGAACACGGAAATTGAAATGAAAGCTGTTATTGCTGTGTTCCCTGCGCTCTGATCACCTGGGCGGCTCTCCTGTTCCTCTCCTCCCCTGAACAGGTAGGCTGCATAGTGAACACAGGCTGAATGGTGGGCACAAGGCTGCATAGTGAACAAAGGCTGAATGGTGGGCACAAGGCTGCATGGTGGACACAAGGCTGCATTGGTGGACACAAGGCTGCATGGTGGGCAGACGGCAGCATTGGTGGGCACAAGCCTGCATTGGTGGGCACAAGGCTGCATGGTGGACACAAGGCTGCATAGGTGGGCAAAAGGCTGCATTGGTGGACACAAGGCTGCATTGGTGGACACAAGGCTGCATGGTGGGCACACGGCAGCATTGGTGGGCACAAGCCTGCATTGGTGGACACAAGGCTGCATTGGTGGGAACATGACTGCATTGGTGCACACAAGGCTGCATTGGTGGGCACAAGGCTGCATAGTGGGCACATGGCTGCATTGGTGGACACAAGGCTGCATTGGTGGGCACAAGGCTGCATTGGTGGGAACATGACTGCATTGGTGGACACACGGCTGCATGGTGGGCACAAGGCTGCCTTGGTGGGCACAAGGCTGCCTTGGTGGACACGTGGCTGCATGGTGGGCACAAGGCTGCCTTGGTAGACACAAGGCTGCATGGTGGGCACAGGCAGCCTGCATTGGTGGGCACGGATAAAGTTGTTGTTATTTATTTTTATAACTTAATTCTGCATAAAACATTTAAGTGTCATTTCATGAGAATTTATGAGGGTGTGTTTAGGGGCGGAATTAGGGGCGGGCGGGCTGGGGCAACTGGTGGCGAGTAACCCTTGAGGCCTGGCTAGTAGCTCTGGACTTGAAATTTTGAGCCCTGCTCTATTGGATGAGATGTGGTGAGTGTCTCTATTGGGTGAGATCTGGTGAGTGTCTCTATTGGGTGAGATTTGGTGAGTGTCTCTATTGGGTGAGATTTGGTGAGTGTGGAGGCCATTGGAGTTATGAGATGTGGTGAGTGTGGAGGCCATTGGAGTACAGGGACCTCATTGTCCAGTGGTGAGATGATTGGAGCTTTGTGACATGGTGCATTATCCTGCTGGAAGGAGCCATCAGAAGATGGGGACACTGTAGTCATAAAGGGATGGACATGGTCAGCAACAATACTCAGGTAGGCCGTGGAGTTTAATGGATGCTCAATTGGTACTAAGGGGGCCCAAAGTGTGCCAAGAAAATATCCCCCACACCATTACACCCCCAGCCTGAACCGGTGATACAAGGCAGGATGGATCCATGCGCCAAATTCTGACCCCACCATCTGAATGTCGCAGCTGAATTCCAGACTCATCAGACCAGGCAATGCTTTTTCCAATCTTCTATTGTCCAATTTTGGTGATTCTGTGCCAATTGTAGCCTCAGTTTCCTGTTCTTAGATGACAGGAGTGTCACCCGGTGTGGTCTTCTGCTGCTGTAGCCCATCTGCTTCTTTGATGTGTTGTGCAATCAGAGATGGTATTCTGCATACCTTGGGTGTAACGAGTGGTTATTTGAGTTACTTTTTCCTTTCTATCATCTATCACTCTATCTATCATCAGTCTGCCCATTCTCCTCTGACCTCAACAAGGCATTTTCCTCCACACAACTGCCGCTCACTGGATATTTTCTCTCTTTTCCCCACCATTCTCTGTAAACCCAAGAGATGGTTGTGAGTGAAAATCCCAGAAATACTCAGACCAGCCCGTCTGCCACCAGCAACCATTCCATGTTCAAAGTCACTTAAAGGGGTTGTAAAGGCTCGTGTTTTTTCACTTTAATGCATCCTATGAATTAAAGTGAAAAAACACCTGGCAGTCACCAGCCCCCAGCCCCGCCCCCGTTTTACTTACCTGAGCCCTGAATTTCCGTTGGCGCGTCCCCGCCATCCCTCTGTCCACGGGTTCCCGTCTCTTGATTGGATTGATAGCAGCTCAGCCATTGGCTCCCGCTGCTGTCAATCCAATCCAATGACGCGGGTGGGTGTATATTTTTCTCAATTAACAAATGGAAAGTAAATGAAGAGAAATCCAAATCCAATTAATATTTGGAAGTGACCGCCCTTTGCCTACTTCTAGGTAGGACTTGCATGCAGTTTTTGAAGGAACTCGGCAGGTAGGTTGTTCTATGTACCTCTTGGAGAACTAAGCACAGATCTTCTGTGGCTGTTGAATGCCTCCAATCCTTCTGTCTCTTCATGTCATCCCAGACAGACTCCATGATGGTGAGATCAGGGCTCTGTGGGGACCAAACCATCACTTCCAGGACTCCTCGTTCTTCTTTACATTGAAGATAGTTCTTAACCCTTTCATGACTAATGCCACGTACACACGGTCGGAAATTTCGGATGGAAACAGTCCGATGGGAGCTTTTCAACGGATTTTCCGACCGTGTGTATGCCCATCGCTCTTTTTCTGTCGGAATTTCCAACGGACTTTGGATTGAGAACCTGTTCTCAATTTTTACGACGGAAAACCTTTCTATCGGATTTTCCGATTGTGTGTATGCAATTCCGACACGCAAAATTCCGACGCATGCTCGGAAACAATTTGACGCATGCTCGGAAGCATTAAACTTCCCTTTTATAGTGCAGTGGAACGTGTTTCATGCCGCTGTGTTACTGACCGTTGGAATTTGGTGTGACCGTGTGTAGGCAAGACAGTTTTAGCGAAATTCCGTTGGAATTCCGACGGGAAAACCATCAGAACTTTTTCCGACGAGAATTCCGACATTCCTATTTCTGACATTTGGTGTTTACAAGTTAAAATCCGTATTTTTTGCTAGAAAATTACTTAGAACCCCCAAGCATTGTATATATATTTTTATCAGAGAATCTAGAGAATAAAATGGCGATTGTTGCAATATTTTAATGTCACGCGGTATTTGTGCAGCGGTGTTTTAAGCGTAACTTTTTGGGAAAAAGACACTTTCATGATTTAAAAAAAAAAACGAAAAAGTAAAGTTAGTCAATTTTTTTTTGTATAATGTGAAAGATGATGGTACGCCGAGTAAATAGATACCAAACATGTCACGCTTTATAATTGCACGCACTCGTGGAATGGCGACAAACGACGGTACCTAAAAATCTCCATAGGCGACACTTTAAAAATGTTTTATGGTTACCAGGTTAGAGTTACGGAGGAGTGCTGGAATTATTTCTCTCGCTCTGACGATCGTGGCGATACCTCACATGTGTGATTTGAACACCGTTTACATATGCGGGCGCAACTTCCGTATGCGTTTTCTTTGCTGCGCAAGCTCGCGGGGAAGGGGGTGCTTGAAAAAAAATGTTCTTATTTATTTTATTTAATTTTAGATAAATAAATTGTGTTTTATTTTTTTTATTTTTTTTTATCACTTTTATTGCTGTCACAAGGAATGTAAACATCCCTTGTGACAGTAATAGGTGGTGGTGACAGGTACTCTTTATGGAGGGATCGGGGGGTCTAAAAGACCCCAAATCCCTCCTTTGCACTTCAAAGTATTCAGATCACCGAAAACGGTGTATCTGAATACTGTGTATTTTTTTAAATCCGACGCCATTGGCAGCCGAGTAAACAGGAAGTGACGTCGCTTCCGTGTTTACATCCAGGAGACTGGAACCAAGCCGTTTCCGGCTTCGTTCCAGTCTGTCACTAGCCGCCGCAAGCTGCGGATGTTCGATCGGGCCTTCCGATGAAACGGGAGGCCCGGTATGAGCGGCGTGAGGCAGGGCCATCTTAAGAGCATTATAGGCCCCCGGGCAATACAAGGCACTGGGGCCATGTCTACACGATCACGCATGAGAATAAAAATGCAAATTATCAATAAGGCTATATTTATTGGTACTTCCAACAAAATCAGTGTTTAAACATTAACACAACATTTGGACAATATAACACGAGTTTGATGGGCACAGTGGCAGCATTTGATGGGCACAGTGGCAGCATTTGATGGGCACAGCGGCAGCGTTTGGGCACAGTGGCAGCGTTTGATGGGCATAGTGGCTGCGTTTAATGGGCACAGTGGCAGCTTTTGATGGGCACAGTGGCAGCTTTGATGGGCACAGTGGCTGTGTTTGATGGGCACAGTGGCAGCTTTGATGGGCACAGTGGCAGCTTTGATGGGCACAGTGGCAGCTTTGATGGGCACAGTGGCTATTTGATGGGAACAGTGGCTGTGTTTGATGGGCACAGTGGCAGCTTTTGAGGGGCACAGACAGTGGCTGTGTTTGATGCACAACTTGAACTTACTTAAGTAGACATTGTTAGACTTACTTGAGGCCGCCGGCCTGGTGCAGTACAGTGTGTACAGTGTGTCACTCACAGCAGCAAGGCAGCGCCAGCTATCAAGGGCCGTCTTTCCGCTCCCTCTCCATGCTGTCTGAAGAACATGGCAGAGGTGGGCGGAGCCTGTTCACTAGCCACTGGGGCAGCCGCGGTGCGCTATGAATGCTGGGGTGGCCGCGACCTCTGATTGACGTCACTGGTTGCTAGCTAGATGCCGGCCGGCGAAGTGAGCAAGGCAACTGCCCAGCATGCCCAGTGGAAAAAACGGCCCTGGCGTGAGGCGGCGGGCGGTATAACAGTCGAGCAGCTTTTAGCCGCATCGGTTGTTATACCTGGATAGCCAATCGCCCGCTCTAAACAACGGTACCGGGATGATGCCTGCAGCTGCGGGCATCATCCCGGTATAACCCCCGAAAGCCGAGTACGCACATGTGCGTACGCTCGGCGGGAAAGGGTTTCATGACGTTGGGGGTGGTTGTCCGGCTGCAAAATAAATCTGTGGCCAATCACATGCCAGTTCATCAGGATTGTTTCATTTTCAGATATATACCATAGTTTGTGGGCTCTAGAACTCTCCTACAGACTAAATAATATACACTGATTTGGCAAATTGTTACTGGATAAATGTAGCAGAATACATTTTGGGCTAAACTCATGAAGAAAGATTATTTATTTGCAACATTTTATAACAGAAACCAAGAAAAACATGTTTTTTTTTTTTCAGGATGTTTGGTCTTTTTTTATTTATTTAGCACAAAAAAAAACTGTGGTGATTAAATACCATGAAAAGAAAGCTCTATTTGTGTGAAGAAAATAATAAAAATGTCATATGAGTACAGTGTTGTATGACCGTGTAATTGTCATTCAAAGTGTGACAGCGCTGAAAGCTGAACATTGGCCTGGGCAGGAAAGGGGTAAAAGTGCCCGGTATTGAAGGGGTTAAGGGAAGAGGAGTCCCAGAGAGTGCTCGTGCGGGCAGGGACACCTTTCTAGTGGGGATGGTAAGCAGGCTAAGAAACGTGTACCCCAATCATCCGATGGCGGTTCCCACTCCTTTGAAGGTGGCGACCATTATTGTCTCCAGCATACAATCAGTAAGTGCTCGGCACGCGGCCTTGTTTTTTCTCAGCAGGTTTGATGCTGATGTTTTCCTTTTGCAAGAGACCCGGTTGTGTAGTTTGGCCGATATTCATCTGGCAAAGAAGGAGTGGAGGCGCCAGACATCCCAACCTGTACAAACTCATTTCAGGGAGGTCACGCGTCGCGCCGACAACCCACCAGCAACCACCACCCTCCCTTTTTTATAATAAAATACTATAATAAAAGAATACTTTAAAGATAATTAATAATATAATGCTATAATAAAATAATACTTTAAGCCTGGGTTCACACCAGTGCGATGCGATTTTAATGTCCGGCGTGACTGTGCACTAAAACGTCAGTTGTTCAGCGGTTTGTCAGCGTTTTAGGTGCGAATCAGCTGCGAATTCAGTTTTAGGTGCGACTTCATTAGTAACCCCCGTCAATCGGACTTCTAGGCGACTTGTACCCAATGGAAGTCGCCTCCAAGTCGGATGTCCATCTATATGGACGCGACAGTGTCGCCTTGAGGGGGAACTCCACGCCAAATTTAAAAAAAAAAAAACGGCATGGGTTCCCCCTCCAGGAGCATACCAGGCCCTTAGGTCTGGAATGGATTTTAAGGGTAACCCCCCTACGCCGAAAAAACGGCGTGGGGGTCCCCCCAAAATCCATTACAGACCCTTATCCGAGCATGCAGCCTTGCAGGTCAGGAAAGGGGGTGGGGACGAGCGAGCGCCCCCCCTCTTGAACCGTACCAGGCCGCATGCCTTCAACATGGGGGGTGGGTGCTTTGGGAAAGGGGGCGCCCTGCGGCCCCCCACCCCAAAGCACCTTGTCCCCATGTTGATGAGGACAAGGGCCTCTTCCCGACAACCCTGGCCATTGGTTGTCGGGGTCTGCGGGCGGGGGGCTTATCGGAATCTGGGAGCCCCCTTCAATAAGATCTAGACCTAGATCCCGGCCCCCCACCCTATGTGAATGAGTATGGGGTACGATGTACCCCTACCCATTCACCTAAGGTGTAAAAGTGTAAATAAAAAAAAACACACAATTTTAAAAATATTTTATTGCACTGCTCCGGGGGTCTTCTTCCGTCTTGGGGGGTCTTCTCGCCGGAGTCCTCCGTTCTCTTCTGCTCTTTTACCTCTTTCACGAGCGGAGGAGCCTGGCTTTCTTCTTCTTCGTCGTCTGGGACTCTGACATATGATGTCACAGTCCCAGCATCCTCCGGGACTGTGACATCAAATGTGGGCGGGGTCACCATGTGACATGAGCATGGGACCCCGCCCCTTGTCCCTATATAAGTCACAACACAGCGCGGCTCTGCCATTCCGGCCAGAGAGAGCGACGAGTCAATCGGAAGGCGAAGAAGAAGACGACGCAGAATGCACAGAAGGTGCAGAAGGCGGCGACAGCGGCAAGAACAGAAGAGACCCCCGAAGGCGGAACGAGACCCCCAGACGACGACGGCGACGAAGAAGAAAGCCGGGCTCCTCCGCTCGTGAAAGAGCTAGGTAAAAGAGCAGAAGAGAGCGGAGGAGTCCGGCGAGAAGACGGAAGAAGACCCCCGGAGCAGTGCAATAAAATATTTTTAAAAAATTGTGTTTTTTTATTTTATTTACACATTTTACACCTTAGGTGAATGGGTAGGGGTACATCGTACCCCATACTCATTCACATAGGGTGGGGGGCCGGGATCTGGGGGCCCACTTCTTAAAGGGGGCTCCCGGATTCCGATAAGCCCCCCGCCCGCAGACCCCAACAACCAATGGCCAAGGTTGTCGGGAAGAGGCCCTTGTCCTCATCAACATGGGGACAAGGTGCTTTGGGGTGGGGGGGCCGCAGGGCGCCCCCTTTCCCAAAGCACCCACCCCCCATGTTGAGGGCATGCGGCCTGGTACGGTTCAAGAGGGGGGGGGGGGGGGCGCTCGCTCGTCCCCACCCCCTTTCCTGACCTGCCAGGCTGCGTGCTCGGATAAGGGTCTGTTATGGATTTTGGGGGGACCCCCGCGCCGTTTTTTCGGCGTAGGGGGGTTACCCTTAAAATCCATACCAGACCTAAGGGCCTGGTATGCTCCTGGAGGGGGAATCCATGCCGTTTTTTTTTTTTTCATTTGGTGTGGAGTTCCCCCTCAGAAGTAGTACAATGACTTGCAAACTTTTGTTCACAACGCAAGCCACAGGCGAATCAGATGCGTGCCCATAGAAGATAATGGGCCTGAATTCGCACCTGAGCCACACCGCACTGCCCAAAAGACGCACACGTTTTTTCTGCAATGCGCAGTGCAAATGCACCGGAGATATGTGAACACGCCTCATTCAAATCAATGTATTTTGAAATGTCCTGTGAATTCGCAGTGTTTTAAGCCGCATCGAATTTGCTTAGGTGTGAACGGGGGCTAAAAGATAATGTTGTGTCACACTCACCAACAATGCACCCTCACTGTGCCCATCTGCAGCCTCGTCAGTGCCCATCAATGCACCCTCACTGTGCCCATCAATGTAGTCTCACTGAGCCATCAATGCAGCCTCACTGTGCCCATCTGCAGGCTCATCAGTGCCAACACTGCAGCCTCACTGTGCCCATCTGCAGCCTCACTGTGCCCATCTGCAGCCTCACTGTTCCAACACTGCAGCCTCACTGTGCCCATCTGCAGCCTCACTGTGCCAACAATGCAACCTCGTCAGTGCCCATCAATGCACCCTCACTGTGCCCATCAATGCAGTCTCACTGAGCCTTCAATGCAGCCTCACTGTGCCTATCTGCAGGCTCATCAGTGCCAACAATGCAGCCTCACTGTGCCCATCTGCTGCCTCCCTGTTCCAACACTGAAGCCTCAGTATGCCCATCTGCAGCCTCACTGTGACAACAATGCAACCTTGCCAGTGCCCATCAATGCAGCCTCACTGTGCCCATCAATGCAGCCTCACTGAGCCATCAATGCGGCCTCACTGTGCCCATCTGCAGGCTCATCAGTGCCAACAATGCAGCCTCACTGTTCCCATCTGCAACCTCACTGTTCCAAAACTTCAGCCTCACTGTGCCATCTGCAGCCTCAGTGTGCCCATCTGCAGCCTCATCAGTGCCCATTAATGCACCCTCACTGTGCCCATCAATGCAGCCTCGCTGAGCCATCAATGCAGCCTCACTGTGCCTATCTGCAGGCTCATCAGTGCAAACAATGCAGCCTCACTGTTGCCATCTGCAGCCTCACTGTTCCAACACTGCAGCCTCACTGTGCCCATCTGCAGCCTCATCAGTGCCCATAAATGCACCCTCACTGTGCCCATCAATGCAGTTTCGCTGAGCCATCAATGCAGCCTCACTGTTCCCATCTGCAGCCTCACTGTTACAACAATGCAGCCTCAATGTGCCCATCTACAGCCTCACTGTGCCAACAATGCAGCCTTGTCAGTGCCCATCAATGCACCCTCACTGTGCCCATCAATGCAATATAATAGGTGTTCCTCGTTCCCATCTCAAAACATTGGGCAGTACGGGATATCTAAACAGTAATCTGCAACCATTTATCACAGACTGACACCGACAGGAAGTTTCACATATGTGATATTTCTGACACTAACTCAGCTTGTTCTACAAATACATTTTTAGCACTTCCCCTTCAGTCTGGGTTCACACTATTGTGAACACAGACATCGCATGCAATTTGCACCGCATTGCTGTGCCAATTGCATGTGATTTCTGCGCGATGCTAATTCAGCCATACAGTTTGTATGGCTGCACTCACGATGCATTCGCACGAAAATTCTGCAGGCACCCCCCCCCCCCCCTCCGGAACTAGAATCGGATCGCACGCCCATGTGATCTGATTCCTGTCCGAATTCACAGTTCGCACTGGAGTGTCATTAACCACTTGCCGACCAGCCAGTCATCCAGCGCCCAGGGCAAAGATGCCAAACTGTCACCCCCCCAAGTGTCCAATTTGTTCCGCCGCAATCTCGTAGTCCCGATAAAAATCGCAGATCGCCGCCATTACTAGTAGAAAAATAAATAATAATAAAAATTTCATAAATCTATCCCCTATTTTGTAGACGCTATAACTTTTGCGCAAACCAATCAATATATGCTTATTGCGATTTTTTTTTTTTTTAAACAAAAATATGTAGAAGAATACGTATCGGCCTAAACTGAGGGAAAAATTTGTTTTTTAAAAAAAAATTGGGGATATTTATTATAGCCAAAAGTAAAAGATGTTGTGTTTTTTTTCTCGAAATTGTTGCTGTACTTTTGTTTATAGCGCAACACAAATAAAAACCACAGAGGTGATCAAATACCACCAAAATAAAGCTCTATTTGTGGGGGAAAAAGGACGTCAATTTTGTTTGGGTACAACGTCGCACGACCGCGCAATTGTTAGTTAAATCGACGCAGTGCCGTATCGCAAAAAGTGGTAAGAAAGGGAGCAACCAAACCACTTCTTGTAAGGGTGCCTAGAGCAGCTTTTGCTGGGGGGGGGGGGGGGTGTACGGACTACCCTTACTTGCTCCAGTTGCTTCTGGTTGCCCTGTGCTGGGCTTCATAGGCCTGGAGTATTCGGAGCCACATGGCTCGCAGGCAACGACCGCATGCTCACAGGCCGCAACCACACGCTTGCAGAGTGTTCATATTTGGCCATCAGGTGAGGTAAGTCCAGGTACTTCAAGACCATCATGCCCAAGACAACAGACACTGCAGGTCACAACTACAACTAGCCTCTCCACCACCTTGTCTTTGATTTGGATTCTCACCCAGGTGATGCCTTTGACCAGAATGAGTAGATTGTTGGCCGCTCGGAGGTATAGCCAGCAGGGGTCTAACTGTTCTTGTGCTCCAAATCTCTGCACATAGAAATCATAATCCATTACCGTGACCTCTGACCCGTGTCAATAAGGCATGGGACTTCTTGCCGGTTAACTAAGGCGGCTACCACTGGGCTGCGACCATGTCCTCTGATTTGCTGGGACTTTGGGTTGTCTGTCCCGGGGGGTGAAGCCTCTACCCCAGGGGGTGAAGCCTCTACCCCGGGAGTCAGTAATTTAACCACTTCCCGCTCGGCCTACAACAAAATGATGGCCAGGCGGTGGTTTAATTGTTGTGACTGGACACCATAGGACTAGGGTGCCCACATGTCCCGGATTGCCCGGGACAGTCCCGCAATTAGCAGGTCTGTCCCGGGTCCCGGGCACCTTCATTCCGGGACAATACAATGTCCCGGAATGAAACTGACAAAATCCTGCTATCGCCATGGCACTGGCTCTGCCTCCCCACCTCCACCTGAGACTCTTCTCTACTTCTGCTGGCAAGGCCACTGGTTGCTAGAGCCAACTGGTGTTTATCAACCAGTGACGACTGTGACTGCCAGCTTTCAAAGCGGAGGAGGAGTTAACTTCCTCCTCCTCCTCGCCCAGTGCTCTCAACGGGCAGGCTCCACCTCCACCACGGACGGTGACAAGTGACAAGCTGCATCTGGTGGCAGGCGACCGTGGCAAGCTGTGTCTGGTGGCAAGTGACAAGCTCAGGGTTCCCACTGATTCATTATATATTACAATGTAGTCATAGAAATAATGTGATTTCATCATCCTGACACCATATCAAGCATGGTGTCGGGATGACCTAATTGCTAACACCAGCCATTCGCACAACAAATCACCCACACCCGAATTCCCTGTCAACCCCAAGACTACATTAGCCCCAGAACCCCCAACCCCCGGTCCTTGTCAAAATTTTCTTCCACGAAACCGGTCCCCCATGCTAAAGTGACATCACTTCCTCCTAGGAATAGCGCTCTATGATAGAGATAGTCGCACTATCTATAGGGAAAGGAGTGACCGATTCCATCGTCAACGAGGGTTTTGAAATCTGCTTTTTTTGGGAAAAGGGTGGGTGTGTCCCTGAATGGCATTCTGGAAATGTGGTCACCCTACATAGAACGTCCTTCAGAACATGCCACTCATGCGCGCCCCCGGAGTCACGCAGCACATCGATCAGTGATGCAGCGTGTTGCTCGGACATACCGCATCTCCGATATAGGTAAACTTGTGTCCAATCACAGCTGATCACAGTGTAATTAGGATGTGCCGGTTATCGGTATTCCTCTACTCAGACTGACAGCGCGTGGAGGAGATCCAATAAGCAGCTTTCCTGACAGGGGGGATCTGCACTAATACTAATAATAATGCAATGATTATCAGTGCAGCCCCATCAGTGATGCCTGTCAATGGCCACCAGTGATGCCCATCAGTGTTGCCTTTCAGTGCCCATCAGTGCTGCCTGTCAGTGCCGTCTATCAGTGCCGCTCATCAGTGCCCATTAGTGCCACCTATCAGTGCATATCAGTGCCCATCATTGCTGCCATTAAGTGCCCATAAAGGCTGCCCATCAGTGCCACCTATCAGTGGCCATCTGTGCTGCTTATCAGTGCCACCTATCAGTGCCCATCAGTGCTGCATATCAGTGCTGCCTATAAGTGCCCATCAGTGCTGCATATTAGTGCCTCCTCATCAATGCCCATCAGTACCACCTCATCATTGCCGCTTCATCAGTGCCCATCAGTGCAGCCTCATCAGCGCACATTAGTGAAGGAGGAAAATTACTTATTTAGAACATTTTATAACAGAAACAAAGAAAGACTTTATCTTTTCCAAATTTTTGGTCTTTTTTCATTTGTTTAGCAAAAAAAAAAAAAAAAACCCAGTGGTAATTAACCACTTCAGCCCCGGAGGATTTTATCCCCTTCCTTACCAGAGCACTTTTTGCGATTTGGCACTGCGTCGCTTTAACTGACAATTGCGCGTTCGTGCGACGTTGCACCCCAACAAAATTGACGTTCTTTTTTTCCCACAAATAGAGCTTTTTTTTGGTGGTATTTGATCACCTCTGCGGTTTTTATTTTTTGTGCTATAAACATAAGAAGAGCGACAATTTTGATAAAAATACAATATTTTTAACTTTTTGTTATAATAAATATCCCATTAAAAAAAAAAATAATAATTTTTACTCAGTTTAAGCCGATACGTATTCTTCTACATATTTTTGGTAAAAAAAAAAATCGCAAAAAGCGCATATTGATCGGTTTGCGCAAAAGTTATAGCGTCACTGTGCCCATCAATGTAGTCTCACTGAGCCATCAATGCAGCCTCACTGTGCCCATCTGCAGGCTCATCAGTGCCAACACTGCAGCCTCACTGTGCCCATCTGCAGCCTCACTGTGCCCATCTGCAGCCTCACTGTTCCAACACTGCAGCCTCACTGTGCCCATCTGCAGCCTCACTGTGCCAACAATGCAACCTCGTCAGTGCCCATCAATGCACCCTCACTGTGCCCATCAATGCAGTCTCACTGAGCCTTCAATGCAGCCTCACTGTGCCTATCTGCAGGCTCATCAGTGCCAACAATGCAGCCTCACTGTGCCCATCTGCTGCCTCCCTGTTCCAACACTGAAGCCTCAGTATGCCCATCTGCAGCCTCACTGTGACAACAATGCAACCTTGCCAGTGCCCATCAATGCAGCCTCACTGTGCCCATCAATGCAGCCTCACTGAGCCATCAATGCGGCCTCACTGTGCCCATCTGCAGGCTCATCAGTGCCAACAATGCAGCCTCACTGTTCCCATCTGCAACCTCACTGTTCCAAAACTTCAGCCTCACTGTGCCATCTGCAGCCTCAGTGTGCCCATCTGCAGCCTCATCAGTGCCCATTAATGCACCCTCACTGTGCCCATCAATGCAGCCTCGCTGAGCCATCAATGCAGCCTCACTGTGCCTATCTGCAGGCTCATCAGTGCAAACAATGCAGCCTCACTGTTGCCATCTGCAGCCTCACTGTTCCAACACTGCAGCCTCACTGTGCCCATCTGCAGCCTCATCAGTGCCCATAAATGCACCCTCACTGTGCCCATCAATGCAGTTTCGCTGAGCCATCAATGCAGCCTCACTGTTCCCATCTGCAGCCTCACTGTTACAACAATGCAGCCTCAATGTGCCCATCTACAGCCTCACTGTGCCAACAATGCAGCCTTGTCAGTGCCCATCAATGCACCCTCACTGTGCCCATCAATGCAATATAATAGGTGTTCCTCGTTCCCATCTCAAAACATTGGGCAGTACGGGATATCTAAACAGTAATCTGCAACCATTTATCACAGACTGACACCGACAGGAAGTTTCACATATGTGATATTTCTGACACTAACTCAGCTTGTTCTACAAATACATTTTTAGCACTTCCCCTTCAGTCTGGGTTCACACTATTGTGAACACAGACATCGCATGCAATTTGCACCGCATTGCTGTGCCAATTGCATGTGATTTCTGCGCGATGCTAATTCAGCCATACAGTTTGTATGGCTGCACTCACGATGCATTCGCACGAAAATTCTGCAGGCACCCCCCCCCCCCCCCCCCTCCGGAACTAGAATCGGATCGCACGCCCATGTGATCTGATTCCTGTCCGAATTCACAGTTCGCACTGGAGTGTCATTAACCACTTGCCGACCAGCCAGTCATCCAGCGCCCAGGGCAAAGATGCCAAACTGTCACCCCCCCAAGTGTCCAATTTGTTCCGCCGCAATCTCGTAGTCCCGATAAAAATCGCAGATCGCCGCCATTACTAGTAGAAAAATAAATAATAATAAAAATTTCATAAATCTATCCCCTATTTTGTAGACGCTATAACTTTTGCGCAAACCAATCAATATATGCTTATTGCGATTTTTTTTTTTTTTAAACAAAAATATGTAGAAGAATACGTATCGGCCTAAACTGAGGGAAAAATTTGTTTTTTTTAAAAAAAATTGGGGATATTTATTATAGCCAAAAGTAAAAGATGTTGTGTTTTTTTTCTCGAAATTGTTGCTGTACTTTTGTTTATAGCGCAACACAAATAAAAACCACAGAGGTGATCAAATACCACCAAAATAAAGCTCTATTTGTGGGGGAAAAAGGACGTCAATTTTGTTTGGGTACAACGTCGCACGACCGCGCAATTGTTAGTTAAATCGACGCAGTGCTGTATCGCAAAAAGTGGTAAGAAAGGGAGCAACCAAACCACTTCTTGTAAGGGTGCCTAGAGCAGCTTTTGCTGGGGGGGGGGGGGGGTGTACGGACTACCCTTACTTGCTCCAGTTGCTTCTGGTTGCCCTGCGCTGGGCTTCATAGGCCTGGAGTATTCGGAGCCACATGGCTCGCAGGCAACGACCGCATGCTCACAGGCCGCAACCACACGCTTGCAGAGTGTTCATATTTGGCCATCAGGTGAGGTAAGTCCAGGTACTTCAAGACCATCATGCCCAAGACAACAGACACTGCAGGTCACAACTACAACTAGCCTCTCCACCACCTTGTCTTTGATTTGGATTCTCACCCAGGTGATGCCTTTGACCAGAATGAGTAGATTGTTGGCCGCTCGGAGGTATAGCCAGCAGGGGTCTAACTGTTCTTGTGCTCCAAATCTCTGCACATAGAAATCATAATCCATTACCGTGACCTCTGACCCGTGTCAATAAGGCATGGGACTTCTTGCCGGTTAACTAAGGCGGCTACCACTGGGCTGCGACCATGTCCTCTGATTTGCTGGGACTTTGGGTTGTCTGTCCCGGGGGGTGAAGCCTCTACCCCAGGGGGTGAAGCCTCTACCCCGGGAGTCAGTAATTTAACCACTTCCCGCTCGGCCTACAACAAAATGATGGCCAGGCGGTGGTTTAATTGTTGTGACTGGACACCATAGAACTAGGGTGCCCACATGTCCCGGATTGCCCGGGACAGTCCCGCAATTAGCAGGTCTGTCCCGGGTCCCGGGCACCTTCATTCCGGGACAATACAATGTCCCGGAATGAAACTGACAAAATCCTGCTATCGCCATGGCACTGGCTCTGCCTCCCCACCTCCACCTGAGACTCTTCTCTACTTCTGCTGGCAAGGCCACTGGTTGCTAGAGCCAACTGGTGTTTATCAACCAGTGACGACTGTGACTGCCAGCTTTCAAAGCGGAGGAGGAGTTAACTTCCTCCTCCTCCTCGCCCAGTGCTCTCAACGGGCAGGCTCCACCTCCACCACGGACGGTGACAAGTGACAAGCTGCATCTGGTGGCAGGCGACCGTAGCAAGCTGTGTCTGGTGGCAAGTTACAAGCTCAGGGTTCCCACTGATTCATTATATATTACAATGTAGTCATAGAAATAATGTGATTTCATCATCCTGACACCATATCAAGCATGGTGTCGGGATGACCTAATTGCTAACACCAGCCATTCGCACAACAAATCACCCACACCCGAATTCCCTGTCAACCCCAAGACTACATTAGCCCCAGAACCCCCAACCCCCGGTCCTTGTCAAAATTTTCTTCCACGAAACCGGTCCCCCATGCTAAAGTGACATCACTTCCTCCTAGGAATAGCGCTCTATGGTAGAGATAGTCGCACTATCTATAGGGAAAGGAGTGACCGATTCCATCGTCAGCGAGGGTTTTGAAATCTGCTTTTTTTGGGAAAAGGGTGGGTGTGTCCCTGAATGGCATTCTGGAAATGTGGTCACCCTACATAGAACGTCCTTCAGAACATGCCACTCATGCGCGCCCCCGGAGTCACGCAGCGCATCGATCAGTGATGCAGCGTGTTGCTCGGACATACCGCATCTCCGATATAGGTAAACTTGTGTCCAATCACAGCTGATCACAGTGTAATTAGGATGTGCCGGTTATCGGTATTCCTCTACTCAGACTGACAGCGCGTGGAGGAGATCCAATAAGCAGCTTTCCTGACAGGGGGGATCTGCACTAATACTAATAATAATGCAATGATTATCAGTGCAGCCCCATCAGTGATGCCTGTCAATGGCCACCAGTGATGCCCATCAGTGTTGCCTTTCAGTGCCCATCAGTGCTGCCTGTCAGTGCCGTCTATCAGTGCCGCTCATCAGTGCCCATTAGTGCCACCTATCAGTGCATATCAGTGCCCATCATTGCTGCCCTTAAGTGCCCATAAAGGCTGCCCATCAGTGCCACCTATCAGTGCCCATCCGTGCTGCTTATCAGTGCCACCTATCAGTGCCCATCAGTGCTGCATATCAATGCTGCCTGTCAGTGCCCATCAGTGCTGCATATTAGTGCCTCCTCATCAATGCCCATCAGTACCACCTCATCATTGCCGCTTCATCAGTGCCCATCAGTGCAGCCTCATCAGCGCACAATAGTGAAGGAGAAAAATTACTTATTTAGAACATTTTATAACAGAAACAAAGAAAAACTTTATCTTTTTTAAATTATTGGTCTTTTTTCATTTGTTTAGCAAAAAAAACCCCAGTGGTAATTAACCACTTCAGTACCGGAGGATTTTACCCCCTTCCTTACCAGAGCACTTTTTGTGATTTGGCACTGCGTCGATTTAACTGGCAATTGTGCGGTCGTGAGACGTTGCACCCATACAAAATTGACGTCCTTTTTTTCCCACAAATAGAGCTTCCTTTTGGTGGTATTTGATCGCCCCTGCGGTTTTTATTTTTTGTGCTATAAACAAAAGAAGAGCGACAATTTTGATAAAAATACAATATTTTTTACTTTTTGCTATAATAAATATAATAAATATCCCATTTAAAAAAAAAAAAAACTAATTTTTTTTACTCAGTTTAGGCCGATATGTATTCTTCTACATATTTTTGGTAACAAAAAAATCGCAAAAAGCGTATATTGATTGGTTTGCGCAAAAGTTATAGCGTCTACAAAATAGGGGATAGATTTATTGTATTTTTTCTTTTTTTTTTACTAGTAATGGCGGCGATTTGCGATTTTTTTCGTGACTGCGGCATTGCGGCCGACACTTTTGACACATTTTTGGGACCATTCACATTTACACAGCGATCGTTGCTATAAAATTGCACTGATTACGAAAAAGTTACGAATGTACGAATTTTTTCGTTCAATCTATTCGAAGCACGTTAAGCAGCACCATTGTAAGTGACACGAAAAATTACGAATCGAAAAAAAAAAAAAGTTACGAATGTACGAATTTTTTCGTTCAATCTATTCGAAGCACGTTAAGCAGCACCATTGTAAGAGACCCGAAAAATTACGAATCGAAAAAAAAAAAGTTACGAATGTATGAATTTTTTCGTTCAATCTATTCGAAGCACGTTAAGCAGCACCATTAGTAAGAGACACAAAAAATTATGAATCGAAAAAAAAAAAAAAGTTACGAATGTACGAATTTTTTCGTTCAATCTATTCAAAGCAATGTACGAAAAGCACCATTGTAAGGGAAACGGAAAATTACCAATTCAACAAAAAAATAAAAAAGTTACGAATGTACGAATTTTTTTCGTTCATTTTCATTTTCGTTGTTCCTGTTTTCGTTTTTTCGGATTTTCTTCTTTCGTACATTCGTTGTTTCTAATTTGTTTTTTTCGGATTTTCGTTATTTTCGGATTCGTTCGATTCGAACGATTCGTTATTCGTTAAAATTTTTAGCGAATCGTTCGTTCATTTGTACGAAAACGAATGAACGAAAATAACGAAAAAAAACGAAAAAAAACTAAACGAATTGCACATGTCTAGACACAAGTTCGTTTCAACCCGCCTGTCTATAGGGCTCTATGGACCCTCCAAATAGGTCATCCAAAAAGCTGATAGGTGAACCAGATGGGAATGGCCGTATGAAAGGGGCCTAATATGAGCCACAAAGAAGGCCGGGACTTATATGCTGTCATACTTGTGTGCCCAGCAGCATACACATGAGATGTAGCAATGAAAACATAGGAGGGCGATGCCAAAAACATTTACAGGCAGTACCCGAGTTACGAACACCAAGTTACGAAGGACTCCTACATACGAATGGCCTCAATGCCAGCCGCTTGTGCTCCACGCTGGTCCTGGATACCACGAGCAGCTAGCTTGCCACATCCCACACTACAATACTACATGTACTGCATGGCCAGAAGAGCCCCAGAAGCGCTCCGAGACCATCCCACATCCGCGCACAGACAGAAGTTACACTTACAAGCAGTGTTCCGACTTACACACAAATTCCACTTACTAACAAACCTACAGTCCTTATTGTGTTCATAACTCGGCGACTGCCTGTATTAGACATTTCACAAAACTGAAGACTGGAGAACCTCTCCACCCTGAACTAGACCGTCGTTACATATGTAGCGCCGACACTTTTTCTAAGTGTGCCCTATTCTGTAAATACATTTTTTCCCAGAACTGTAACTGAGTTCTGGGGGTTAATAGTTTAGGTCTTTACTTTGGCATCAGTTTGGCTTGGCTGTACTGGAGTTCTGCCTGGTCATAGGTGAGGTGAGCACCTGTGACAGGCTGAGAACGCAGTCTCGTTGGATGTGTTAGGTACCGATCTTTCTCAGAGCCAATCAGTGGGCGCGTCTGGCCCTGCTGTGTATACTGGGAAGGGGTATTTAAGATGCTGAAGTCACGTGTTCAGTGTTCGGATTGCTCTTTGATTCCTGGTTCCGGTCCGGACCAACCCCGCAAGGGGTCCCGGGCCCAGGAGTGTCTGCTGCCCCCGTAAGCCTGGTCACCCTGGCTAGCCCCAGAGGCCCTCATGGTCTGGGGTGCGGTTCCATCCGTTTCCGAGCCTCGGAACTGGCTAGTCCGAGGCCCAGTAACTGAAGGAGGATTCTGAAGTGTCCCGGTGTCCTCTCAGGATTGGAGAGGCACAGCAACTCTTACAAGCGACCAGGGGAGGACTCTTCGGAGGAGGGCCATGAAGCTGGCTGCTCGGTAAGAGCCTGGGAGCTGAGATTGTATGGACACTGGTGAATCCGCATTTCCTACAGTATCGCTGGAACAGCTGGAAGATTCAGGTACCGTAGGAAAAGTTCCTAACCCATCCTTCGGTTACAACATAGTCTGTGGCAGAGACTTTCGCCTTGTTCACCTGAAGTTTTCACAACCTAGTCTGTGGCAAAGACTGTGCTAATTCCGAATGACTTGTTGGCTGCTAGATCTACAGACAAGGGTTTATCCAACAGTGAGTCCAGTTGCGAGTGGCTACTCCCTGGATCACCTAAAGAGACATTTATTTGATGTCAGCAGTTCTGAAGTGCCTGAGCTTTATCACCCGTGCCCTCTATTCCCAACTAAGAGACTGTGTTATGTTTCAACGTTTTTTTTTTTTGCAAATAAAAATCCTCAAAAGGACTTTGAGTGTCAGTCTTTGCAATTACTGGGTACTAACCCTGGGAACCCCTAGAAAATCAACGACGAGCTACAAGGAGGAGGTAATCGTAAGCCCAGAAAATACTATAGGCCGCTCCTTCAGGGGGTGAGGCTGTTACACATAGAACAAGAACAAACTACATTGAACAAGAGAACCGTTTGGCATATCCCAAGAACCATCCTGCATCCTCAGGGGAATTAGAAAATGCGTCAATTCCCTAAAAGGTACAACCTGGGTGCACGTCCTGCTTAGGGACGCAGGACCAACTGACCAACCAGAGCAGAAACAACAAGATAGCGACAGAGGTGACAAAGGTAGCTGTCCATTCTGAAGGAGGTGCTGCCCATCAGAAATAAAGTAGTGGTATTAGAAGACACTTGGGGAGGCCTGAGGGCACATAGCTTTAACCGCTTCCCGACCGCCTCCTCTACACATACGTCGGCAGAATGGCACGGCTAGACAAAAGCACGTACGGGTACGTCCCCTTTAATTGCCTAGCCATGAGGTCACGCCGCGCCGCCGACGGTGCGCTCGCGACCCGGACCCGTTCGCCGCTGGTGTCCCGCGATCGGGTCACAGAGCTGAAGAACGGGGAGAGGTCTTTGTAAACAAACCTCTCCCCGCGCTTCCTACTCTGCCTGTCACTAATCGGCTGTTCCCTGTCATCGGGAAAGCCGATCAATGACGTCAGATGTCAGCTACGCCCCGTAATGTAAAAAAAAAACACGCACGTCACAGACCATAACCCCTCCCCGCCCCCTAGTGGTTAACTCTTTCACTGCCAGTGTCATTTATACAGGAATCAATTCATTTAAATAGCACTGATTGCTGTATAAATGACAATGGTCCCAAAAATGTGTCAAACGTGTCCGACGTGTCCGCCATAATGTCGCAGTCACAATAAAAATCGCTGATCGGCACCATTACTAGTAAAAAAAAAAAATATTAATAAAAATGCTATAAAACTATACCCTATATTGTAAACGCTATAACTTTGCGCAAACCAATCAATAATCGCTAATTGCGATTTTTTTTTACCAAAAATATGTAGAAGAATACGTATCGGCCTAAACTGAGGAAAAAAAAATGTTTTTTTATATATTTTTTGGGGATATTTATTATAGCAAAAAGTAAAAAATATTGCATTTTTTTCAAAATTGTCGCTCTATTTTTGTTTATAGCGCAAAAAAATAAAAACTGCAGGGGCGATCAAATACTACCAAAAGAAAGCTCTATTTGTGGGAAAAAAAGGACGCCAATTTTGTTTGGGAGCCACGTCGCACGACCGCGCAATTGTCAGTTAAAGCGACTCAGTGCCGAATCGCAAAAAGGGGCCTGGTCCTTTGGCTGCAAATTGGTCCGGGGCTGAAGTGGTTAAAAGGAAGAGTTCTCCTACTACCAATAGTGGATAAAGTGGATAAGTATGCCTCAGAGCCATGCGAAGTGAAAGCATAAGTAACACACGATCAACCGATCAGTGGTAGAGAGGTCATATTGCGTAGCAAACGAGCCATCTAGTGGCAGGAGAGGAGCGGTCCATAGAAACAGTTTCAGAGTGAGATATAAAGTGAATCAACAAAGCAATGCCTCTGTGGATTAGCTGAGTATTCTTTTTGAAGTAATAGTATTAGGGTTGCCACCTTTTCTTCAAGCCAAACCCTTCAGCATTTTTTTGTAGCATACACTATGACATTACAACATAGTGTATATAGTGCAGGCGTGTGTAATGTACAATATAGTGTATATGTAGTGTGTAATGTTTGGTGAGGAGCCTCCTGGTGGGGGGAGGTCTCCTGGTGTAGTATGAGGCCTGTATATAGGGAAATTATTATTAATTGATTGTATGAATTATGAGATGTTCACATCAATGGAGGATAATAAATTACGTCCTCAGATATATAAATATGTTTAGTTAATCACATGCATAAACACACACTTAACTGCATACAGATACTGAGATATATACATTTTCTTAATTACATACAATACATGCACACATACTCAGATATATACAGATATATCAGATACAGTATCTCACAAAAGTGAGTACACCCCTCACATTTTTGTAAATCTTTTCTTCTATCTTTTCATGTGACAACACTGAAGAAATGACACTTGTCTACAATGTAAAGTAGTGAGTGTACAGCTTGTATAACAGTGTAAATTTGCTGTCCTCACAAAATAACTCAACACACAGCTATTAACCACATGCTGACAGCGCCATAGTCGAAAGACGTCTACAGCGCGGTCGGCTTGTTCTAAGTGGACTTCCTACGGACGTCCTCCCAGAAACTTGCTCCCGCTCGCCCCCTGGGGCGCGCACTCGGGAACATCCGTGACCGCCGGGTCCCGAGGACCCAGCGCATCACGGATCACGGTAAACAGCCGCTGATAGCGGCCGTTTACCACGTGATCGCTCCGTCAAATGACGGAGCGTTCACATGTACACAAACCGGCGTCATGACGCCGGTTCCTCCCTCCCCTCTCTGTACCGATCGGTACAGTGAGAGGGGAGAAGCGGAGAGGGGGAGAGACGGGACCAGCGCTGTGGGCTGGATGTGTAGTTCCCACAGCGCTGGCCAGTGCCTGCAATACTCTGCCACTACTGTGCAATACTCTGCAACCACTGTGCAATACTCTGCCACCACTGTGCAATGCTCTGCCCCCACTGTGCAATGCTCTGCCCCCACTGTGCAATGCTCTGCCACCACTGTGCAATGCTCTGCAACCACTGTGCAATACTCTGCCACCACTGTGCAATGCTCTGCCCCCACTGTGCAATGCTCTGCCCCCACTGTGCAATGCTCTGCCACCACTGTGCAATGCTCTGCAACCACTGTGCAATACTCTGCAACCACTGTGCAATACTCTGCCACCACTGTGCAATGCTCTGCCACCACTGTGCAATGCTCTGCAACCACTGTGCAATACTCTGCAACCACTGTGCAATACTCTGCCACCACTGTGCAATACTCTGCCACCACTGTGCAATGCTCTGCCACCACTGTGCAATGCTCTGCAACCACTGTGCAATGCTCTGCAACCACTGTGTAATGCTCTGCCACCACTGTGCAATACTCTGCCACCACTGTGCAATGCTCTGCCACCACTGTGCAATGCTCTGCCACCACTGCAATGCTCTGCAACCACTGTGCAATGCTCTGCCACCACTGTGCAATGCTCTGCCACCACTGTGCAATACTCTGCCACCACTGTGCAATGCTCTGCCACCACTGTGCAATACTCTGCCAATACTGTGCAACACTGCAATACTCTGCCAATACTTGCCAATACTCTGCCAATACTCTGCAATACTCTGCCAATACTTGCCAATACTGTGCAACACTGCAATACTCTGCCAATACTTGCCAATACTCTGCCAATACTCTGCAATAATTTTTAATAGAAACAAATATTTTTTTTTTTACAGAATTTTCAGTATTTTTTGACCTCTGTGCAATGCTCTGCAACCACTGTGCAATGCTCTGTCACCACTGCAATGCTCTGCAACCACTGTGCAATGCTCTGCAACCACTGTGCAATGCTCTGCCACTACTGTGCAATGCTCTGCCACCACTGTGCAATACTCTGCAACCACTGTGCAACGCTCTGCAACCACTGTGTAATGCTCTGCCACCACTGTGCAATACTCTGCCACCACTGTGCAATGCTCTGCAACCACTGTGCAATGCTCTGCCACCACTGTGCAATACTCTGCAACCACTGTGCAACGCTCTGCAACCACTGTGTAATGCTCTGCCACCACTGTGCAATACTCTGCCACCACTGTGCAATGCTCTGCCACTACTGTGCAATGCTCTGCCACCACTGTGCAATACTCTGCAACCACTGTGCAACGCTCTGCAACCACTGTGTAATGCTCTGCCACCACTGTGCAATACTCTGCCACCACTGTGCAATGCTCTGCCACCACTGCAATGCTCTGCAACCACTGTGCAATGCTCTGCCACCACTGTGCAATGCTCTGCCACCACTGTGCAATACTCTACCAATACTGTGCAACACTGCAATACTCTGCCAATACTTGCCAATACTCTGCCAATACTCTGCAATACTCTGCCAATACTCTGCAATAATTTTTAATAGAAACAAATATTTTTTTTTTTTTACAGAATTTTCAGTATTTTTTGATTTATAGCGCAAAAAATAAAAAACCCAGCAGTGATTAAATACCACCATAAGAAAGCTCTATCTGTGTGAAAAAAGGACACAAAATTCATTTGGGTTCAGTGTTGCATGACTGAGTAATTGTCATTCAAAGTGTGTGAGCACCGAAAGCTGAAAATTGGTCTGGTTAGGAAGGGGGTTTAACTGCCCAGTGGTCAAGTGGTTAATGTCTAAACCGCTGGCAACAAAAGTGAGTACACCCCTAAGTGAAAATGCCCAAATTGGGCCCAATTAGCCATTTTCCCTCCCCGGTGTCATGGGACTCGTTAGTGTTACAAGGTCTCAGGGGTGAATGGGGAGCAGGTGTGTTAAATTTGGTGTTATCGCTCTCACTCTCTCATACTGGTCACTGGAAGTTCAACATGGAACCTCATGGAAAAGAACTCTCTGAGGATCTGAAAAAAAAGAGTTGCTGCTCTACATAAAGATGGCCTAGGCTATAAGAAGATTGCCAAGACCCTGAAATTGAGCTGCAGCACGGTGGCCAAGACCATACAACAGTTTAACAGGACAGGATCCACTCAGAACAGGCCTCGCCATGGTCCACCAAAGAAGTTGAGGTCACGTGCTCAGCGCCATATCCAGAGGTTGTCTTTTGGAAATAGACGTACAGTGCCTTGCAAAAGTATTCACCCCCCTTAGCATTTTTCGTGTTTTGTTGCCTCACAACATGGAATTAACATGGATTGTTTGAGGATTTGCATAATTTAATTTACAGAACACGCCCACAACTTTTAAGATTTTTTTTATTTATTTTTTTTTTATTGTGAAGAAAACAACAAATAGGACAAAATAACATAAAAGGTCAATGTGCATAACTATTCACACCCCCCCCTAAAGTCAATATTTTGTAGAGCCACCTTTTGCGGCTATCACAGCTCCAAGTCGCTTTGGATAAGTCTCTATGAGCTTGCCACATATTACCACTGGGATTTGTGCCCATTCCTCCTTGCAAAACTGCTCCAGCTCCTTCAAGTTGGATGGTTTGCACTTGTGAACAGCAATCTTTAAGTCTGACCACAGATTTTCTATTGGATTGAGGTCTAGGCTTTGACTAGGCCATTCCAACACATTTACATTTACGTTTGCCCTTAAACCACTCAAGTGTTGCTTTAGCAGTGTGTTTGGGGTCATTGTCCTGCTGGAAGGTGAAGTACAGATTTTGCTCAAGAATATCCCTGTATTTAGCACCATCCATCTTTCCCTCAACTCTGACCAGTTTCCAAGCCCCAACTGCTGAAAAATATCCCCACAGCATGATGCTGCCACCACCATGTTTCACAGTTGGGATGGTGTCCTTTGGGTGATGCGATGTGTTGGGTTTGCTGCAGACATAGCGTTTTCTTTGATGGCCAAAAAGTTACATTTTAGTCTCATCAGACCAGAGCACCTTCCTCCATACATTTTGGGAGTCTCCCACAGGCCTTTTCACAAACTCAAAACGTGCCATTTTGTTTTTTGCTGAAAGTAATGTCTTTCTTCTGGCCACTCTGCCATAAAGCCCAACTCTATGGGGCGTACGGCTTATTGTCGTCCTATGTACAGATACTCCAGTCTCTGCTGTGGAACTCTGCAGCTCCTCCAGGGTTACCTTAGGTCTCTGTGCTCCTCTGATTAATGCCCCCCTTGCCCGGTCCGTGAGTTTTGGTGTGCGGCCGTCTCTTGGCAGGTTTGCTGTTGTGCCATGTTCTTTCCATTTGGTTATGATAGATTTGATGGTGCTCCTAGGGGTCATCAAAGATTTGGATATTTTTTTATAACCTAACCCTGACTTGTACTTCTCAACAACATTGTCCCTTACTTGTTTGGAGAGTTCCTCGGTCTTCATAGCAGTGTTTGGTTAGTGGTGCCTCTTGCTTAGGTGTTGCAGCCTCTGGGGCCTTTCTAAAAGGTGTGTATATGTAATGACAGGTCATGTGACACTTAGATTGCACACAGGTGGACATCATTTCACTAATTATGTGACTTCTGAAGGTAATTGGTTGCACCAGAGCTCTTTATGGGCTTCATAACAAAGGGGGTGAATACATACGCACATGGCAATTATCATTTTTTTATTTCTGAAAAAAATTTTATGTATATATTTTTCTAATTTTACTTCACCAACTTAGACTATTGTGTTCTCATCCATCACATATAATTAAAAAAAACATTGAACTAAAGGCTGTAATGTAACAAAATAGGTAAAAAGCCAAGGGGGTGAATACTTTTGCAAAGCACTGTAACTGGCATCATTTAAACCACTACAGTAAGGCCTCTTTCACACGGTCGATCCGTTCAGGTCCGTCTGTCAGTTTTTTAGGCGGACCTGAACAGATGCTCCATAGACCTCTATGGAGGGATGGATGTCAGCGGTGACATGTCTGCTGACATCTGACCCGCTCTGATCCGAAAAAGTATGACAGAGGAACAACCTACGTTTCCATCCGTCTGCGGATCGGATCGGGTGATGACGGACTCTACGGTCCGTCGTCATCCGATCCACCATAGGGGTTTTTTGAAGCACCTGATTAGAGCCATAGGCTCGAATAGGCTTCAAAATAGGTGAACAAAATAGGTGAATAGGTGAACTGCGTGCGCCATGCTTGGCACTCGTAGTCCACCCAGGTGTGTTAGCAAAGCAAATTAATATTCGCTTTCCTAACACTGAACCGCCTCTCCACCAATCAGGTGCTCGGGGCTGCTACCCGTCACCTGATTCGCTGAAACGACAGGCGCTGCAATTGGACGCCTATCAGGAGGGGAGGACGGGAGGGGACGCATGGAGGTCACCGCTCGCTGCCGTCCCCCCTCTGCCCCGCCGAGACAGGATTAAGTGCCAGGAATACGGGGGGGGGGGGGCCCAGTGGTGGCATTTGATGGCACAGTGGCGGTGTTTGATGGGCACAGTGGCAGTGTTTGATGGGCACAGTGGCTGCATTTTATGAGCACAGTGGCAGTGTTTGATGGGCACAGTGGCTGTGTTTGATGGCACAGTGGCTGCATTTGATGGGCACAGTGGCAGCATTTTATGGGCACAGTGGCTGTGTTTGATGGCACAGTGGCTGCGTTTGATGGCACAGTGGCAGCGTTTGATGGGCACAGTGGCAGCGTTTGATGGGAACATTGGCTGTGTTTGATAAGACAGTGGCTGCGTTTGATGGGCACAGTGGCAGCATTTGATGGCACAGTGGCTGTGTTTGATGAGCACAGTGGCAGCATTTGATGGCACAGTGGCTGCGTTTGACGAGCACAGTGGCAGCATTTGATGGCACAGTGGCTGTGTTTGATGGCACAGTGGCTGCGTTTGATGGCACAGTGGCAGCGTTTGATGGGCACAGTGGCAGCGTTTGATGGGAACAGTGGCTGTGTTTGATAAGACAGTGGCTGCGTTTGATGGGCACAGTGGCAGCATTTGATGGCACAGTGGCTGCGTTTGAAGAGAACAGTGGCAGCATTTGATGGCACAGTGGCTGTGTTTGATGAGCACAGTGGCTGTGTTTGATGAGCACAGTGGCAGCATTTTATGGCACAGTGGCTGCGTTTGACGAGCACAGTGGCAGCATTTGATGGCACAGTGGCTGCGTTTGACGAGCACAGTGGCAGCATTTGATGGCACAGTGGCTGCGTTTGACGAGCACAGTGGCAGCATTTGATGGCACAGTGGCTGCGTTTGAAGAGAACAGTGGCAGCATTTGATGGCACAGTGGCAGTGTTTGGTGGGCACAGTGGCAGCATTTGATGGCACAGTGGCAGCGTTTGATGAGCACAGTGGCAGCATTTGATGGGCACAGTGAGGCTGAAGTTGATGTTTTTTTTTCAGACTTTTTCCGATTGTTTGCGCTCCCACAAAAAATTTTGAGCACCACCCGCCAGTGGTGCCCATCATCCTGATATGTCTACTTAAAGGCCAGGACGTCATATGTTTTTTGGGATGGGATGAATTAATGAATGCTAGCCAGGCCTTCTCGTTCACCATCAGTGTCTGATCAAACAAATGCGCTTCTGGGAGAATGATCAAACATTCCCATAGACACACTTCTAAACCTTGTGGACAGCCTTCCCAGAAGAGTTGAAGCTGTTATAGCTGCATAGGGTGGGCCAACTCAATATTGAACCCTACAGACTAAGACTGGGATGTCATTAAAGTTCATGTGTGTGTAAAGGCAGGTGTACCAATACTTTTGACAATATAGTGTACATGATTCCGCGCAGCTGGCCCACACTGTAGCCTTACTGTGCCGTGGTCGGCAAGCGATTAAACAGGTTATTTGGACCAAGCTGACTCAAATGAACTATTTAATTTTCTAAGTGATGCGACCGAAGTCAGCGCTGTATCATACGTTGCATCATTGCTGGACTGCGTTGTGATCCAGCAGCAGTACGGAGACTTACCATCTGTTGATGGAAGAAAATCAAGTTGGCGGAACGCTTCTCGGAGATTCAGAGGAAGGCAAGTCCTGTATTTTTATCAGTGATTACAAGACTTCCCCTGACATCATCAAAGACAAGAAGTCTTGTAGTCAATGGTGAAAATACAAGACTTCCTATAAAGGCCTGAGAAGCACTGAGCCCAACTCAACTTTCTTCTGGCAGAAGATAGGAAGACGGCGCAGGAACAACGCATTGCTACATACAGCAAGATACAGCACTGATAGTGGCTGCATCTCTCAAGTAAAGGAACTAGCTCATTTGGACCAGCTTGGTCTAAATTAAGTATCTTAAATCCCAGAACTTTCTAAGACTTTGAGGGTGCGGGACTGTGGCCAGTGGGAGTAGAAAATGCCCCACCATTGACATTAGTGGGAGGAATATTGCCCCATTGTTGATGGCAGTAGGAGGAATAGCGCCTCATCATTGGTGTCAGTAGGAGGAATAGTGCCTCGTCATTGGTCTCGGTAGGAGGAATAGTGCCTCATCATTGGTGTCGGTAGAAGGAATAGTGCCTCATCATTGGTATCGGTAGAAGGAATAGTGCCTCATCATTGGTATCGGTAGAAGGAATAGTGCCTCATCATTGGTGTAGGTAGAAGGAATAGTGCCTCATCATTGGTGTTGGTAGAAGGAATAGTGCCTCATCATTGGTGTCGGTAGAAGGAATAGTGCCTCATCATTGGTGTTGGTAGAAGGAATAGTGCCTCATCATTGGTGTTGGTAGAAGGAATAGTGCCTCATCATTGGTGTAGGTAGAAGGAATAGTGCCTCATCATTGGTGTCGGTAGAAGGAATAGTGCCTCATCATTGGTGTTGGTAGAAGGAATAGTGCCTCATCATTGGTGTCGGTAGAAGGAATAGTGCCTCATCATTGGTGTTGGTAGAAGAAATAGTGCCTCATCATTGGTGTCGGTAGAAGGAATAGTGCCTCATCATTGGTGTTGGTAAAAGGAATAGTGCCTCATCATTGGTGTTGGTAGAAGGAATAGTGCCTCATCATTGGTGTCGGTAGAAGGAATAGTGCCTCATCATTGGTGTCGGTAGAAGGAATAGTGCCTCATCATTGGTGTCGGTAGGAGGAATAGTGCCTCATCATTGGTATCAATGGGAGGAATAATGCCCTGCCCTTATACCTCCACACCTTCACCACCACCTTCACTGAGCCCCTCCAAGCTGGGATATGGGTATGGAGAGGTTGTAGAAAGATATGTGGGGGGAATCAGGGAAAGTGAGATTTCCTCTCGGAGACTGGTGACATCTCAGGGTGAGGGGATAGGATTGGTGGAATATTCAGCCAAAAAATCCTACAGTAGAGACTTCTCTATCTCTCCAACTCAGATCACTGTGATTGGCTGGAATAACTACCAAATTATAATGAGGGATTTTTTTTCATTTGGTCAGCAAAGGGGATGTTACCTATCTATCTGTAGCGCACTACTCCCTTGGGAGCTGCAAAGTTGTTCATTACCTTAGGCCATTACGCCAGACACCTCTGTAAAAAATGGCATGGTGCCGCTTGTGATGGTCACGTATGACTACATGGGTTACAGTCAGTGAATTGCAGAGATCTGTCTCTGGGTTGCTATGGGTAACGGGCCAACAGTAAAGATAATCTCGGTGGGACCTCCATGTAGCGCACCACTCCCTTGGGAGCTGCAAAGTTGTTCATTACCTTTCTGTTAGCAGGTTCCGTTTTTCCTCCCCATGCAAAAGTTCCACAAACGGCAGACAGTCTGTCTCTTTTATAAGGCTTTATTGCTGGAACTTGAGTGAACGTTACATGTTGAATAAAGGATATGAGTTGCCACTGGTAATTCTGTTTCCTGACTAGGGATGAGCCGAACACCCCCCGGTTTGGTTCGCACCAGAACCTGCGAACGGACCTAAAATTTGCGTGAACTTTAGAACCCTATTAAAGTCTATGGGACTCGAACATTCAAAATCAAAAGTGCTAATTTTAAAGGCTAATATGCAAGTTATTGTCCTAAAAAGTGTTTGGGGACCTGGGTCCTGCCCCAGGGGACATGTATCAATGCAAAAAAGTTTTTTTCAGGAGCAGTGATTTTAATAATGCTTAAAGTGAAACAATAAAAGTGTAATATTCCTTTAAATTTCGTACCTGGGGGGTGTGTATAGTATGACTGTAAAGGGGCGCATGTTTCCTGTGCTTAGAACTGTCCCTGCACAAAGTGTAATTTCTGCATGAAAAAAAGTCATTTAAAATCACTCACGGCTATAATGAATTGTCAGCTCCCCGTAATACAGAGAGCAGTCATTGAAAGTCATTGATAAAAAAAAAAATGCGTGGGGTTCCCCCCAAATTCAATTACCAGGCCCTTCAGGTCTGGTATGGATATTAAAAAATGTAAAAAAAAAATGAAGTGGGGTTCCCCCCAAATATCCATAGCAGACTTAAATTAGCACATGAGATTTCTCCCATAGACTTTTACAGGGTGCTCGCGGATTTGCCGCGAACACCGCAAATTGTTCGATGTTCGGTGAACAGGCGAACAGGCAATGTTCGAGCCGAACATGAGTTCAACTCGAACTCGAAGCTCAACCCTAATCCCTAACAGAACACACCCAATCTGTATATCCCCCTGTGGAGGTATTCAACTTCTTACTCCCTGATCTGTCTCTCAAACACTGGTCAACCATAAAAAGCCTCCCACTGAAAGAACTAATACATAATGACCAACTCCTTCCATTCCAAACCCTTAAAACTAGATACCTAATACCATCCGCAATGTGCATACACATATAAACGTATAGCCTCCTACCTGAAAAACAAATCCTGCCCCATCAGTCATAATTCCTACCAAGGCATGGTCCTTCTGGATTTCAAACTCCCCCACAGCAAAAGGAATAACCCTAATGTACAATCTCTTACAAAACAAAGGCAAGTTCACTAAGACATCAACTTACAAAAGATGGGAAAGGGATCTACAGGCCTCTTTCTCAGATTCCCAATGGCGCTCAGCCATACATTACAACCACAAAGAATCCACCTGTATTAATTATTGGGAACTATCGCAAAAAATCCACCATAGATGGTATCTTACTCCTGTACAAATGTATTGTGACGGATCCTGTACTCAAGGTGTCCGCCGTAAATGCTTCCTAAGTCCTGGAACATGACTAAAACCCAACCTAATTAGCATGAGCTAATTATCTTAATCAACACCGGACTCCTTCATTCAATTGCAGGGTTAATTAGCACATACAACAATAGGTGAAATACTCTTTAGAATCTGTGTCAAGCCAGACTATCCTCATTTACATTATACAAGACAACAGACAGACTGGCTGGAGTTGATGATATTAGCATCTGACAGTGTGTGTCCCAACAGCATGGGAAAACACACATTATATATACATATATACAGCATATACATATCCAGAGTCTATGTGTCTTGGGGGGGCCAGCATGAACCTGAATCCAAGTATAACCAGCTCATAAACAGCACCGTTCCCCCAAATGCCAGGGGCCATAATCGCAAGGCAAGAGGCTTGCATTACGTCCCCTCCAACAGCCTCTGTCCCGGCCAGGTCTGTCACATGTATAAATTTGCAAATCTTGACGACGACAGTTGTTCTATAGGATGCTCCTCCAAGGGTTCGCTAATACGCATTCTCTGGGATTGTCCACACATTCACACATTTTGGAGAAAAGTATTCTCTTTAATCTCAGATATCACTGGGATTATCACTAAAACTACTCCATCCCTAGCTATTCTCAGTATAGGACTAGAATCCTTCCCGTACAAATTTAGAACCATAACGATGCATATTCTATTTGCTGCTAGGTTACTCATAATGCGCAAATGTAGAAGCTCTTTAACCACATGCCGACCGCGCTATAGTCAAAATACGGCTACAGCGCGGTCGGGTTATCCTGGGAAACTTGCTCCCGCGCGCCCCCTGGGGCGCGCACTCGGGAACATCTGTGACCGCCGGGTCCCGAGGACCCGGCGCATCACGGATCACGGTAAACGGCCGCTGATAGCGGCCGTTTACCAAGTGATCGCTCCGTCAAATGACGGAGCGATCACATGTACACAAACCAGCGGTTCCTCCCTCTCCTCTCTGTACCGATCGGTACAGAGAGGAGAGAAGCGGAGAGGGGGGAGACGGGACCAGCGCTGTGGGCTGGATGTGTAGTGGGTCAATACACTGCCACCACTGTGCAATACTTTGCAATCACTGTGCAATGCTCTGCCACCACTGTGCAATACTCTGCAATCACTGTGCAATACTCTGCAATCACTGTGCAATGCTCTGCCACCACTGTGCAATGCTCTGCCACCAACCACTGTGCAATGCTCTGCCACCAACCACTGTGCAATGCTCTGCCACCACTGTGCAACGCTCTGCAACCACTGTGCAACGCTCTGCCCCCACTGCAACGCTCTGCAACCACTGTGCAACACTCTGCAACCACTGTGCAACGCTCTGCAACCACTGTGCAACGCTCTGCCCCCACTGTGCAACGCTCTGCAACCACTGTGCAACGCTCTGCCACCACTGTGCAACACTGCAACACTGCAATACTCGCCAATACTCTGCCAATACTCTGCCAATACTCTGCCAATACTCGCCAATACTCTGCCAATACTCGCCAATACTCTGCCAATACTCGCCAATACTCTGCCAATACTCGCTAATACTCTGCAATAAATTTTATTAGAAACAAAGAATTTTACCGAATTTTCAGTATATTTTGATTCATAGCGCAAAAATTAAAAAACCCAGAGGTGATTAAATACCACCAAAAGAAAGCTCTATTTGTGTGAAAAAAAGGACACAAAATTCATTTGTGTACAGTGTTGCATGACTGAGTAATTGTCATTCAAAGTGTGAGAGCACCGAAAGCTGAAAATTGGTCTGGTTAGGAAGGGGGTTTAAGTGCCCAGTGGGTAAGTGGTTAATTCCAAATGTTTCTGATGTTAAACACCAAATAAACTTGATCAAAGATTATGAATACACTTCTGCCTGTAAACACAACACTCTTGCTAAATTTACAGACGCCTGGAAGCTTTGGTTGAAATCCTAATGCCGCGTACACACAACCGGACTTTCCGGCAAACTAGGTCCGACTTTTGGCGGAGCTCCGACGGACTTTCCGAACGAACAGACTTGGCCACATATGAACGGACTAAGTCCTTCGAAAGTCCGTTAGTTTTGAACGTGGTGACGTAAACGGGACTAAAAAAGGAAGTTCAGTAGCCAGTAGCCAATAGCTGCCCTTGCGTCGTATTTGGTCCGTAGGACCAGCACACAGACGAACGTTTTTTACGATTTGAGTCCATCGGAATTGAGTCAGTTGAATAGATTTGAAACATGTTCTATTTCTAGGTCCGCCGGAATTTTTTTCCCGGAACGGAATAGCCCACACACGATCTTATTGTCCGATGGACTAACACCGTCGGACCTAGTTTGCCGGAAAGTCTGGTCGTGTGTACGCGGCATGAGTGTGAGTAAGTAATGTACTTCCTTCCTTGGTCTCTCCTCTGAGTTCTACCTTGCTTGGACTAACAGACTGTACCCCACTGTTTACTTCTAGATGTATACATGTACACATGTTATGTGTTCTAAAACAGTATGTTTCCTTCCTTGTATATGAAATTTTTTTATAAAAATGATTTTGAAAAAAAGAAATTGTGAAAACATTTTTTTTTTTTTTTACCTTTCTTAATTTTTCAAATGTAGCCATGTAGGGGTTGCTGATATCTGTGGTTCACCTGATACCCTGCCCAGCCAGACATCCATCTCTCATGCACTCAGAGACATAGAACAGTCCATAAGCTTTTATTTTGTTTGTTTTATTGAGGGGATTGAACTTGGATGGGAAAAGGATAATTATGGGATCAGTGCCGGGACAAGGTCGTCTAGAGCCCAGGGCGCACATGCCAATTTGCACCCCCCCTCTAAGATGTATGAGCAACCTACCTACCAGCAGAAATCCGACCCCCTGCTAAAAGCACAAATCTTTGCCCCCCCCATTCCCCTCACCTCACATCCTCTCTCTCTCTCTCAGTATGCCCCCAGCACAAATACCCCACCACCTGCCCAAAAAATGCCCCCCCCCATCCTAGCACAGATCTTCTACCCCTTAAATTTCCCCTTCGAGCACAAATCCTCTCCCCCTAACTCCAGATTCCCCCCTCCCAGCACAAATTCCACTCCCCCATTCTAGCACAAAATCCCCCCAAATCACCATTCCTAGCACACCTCTCCTAATCCCCCCTCCTAGAACAATCCTTACCCCCTACCGCCCCCCAAATTCCGTCTCCCAACAAAAAGGCCCTCTCCCAAATCTCCTTGTGGTGCCCCCCCCCCACCTCACATGATACCACGGTGCCCAGGGCAGCCGTCCCCCCTGCCCACCCCTTGTCCCGGCCCTGTATGGGATGCCTTCTCTCCAGCACAACTCTTGATTAAGACCTCTTATCCTTCACTCCTCCAGCACTTCCCTGCTACAGACTTTTGCTCCTCAGCACTACTTGGTGCAGACTCCCAGACCAGCTAGCATCACATGTTTGGGCCTAGAACAAACTCAGCCAGACCTCACAGAATTGCCTTTTGTGGGAAGGGACCCCCGGGCCCCTGTGGTGTAGGAAAAGTTCTGGTGCTAACTCATCTAGATAAAAGAAGGTGGGGTATCTGGATTTTGCAAAAGCATTTGACACAGTTCCCCATAAATGTTTACTGTACAAAATAAGGTGCGTTGGCATGGACCATAGGGTGAGTACATGGATTGAAAACTGGCTACAAGGACGAGTTCAGAGGGTGGTGATAAATGGGGAGTACTCAGAATCATCAGGGGTGGGTAGTGGGGTCCCCCAGGGTTCTGTGCTGGGACTAATCCTATTTAATTTATTCATACACGACCTGGAGGATGGGGATGGGGGGAAACAGTTCTATCTCTGTATTTGCGGACGATACTGAGCTAAGCAGGGCAATAACTTCTCCGCAGGATGTGGAAACCTTGCAAGAAGATCTGAACAAATGAATGGGGTGGCAACTACATGACAAATGAGGTTCAATGTAGAAAAATGTAAAATAATGCATTTGGGTGGCAAAAATATGAATGCAATCTATACACTGGGGGGAGAACCTCTGGGGGAATCTAGGATGGAAAAGGACCTGGGGGTCCTAGTAGATGAAAGGCTCAGTAATGGCATGCAATACCAAGCTGCTGCTAACAAAGCAAACAGAATATTGGCATTAAAAAAGGGATCCACTCCAGAGATAAAATGATAATTCTCCCGCTCTACAAGACTCTGGTCCAGCCGCACCTGGAGTATGCTGTCCAGTTCTGGGCACCAGTCCTCAGGAAGGATGTACTGGAAATGGAGCGAGTATAAAGAAGGGCAACAAAGCTAATAAAGGGTCTGGGGGATATTAGTTATGAGGAAAGGATACGAGCACTGAACTTGTTCTCTCTGGAGAAGAGATGCTTGAGACCAGCCGTACTGGTGACCCCACAAAAGGGATAAAACTTTTCCGTGATTAAGAATTTAATAAGACACGCAGTCATTCACTAAGATTAGAAGGAAAGTGGTTTAACCTTATACTATGTAGAGGGTTATTTACTGTAATGCCCCATACACACGCTCGGATTATCCGCGGACCAGGTCCGTCGGATCATGTCCGTCGTACTTTGTCCGATGTTGGTGTTGCGTACACACGGTCGGACAAAGTTGTCGGAAAATCCGATCATTCTGAACGTGGTGACGTTTGTTGCCAACGACGGGACTACGTAGAGGCTAGTAGCCAATAGCTTTGGTCTTGTAATGTGATCTGAGCATGCGTAGCACTTTGTCTGTCGGAATTCGATACACACGATCGGATTTGGTGTGATCGGACTTTGTTGTCGAAAAATCTATCCAGCAGGAGATAGGACTTTGTCCGTCGGACAATCCGACGTACACTGTCCGATGGTGCCTACACACAGTCGGAATTTACGACAACATTGTCCGATAGGACAGAATCCATCGGAAAATCCGACCGTGTGTATGGGGCTTTAGAGTGGTTAGAATGTGGAATTCACTTCCACAGGCGGTGGTCTCAGCGGGGAGCATCGATCATTTAAAAAAAAACTATTAGATAAGCACCTGAATGACCACAACATACAGGGATATACAATGTAATACTGACATATAATCACACACATAGGTTGGACTTGATGGACTTGTGTCTTTTTTCAACCTCACCTACTATGTACAGTAAAACCTTGGTTTGAGAGTAACTTGGTTTGAGAGCGTTTTGCAAGACAAGCAAAATTTTTAAATAAATGTTGACTTGATATACAAGTGATGTCTTGATATACAAGTAGCGTCATGTCAAACCTGAGTATAAAAGTCAAGAGAGGTGCCTCTTATGCCCCGTACACACGATCGGACATTCCGACAACAAAATCCATGGGATTTTTTCCGACGGATGTTGGCTCAAACTTGTCTTGCATACACACGGTCGCACAAATCTTGTTGGAAATTCTGAACGTCAAGAACACGGTGACGTACAACACGTACATCGAGCTGAGAAAGATGAAGTTCAATAGCTAGTGCGGCTCTTTGGCTTGATTCCGAGAATGTGTGGAATTTTGTGCGTCCAGCATCTCTTCTCCGCCTGGTGCACCCGAGCCCAGCCTAAGGTCACCTCCCCCCCCCCAGACTGGGGAGCTCCCTATAGGCCCCTCAGCCTCCACACTATCACTCCAGCACTCCCACCTGACAACTCCTCTACAGCTGGGCTGACCCTGGGTTTTTAAGGAGGCCTTCCCCCAGCCAATCCAGATTGGTGATTGGTCAGGGCTCCCTAAAACACCCCAGGCAGCTCCACCTCTCCTCTCCTCCTCTCTTTCCAGCAAGCCCTAGAAAGAAGAGGAAGGTCTCAGTGATGCTGCTTGTGAGTTACCAGCTGCTAGCCTGAGCCACTCCCAATCCCACCTGACAACTCCCTCTACAGCTGGGCTGACCCTGGGTATTTAAGGAGGCCTTCCCCCTGCCAATCCAGATTGGTGATTGGTCAGGGCTCCCTAAAACACCCCAGGCAGCTCCACCTCTTCTCTCCTCCTCTCTTTCCAGCCCTTTCCAGAAAGCCCTAGAAAGAAGAAGGTCTCAGTGATGCTACTTGTGAGTCACCAGCTGCTAGCCTCAGCCACTCCCAATCC